>CM051236.1:144307822-145507822 GCA_027917425.1 Gastrophryne carolinensis
TTGTCCAATATTCATTACAACACAAACATAGATACAGTCGGCCACATTGCTCCTGGCTGAGCAGCCCACCCCCAGCTCAGAAATGGGAAGCGCTTCAACCTAACTGCTAGTATGTGACAGTTTAGTTGTAACTGAATGAATTAGCATATGTCAGGCCATTCACCATAATACTACTTCCTGTTGTTTTTTACTGGTGTTTTCATGGATATTGGGCAAAGGCTGAGGTGAAAAAAGAAACACAGGCTGTTTTGGGGCACAGGGCCAGAGATGGAAGGTGACCACATAAACTTCCTTTCTGAGTATAAATGCACTTTAAAGGGATATGAATACTACTAGAGATAAGTGAATCTGCCAAGACTGATTATGTTCTGATTTATCTGAATCTGACTGGGAGATATGTGTTGGATCTAAACAGATTTGTATGAATTTGCTAACTAGGAGCCTAATTTATGAAGTGTGTCATTTAGCGTCAATTTGATGGCAATATACATCTGCCTTGACGTGGTTGCATCTTTTCATATTATGGTGCTATTACATTTTTAGAATGGGGCTTCAAGTCAAAAGGTCTGTTGTTAAATAATCAGCGCTCTATGACTCCAATTTATAAAGTAGAGACCAGTCAGAGACATTTGACCTCATTCCGAGAGGTGGTAACATTGCTAACCCCTTAAGTGATGCTGGGCTCATATGCTTGCCACTAAGTGGATTTAAAGTGGAACAAAATCCTGCAAGGCTAGCCCTGGAATCTAAAAGATTCCAGAGCCTCCAGGGCCAGCCACTCTGTGCAAAAAATCACCTGCCCACTGCAAAACTCCTCTGCTTCCCTGTCAGTGTGAACATTATGCGACTGCATCCACGTATCTTTGGTCAAAAATGACCATAGTTCTGCTGTTCTATATATAGCAGCGCGACCCGTTGCGCATCACAGACTAGGCACCTGGATTCTCACTGCTTCCTGGCCTCTTCTGCAGCCATTGCGGCACAGCCTCCAGAATGCTCGAATGTGACCACGAGCCGCCTATCAGTGCAGCCAACTGGTGCAGAAGAGGCCTGTAAGCAGTGAGTATCCAGACGCCCGGTTTCTTGTTTTAAGGGTGTTTTAACACACAGGGAAGTCTGGGTTGTGCGGCCCTGCTGCTATATAGTACAGCTGAACTATGGTCATTTCTGACCATAGTTCCACTTTAAGGCTATAGAATTGCAAGGACTGAATCTTTATTATTGTGTAGCAGATACCATGCAAGGGAGGGATGTGGACTCCCACTGCTATGATAGGCTTCTTGTCTAGTTGTGTACAATGGATCTGAGCTGTAGACTAGGGAATCAGGGACTGGATGGGAATATAGAAGTCGCAGCCAGCTTAAAAACAGTAGTTTGCAATATTTTGCTTCTGCATCACCCAAATCCGAAGATCGGGCCTACTGTGATGTGGTTAACAACTCAACCTAGTGGTGCAGTAACAACAGTCTGATCCTCAACCCAGGAAAAAATGTTGAGATGGTGATTATTTTCAGGAAATCTCTTCTGAGGTTGACAACAATTCAATTAATGAGAGAAACAAAAATCAAATGCGCCATAAAGTGGAGCATGCATGTTGACACTGTACTGAAGAAAGCCCAATAAAGGTTCTATTTACTGAAGCTTTGGAAATGTGGTCTTCCTCTGAAAATAATGACCATGTATTACACATTCTTTATCGAATAATTGCATCCTTTCTTGCCCAGTACGGAGGTGCCAACAAAAAGGACAAACATCGGCTACAAAGAATAACCACAACGGCAGAGAACATTATCAAGATGTCATGTTCTAACCTAGATGAACGATTTTTATTCTTACAATTAAATCCAAGGCCTTCAAAATCCTCAGAGATTCCACCCATCCAGGTCACTCCTCCTTCAATGCCCTTTCATCGGGCTGCATACCCTTTACATGGACAGAAATATCTTTTATCCACTAGATATTACAATTCTAAACAGTGATGGTTCATTCACTGATACCTGAAAAAGTATAAAAAAACTATATATAACAAATATAGCAAACTGTACAATGAAACAATGAAACTGTAGATGTATGTGTATATATATATATATATATATATATATTTATATATATATCCTAGTAGGTATATATATATATATATCAATAAAACTGTAGATAATTTATGCGTATATATATATATATATATATATATATATATATATATATATCAAAATTAACATGATTTGGGGTTTCTAGAAAGCAATTAAAGCAGCCAGATGCCTCACATTGCATGATGGGACAACCACAAAATTCCAGGGCACCTTTTTATAATTGAAAAAAAATACATGAGAGGACCCTTTAGCCAAATAATGTAATTTTGAAATATAATTCTAACAAATAATGATAAAATGTAACAGTCATTGATACATTTGTATCCTTGGCTTTAGATGCAGATGATATAACCTAAAGAAAAGGGAAATTCCTCCAGTCTAAAATTACATTATATTGTTAAAGGGTTCTCTTCCTTTACAAACATATGGTTTAAAGTGGAGTTAAAGGGCAATTCCAGTCAAAGGGTTTAATTTAGCCTGCTTTCTGCCTTCCCCGTAAAAACCCTATAGAACTTGCTTCCTTCTGCTGACTCATTTCCAGGGTCCCCTAAACTCCTGAGGCGACTCTCACATTGAAACATGCATAAAGGAGTTATTGGGTATTGTAAAGCAGGCTGAATGAAGGTTGGATGAAATATGCAGCCCCTGACAGCCAGCACAGGGAAAGCAGAAAGAAGCCTAATTGAACTCTTTGCTCTGGAATGTCCCTTTAAAGAGGAATTATTCTTTCACTGTGAAAAGCATTCTGTCTGTCTAACATTAATTTTAAAGTTTACTATACTTAAAGGGGGGTTCCTCTATCGTTTACCACTTTCAAATACATTGATGGCTAATTATTATAAATGATGGCCTTATGGCAACAAGATGGCAGCTCCTATGCAGTTCAGAAGAGCATTAACATGGGGTTTAGCCAAATAGCTTGCATCACTGACTGCCAAAGGGGAGCTTTAACGGAGCAATTTAATAAGCTTTCATTTTTTTTATTGGAGGTCCACTTTAAAGCTGGGCATAGCTAGCAGTAAGTTTTGGCCTCTGCTATTGCTATGGGTGTCTATAACATAGGCAGAAACATATGGGTGACGGGGTCTGTCCTAAAGCTGGATCCTCTGACTTTCAGGCAAAAATACCCACCACTAATCTAGATGTTCATCATCAAAACATTGTTGTAGGAAGGGTGGATGCCAAATGGGTTTGTGTATACCCAACATCCTGAAAAAAACAACTGGTCTCCTGCAGAGAGCTGAACACATGGATGTGGCCGCCATGTCCGACGAAACATAGATCAGTAATTGTTACTGACAAATCTTGGGCTTCCTAGAAGAATTCAGAATATAAAGGAAATATATATAATGAAAACACCCAATATTAAAAAGCCATATAAACATGCTGGACAATCACGGGGGGGGGGGGTCCCTTGTATACCCTAACTGAAAAAATTTAGGCAAGATAGTAGTTTCTTTCTCCTGGGAGGAATAAAATCTGGGGGGTGACTGGGGTTTACAAATGTACAAATGTATGAAGGGGTTGTATGACAAGATTTCAAAATTACAGTCTTTAGTTTCTACTCTTCAGTCTGAAGTTATGAAGTTATCACAGCCAGTAAAGCAGCTTGTTATACAGCCACCACTCCCACAAAGACTTCACAAGAGAGGGGCAGAGTGGAAGACTGTTGGCTCTGGAAGATTGCGCATTGTAGAACAAAAACATCAACATTTTGGACTAAGCCAATATAACCCATTTGCTGTTCTTTCTGAGCTTGATGTGGATGTATCTTCTAATGCTCAGTCTGGGCAGGATTTGGTAAGACCAAAGGAAGTGGACTTAAGTCAAGGCCCATATAAAATGAGTACAAAAGGGCAGCAAGGAACAGTTACCAAGCCAACCAATAGGAAAAGACATATTCTGGTTGGTGACTCAACAATTAGAGGGGTGGACTTTGGACAGGATAAAGATGAGCTAAAGGAAGTGAGGTGTCTCCCAGGTGCCACGGTTAATAGGGATAAGAAACGTATTATAAATATTGTGAAGTCTGCAAGCAAACATAACCAAGTGGACATTGTGCTACATCTTGGCACAAATGACTTATCCCAAAAAGATTTGTTTGTTGTACAGAGGGACTTCCAAAATTTTAGTCAGGAACTTTGCAAAATAACAGGTTCCATCACCTTTTCTGAAGTGTTGCCAGTATGTAATCAGGGAAAAAAGGCACTCAACATCGCCAAGTTCAACTTGTGGTTACGTCAGTGGTGTGAAGACAAAGGCTTTGGATGTATTAGTCATGATGTTAGAAGGTGGTCGAACAATGAGTTGTTTAAGAGGGATAGCTTGCATCCTTCACAGAAAGGCACAGAAGAACTTGGAGTGGAACTCAGAGCATTTTTTGATTTAAACTAGAGGAAGGGGACAGAGATGTAACTTGCGAGGGTGATTTCTGTCCCCTACCATTTAGGATGAAGCAGGACATTGAAGCAGGAAACCCGGTTAGTGGTAGGCTAGAGGTGGAAAAGATCAAGGACACACTAAAATACAATACCAACAACATCCACATGATGTGTACCAATGCTCGCAGCTTGGGCAACAAGCTCTGTGAATTAATGGCTATCATATCCAGAGATGAATTGGATCTTGTTGCAATAACAGAGACTTGGTTCAAGGATCACAATGACTGGGAGATAGCCATACCCGGTTACACATTGTACAGAAAAGACAGATTGGATAGAAAGGGCGGTGGAGTAGCCATTTATGTCAAGACTACCCTTCAATCAACAATAATTCAGCATACACATAATGAACTAGAAACTCTCTGGGTTACCATGCAGACTAAGGAGGGAGCTGTGGTCAGAATTGGTGTGATATATAGGCCCCCTGGACAATCTGAGGATCTAGATAACCTGTTAATAGATGAAATCAGTGGAATGGCAGAGAAGGGGGACGTTGTAATTACAGGTGACTTCAACATGCCTGATGTGGACTGGAATATCCCAAGTGCATCGGCATGCAAGAGCAGGACTATATTAGAGGCACTTAATGGAGTGTCTCTAAAACAACTTGTGACATTGCCAACTAGAGGAGATAACATTCTGGACTTAGTTCTGACCAATGGGGATCTGGTGTCCGAGGTCAGGGTTGAAGAAAATCTGGGTTCCAGTGACCATCAATGCTTATGGTTCAGAATAAAAACAGACATTGTGCAATCACACACCAGAACCAAAGTGCTAGACTTTAGGAAGACAAACTTCAAGGAAATGGCAGAGTATGTAGAAAGAAAATTAGGTGAGTGGAACAGAGTAGCAGAAGTGAGTGCTCAGTGGTCACTATTAAAAATGGCCATCTTAAAGGCAACTAAGCAATATGTGAAACAAACTAGCAAGAATAAAAGGAAGAAGAAACCATTATGGTTTACTAGGGAAGTCAGCACTATCATAAAAGATAAGAAGTCTGCCTATAAGAAGTATAAAGTAAGTGGAAGTGTAGCTGACAGAGAGGCGTATAAAATTAAACAGAGGGAAGCAAAACTGATTATAAGGACTGCTAAAGGGCAAAAGGAGGAAGAAATGGCCAAATCTATGAAGAGGGGAGATAAAACCTTTTTCCGATATATTGGTGACAGAAAGAAGAAAAACAATGCAGTCTCAAAAATTCGAAATAGGGGAAATAAATATATTGATGGAGATAAGGCTGTGGCTGACCATCTGAATAGCTACTTTTGTTCGGTATTTTCAGATAGTAGCAGGCATGGTCATAGCACAACATCCAGCTGGGAGAGTACAGCTCCGGAGTTTCTGGAGGCTGATGTCTTAGCCGAGCTGGCACATCTAAAGGTAAGTAAGGCAATGGGTCCAGATGGAATCCACCCCAGAGTTCTAAGGGAACTTAGGTTTGTGATTGCAGCCCCTCTAACTGATTTACTTAACCATTCCCTTTCAACTGGTGAGGTTCCAGATGATTGGAGAATGGCCAATGTCGTACCAATCCATAAAAAGGGGAGTAGAGAAGAAACCAGTAATTACAGGCCAGTTAGTTTAACATCTATAGTGGTCAAATTAATGGAAACACTCTTAAAAAAACAGATAATTTCCCATCTAAAAATTAATGACCTATTGGACCCAAAACAGCACGGCTTTACTGAGGGCAGATCATGTCAGACCAATCTTATTGATTTCTTTGACAATGTCACTAAAGTGTTAGATGAAGGTGGTGCTGTGGATATCGCCTATCTGGATTTTAGCAAAGCCTTTGACACTGTACCACATAAGGAGCTCATAGATAAGTTATTGAAGGTAGGACTCAATCCCTGGATAGTTCAGTGGATTTCCAGTTGGCTGAGGGATCGGTATCAGAGCGTTGTTGTAAATGGCGTGCAATCTGAACAAAGGCGAGTTACAAGTGGTGTGCCTCAGGGCTCTGTCCTGGGCCCCATTCTTTTTAATATATTTGTAAGTGACATAGGAGAAGGCTTGGTAGGAAATGTTTGTCTGTTTGCTGATGATACAAAGGTTAGTAATAGGGTGGATATTCCTGGAGGTGTCTGCAACATGGAAAATGATTTAGCTTTACTGGATAGATGGTCAAAACTGTGGAAACTAGAGTTTAATGTCTCTAAATGTAAAATCATGCACTTGGGTAGAAGGAATCCCTGCTCTGAGTACCGTATGGGCAGCACTGTGTTAGCCAGGACCTCGGAGGAGAGAGATTTAGGGGTACTGATTACTGATAGCTGCAAGATGAGTGGACAGTGTAGCCAGGCAGTGGGAAAAGCAAGCAGGATGCTCGGCTGCATAGCTCGAGGCATCACCAGTAGGAAGAGGGAGGTTGTGATGCCGCTGTATAGAGCCCTGGTAAGGCCACAGCTAGAATACTGTGTGCAGTTCTGGAGACCTTACCTGCAAAAAGACATTATTCAAATAGAACGTGTCCAAAGGCGGGCAACGAAAATGGTGGAAGGACTTAAACTTAAAACTTATCAGGAGAGACTTAAAGAACTAAATTTGTACAGTCTGGAGGAAAGAAGGGAGAGGGGGGACATGATTGAGACCTTTAAATATGTGAAAGGATTGAACAAGGTTCAGGAGGGAAGTGTTTTTAAGAAGAAACTTAACGATAGAACAAGGGGGCACAACCTGAAGCTAGTCGGGGGGAAGATCAGGAGCAATGTTAGAAAATATTATTTTACAGAAAGAGTAGTAGGTGCTTGGAACAAACTTCCAGCAGAGGTAGTTGAAACATCAACAGTCACTGAATTTAAACATGCCTGGGATAAGCACACATCTATCCTAAGATAAAGAGTACATACAGTATACACATAAGGGCAGACTAGATGGACCGTATGGTCTCCTTCTGCCGTCAACCTTCTATGTTTCTATGTTTCTATGTTTCTATGTATCATTCCGCTTTTATAGGAGTTATCTGCTCCATTCCAATGCCAGTCTCCTGTGCCAGTAGCCCAAAGCATTGCATGATGGGTAAAAGCAAAATGTGGCCACATAATTTGCCAGCGGTGGTCATGAGTACTGTTTTAGGCTGGCCGAAGCCGAGGGAATGTGGATTAAGGTAATATTTACAAGGCTTGCAGGGGGTTAATGGAGGGGAGGGCCCCAGTAATCTGGGTCTTCTTGTGCCCTTACATTATCTGTGCTGTTGCCTTGCAAACTGGAATATTTTTAACCGATGTGTTGCTCTAGCCTGCACTATGCACACTACAATGGAGACAACAGTGGTGGCGGCCATTATAAATCAAGCCCAAAGTAAATACTTTTATTTCAAAATGCATAACCTGCCTAACAAGTGTTAGAAGGGGTGTGTTCAGGGGTCAATACTCACCAAGTACAATACTGAATTGACTTTCTCCATGTGGCATTTTGACATACAACAAATGTGTTTGTATATTATAAGCTCTCTGTTTAATAAAATAAAAAAAAAATCAACACACATAAAAGAAACCAACAAAGACACAAATACCAGCAAGATTGAATATTGCACAGAACTATGAGTGATGGACAGTGGTGTAACAGGGAGGCCGATTCATTAATAGCGGCAGGTAGCGACAGTTGAGCGACTGTAGCGGCATTTTCAGAGCGCCCGCTAGTAGTCGCTGTGCTTGGCCGTTGTTCGGTTTGCCGTAATGTTGAATATTAGGTGAGGAGTCGCTATTTGACCGGTTCCGCGCTGTATGGGAGCGCATGATAGCGACTGGCCCTACGGCTCCCACCATATTCATTAAAAAATCACGCTCAAAAAATTCTCGCGCTGTAAAATGCATGTTTAAACCCCAGAGCGCTGGCGGCGATGGGTTAAAAGTAGTTTTTTAACCCCCAAACAACCATTTTTTTGGAAACCAAAAAAAACAAGTTTTTTTAAATAATTTTGTAATATGCATACATTAATATCAGACCTGTAATATCAATTCTGTACAATTTTTTTTTTTTAACCTTAAAAAAATTATCTAAAATGGCAGAAGTGGTCACAGAATTTTTCACATTTAAAAAAAAAAAATAATAATTCATAACAATTAATTATGAATATTTAAAGATTGTTCCATTGAAATGCATTGGAGAGCGCCAGGTAGCGAGAGGTCATACCTGTCGCTGGAATAATGATGAATGAGTGGCTATATGGCGCTATCTCAGTCGCTAAGCAGGATTGGCTTGATAAATGAGTGATTGTGATGGGGAGCCGGCGTTCTCGTGGCAGGGCCCGTCATTACCGGCCGCTCACCAGTCGCTACTTGTCGCTATCCCTTGTTAAATAAGGGCCTAAATGTATATATATGGGGCCCTTTCAAGGCTCATACAGTGGCCCTTTTACTGTCTTTAAAACTTAATTGGATGCAGCTAGACAGGTATCAAGTGATCACAGATAGGATAAATAAGGTGAAAGAGCAACAATGTTAGGACCCCTGTCCTCCTGGGCCCTGGAGCGGTTGCACCCCCTGCACCCCCTCAAATTACACCCCAGATGATGGGGCAAGCTGAAATGTCTATTTCTATTAGGTGGAACTGATTGGCCTGCTGGATGTCTTCTGGGACATGACCAGCCGGTGGCAGCAGAGAACTACAAATGGTGCCAAGCTTGGCTTGCACTGCAGCATTTTAATCAGCTAATATAGGGAGTCTTTTTGGAGGGATCTGGGGAAAAAGGCACATTTGTCAAAACAATGAAAAGCAGAGAATCTAGCCTATTACTAAATCAACACCATGAAATCAATGCAGAGAATAAACTACTTGCAGTGAGGGCTACGCTTGAAGTATAATTTATTTAATTCTGTGTGCGTCTGGTAAAATGAACAGAAATACAAATCAAGATGATGTACTGTCTAATCTGCTATTTTATACAGTTGATTTGCCCAATCATCGGTAGTCAGGTAGGCATAAGCTTCCAAGTGTTCTATATATCCTTCTATAATATTATAGGCTTTTATTTGGCATTGTTCCCCCTGGCATCTGGGACACAGCAGAAGAAAGCTGGAAGGCTTGGACTTACACGTACAGATTTTACACATGGATGCATGTTCTTGGCCATAGAAACACAGATTATATGCTGTGGGGTATTTACATATTTTTTGTAGCCCATAACCTGTATAATTCCAATGAAAAACAAACTATAATCATTTGGGGGGGGGGGGGGGATAAAAATAACAAAACTCAAGTAATGTTGCATGGGTGTGAACAAAGGACAGCTATTATTTGCCAGATCTTCTGGCTTCAGCCGGAATATATTTTCATTACAGATACTTTTCTGCCTCTCAACTGCTAAATCTGTTACATTCTCATAAATGCAAAGTAAATACAGCTGGCTGTTAGTTTGTGATACATTGTAACAATATTTTATCACCCAGTGTATTTCACTGTAACAGGTTTACACTGCATCCGGAATAATAGATTTATCAGGCAGAAAAGAGTCTAATGAAAATAAATACATCCCATTGCCAGATCAGCTGGAAAATAATAGTTATCCTTTAAGAGTTAGCCAATCACATTCAAATGCATGTGACATTGTAATCACTACACAACTGTCATTATGTCATTATGTCATCAAGTGATTCTGATTAACCCCATATAAGTTCAAATATTATAGTAGGATTTTCCTGAGGTTTTTACAATAAAAACTATGGTTCATCAACGGACGCAGAAGCAGGGTTCAAAAAAGGCATTAGATATACCATGAATCACAGCAAAGACAGTCACCAAGAAATGTAAAATATTATGCACAGTGACATTACCTATAACTGGACATCCATAAAATATGGATTAAATAAAAAGAAGAAATTTGGTCCATGAAGCTGCCAAGAGGCCTACAGCAACAGTAAAGCAGCAACATTACTGGCAAATAATGGTTGTGTACTGTGAGTGACACCAATTTCCTTTATTCTTCATATATCTGGGCTGTGGGGTAGGATGGCAAGACAGAATATTTTTCTAACAAAAACAAGCATCCAAGCCCGAGGAGGTTGTGACAAAACCTACATCAAGTCTGCCAAATGCATGTGGGAAAATGTGTTATGGTCTGACCAAGTTTTAACAAAAGGATATGCTTGACGCAAAGCCAATTCTTCAACACCAAAAGGACACTATGTGAGCAAAAGGTAGCGCCAGCTCAGTGCGACCGGCACTCAGCGCTCCACACCAAAAGTACTCGCACAGAGCAGCGGCGCTCTAAATCTGGTCTTTGTAGCGTAGAACGCCAGACGCTGTGTGATCAAAGTCTGTTTTTGAACACATATACACTAGTAACAAAGCTAATACCGTGACATTAACACTTTAGTGCCAGACCTGTAATGACAATTCTGCATAAAAATATTAAAAGTCAAAAGAGTTTTTAAAAGTGTTTGTTTGCAGCCAGGAGAGGTCACACAATGAAAGCCCATTGAAATGTATGGGAGAGCGCTACAGAGCGACAGGTACTACATCGCGCTTTGGAAGCTAGAGTGCCGGCGCTATACACTGAGCCGCCTGTAATATTACATTGGACGCTACATGGCACTGTTAGAGTCGCTCACCAGATTCACTTTCATAAATTTGGTTTTGCGCCCAGCGATCACCAGACGCTGCCTGCTGCTATGAGCCACTACCTGGCGCTATCCCTTCTTATAACCCCTTTAGTCTATCAGGGGTGATAGAGTCTGTTCCCTGATTTCATCTTCCTTCCATTAAATAAAAGAAACAAGCCTGGCTGGATATTTTTTGATGCTGGGTGTATAAGTGATCCCTCCTCCCGCCATCCAGCATATTTATACGGATTTTTATCATATGCCCATTTTTCGCAATAGTGCTCCATTAAATAAAATATCCTTATCTCATAGGAACAATGATGTACCTCGCCTGTAAAATGCCCCATTGCAGGTACAGGTCATTTTTGGTAAAAAGGGTAGAAAAAACATGTTTTGTGCACTTTTTTGTGCCTAAATACTAAAAAACTCACCGAGATGCAGGTTGCAATCCAAACTACAATGCACACTGCAAGTCACACTGGCTTCATCAATTAATTAGCCTGACCCCCATGGTGAGGCCAAAATTTTGCTTTGGGCTTGTTTTTCTGCAGTTGGAACTCAGGCTTTAATCAAAACAGAGGGAATATAAATGGTCTCAAATATTTTTGCTCAAAACCTTTAGACATTTGCTTAAAAAACCTGAAGATAAAGATAATCTTTTTGCACAACAGCCCAAAGCCTACCTCTTTACCAACAAAAGAATGGCTTTGCCATTTTGCCACTGCTTATATGGGGAATGGAAGGGGAATGCCACACTGCCTATATAGAGAATAGAATGGGGGAATGCCACACTACCTATGTGGGGAATGGGAGGGGGGAATGC
Organism: Gastrophryne carolinensis; assembly: GCA_027917425.1. Lineage (NCBI taxonomy): Eukaryota > Metazoa > Chordata > Amphibia > Anura > Microhylidae > Gastrophryne > Gastrophryne carolinensis. The sequence goes on from CM051236.1 coordinate 144,319,722, forward strand.
CACACTGTCTCTATGGAGAATGGAATGTGGGAATGCCACACTGCCTATATAGAGAATAGAATGGGGGAATGCCACACTACCTATGTGGGGAATGGGAGGGGGGAATGCCACACTGTCTCTATGGAGAATGGAATGTGGGAATGCCACACTGCCTATATGGGGAATGACATGGGAATGCCACACTACCTATATAGGGAATAGAAGGGGGGATCCCACACTTGCTATATAGGGAATAGAAGGGGGGATGTCACACTGTCTATATGGGGAATGGAAGGGGGAATACCACACTGCTTATATAGGGAAAAGAAGGGGGGAATGCCACACTGCCTATATGAGGAATGGAATGGGGGAATGCCACATTGCCTATATGGGGAATGGGAGGGGGGGTGCCACACTGCCTATATGGGGAATGGGAGGGGGGATGCCACACTGCCTATATGGGGAATGGGAGGGGGGATGCCACACTGCCTATATGGGGAATGGGAGGGGGAATGCCACACTGCCTATATGGGGAATGGGAGGGGGAATGCCACACTGCCTATATGGGGAATGTGAGGGGGGATGCCACACTGCCTATATGGGGAATGGAATGGGGGAATGCCACATTGCCTATATGGGGAATGGGAGGGGGATGCCACACTGCCTATATGGGGAATGGGAGGGGGGATGCCACACTGCCTATATGGGGAATGGAATGGAGGGAATGCAACACTTTCTATATGGGGAATGGAAAGTGGAATGACACACTGCCTATATGGGAAATGGGTGGGGAGAATGCCACATTACCTATATGGGGAATGGGAGGGGGAATGCCACACTGCCTATATGGGGAATGGGAGGGGGGATGCCACACTGCCTATATGGCAAATGGGTGGGGGGAATGCCACACTGCCTATATGGGGAATGGAATAGGGAGGAATGCCACATTGCCTATATGGGGAATGGGAGGGGGATGCCACACTGCCTATATGGGGAATGGGAGGGGGGATGCCACACTGCCTATATGGGGAATGGAATGGAGGGAATGCAACACTTTCTATATGGGGAATGGAAAGTGGAATGACACACTGCCTATATGGGAAATGGGTGGGGAGAATGCCACATTACCTATATGGGGAATGGGAGGGGGAATGCCACACTGCCTATATGGGGAATGGGAGGGGGGATGCCACACTGCCTATATGGCAAATGGGTGGGGGGAATGCCACACTGCCTATATGGGGAATGGAATAGGGAGGAATGCCACACTGCTTATATGGGGAATGGGTGGGGGGGGGGGAGATGCCACACTGCCTATATGGGGAATGGGTGGGGGGGAATGCCACAGTTCCTATATGGGGAATGGAAGGTGGAATGACACACTGCCTATATGGGAATGGGTGGGGAGAATACCACACTGCCTATGGGAAATGGGAGGGGGGAATGTCACACTGCTTATATGGGGAATGGGATGGAGGGAATGCCACACTGCCTATATGGGGAATGGGTGGGGGGAATGCCACACTGCCTATATGGGGAATGGAATGGAGGGAATGCCACACTTCCTATATGGGGAATGGAAGGTGGAATTACACACTGCCTATATGGGAATGGGTGGGGAGAATGCCACACTGCCTATGGTAAATGGGTGGGGGGAATGCCACACTGCCTATATGGGGAATGGAAGTGGGGATGCCATACTGTCTATATGGGGAATGGGAAGGGGAAATGACACACTGCTTATGGGAATGTGAGGGGGGACTGTCACATTGCCTATATGGGGAATGGGATGAGGGTATGCCACACTGCCTATGGGAATGGGAGCGGTGAATGCCATGTGCCAGTGTGTTGTTGTTGCCTGGCAATTGCAATGTGGCATCTCTTACTTTCAGGCCACTTAGCGCCCAAGTTCTGATAAAGCAGCACCAGGAAATGGCATGGCACTGACAGTATTGACAACATTTTTCTGACCACGTCTTTTGCTAACATGCGCTGCTTCGGTGCCAGCTACATGATCCAGCTCCTTAGCTACTACCTACTCAGCAATCCTACAGCTGCAGCTTGAGGTACGTGACTACTGACTCTTTATTAACTCTGGTGATCTGTTACATTAAGATCAGACAACATGAGTGACAAAGATGACCCTTCATCCCTGGATGTCATTGCCCAGCAGATGACCATACTGTGAACAAACTTCACACAGGCTACATCAAATTTTAAGGTTGTCTGGATTCAATACAAGGTACAGTACTCTACCTCCAAGGGCAAACCCTGTCTCCACTGCTCAAAAGTTGGCAGTGCCAGCTGCCATGCCCTCTTGACTTGGCTATCCTCTTGCATCCAGATCTACACCAGAACCACATATACCACTTGCGGAACTGTTTTCAGGCAACCACCAGTATTTCTAGATATTTAAATATAGCTATAGCTGTCTGTCTGTTGTTCTGTCTGCATCCCATAACCTACTGAAACCAAAAAGTCAAACTAAAATGGTAATTTAGCTCCTTCATGTTCAATTGAACTTGGGATCACCATCTTGTTAAATAGGAGTGTGCAATTTTGAGTACCCTGGACTCTTCTCTTCCACCCTGGGCAACATGTATGATAATCTTCAGCAAGTATCCTCAGTAGAGACTGTTCTCTGCAAGCTAGGCCATGGTGATGAGCCAGTCGATGACTATAAGCCTGATTCATAGCCTGCACATGAATGCTCATTGTTTTTCTATGTCGAACTAATACACCAGGAATTTGCGAACGCACGCATGATTCCCAGCCGCACCCCAAGAATTTCTCAGGATCTTGCAATCGAAATTGCCTGGCATACACTTATAGTCATGGCCGTAAATGTTGGCACCCCTGAAATTTTTCATGAAAATTAAATATTTCTTGAATGATGAGTTTTTACATGCTTTCACTGTCTATTGCCATGGTGTCAATACATCTCGGTTTTCCGTGTCCGTCGCGGGCCTTCTGTCATACGGCAAGGGTTTTTTTTAGGGATTAGTTCTCTGGTCTCCACCTGTGGGGCATCCCATGTAATTTACATTTATGTAGTGCGACATACTTTTCCCCCTAGGTGCCATAAGAGACATCCCATGTAGTATTTAGTGTGACTTACCTTTTCCTCCTTGGTTTACGATGGGGCATCGCATGTAGTGTGCATGTATGTAGTGTAACTTGCCTTTCCCCCTTGGTTCCATAAGGGGCATGCTCACTCCGCTTTGGCCCCATATGGCATTCACCTATGGATGAATCTGTAGGGAAAGAGAAGCACAAGATACTAGCATATCTTAATCCCTTCGCCAAACCTGTGTTTTTGTTTTCTATTGGAATACCTGACTGCTGCTGGACTGTAGTTGACTCCAAGCCCAACACCTTCTCCTCTTCAGCAGGTTCTGGGGCTGTTGGTGGGGATTCTGAAGAGGAGAGTGAGGAAGTTGGCTGCTGTCTTACATCCACACCCGAGCCGCACTGATCGGATCCTTCGCCTCTGAATGATCTTTATGCGCAGCCAGCTACAAGAGAAAAGAACAGTCACTTACAAAGTTTGGTCTGATTGCTCACCTTCTTTTTTGCCCATCCACTTTCCTGGGAAGTTCTGGCTGTAGAACTGGTGCACCCACCACTTTCATCATTTGAGGGTCCGCCAAGTGCTGCAGTAATTGTGTGTGGGTGTAAGCCGACATCCCCTGCCAGCTCAGATGTGCTGCCCTGTTCTATGCCAGCGTCCTTTTTTCATGGGTGTTGGTCCTACTGGTCTGTCATGAAAGCCTGCAGAGACAAAAGGCAATTCCAATGTTAGTTTCCTGCCATCTGTGCTATGGCCTAGTTAAGGTCCACATGCACATACCTTCCACTTTAAAATCAGGTCTCTTACACTGCAACCACCAAATGCATGTCTATGCAAGTGGGTGCATAAGCATTTAGGCAAAGTGGCGATAGTGCTCTCTGACAGACGCACTTAGGGCAAGTGTTGCACCCAGCTCTCCCTTCTGCTGGTACTGTCAGATTGTAATGTATGTGGTCTCTATCCTGTCTGTCTCTGCAACAGTTTTCCGATTCCCTTTACCTACACACAACTTTGGCTCCCCAGCGTCCCTTATGAATAGGCAATAGTGGGACATGCGACAGTGGTCGCAGCGTATGGCTGATGACATGCTCATTTTGACACAAGTAGGGTGGCAGAGCAATGCATAGTATGTGTACTTATCGTCATAATGTAGTTTTGCTAGTAATGCTAGGACAAAGGATTTTAAGTAGCAACAGGGAGAATGGGGCATTCAAATATGGACATGAGCACAGTTGTACTGAGTGAGGCCAGGGAGACAAATAGGCAACCACAAGAAACTAGCACAAAACCTAAAAGGGTTCACTAATTCCAAATGACAAGGGCAAATGAAAAGGGCAAATGCAAGGATAACAATAGAAACACAAAACACATACAAGAATAGACACACTTAACCAGAAGCCAACCGCCGCTCAGCTTGCCACTCTCAAAACAGAGATACAAGTTGGAACTCCTCAAGATAAATGCATTGTGGAACAAGCCATGGAATCTGGCCAAAACGCAAAAAAAATGCTAATCCACTCCCACAACACATTGAATGTTAAGAGAGTGGGCCATTTTTCGGTTGCTAAGACAAATGCAGAAAAGTCAGGTTAATATGCTTGCAACAAGAAAGGAAGACAAAAAAACAAGGGCTACATGAATATAGGAAAGCTGGTTTAGGGGAGCTGAATAAAGCATAGCATCAATGCAGGAGAGTGAGCAAGAAGGAGCGACATTGAAATATTGAAAAAACCCAACCTCACCGCGTTCCAGGCTGCCATGCTGACAGGAAAAGAGATGTATTTCTCCTGCAGGACAGCCATGCCATTGAAAAATTTAGTCAGGGCACATTTCAACGAAGGCTGGAACATGCAAACTGACAGTGCCCCAAGCCTCTGGAAGGAGCCAATCGCTAAAAACTTAAACCAATTTGGCCATACCTCCAATTACTTGCCCCTTTCTTTGGTGGGCCCCAACTCTGAATAAGTAACTTTTTTAAGAGAAAGCTGGTTCAGTTGGGTCAATTTAGACACCTAAAACATCTAATCAATATCCAGGTGTCGACGGGTATTCCTAAGTTCTGAAAGTTACATGGTTAACAGCCCCGCTGCTGCAGATGCTTGTACTCTTCACAGAACTTGTCAAGAGGCTCCATTTTAAGTGTGTATGCCGGTTCCTGCTAGAAAAAGAGGGCTTAATTTTGAACCATAAAACTACTGTCTAGGAATCACGTGCAAGTTCAGGCAAAACCCGCAAAATTAAGTACGCACGAAAGCTAATACTTGGCTTCACACTTAAAAATACGACAAATACTCGGGTTGGCATTTTGCAAGACGTAAAATCCTGCAAAAAGGCAACTCTGTCAAACAAACATGGTCCATAATCATGACACGGAAAAATAGACAAATCTGCGACTTTGACGTCATTCCCACATGCGAGGCTCTGAATTAGGGCTTATGAACTCCAGTGTTAGAGCATAGATACAGGCTGGAATGGGGTCACCTGATATCATCAATCCCAGCTAGGACTCCTAAAGCGGCCCAACCGTGTCCTATAGAAGTTTAAATGAAACATAAACATGTATCAATTCCTCTTAATGTCCTGGTAATGAATTGGATAAAAATACTCACAAACGATTTTGGCTTCAAAGGAAAAATTGTGGGAAAATGAAATCTTCTTTTGGCTCTTATCTTCCTTCTAGCAGTATTTTCCCCAAACATCATCCACGACGGCTTCTCCGAGTAGCTCCTCCTACCTAAATAGGAAACACAAACTGGACATGGTTAAATACCCCACCCCTTCCTCCCACACCTCAGTGTTTTATGTGTTTCCTCCCAGGAAACAAGCTGAAATCTACGTCCCTTTTCTATTCCCCCCCCCCCCCCAGGGATGATGGCAGGTCCGGAATTCCCTTCCCTGGAGCTAGTCCCTGTTGCAGTCTCCAGGGCAGGATCCAGAACACAGTCTGGGCTTGAATCCCGCCATTCCCCCTATGGGCTATGTGGAAGTGAGAGGGTCAGTGGAACATCTTCCTACCCCTTTCAGGTTGGGAGGTGGGTAAGTACAGGGCTCACCTTTGGGGCAGGTTGAGCTCTTGCTTCTGTGAATTCTGGTTGGTCCGGTATTCTGGAGCTAGGGCACACTCTGGCACAAACACAGGGTGTGACAAAAGTCAGCAATTACCAGATGTCTGGGGCTCTAGGGCCTGAGTGAGTTTGGGCCAGCGTGCAGTTGTTGCATCGCCAGGTCAGGTTCTGGGAAATGGGGGCCCTAACCCTCCAGGAAGCAGTGAGGACCCCTGCATTGGGGCAGCAGTGGTGACGACAGAATCAGGAAGCTACAGCCCTGGGACAAAGACCACAGCTGCGCTTCTTTCAACAGCAGCCAATGCGGCTCAGGCTGACCTAGGCATACAGGTAGGCTTCCTGGCCATGGCGGTGGTCAGTATAGGTCTAGGTGACACTTCACTGGATGGGGTAAGTCACCACCCCCTCCAAACATCTGCCATCCCCCCTCCCCCCTTCTCTCCCCATATTCCTTGATTTTTCCCCCTGTCTGTACAGCCTAAGGAATCCAAGTCGAAGAGTTTTTTTGATACTTTCAACTCTAGAATGGCCTCCCAGCGGAACCCCAGTCACTCCTTACCCCTGAGCTGAGATTAGGAGACAGCTATGGGAGGCTGATATCTTCTGATTAGGAAGATGAGATATGTGCCTCTTCGGGTGAGTATGTCCATTCATCAGGCACCAGGACCAGTGGCAGGGACCAGGTCTCCTCCCCAACCTAGTAGGTTTAACTTTTCCCTTGAGGATACTCCTGACCTGATTAGGGGCATTCTTTAATATCTTAAGATTGAATTAGAAGATCATCCCATCTCCATTCAGGATTCGCTCCTACCAGGGTTTTTTGGAATGAAGGGATCCCTGTTTTTCAATCCACCAGACGCTAAAGGACATTATTGCTTGGGAACGGAGAATTCCAGAGTCCCGGTTCATTCCTGTCAGTTTAGACCCCTGCTTGCTACAGATTGCATGAGTAGAGTTCTGGAACTCTGGGTAGACAAGATCAGGAGTGGGATAACCAATGAAACCTAGAGGGAGAAATTATTGGACACCCTGCTCTTTATTTCCAAGGTAGTGAACGTTATCTCCGATGCTGCTTCAGAGGTTATTAGGGCCAATGCTAAGACTATGGCCTTAATTTATTATGTGAACATAGAACTCTCTGGCTTAAGACCTGGCAGGTTTACCAGTTTTCTAAGGCACACCTGTGTAGCATACCATTTGAGAATAAACTTTTGTGCGGGTCAGAAAATACTCTCCCCCACCTTGTTCGAATGCCAAGAAACCTAGAATTTCGCAATTGGATTTCCGAAGCTTAGATTTTTGGAAGTCTTCGTCAACCCAGAGGCCGAAGGCCAAGGGAGGTTTGTTGTTCAAGCCTCTTCAGCAGCCTAAGCAGCAGTCCTGACGGAAGACCAGTAAGGGTGAGACTTCTGTTTTTTCTTCTGGCCTGGCAGAAGATCTCTCAGAGCCCCTTCATTCTTCAGACAATTTAGGACGAACTCTATCTCAAGAACATAGGATCATTTTGTAGTAACCCACAGTTCCAGAGATCCTGTGAAAGTACACTTTATGCATTTAGTAATTACGGTGATTGCGTGGCACCTGAAACGGACAGGTTTTTCTCCCATGTGTTTTTGGTCCAAAAGCCTAAAGCAGTTAAATCTAGGGATCAGATTCAAGAGATTCTGTATGGAATCACTTTTTTTTTTATTCAAATAATTTTTTATTTATCAATAGCATACCACTGTCACCAGTGTAACATACACTCGCAAAGTGTCATACAATTCACTGCCAAATCTGGTATATCGACCTGAGGTAAACTTATATAATAATACACAAGGAGTATGCAAATCTCTATTATAGCTCTATATAAAAAAAAAAGCATTCAAGTCGTCAATCATCTCTACGTATCAACACTTTTTGAGCATAGGACCCAAGTTCCTCTTTATTTTAAGAACTAACCTATTATGGGCAAGAAGAAGTACACCCAAGGATAAAGGGAGGGAGGAAAAAGGGGAACGGGAGAGAAAGGATAAAGTAAAATAACAGGAATAAAAAAAAAAAAAAAAAAAAAAAAGAATTTATTAATGAATGACAAATTACACCACTAACAGATTTACATCGAAATTAGCCGGTTTAAATTCCTGGACCCATGGAGTCCACGTTTCCCGAAATCTATCCAGCGTTCCATCTCTGATTGCCGACATCTTTTCCATTGACATAATATAATGCACTTTATTTTTGAAGTCTTCAAATGACAAAACAGGGGTCTTCCAAGCACCCGCGATAGTGAGCTTAGCCCCGTCAGGATATGATATGCTAATCGTTTCTGGTTCCTTGAGCTGGGCCCTATGGATCCATTTAGTAAGGCTACCCATGGATTTAAGCGGATACGTCTCTTTAACACTTTACTTAAGGCTACAAATACTTTCCTCCAGAATCCCACTACTTTGGGACATTTCCACCATATATGGCAGTACGATCCTTCAACCGCACATCCCCTAAAGCATAACCCCACTGCTCCCCCTCTAAAATGCCCCTGTTGTTTAGGGACTAAGTACCAACGCATGGCCACTTTGACATTAGCCTCTATCGCCCACACTGACGCCGATGGCCCAAAAGAGGCCATCCACATTCTCTCCCATTCCTTCAGCTCCTTATTCTCCCCTAAGTCTCTTTCCCATTTCAGTCTATATGGTACTATATTCCCCTTTTCGATCTTAGATACCTCCCTATACATATCAGAGACAAGTCCCCTCCCCCTTGGATCGGACCTACACCTTTTCTCAAACAAAGTAAGCTGTGAACCTACATCTACTCCTTTCATCATGGAACTCACGTAGTGTTTGATCTGGAGATAACCAAAAAGGTCCCTAGCTTGTAGTTGGAATTTTTGCAGTAGCACCTGAAATCCTGCCATCTTCGACCCCTCCAAACAATCTAGCAAACAGTTAACTCCTGCCCTTTTCCAATTACTAAACCTACCCGGGTCTATAAGAGCGGGGGTAAACATCGGATTATTCCATAAATGCATTAACGGGAGATGGGGAGAAGCCAGGCCCTTAGAGGACCGCAGACCATCCCATAGTTCTAACGAGTGGGATATAATAGGGTTCTCTATTTTGCCCCTAAGTTTCCTTGGAAGCCATAACATAGCAGCACACGACATTGGGTTACACAATTCAGATTCGATCTGGACCCACAAAGGGATCTCCACCTCAGCGTGATATGATACCACCTGAGCCAGTTGGGCAGCTTGATAATATTTAGCAAAGTTAGGTACTCCAAGACCACCCTGAGTTCTAGACAGCATCATGATGCCTCCAGCCACCCTAGGCCTCCCTTCCCCCCAGATAAACGTCATAATTCTTGACTGCAGCGCCTGCAAAAAATTTCGAGAGATTTTAACTGGCAGTGTTCGGGCTAAATACAAAAACTTAGGTAGAATGGACATTTTAATGGCCGCTATCTTACCAAGCCAAGACAATTTGTATCCTTTCCATCTATCTAGAAGACCAAAGATATTCTGTCTCAGAGGGCAATAGTTGGCAGCAAAGAGGGACGAATATTCACTGGTAAGCTTAATTCCAAGGTACTTAATTCCAGCCTCTTCCCACTGGAAACCAAAGGAGCGTTTTAAACTAGCACACAGCTCAGAGGGGATGCTAATGTTTAAAGCTCTTGATTTTGGCATATTAACCTGAAGGCCCGAAGCTAGCTCAAACTCCTTTAACCTCCTCATAATTCCAGGAAGGGACACCCTAGGGTTTGACACCACTACCAGCACGTCATCCGCAAAAAGACTTAACTTATATTGAGTTTTCCCTACCCTTATCCCTGAAATATCCGGGGACAGCCTAATTAATTGTGCCAGGGGTTCCATTGCTAATGCAAACAAAAGGGGGGACAGCGGACATCCCTGTCTAGTGCCTCTCTGTAACGGGAAGTCCTCAGATTTAAAACCATTATATTTAACAAAGGCCCTAGGAGTTGAATATATCTTCTCTAACATCCCTAAAAATTTAGGGCCAAATCCCCACTTGCTCAGCAGACCAAAAAGATATTCCCAAAGCACCGTATCAAAAGCCTTTCTAATGTCTAAGGAAAGAAGCATAGCTGGGGTTTGAGTAGTTTTAGCCAAATTCACCAGCTGGACCACTTTCCTTATGTTATCCCCAGCTTGTCTGCCCGGTATGAATCTGGAATCACTTTTTAACATCAAAAATATTTTGTTTTGGGGTATCTGAATGGCCTCTATAGATCTCCGGGACCTATCGACCCGTTCCAATTTTTCCGTCTCACAGAAGTATTCTGAGGTTTGCGATAATGATAGATGGAGTAATCTATCATTGGCAGTTCAGAGCGATGCCCTTTGGTCTTTCATCCGCGCCTCTGATCTTTACCAAGATTCTTGCAGAGGCAATGGCATATCTGAGACTAAATTAGATCATCATCGTGGTATGCCTGGAGGATCTCCTTCTCTATGCTCCGTCCAAGGAGGTTTTTGAGAACAATGTGAGGATAACATTGTCCCTCCTTTCAGATCTGGGGTGGATCATAAACAGGGAAAAGTCGAGTCTGTTTCCTCAGACTTCATGCTTTTATCTAGAGTCTCAGATCAACAGCACCCTAGAGAGAACTTTTCTTCCACAGACCAAGATCAAAAGGATTGTCCCCCTGTGTTCTTGCATTCAGGACCATCCCAGAATCGCCCTAAGGTGGATTCTGGTTGTTTTGGTTCTTTTTCTTTTCAGCTGCCGAGCCCAACAGGACCCACATTCAAGAACCCTCCAGACCTTCTTTTTGCGCATCTAGAACAGAGATCCATGTAAAATGGACTCTCTGGTTACACTTCCAGATCACGTTCGTCAGTTCCTTCAATGGTGATTGGATCAGGAGAATGTATCCAAAGGGAGGCCCAGGCATCAGGTGGACCCTTCACTGCCAGATTCAGGAACTTTGTCCAGCGCCATGGCCCAAAGATCTTTGAACTTTCAGGAACTAAAAGCAGTTCAGCTAGCCCTAAACCATTTTGAGCAGGTAATAAGGATCCAAGATATTCTTATTTTCACAGACAATTCCATATTCGTGGCTTATCTTAACCATCAGGGTGGCACAAGATCAATCGAGTTGATGTCTCTTTCCGAGACAATCTGTGCCAAGATGGAAAGGTCAATAGCCTCCTTGTGAGCAGTCCACATCAAAGGGGAACTAAATATTCTGGTGAACCTCCAGTCGAGTTCAGCTCAGACAGGCAGAATGGGAGTTAAGCTAGTAGATCTCTGGGACTCCCCCAAGGTGGATCTCTTTGCCACCAGGGAAAATTCCAAATGCTGACTCTTTCTCTTTCTTCACAGTAGCCAGGGAGATCTGGGGGTGGGGGGCGTCCTGTGTCAGAATTGGGGGGCCTTCAATCTGTGATATGTCTTTCCCCATTCCAGATCCTCTCCCTGGTCTTAAGGAAGATTCGGTTAGACCAGGTGAGGGTGATCCTGATTGCCCCCTAGTGTTCTCCCTGCTAAAGAAGATGTCAGTAGGGCCTCTGGTAATTCTTCCTCTGGCCCCAGATCTGCTGCATCAGGGCCCAATGTTCCACCCTCAGGATCAGAACCTCCATTTGATGGCATAGATCCTGAATGGTAAGGAGTAAGGGACTTTCCAGTTGGGTCATTAAGTCCCTTCTCCAGAGCAGAAAGATGGTTACCCACAGGATCTATGGTAAAGTCTGGAAGAAGTTTTCTTCATTTTGTTCTGCCCGTAACTTGATTTGTTGCTTTCGTTTGCAGGGAAAAGTAGAGGATTGCAAGCCTCTAAAGCCTCCATCTCCAGGTGGATCAGGGTAGCCATTCAGCTAGCTTATGAGGGTTCCCAGGAACAGGCCCCAAGATCCCTGTGAGTACACTCTACTAGAGCGGTTTCTGCTTCTGGGGCAAATTGGTCAGGGTCTATCTGGAGGAGATTTGCAGAGAAGCAACTTGGGCTTCCCGACACAAATTTTGGAGCACTAAAGAGTGGATATTTCTTCCGATAAGAAACAGGTATTTGACAAGAAGTTTTCCCTGGGGTAGGGTGGTATTTAGTAATTCTCGTTTATCATCGTCTATGTCGTCCTGGAGGGCATTTGGGGAAAACTCCAATTAGCTTTCCGGGTATGACAATGCAGTCCTCCAGGATGGCATCCTACATTTCACCCAGGCTAAGTATTTTTGATATTATGGTTTAGACATGTTTCTTCTGGGATTCCTCGGTTAAAACACTGAGGTCCAGGAGGAAGGGGGAGGGGTATTTAACCATGTCCATTAAGTGTTTCCTATATAGGTGGGAGGAGCTAAGCAGCTAAAACATCCTGGAGGACTACCGGAAATACAATTACCAGTAAGCAATTTGGGGTTTTTAATAGTCTGTAATTGCGATTGGGGTGAGGAGGGGGCCTAAACATCTAGTCTAGAACAATGATATACTGTCAGAAGCCAATAGGTAACCTGGGAAAAATTAAAATTAAAAGCACTTTAACAGGAATACCAAGCAGCACTGAGGGCAGAAAATATCCAAACGGTATTGTTTTGTTGTTTTGGGGGGTTTGGTCCAATTTAAGGATGAATTAGTTGGTATTGAGACATTCAACTCCATGGAAGGACTATGCCAACTGGTCATTCAACTTCGTAGCCATTTCAGGATACAACGCCATGAAAAAGCCAGCCCTACTACAGACTTATGGGTACATCCCAGGTCTGTGTCTCCAACAACTTCTCCATGTCTCCTCTAAACATATGCAGCTTGGAGCGACAAAGCTGTTTCTAGAGGAAAAAGATTGGACGCATGAAGATAGGCTCACTCTTCACTGCAAGGGCAAGGGCCACCTTCAATTTCAGTGTCAATAGCGGCCTGGGAAACAGAAGGATTTTTGTGATGATGAGGTACACACTACCCTCTGTCCAGTAAGTTGCCCCTTCCTGCAGCCCTGTGTTGGCAAAGCATCTGCCATGGCCTACCAGCTTTATTGATGCTGGGCCGATCACTACCCCCAAGATCCCAACCTGACTGTGGAACCCTCCATGTGCAATCTAAATCCTTGATGGACAGCCTCTTGCTCAGGAGAAAATAATTAACAGTTTCTGCCTGGAGTAGAAGTGTAGAAGTGTGAAGAGACCTTCTGTTTTGTAATCTTCAGTCGCAACGTTCCATTTGACCTGGGTTTATTCTATGCCACCACTTGGGGTCCCTGGTTTCAGACCATAGTCTTTCAGTGACCCAGCATGGACTGCTCTGGGGTAAGCTCCAGTATCTACCAAATGCCTACTCAGAAACTTCACTGCTGCATAATGAGGTATGTGATCACTGACCTTGTACTAACTAGCAATCTGTTTTTTAGGTTTTATTCATACTTTTGTACTCCCTAAACCCAGGGATGGGCTTATCATTTTTGGGGGGCCCATGCAAAGTTGTGTCTGGGGGCCCTAATCAAAGACAATTTTTTAGTTAAATAGAATATTAACGCACCTTGCTGGGGATGTAGCCGAGGCCTGCTCATGCACTGTGAGATCACAAGCGTACCCAGGGGGTTTTACACAGAGAGGTATCCTGACATTGTCCATCCATAGCATAGGGAAATGTCCGGGAATTGCCCATATAGCCGTTCAGCTTCTACTCCCTGTGGCATCCCAAACTAGCATGCCCCACTGTGTGAAACTCCATTGAATCACCGCACCCACTTACCTAAACTTGTTACTATGCTGCATGTGCAGGTAATGGTCTTGCTATACCTTTAGCTAGACGCATACCCAATTATGCCATTTATGATTGGCCAACCCCGCCACACCACCCAGCTAGAGGTGAGCGGGATGTAACCAGTGGCTGGCTCTGCACCAGCTCGCTGGCTGCTGTGATGTCACAGAATCTTGCATAGGTGAAGGGAGCTGAGCGCACAGATTCTGCAGCTTTTGACGCATGTATGTGTTCAGTGCCATTATTTATTTTTTTAAACAAAAAGTTTGCCACTGATCTTAACCTGCCTCTGGGGGCCCCCTGGCAGGTGGGGTCCCCATGCATTTGCATGGTATGTGTGGTGGTTAAGCATGGCACTGCCTAAAGCCTGTGGTGTATCCCCCCCACTTAATATAGCATTGTACTGTAGGGTGGATTAGAAACCCCCCTCCACAAATACACACACTGTCCCTATTTGCCAGTGGGGTCTTTTAGATATTCTGTTGTAAATATGTTTTGTTGTTGAATTCCACTGTATACTTTGCTTACCACTTAAGCTTTAGCTGGAAGATAAACTATTTTCATTGTGTATTCATTACACCTTCCACAGCAGTTTTTTGTTGTAAAGATCATGGACACTGTCATTACTTTTATAATAGAGAAACTTGCGCAGCCTTACTTTTCCCTCGGTCTGGAGTGACTTGTTATACCCCTGCCTTTATGATATATGGTTTAGCTATTACATTGTATTCATTTGCGCAAGTAAAAATGGCATGCATGCATATGCATGGCCATGAAACAAACAATGGTTTGCTTGTGAAATCTGGAGAAGTCTGTAAACAAAGTTTAAAGCGGTACAAAACCCAACAGCAGCCAGCATGGAATCTTAAAAATCCCAGGACTGGCTGCTGACTTTTCCCTGGGGCATCCCAAATCAGCATGCCTCACTGTGTGAAACCCCCCAGTTCGCCCATAAAAACTCACCTTTACAGGCTCCACGGCACATGTGCGGGCTCTCGTCCAGTGACTACATCAAGCAGGCAGCTCTCATTGTTTGTTTTTTCTGCACATGCTCCCTCCCCAGCTATTCCAATAGGCTGGGATGGGAGTGTGCACACGACAATGTCTGGCTGGCAGTGCAGTGCTGGTGGAGACCACAAAGGGCACATGTGCCTGTGGTGCTCTTGTACAAGCATTTATTAGCCCTGTTTCCACAGGAAGCCATAGAGGTAATGGAAAAGAGTACCACTGGCTGGTTGCATCCCCAGTGCCATTCAAGAACTGAAAAGGACCAGGTGAGTACTCCAATCTAACATGAAGATGATGACGACTATTACCGTATATAGGCTATATTAACCTATATAATAATCAGGTTCAACACCCAGCCATGGAACATGACTGAAGTGCTCTTAAACATGGCACCTACTCCCTGGGTACTGTAATAAGGGCAACCCACCTCTCTGGGTGTGTGTTGACTGAATGCACAGATCTGCTAAATGAGTGCATAAGCATACAATGGCCATCTATGTCCCAAAACTGAATAATAAACTAATAATATAGAGATGTGAGAAGTTTTTGAATAGCAGTTTAACACCTATATTATAAAAATAACATTTTGCAGGGAGTATAAAAGAGTAAAAAAAAAATATTTATAGCGAGGACCCTGTGCTGCATCATATGTATTATATTTGGCTGCATTTATCATGCTGTAACATGCTTTCCAACTCACAAAGTGACTTTTTAATAACTATTGGTTTTGAAGGACAGATTCATTCTAAAATCCCAGCTGAATATATTATTGTAATCTGTCCTTGTCTTTTTCTGTGCACCTCAATAACAAAATTATTAGAAGAAGCTGAACACTGTCAGCTCTGTTATGTCTGTTCTTTAATCATGTTTGCTGGTACATTAGAAAATAAGACAGAGGTTTCAGTGACAACTGGCAATGCTAATTACCTACAACATAAGTCTGATATAAATAAGAAAGAGACAGTTTTAGAGCAATGTTAAAATTAATTTATTGGAGAAAAAAGGAATCCAAGATATACAGCCAAAATAATATTATATGTACAGTTTATAGCTAAACATATATACAGATCAATTACAATATATATACAAATTACAAAGCATAGGGGGACTTCGGTTTTCTCTAAATTTCTTGTATACATGCTATACCCTGTTTCATTCTGTCGGCATAGTTAGCATAATATCTTAAGCCCCTAACATAGTAGGAACAGTTTCTTCTTTTGTAATAATAAATAAATATAGTGGGGTCTTCTGCCTTGTATTATGTAGAGCGTCCAGGCTCATAACATTTAAGGTTTATCGTCTATTAATTATAGTTATGTAACAGGACAACACATGAAGTCAAAGGTAAATGCTGACAGACATGGATATAAGAGATGCATGCTTACATTGAGACATTGGTTAGACTTTTTAAAGAACCTCAATATCTTCATAGCTTTGTGCATCAGCAAGTATCTGAGATCACTGTGAATTGATGAACATACAGAAAGCACCTCGAGGAAAAGATTTAAAGTTTGTCAAGTTCAGTTAGTTCCTTCACAAAGCATTAAAATGTGGTTGCTATCTCACAGGGTTGCAGCTGGATTTCTGCGCTGTAAAGTGGTTCTTGGTATGTTCTGGACACTCTAGGTAGAGACAGCATGGTTCCTCTGTGTGTTATATCTTGTTCGCATTGTCTGGGCATCCTTACATCAGGCATGTTGTTTCTGATGTGATAAGAGTCTTTAAAGGTATAGTGGGTTATAGGAAGACTGGGTTTTATGGACTGGTGGTGGTAAGTGTTGTAGTAAGTAGGGACTAATGAATAGGACGTTGCGCAACCTCTTTCGTATTGCATTGTTCCATTTCTTGGATATGGAGATTTATTGACGTAATGGCTGATCACATGTTCTGAGCCTTGGCATGTTCCAGAGGTTCCAGTGTATGGAGAACCTTTAATTAAAAAAAAGGAATCAGTGTTATGATTACATAAATAATGTTCAGTATGTAGTTAAAAGTTATACATTAGCAATACATTATCCATATCTTAAATAGGAAAGTTGAGTTTCAATTTTATTTACACCCCTGTTAACAAATATACCTCAATATGTTTTTAAAGAAGGGCAAACTTAATTACTTTTACTTTTTTATTAAAGTCACTGTATAACTGCCCCTAAGTTTAGTCCTGGCATCTAGGTCTGCAGAGCCTTCAAGAATTGTGAGTGATAGTTTCATCAGCCAATAACTACAGCAGCAGGGCCGCTGTTGCTGCAGTGATTGAGTGATAGAACCATCAATTATTATCCTCAAACAGCGAAAGCCAGCGGAGTCCTGAACTGCAAGACAGCGGGTGTGCATACTTTGGGCTAGACTTCATGGTCACTTTTATATAGGCTGGTCTGACTCTTTACAGTAAACGTTGAGACATTCATGTGACTGTTATAAAAGGGGGTATGTATAATGAGCTGTTTTTTAAAAGGGTCAAACAAGATATCTAAAGCTGCAACTTACAAGGCCGCTTTTGAAGGGGCAAGCCATGATCCGTCTTCACAACTTCCCCACTGGTATCAGAGTCACTGTCATTGAAGTCACTGTCTCCTTTACCGCTGTCTTTTGTGCTCAATCGCTCAGTTTGTGAACATCCACTGCAGAAATAAAAAAAGATACAAGATTAATGAAAAATATTAAACCACCAATACATGTGCAGTGCAATTAAAATGGCCTATACAAGGCATTATCTGTGGCGTAACTAAATGTGGCGGGCCCTGGTGCAAACATTAAATGGGGCCCTTTCAAGGCTCACACAGTAAACCTTTTTCTATCCTTTAGTTGCATGCAGCTAGACGACTAAAGACTGGAACAGCCAAGATGAATGGTGCTTCCTTTCTCTGAATGATGCCAAGTGAACACAAATGAAAAATAAGGTGGTAGAACATCCATGATGGAGCCCCCTTGACCTCCTGGGCCCCAGTGAGCTTGCACCCCCAATATTGTTAAAAATACTGTTTTAGTAAGAGCATGCATGTGCCAAAGCACAAGCTTATTAGCCAACTTCTAGCATGTTTATCACTGTGATTACCTACTTGGCTTTTTTTGTGATTTTAATAAACCCCAGCATTTATTTTTCAGCTAAAGCTACTGAAACTTGACTTTTCTTCGATTATCAATACCCAACATGTTGGATATTACTGTTGTTCCAGTTTTATAGAACTGCCTTTAAATCCAGCAGTACTAGAAATATAAAGGCTCTTTTGCCCAACTGTTATTCAGCCAATACTATACTAAGGAGCTTTTTATTCATTATGACTGGGGCTGTTGTTATTACCTTATGCTTCCTGTAGAGCTGTCCCTTTGCCACCTGGATGAATGAAGCGTTGGGTCAGCATCTGAACCCTGGTAAGAAAACATAAAAACATTAGCATTCACAGAACGAGCTATGCTGTATTCATCTTTCAATCTAAGTCCTCATTAGGCTGCATAATACATATATTTAAATTGCCAAGATAACAAGCTATGTTCCATAAAACCTAAAGGCATTTGCATATTAATAACATATCTAGGAGATGTATTAAATAGTTTGATGCTAGATTTACAAATGAAAACACTTATGTGATGTTTTTGCGAGGTATTGCAAGGAATAATAAACTATCAGCATGATCTGTAAATCCAGAAGCCAAAAATACTATTTAATAAGCAATAATAAAAAGATAACTTACATTTGATGCTCGGCGGAGGTCTTTTCCCAGGTCAGAGGTGGATGACATGCTACAGTCTTCAGACTCAGTGCTGAGGGACAACTGGCAGGAGTCAGACTTGGACATAGAGGATAGGGATGAGGTCTCTCTAGCTGGATCTGAGCTGTTTAGCAGTTGGTCCTTAACTTCTTTTGCCCTTTGCTCTTCAACATCAGTTTTTCTGTTCGAAGATTTTCGTTTGCAAGAACAGGCCACAAATATTATAGCAAGCAGTAGCAATGCACAACCTCCTGATAACACTGCTACGAAAATGATGGACAAGTCCATCTGATGCTGATCCTCTGCAGAGCTTTGCATAATAACTACCTCTACACTTGATGGAAGGGTTTCAGTGAGAATGAATTTCACAGTGGCAGTGGAATACATGGAAGGTTTTCCATTATCATTTACTGCAATTACAATACTCAGGTCCTTATTTTGCAGGGAATCAATCTTCCTAGTTAATGATAACTCACCGGTGACTTTATTCATGGCAAATAGTTTTTCTTTGTCTTGCTGAATAGTAAAGAAAAGTTGTGAATTTACCCCCTCGTCCTTATCAGTGGCTTTAACCTGCATTACCAAATAATTCTGTGGGGCATGGATGGGCAACATAACTTCAGCGGATCCATTGTCAAGCAAAGGGAAATGTATAACAGGTGCATTATCATTCTCATCAATGATTCTGATCTTCATCTGACAACGTGTTGTATGTTGTGGGGTGCCACTGTCAGAAGCTTCAATTTCAAAGTCCAGTTGTTTCAGCTTTTCATAGTCCAATGATCTTACAGCGCGCAATACACCGGAGTCAGAGTCAACAGCAACAAAGGTAGACAGGGACTGTCCCAATATTTTTACCTCAACCAGTTTGTAGGATACTTTGCCATTGAGTGCAAAATCACGGTCCTTGGCTATGACAGTGGCGATGTAAACTCCAGGAGCATTATTTTCCTGCACAGACACTTCATATATTTGTTTAGTAAATTCAGGAACATTGTCATTTTCATCACTCAGTCTGACAGTGTATTGCTTTATGGTTTTAAGTGAAGGCAATCCTAGGTCTTCAGCCACAATTGTCAGATTGTATTCTGCAATTATTTCCCGGTCTAAAGGTGAAGTAGTGACTATCATATAACTGTCCTCATAGGCCTTCTTGAGTTTAAAGTGTTCATGACCATAGAGAATGCAGCGAACTTGGCCATTTAGCCCAGAGTCTCTGTCTGTGGCACTGATGAGTGCTACAAAACTTTCCCTAGCAGCCCCCTCAGATATATAGGCTATCCCCTTGTTGACAGTTGTCAGAGGGGTGATGGTAATTGCTGGGGCATTATCATTGGCATCTATAATGTGTACAGTTACTTTACATGTAGCAGTTAATGGATTAGGGCTTAAATCTTGAGCTTGTATGTCAAATTCATACATTTGTCTGGTTTCAAAGTCAACTTTACCTTGGAGAGTTATGCTGCCGGATTTGGAGTCGATGTGAAAAAGCTGGCGCACTTCAGGAGAGGCCTGCGGGCTGAAGCTGTAAGTTATTTCTCCGTTAACTCCTTCATCTGGATCCACTGCATTAAGAGCTAGTAACAGGTATCCTTCTGGAGCATCCTCCATCATGTCCACAGTGATGGAACTTTTTTCAAACACTGGGCTGTTATCATTAAAATCCAAAACACGAATGTTAATCATCGCACTGCCAGAAAGTGATGGGCTTCCTCCATCTAGAGCCACTAATTCTAAAGTGTATGCTGTCTGGCTCTCTCTGTCTAGTTCCTTCATCAGCACTAGGTCTGCGCATTTGACCCCATCTGCTCTAGTCTGGACATCAATAGTGAAATGACTGTTGGCTGAGAGTTCATAGTTCTGGATAGCATTAGTTCCAATATCTCCATCAATTGCTACTTGCAATGGAATCCTGGTACCCACTGGTGAACTTTCAGAAATGTCCACATGCATTTCAGAGGTAGGGAAATTAGGTCTGTTGTCATTTATGTCTCTTACCTCCACCTTCACAGTTATTAACTGTAACTGATCCTTAGAAAATCGGACTACATCCAAAATCAGGATACAGTTAGGCATTTGTCTGCAAATTTGCTCTCGGTCAATCTTCTCACCAATGCTCAGTTGCCCATCAGTCTCCTGGACATGGATGAGGGTGCTGTTATACTGCTTCATGAGATGAAAGTTGCTTTCAGGTTGTTCTGTAGAGTTAAACATGGAGTGTTCTGCCAAAACAGCAATTACAGTACCAGGGGCATCTTCCTCATAGATATAATAGTGAGCAGTCTCTAAAGAGGACAGTGATGTCCTTACACCTAGAATCAGTAATAGCAGAACTTTCAGAAACTCCCGCATTTTCAGTCCTTTCGTTGAGCTTCTTGCCTTGGAATAGATGAGTGCTCAGACTTCAAAATCCTTGTTGTGTAAAGATGTGGCGCTGTGTCGCTAAGATGTGGCGTCAATGGAGCCTTCCAGCTGTGAAATCACTCAGCACAATCCTGCTAAGTGCTTCTTTTGGCTTAGGACTGGACAGTGTGGAGAGTGTGAATGACTTCTTGGCCCCTGCCTCCAGGTTATATGCTCCAGGATATGTAAATGAACCACCCTCTCCACCAATCTCCAGTGACTCCAGGACAAATGGTCAGTTGCTGAAGCTGAGCAAATGTGCTTGTCATTAACAGAAATCTTAGAGGGAAGCCAGCTATAATACATTTATACTTTGTGACACCTCAGCCAAGTTATGTTCTCCTAAATGCCAGTAATCAAAAATGTCAAATCAAGAAAGCAGAAGCATTTCTAAGAGTATAACAAATGTTAACGCAAGCTTGAGTTGACAGTGTTGTTGCTTACTATGTAGTGATAACTCAATGCTTAATAGAAAATGGGAGGAAATTATTATTGTAGAATTGTGTGACACATTAAAAATAATACTATAATATAAAATGGCTGTGTGATAAAAAGTTTCATTTCTTTAACTTGCAGCATTATGATAGTAATGATATTTTACTATGATATGTAAAGATGTCTATTCCATACTTAGACCATACGTAAACAACATACATTGTGTAAATGTGTTTTAGGTGCCGATAAAAATAACAAAAAAGATTAAATGACCCTGTAGATGATTTATTAATTATATAGCTACAGCTATAGAGTATATTGTAACAATAGCTGCAAAAATATATATGTGTTTGAGCAACCATATAAGTGTCTTTTGATATTTAAAAAAAAAAAACGTTAATTAATATTTAAATAGTAAATTAAGAGATTTTTAAAAATAACCTACAGCTTTAAATGGTAAGTGACGTTCCAGGAAAACACTTGGAGACTGATTTAATTAAATTAGCTAGAAACAAAGGGTTTTCACTTCCTGGGTTTTGGTCCACTTTACAGGGGCATCCAGATTTGGTGTGCCCCTGTGTGTGAAACCTTGTGGTTAGCCTGAGCGCTGACCTCGATCCCTACTCCAGCACATGCTCCAATCAGCTTTTATTAATGCCTGGCACTGCATGCTGAATAAATGAATTGCCGGTGCACTCCTGTTGGCCGCCACCTCGGGCTATGAGCCGCCCCAGCCATTCATTTATGTCTGTCGTGGGTGTGTGCTGAGTGTGGGGGATGCCGCTAGAGGCCTGTGCATGCACTGTGGAATCAAGAACCCAGCTACGTTTCCTGGGTAACATAGGGGCTTTACTTTGCAGGCCATCCCAAATCAGGATGGCCCCAAGAAGGACTTTTATCCAATTTTAGACTCTAGGACCATGGTCAAAGAGTTTTGGTCCACTTTAAAGTGAAATATCGCCATATCTGCAATTTAATGGATTTTTGTCATCCCTTTTTTTATTATAACCTGTTATATATTCATAAATACAGTCAGGGCCAGAAATATTTGGACAGTGACACAATTTTCGCAAGTTGGGCTCTGCATGCCACCGCATTGGATTTGAAATGAAACCTCTACAACAGAATTCAAGTGCAGATTGTAACGTTTAATTTGAAGGGTTGAACAAAAATACCTGATAGAAAATGTAGGAATTGTACACATTTCTTTACAAACACTCCACATTTTAGGAGCTCAAAAGTAATTGGACAATTAAACATAACCCAAACAAAATATTTATTTTCTCAATATTTTGTTGCAAATCCTTTGGAGGCAATCACTGCCTTAAGTCTGGAACCCATGGACATCACCAAACGCTGGGTTTCCTCCTTCTTAATGCTTTGCCAAGCCTTTCCAGCCGCAGCCTTCAGGTCTTGCTTGTTTGTGGGTCTTTCCGTCTTAAGTCTGGATTTGAGCAAGTGAAATGCATGCTCAATTGGGTTAAGATCTGGTGATTGACTTGGCCATTGCAGAATGTTCCACTTTTTTGCACTCATGAACTCCTGGGTAGCTTTGGCTGTATGCTTGGGGTCATTGTCCATCTGTACTATGAAGCGCCGTCCGATCAACTTTGCAGCATTTGGCTGAATCTGGGCTGAAAGTATATCCCGGTACACTTCAGAATTCACCCGGCTACTCTTGTCTGCTGTTATGTCATCAATAAACACAAGTGACCCAGTGCCATTGAAAGCCATGCATGCCCATGCCATCACGTTGCCTCCACCATGTTTTACAGAGGCTGTGGTGTGCCTTGGATCATGTGCCATTCCCTTTCTTCTCCAAACTTTTTTCTTCCCATCATTCTGGTACAGGTTGATCTTTGTCTCATCTGTCCATAGAATACTTTTCCAGAACTGAGCTGGGTTGTTGAGGTGTTTTTGGGCAAATTTTACTCTGGCCTGTCTATTTTTGGAATTGATGAATGGTTTGCATCTAGATGTGAACCCTTTGTATTTACTTTCATGGAGTCTTCTCTTTACTGTTGACTTAGAGACAGATACACCTACTTCCCTGAGAGTGTTCTGGACTTCAGTTAATGTTGTGAACGGGTTCTTCTTCACCAAAGAAAGTATGCGGCGATCATCCACCACTGTTGTCTTCCGTGGACGCCCAGCCCTTTTTGAGTTCCCAAGCTCACCAGTCAATTCCTTTTTTTCTCAGAATGTACCCGACTGTTGATTTCGCTAATCCAAGCATGTCTGCTATCTCTCTGATGGATTTTTTTCTTTTTTTTCAGCCTCAGGATGTTCTGCTTCACCTCAATTGAGAGTTCCTTTGACCGCATGTTGTCTGGTCACAGCAACAGCTTCCAAATGCAAAACCACACACCTGGAATCAACCCCAGACCTTTTAACTACTTCATTGATTACAGGTTAACGAGGGAGACGCCTTCAGAGTTAATTGCAGCCCTTAGAGTCCATTGTTGAATTACTTTTGGTCCCTTGAAAAAGAGGAGGCTATGCATTACAGTGCTATGATTCCTAAACCCTTTCTCCGATTTGGATGTGGAAACTCTCATATTGCAGCTGGGAGTGTGCACTTTCAGCCCATATTATATATATAATTGTATTTCTGAACATGTTTTTGTAAACAGCTAAAATAACAAAACTTGTGTCACTGTCCAAATATTTCTGGCCCTGACTGTATATTTCAGTGTATTGTTAGGACTTTGTTATTTCGATAAACCTTAATATATATGATCTAATCTGTAATTATTTAACAAATGAGAATTTTGACCATTGTTGATTTCATTAGCCTTGCATGCTTTAAAGCAGAACAAAACTCTCAAGACACTGCTCTGGAATCTACAGCCTTCCTTCGATCTGGGATGTCCCATTTTGTGAACCCCCCCCCCCACACTACGCTGCTTCTGGGCTCCCTTACCAATGTTCAGTCAGATAGACTGGGGGCTGGAGCACGCTCCAGGGGATGCAACTGTTCTGGCTCCAATTGCCATAAACAAGACCCATTTGCCAAACATCGAATATGCACAGCAAACAGTTCTGACTGGATGAGAGCCCACAGATCCGCTGCAAGACCAGGAAGAGGTGAGTAGTTCTGGACGAACTGGGGGTTTCCTACACTGAGACATCCCCATTTGGGAAGCCCCAGGGGCAAGGAACTAAACCTGGAAAAGTCAAAATACCGAACTTTGTTCAATTTTAAAGCAGGCTAAAAATCTATTTTATGTTGATCTACTAACTTGCACGGGCTGCCAACCCTTCACAGAGAGCATCCAGCTTATCTTTTACAGCATGTCGAGCGGCAGGAGCAGTACAGGGTTGAAGCGTGCATGTGCTTCGGCGCAGGACCTCGGGGAAAGCTGCGGACTGCTGGACGGTGACTGATCCACAGATCCACAGATTCAAGTGGGTTCATGTAGTGCTGTTTAGTCAGCTATGTGCATCCGAACCTACTCTGTGAAAGTGAGTCCACTTGGGCTTTTTTTGGGGGGTTGGGCTTTTGGTCTGATTTATTAAGTGCTGAGTTATACTGATATAGGGAGAGCACATGACATAATAGTAGCTTATGCAAAGTTTTTTGCAATGTCATTAGTTGTATTCAGTATTCACTGCGCACTGTTTAAGGACCCACCTAAGCAGCCCTGTGCCTTAGCTGGCTGTTTTTTCTGCATGTGTGGGTGGACTTAGTAAATCAGTTCCCTAATTAATATAAGGCAAGGCATAGGCAGACACTAAAAAGTGATGTTCCCAATTTGAGCACTGATTAATATAATCAGCCAGTCTACAGCCTCCAAAGGGGGCGCCTCTGGCTGTACAGAAGCATTTCACAGGTAGCTTTCCTGTCCTAAGCTTGCCGCCTTCAGACAATACACAGATTTCTGGGTGATATTTCCCTGGGTTAACAATTGTCAATAAAATACACAGAAACCCAGTCTGTCAGATTTCAGGTGGATCAGGAGACTAAACAAGGAAATCTAATCCAATATGTGGGGTAGGGGAGAACAACAATTGGAAAGGCTTGAGGAAATTGTCTGATTAGGTGCCTTTTGCACTTCCATTTTCTGGTTAGTAAATTTCCACCAAGTATATAAGTATACAAATATTATGTGTATATATTTATATATATATGGGTAATATTTGATTTAATCAGGAAAGGAATCAGTAATAAAATACTATAATGCTTAGTTTTGCTTAGACATAATGGCTTTGCAATGACTTTACAACAAAATTATATGTCTTGTTTATTCTCATTTGTGTCAAAATAGATCCAGAAAATAAGGAGACAATGATGTATGTAAGACACAGTACTAAATTAAAGATGTAATATCAGGAGCATCAAGTATTATGATGGAGCATTGGTCAGGGTGTAAAGTGGGTATTTTTGCCTACAATTGTCTTTTAAAGTGGACCAACACCCAGGGGTGATCGGCCCGGGAGTCTATAAGATTCCCGGGCCGATCACCTCCCTCACCGCGGGGCATCCGAGATCGGGATGTCCCGCGGGGTGAAACCCCCCGCAAAAGCCCCAAAAAAGCTTACCTTATCGGCGATGGATCAGCTGCCGCCGCCTCCCGCGCGCCCCTCTAGCAGTGCGCGAGCCCGCGCCGGCCATTCACAAACGGCCGGCGCGGGCTCGCGCACTGCCAGAGGGGCGCGCGGGAGGCAGCGGCAGCTGATTCATCGCCGATAAGGTAAGCTTTTTTGGGGCTTTTGCGGGGACGCGTGGGATGCGCCGGCGGCGCCTTGTCCGTCGCCGAAAAGGTACGTTTTTTGGGGCTTTTGGGGGGGTTTCACACAGCGGGGCATCCTGATCTCGGATGCCCCGCTGAAGTGGACCAACACCCGGGATAGTGAAAATCCTGGGTGTTGGTCCACTTTAAGCAAAGTTAGATATGGATTTCCAAGTTTGGAGAACCAGTCATAGCTTTTTTCACTCAGTAGAGAATCAAGTTCAGTAAAAAAAAAAAATAGGACATGGAGTAGAAACTACAAAACAACACAAACCTCTGCGAAATCCAAACACATTATAGTGGAAGATTTGACTATCCCAGGTTTTGTTCTGTGGCCCAGGGACATCCCAAATTGGAGTGCCCGCAGTGTGAAACTCCCGGGACACTCAGAAAAATGTACCTCTTCTTGGTCCAACGGCACATGTTCGAGCGTTCATCCAATTAGAGCCATGCATATCTAATGCTTGGGAGTGCAGCGACGCAACCCCAGCAGTGCACACGCTCCTGCCCCCAGTCTATCTAAATGGCTGGGTTGGGAACACGCTCACAACATGAAGAGGCAGGGATGCGGCTGCCGGATTTAATTTTGCCAAGGGCTCCAGAAAGCAGGTGAGTTCTGTTGTGCCCAGGGAGATTTACACAGCGGGGCATCCTATTTCAGGATGCCCCCTGAGGAAGGCCACTGTGGGTTTTGTTCTGCTTTAAAATGAGCCTTTCCAAATCTATTTGGCCTTCTCACCTCACCTGTACAACTGCCCCATTACATATGCAGGGGGGTTTTGATTTTTAAATAGAAGAAATATTTTTTTTTACTTTATTGTTTGCTTCTCAATAAAAATCTGAAACCTTGGATAACCCCTATTATGTACCACCATTATTTCTGGTATTTGTTTCTCTATTCCAAAATAATCAGGGTAATGCTAAAGATCAGGTGAAGCAAATTTACCTTTGGGTGTACTTTCGGGTCTAAATTGAAGTTTATTTTAAGTGATATTTTTTTACATGAACACACAAAGAAAATTCGATGAAATATTTCTGTTCTAATATTTCCCTGAAAATCACCTACCTCTGAGATGCATCATTTTTACAGGTGGGTCCATTATTTTTCTAATTGTGTAAGGATATTTTTTTCAAAGTAGCTCCCTATAGACTATGCAGAAAGAGATGGCAAATTCGCATAGCACTTAGGGTGCTTTTTTAAAAAAAACATCCTAACACCACTGGAAAAATAATGCACCTCACCTGTGCCATTAAAGAAGTATTTGAGTTTAGGGAAGAGTTTTAACAAAGTTTTCTACAATTTTTTTTAGTGCGTTTAAGTCAAGCTTCACACCTGAAAGCACACCCAATCGGGGCCATGCTAAAGTCCTAGGGAAGCAAATGTGCACTTGCATGTAAACTGAATTTTACATATAATTAAGCCTTTTTTCTTGAACACACAAGAAAAGTCTATAAGCATTTATGTTCTTATATTTCCCAAAAACTTGTTTTTTACAGATGAGATCCATCATTTTTCCAGTGGTGGCAGAATAACTTCGTGAAGGTTTGGGAACAACATCAAACTATGGGATATGCAGAAAAAATGCTAATTCTTTAGCATACCCTGTAGGGTAATGTTAATTCAAAAATCTCAAAAAATTATCCTTAACTCATTGGAAAAATTAACTCATTGGAAAAATTTTTTTAAAGTAGAACAATTTTTTAATTGCATTTTTTGATGTGTTAAAGTTAGAAAGCTCACCAAGATGCAGGTTGAATTGCACATCCAAATGTGCACCCACCTTGCCTTTTTGGTTCACTTTCTTTAGCCTCTCGACTGAATGTCTGTGTCATTAATAATGAACTCACCAGAAGTATTTTATTTGTGGTCATTTGCTATTAAATACAAAATAACTTTATTTTTCCCCATTTTTTCAGGGTCTAGCTATGATAACACTTTGAACTTCAGTGAGACTGAAAGTTTTTAGCCCACTCATTTTTACATTTTGTGTAGTTTTATGTAGGTTTATATTTGTGTGGGCCTCTGTTATTTGGATAATTATCCTTAAGTATACTGACTAAAGACCTATTAGAGGCTAATTCTATAGCGTGGGGGGAAGTTTGCCTATTAAAAGCCCATTGATTCCAGGGCACAGGGCTTCCCATTCATTGAAACAATTCCCTGAAGTTATCAGCTTCAATCAGTTACAAATCAACAGGTTAATTAGATCGACTGCCTTCAGGCGTGCAGCTACAAAGGTACTATACATGACAGAAATAGTCATCACATGTGGTCACCAGGTTCAGAATCCTGTCCATGTCCTATTTATGCTGATAGGCATAGGTATTCATTTCTCATTCATCACATTCCACTAAGCCATTATTATCTTCATCAAACTTGCAGCATCAACTGCTATAGTCAATTCATTATACAGCATAAAGTTGTATTTGCCAGCTTTTGTTCCATGTGTTGAGCCATTTGGAATATGACCAATATGCTGGATCTTTTGGTGCCCATTCTAAAACACTTTTGCTGGACAGATTGCATAATGAGTTAGGAGAAACATGCCCACATGTTTGTATATTTATGGCAGCCCCTATCACAAGGCACAGGCAGCAAAAGTGTCATTTGGGCACGTGTGAAACACAGTTTGTTCCTCCTGCTCAATTTGCTGCCGGATTTGTTGCTGTCTCCGGAAAAGTGAGAAAGCCTTGACCCCCTGCAGTGCTCCCTGTTGTCTCCTAAACAAGAAGCAGCCAACGCTAATTTCTCCAACCTGCAGGTAATTCAGACCAGAACACCCAAGCATGGAATCAAGTCATCAGCTTCGAATGTCTGTAGAAGTATAATATTTATTACAATTGTTGATAATATAATGCATTGTACTATAGTAGCAATAGATTTATCAAACAGATATATAAGCAGAATACAAAACTACTCACATAAATCAGTAATAAAAAGGATTGCTGGAAGGCGATAGATATGTGGATGATTAGTAACTATAACTTTTGTGGAGTGAAGCCAAAATGCCTGACAGGCCTTTTTTTCTCCCCCACCCTCCAACTTGGGATTAACCAGGCCTAGACACTGAGCTGTAAATGGTCATGCAGGCTACCACTGACAACCAAAGGGGTTCATTTTAATAAGTGAAGTAGTCATTTTTTGATTATTGAAAGGAGATGGGCTTCCTAGGTGGAGACTTAGGCCCTTATTTAAGAAGGGATAGCGTCAGGTAGTGGCTGGTTAATGACAGGTAGCGACTGGTGAACGCCAGACACGGCACGCAATTACACATTTACCAAGCAGAATCTGTTTAGCGACTGGGATAGCGCCATGTAGCGTCTGATTTTCAGAGAACAGCACCAGCGTTCAGCCTTGCACAGCGCCAGGTATGGCCTCTCGCTACCTGTCACTCTCCCATACATTTCAATGGACGATCCTTTTCTTGTCTTTAAACTGGGTTTTTTTTTTGTTCAAAAAAATCACAAATAATTCTTTGACCTCTTCTGGCATTGAAATAGCATTTTTTCACAATTTTTTCACTTTTTATATATTTCCTCAGAAATGACATTACAGGTCTGGCATTAAAGTGTTCATGTTACAATGTTGTTACAATGTAATTCCATATGTTTTCGCTTTGTTACTAGTTGATAGATGCTTGAAAACAGACTTTAAACACACCGCCTCCTGTGCTCTGGGCTTCAAACAAGTATTTTTCAGCGCCAGTGATTTGTGAGGCTGTTTTTTTGCTGAATATGGTGTGAGTCGTTTGCTATGAGCAGTCGCTAACATGCGCTCCCATACAGCGCTGTACTGGTCAAATAGGGACTCCTCACAATGTATTCAACATTACTGAACAGAGACTGAGTCGCTATAAAGTAGCGACCCACGGCCGAGCACTGCGACTACTAGCGGGCACTCTGAAAATGCCTGCTACAGACGCTCATCTGTCGCTACCTGGCGTTAGTGATGAATCAGCCTCATAGACACAATGACTGCTGTAAGAAAACTGTCTGAAAATCTGCACTAAAGCAGACCTTTAGCTAAAGAACCCACAGGCCCTCTGAGCATACATGCCCACCCAACAAACTCTGTTGGTCATCAGCAATCATATGGGACACTTAAAGCCTTATTTATGAAGTGCATGGTTTAGTGCTGTTTAGCTGCCATTTGGCCCCATTTTGAGCACTGGCATCTGTTTATATATAGGTGCTGTTATTTGTACAGAATTGTGTTGCAAGTCACCACACCCGATATTAAAGTGGACCAAAACCCATGGCAATCTGCCCGGGCATCTATAAGATAAACTGGGCCAATCGATTCCCTCCCCCCGGGGTATCCAAAATCGGGATTCCCCGCTGTTTGAAACCCCCCATGTGGCACATACACTTACTTTCATTTCCAGTCCAACGGCGCCTGTGCGAGCCGTGGACGCATCCCCACTATCCCTCTAGCAGGGCACGCGGCCGGGCCAGGCATATGGGAAGAGCCAGTGTGGGCATGCTCCCAGTCAGAGGGTAGCAGGGGGATGTGGCCATCAGCGTGTTCAGAGCCGCTCGCTTAAATGAAGGCTTAGACGAATGGACATCAGCGGATCCGAGTGTGCTGATTGGATGTGTAGCCATGCATGCGCCGTAGTACCAGGAAGAGGTGAGTCTGTTTCAGTGACCTGGGGGGGGGTTTCACACAGCACGGCACCCCCGACTGGGGTGCCCCGGGGCAAGGACCAAAACCCAAGATAGTCAAAATCCTGGGTTTTTGTCCACTTTAACTAACCAGCTTGGATTGTTGCACTAGGTTTTGTATGGCTTGTCTCAGCGCCTTTTGGCCCCGATGTTGATGAAAAAGGCACCAGTGAGCCGAGATCTGTACCCCCACCTTATACATCGCACCCAATATTTATTAATAGTTGGCACGCTGAAAGGATTGGCGCTGTATTTAACAGATGCTGGTCAGCATTTTATCATTACACTTACAGGATTATCATTGCTGTTAAAAGGGGGACAAACTTTACAGTGCCTTTAGGCTGCGTTTTAGTTGTTATGCTCCAAAGTACACATTGGCAAGAAAAAGAAGCCTTAAAAAGTGATTTTACAAGAAAATTATAAAATGACATTTGGTGACATCACGTCCTATATTTTATTATAGACAATTCACCAATGCAAGGTCTGTACAAATAATTGTGTATAACAATATTTATAAGTAGGGATGAGCGAATCGATCCGGACGAACCCGGATTCGATCCGAATTTCAGGAAAAATTCGATTCGGATCGAATCCGAATTTCCCCGCGATTCGATCACTCGAAGTTTTCCTTTAACATCCATTCATTTACATTTACAGGCATTCTAAGATGGCGGACGGGACATGTCTGGACATCTATCCCGCGCCAGTGCAAGCTGGGGCAGTCACATGCAGCCTATCAGCAGCCAGCAAGCCCGGTGACGTCACACAGCGGTATTTAACGGCGGCCATCTTGCTTTTCCTCATTTCTCTATTGCATTCGTGACAGACAGAACGCTGTGTAGCTGAGGCACTTAGACAGGCAGGGACAGACAGGGACAGGCTGGAGACAGGCAGGAGACAGGCAGGAGACAGACAGGAGACAGACAGAAAGCCAGGGAAAGGTAGGAAAAACGGAGGCTGTGACAGGGAGATTTTTTTTTTTTTCATCCAGCCTGTTAGCGTTTTCAGGCTGCTTATAGTAACTAACTGTGCATATATACTGAACTGATCTTAAGTCTGCTGTGAGGCATCCCATTCTGTGACTAAAGCAGCCTCTGTTTAAGACCATATAAGCATTTGCTCTTATCATATTTGAAATTAGCCTGATAAAGACACTTTTGCTGGGCAAAGCACTACTGGACCCTGCCAGGTCCATTCCTGCCCAGGGCATCCCATTCTGTGACTACAGCAGCCTCTGTTTAAGACCATATAAGCATTTGCTCTTATCATATTTGAAATTAGCCTGATAAAGACACTTTTGCTGGGCAAAGCACTACTGTACCCTGCCAGGTCCATTCCTGCCCAGGGCATCCCATTCTGTGACTAAAGCAGCCTCTGTTTAAGACCATATAAGCATTTGCTCTTATCATATTTGAAATTAGCCTGATAAAGACACTTTTGCTGGGCAAAGCACTACTGGACCCTGCCAGGTCCATTCCTGCCCAGGGCATCCCATTCTGTGACTACAGCAGCCTCTGTTTAAGACCATATAAGCATTTGCTCTTATCATATTTGAAATTAGCCTGATAAAGACACTTTTGCTGGGCAAAGCACTACTGTACCCTGCCAGGTCCATTCCTGCCCAGGGCATCCCATTCTGTGACTAAAGCAGCCTCTGTTTAAGACCATATAAGCATTTGCTCTTATCATATTTGAAATTAGCCTGATAAAGACACTTTTGCTGGGCAAAGCACTACTGGACCCTGCCAGGTCCATTCCTGCCCAGGGCATCCCATTCTGTGACTAAAGCAGCCTCTGTTTAAGACCATATAAGCATTTGCTCTTATCATATTTGAAATTAGCCTGATAAAGACACTTTTGCTGGGCAAAGCACTCCTGGACCCTGCCAGGTCCATTCCTGCCCAGGGCATCCCATTCTGTGACTACAGCAGCCTCTGTTTAAGACCATATAAGCATTTGCTCTTATCATATTTGAAATTAGCCTGATAAAGACACTTTTGCTGGGCAAAGCACTACTGTACCCTGCCAGGTCCATTCCTGCCCAGGGCATCCCATTCTGTGACTAAAGCAGCCTCTGTTTAAGACCATATAAGCATTTGCTCTTATCATATTTGAAATTAGGCCTGATAAAGACACTTTTGCTGGGCAAAGCACTACTGGACCCTGCCAGGTCGATTCCTGCCCAGGGCATCCCATTCTGTGACTAAAGCAGCCTCTGTTTAAGACCATATAAGCATTTGCTCTTATCATATTTGAAATTAGGCCTGATAAAGACACTTTTGCTGGGCAAAGCACTACTGTACCCTGCCAGGTCCATTCCTGCCCAGGGCATCCCATTCTGTGACTAAAGCAGCCTCTGTTTAAGACCATATAAGCATTTGCTCTTATCATATTTGAAATTAGCCTGATAAAGACACTTTTGCTGGGCAAAGCACTACTGGACCCTGCCAGGTCCATTCCTGCCCAGGGCATCCCATTCTGTGACTAAAGCAGCCTCTGTTTAAGACCATATAAGCATTTGCTCTTATCATATTTGAAATTAGCCTGATAAAGACACTTTTGCTGGGCAAAGCACTACTGTACCCTGCCAGGTCCATTCCTGCCCAGGGCATCCCATTCTGTGACTAAAGCAGCCTCTGTTTAAGACCATATAAGCATTTGCTCTTATCATATTTGAAATTAGCCTGATAAAGACACTTTTGCTGGGCAAAGCACTACTGGACCCTGCCAGGTCCATTCCTGCCCAGGGCATCCCATTCTGTGACTACAGCAGCCTCTGTTTAAGACCATATAAGCATTTGCTCTTATCATATTTGAAATTAGCCTGATAAAGACACTTTTGCTGGGCAAAGCAC
Organism: Gastrophryne carolinensis; assembly: GCA_027917425.1. Lineage (NCBI taxonomy): Eukaryota > Metazoa > Chordata > Amphibia > Anura > Microhylidae > Gastrophryne > Gastrophryne carolinensis. Next base: position 144,353,349 of record CM051236.1, read on the forward strand.
TACTGGACCCTGCCAGGTCCATTCCTGCCCAGGGCATCCCATTCTGTGACTACAGCAGCCTCTGTTTAAGACCATATAAGCATTTGCTCTTATCATATTTGAAATTAGCCTGATAAAGACACTTTTGCTGGGCAAAGCACTACTGTACCCTGCCAGGTCCATTCTTGCCCAGGGCATCCCATTCTGTGACTAAAGCAGCCTCTGTTTAAGACCATATAAGCATTTGCTCTTATCATATTTGAAATTAGCCTGATAAAGACACTTTTGCTGGGCAAAGCACTACTGTACCCTGCCAGGTCCATTCCTGCCCAGGGCATCCCATTCTGTGACTAAAGCAGCCTCTGTTTAAGACCATATAAGCATTTGCTCTTATCATATTTGAAATTAGGCCTGATAAAGACACTTTTGCTGGGTAAAGCACTACTGGACCCTGCCAGGTCCATTCCTGCCCAGGGCATCCCATTCTGTGACTAAAGCAGCCTCTGTTTAAGACCATATAAGCATTTGCTCTTATCATATTTGAAATTAGGCCTGATAAAGACACTTTTGCTGGGCAAAGCACTACTGGACCCTGCCAGGTCGATTCCTGTTGGGGCATCCCATTCTGTGACTAAAGCAGCCTCTGTTTAAGACCATATAAGCATTTGCTCTTATCATATTTGAAATTAGGCCTGATAAAGACACTTTTGCTGGGCAAAGCACTACTGGACCCTGCCAGGTCCATTCCTGCCCAGGGCATCCCATTCTGTGACTAAAGCAGCCTCTGTTTAAGACCATATAAGCATTTGCTCTTATCATATTTGAAATTAGCCTGATAAAGACACTTTTGCTGGGCAAAGCACTACTGTACCCTGCCAGGTCCATTCCTGCCCAGGGCATCCCATTCTGTGACTAAAGCAGCCTCTGTTTAAGACCATATAAGCATTTGCTCTTATCATATTTGAAATTAGCCTGATAAAGACACTTTTGCTGGGCAAAGCACTACTGGACCCTGCCAGGTCCATTCCTACCCAGGGCATCCCATTCTGTGACTAAAGCAGCCTCTGTTTAAGACCATATAAGCATTTGCTCTTATCATATTTGAAATTAGCCTGATAAAGACACTTTTGCTGGGCAAAGCACTACTGTACCCTGCCAGGTCCATTCCTGCCCAGGGCATCCCATTCTGTGACTAAAGCAGCCTCTGTTTAAGACCATATAAGCATTTGCTCTTATCATATTTGAAATTAGCCTGATAAAGACACTTTTGCTGGGCAAAGCACTACTGGACCCTGCCAGGTCCATTCCTGCCCAGGGCATCCCATTCTGTGACTAAAGCAGCCTCTGTTTAAGACCATATAAGCATTTGCTCTTATCATATTTGAAATTAGCCTGATAAAGACACTTTTGCTGGGCAAAGCACTACTGTACCCTGCCAGGTCCATTCCTGCCCAGGGCATCCCATTCTGTGACTAAAGCAGCCTCTGTTTAAGACCATATAAGCATTTGCTCTTATCATATTTGAAATTAGCCTGATAAAGACACTTTTGCTGGGCAAAGCACTACTGGACCCTGCCAGGTCCATTCCTGCCCAGGGCATCCCATTCTGTGACTAAAGCAGCCTCTGTTTAAGACCATATAAGCATTTGCTCTTATCATATTTGAAATTAGGCCTGATAAAGACACTTTTGCTGGGCAAAGCACTACTGGACCCTGCCAGGTCGATTCCTGTTGGGGCATCCCATTCTGTGACTAAAGCAGCCTCTGTTTAAGACCATATAAGCATTTGCTCTTATCATATTTGAAATTAGGCCTGATAAAGACACTTTTGCTGGGCAACGCACTACTGTACCCTGCCAGGTCCATTCCTGCCCAGGGCATCCCATTCTGTGACTAAAGCAGCCTCTGTTTAAGACCATATAAGCATTTGCTCTTATCATATTTGAAATTAGCCTGATAAAGACACTTTTGCTGGGCAAAGCACTACTGGACCCTGCCAGGTCCATTCCTGCCCAGGGCATCCCATTCTGTGACTAAAGCAGCCTCTGTTTAAGACCATATAAGCATTTGCTCTTATCATATTTGAAATTAGCCTGATAAAGACACTTTTGCTGGGCAAAGCACTACTGTACCCTGCCAGGTCCATTCCTGCCCAGGGCATCCCATTCTGTGACTAAAGCAGCCTCTGTTTAAGACCATATAAGCATTTGCTCTTATCATATTTGAAATTAGCCTGATAAAGACACTTTTGCTGGGCAAAGCACTACTGGACCCTGCCAGGTCCATTCCTGCCCAGGGCATCCCATTCTGTGACTACAGCAGCCTCTGTTTAAGACCATATAAGCATTTGCTCTTATCATATTTGAAATTAGCCTGATAAAGACACTTTTGCTGGGCAAAGCACTACTGTACCCTGCCAGGTCCATTCCTGCCCAGGGCATCCCATTCTGTGACTAAAGCAGCCTCTGTTTAAGACCATATAAGCATTTGCTCTTATCATATTTGAAATTAGCCTGATAAAGACACTTTTGCTGGGCAAAGCACTACTGTACCCTGCCAGGTCCATTCCTGCCCAGGGCATCCCATTCTGTGACTAAAGCAGCCTCTGTTTAAGACCATATAAGCATTTGCTCTTATCATATTTGAAATTAGCCTGATAAAGACACTTTTGCTGGGCAAAGCACTACTGGACCCTGCCAGGTCCATTCCTGCCCAGGGCATCCCATTCTGTGACTAAAGCAGCCTCTGTTTAAGACCATATAAGCATTTGCTCTTATCATATTTGAAATTAGCCTGATAAAGACACTTTTGCTGGGCAAAGCACTACTGTACCCTGCCAGGTCCATTCCTGCCCAGGGCATCCCATTCTGTGACTAAAGCAGCCTCTGTTTAAGACCATATAAGCATTTGCTCTTATCATATTTGAAATTAGCCTGATAAAGACACTTTTGCTGGGCAAAGCACTACTGGACCCTGCCAGGTCCATTCCTGCCCAGGGCATCCCATTCTGGGACTAAAGCAGCCTCTGTTTAAGACCATATAAGCATTTGCTCTTATCATATTTGAAATTAGCCTGATAAAGACACTTTTGCTGGGCAAAGCACTACTGGACCCTGCCAGGTCCATTCCTGCCCAGGGCATCCCATTCTGTGACTAAAGCAGCCTCTGTTTAAGACCATATAAGCATTTGCTCTTATCATATTTGAAATTAGGCCTGATAAAGACACTTTTGCTGGGCAAAGCACTACTGGACCCTGCCAGGTCGATTCCTGTTGGGGCATCCCATTCTGTGACTAAAGCAGCCTCTGTTTAAGACCATATAAGCATTTGCTCTTATCATATTTGAAATTAGGCCTGATAAAGACACTTTTGCTGGGCAAAGCACTACTGTACCCTGCCAGGTCCATTCCTGCCCAGGGCATCCCATTCTGTGACTAAAGCAGCCTCTGTTTAAGACCATATAAGCATTTGCTCTTATCATATTTGAAATTAGCCTGATAAAGACACTTTTGCTGGGCAAAGCACTACTGGACCCTGCCAGGTCCATTCCTGCCCAGGGCATCCCATTCTGTGACTAAAGCAGCCTCTGTTTAAGACCATATAAGCATTTGCTCTTATCATATTTGAAATTAGCCTGATAAAGACACTTTTGCTGGGCAAAGCACTACTGGACCCTGCCAGGTCCATTCCTGCCCAGGGCATCCCATTCTGTGACTAAAGCAGCCTCTGTTTAAGACCATATAAGCATTTGCTCTTATCATATTTGAAATTAGCCTGATAAAGACACTTTTGCTGGGCAAAGCACTACTGGACCCTGCCAGGTCCATTCCTGCCCAGGGCATCCCATTCTGTGACTAAAGCAGCCTCTGTTTAAGACCATATAAGCATTTGCTCTTATCATATTTGAAATTAGCCTGATAAAGACACTTTTGCTGGGCAAAGCACTACTGTACCCTGCCAGGTCCATTCCTGCCCAGGGCATCCCATTCTGTGACTAAAGCAGCCTCTGTTTAAGACCATATAAGCATTTGCTCTTATCATATTTGAAATTAGCCTGATAAAGACACTTTTGCTGGGCAAAGCACTACTGTACCCTGCCAGGTCCATTCCTGCCCAGGGCATCCCATTCTGTGACTAAAGCAGCCTCTGTTTAAGACCATATAAGCATTTGCTCTTATCATATTTGAAATTAGCCTGATAAAGACACTTTTGCTGGGCAAAGCACTACTGGACCCTGCCAGGTCCATTCCTGCCCAGGGCATCCCATTCTGTGACTAAAGCAGCCTCTGTTTAAGACCATATAAGCATTTGCTCTTATCATATTTGAAATTAGCCTGATAAAGACACTTTTGCTGGGCAAAGCACTACTGTACCCTGCCAGGTCCATTCCTGCCCAGGGCATCCCATTCTGTGACTAAAGCAGCCTCTGTTTAAGACCATATAAGCATTTGCTCTTATCATATTTGAAATTAGCCTGATAAAGACACTTTTGCTGGGCAAAGCACTACTGGACCCTGCCAGGTCCATTCCTGCCCAGGGCATCCCATTCTGTGACTAAAGCAGCCTCTGTTTAAGACCATATAAGCATTTGCTCTTATCATATTTGAAATTAGCCTGATAAAGACACTTTTGCTGGGCAAAGCACTACTGTACCCTGCCAGGTCCATTCCTGCCCAGGGCATCCCATTCTGTGACTAAAGCAGCCTCTGTTTAAGACCATATAAGCTTTTGCTCTTATCATATTTGAAATTAGCCTGATAAAGACACTTTTGCTGGGCAAAGCACTACTGGACCCTGCCAGGTCCATTCCTGCCCAGGGCATCCCATTCTGTGACTAAAGCAGCCTCTGTTTAAGACCATATAAGCATTTGCTCTTATCATATTTGAAATTAGCCTGATAAAGACACTTTTGCTGGGCAAAGCACTACTGGACCCTGCCAGGTCCATTCCTGCCCAGGGCATCCCATTCTGTGACTAAAGCAGCCTCTGTTTAAGACCATATAAGCATTTGCTCTTATCATATTTGAAATTAGCCTGATAAAGACACTTTTGCTGGGCAAAGCACTACTGGACCCTGCCAGGTCCATTCCTGCCCAGGGCATCCCATTCTGTGACTACAGCAGCCTCTGTTTAAGACCATATAAGCATTTGCTCTTATCATATTTGAAATTAGCCTGATAAAGACACTTTTGCTGGGCAAAGCACTACTGTACCCTGCCAGGTCCATTCCTGCCCAGGGCATCCCATTCTGTGACTAAAGCAGCCTCTTTTTAAGACCATATAAGCATTTGCTCTTATCATATTTGAAATTAGGCCTGATAAAGACACTTTTGCTGGGCAAAGCACTACTGGACCCTGCCAGGTCGATTCCTGTTGGGGCATCCCATTCTGTGACTAAAGCAGCCTCTGTTTAAGACCATATAAGCATTTGCTCTTATCATATTTGAAATTAGCCTGATAAAGACACTTTTGCTGGGCAAAGCACTACTGTACCCTGCCAGGTCCATTCCTGCCCAGGGCATCCCATTCTGTGACTAAAGCAGCCTCTGTTTAAGACCATATAAGCATTTGCTCTTATCATATTTGAAATTAGCCTGATAAAGACACTTTTGCTGGGCAAAGCACTACTGTACCCTGCCAGGTCCATTCCTGCCCAGGGCATCCCATTCTGTGACTAAAGCAGCCTCTGTTTAAGACCATATAAGCATTTGCTCTTATCATATTTGAAATTAGCCTGATAAAGACACTTTTGCTGGGCAAAGCACTACTGGACCCTGCCAGGTCCATTCCTGCCCAGGGCATCCCATTCTGTGACTAAAGCAGCCTCTGTTTAAGACCATATAAGCATTTGCTCTTATCATATTTGAAATTAGCCTGATAAAGACACTTTTGCTGGGCAAAGCACTACTGTACCCTGCCAGGTCCATTCCTGCCCAGGACATCCCATTCTGTGACTAAAGCAGCCTCTGTTTAAGACCATATAAGCATTTGCTCTTATCATATTTGAAATTAGCCTGATAAAGACACTTTTGCTGGGCAAAGCACTACTGGACCCTGCCAGGTCCATTCCTGCCCAGGGCATCCCATTCTGTGACTAAAGCAGCCTCTGTTTAAGACCATATAAGCATTTGCTCTTATTATATTTATATTATAAGACACTTTTGCTGGGCATAGGCTTACTGCTGCCTGCCAGGTGCACTTCTGTTGAGGCATCCCATTCTGTAACATAGCATACCCCTTTTTATTTACACTAAGCAGCTCTCTTATTTACACTAAGCAGGCCTGTTGGAGGCTGAGTGTTACTGCTCACTTTTGGTGTGCATTATATTCTGTTTCATATAGACCCACCGCTGCCCGGGGTTTTTTTAAATATCACCTACTACCACGCCAGTTAGACTATGTCGGCGTTTACATCTTACGGCCACATGAACCCCGCTGGAGCTGAACTGGAGGAGGAGGAAGAGGAGGAGGAGGAGTTGCCCAGCGAAACACAGTTTAGGCTTGGCGAAATGGCTGGTTTATCTAGTCAGCGGACAGGAGAGGAGGAGCAGGAGCAGCCAGAGGAGCTAGAGGTTTTTGAGGAAGGCGAGACAGAGGACCCGGGCACACCGTGGCAGTATGCAGTGGAGATGGAGACAGGTAGTCCATCCGAGTCACTTGCGCAAATGGCACGAAGCATGCTCACGTGCTTGCGTAGTGACCCCAGAATTGTTTCCATCTGTCGGCGGGATGACTTCTGGCTGTCCACCTTATTGGACCCTCGCTTCCGGCACAAAATGGGGGCATTTTTTAAACCCACCGAGAGGGAGGACAAACTCAACTACTACAAAGACATTCTACGTAGGCAGTTGGCCGATGCCTATCTGCGCCATGGTCCATACTCTCGCAGGTCTGACTCGAGGGGACCTCTGCGCTCACCTTCCACTGCCATGGCCGCTGGGGGGGTTGGCAGGAGCAGCAGCAGCAGCTCCATCAGCAGCAGCAGCCTCAGTCTTCAGTCGCTAATGAGTAGCTTTCTACACCCGCATAGTGAGGCTACTCATGAGCAGCAGGAAGACCTGGAGCAGGACCTGAACCAGCAGGTCATGTCATACTTTGACATGACCATGCCAACACACCTTGAGGATCCGCTGGACTTCTGGGCAGCCAAACTTGATTTGTGGCCGCAACTAGCAGAGTTTGCCCTGGAAAAGCTGTCCTGCCCGGCAAGTAGCGTGCCATCTGAGCGGGTGTTTAGTGCGGCGGGGGCCATAGTTACGGCGAGGAGAACTCGTCTGTCAACTAAAAATGTGGAGAGACTCACCTTTGTCAAAATGAATCAGGGATGGATCAGCCAGGATTTCCACCCACCAATGCCTGATGCATGCGACTAGATTCAGCATGGTGCCACGTTTTACACTTTCCAAATGGTGCAAAACATATTTATGTCTTTAGGCCATTTTCTGGGCTCCTGCTGCTGCTACTGTCAACTCCTGCCAACTCCAGGGTGTGATTCATCCAATTTTTGGGCTCCTGAAGCCAACTCCAGTGTATATTTGGGCTCCTGCTGCTGCTGCTGCCAACTTCTGCCAACTCCAGGGTGTGATTCATCCAATTTTTGGGCTCCTGAAGCCAACTCCAGTGTATATTTGGGCTCCTGCTGCTGCTACTGTCAACTCCTGCCAACTCCAGGGTGTGATTCATCCAATTTTTGGGCTCCTGAGGCCAACTCCAGTGTATATTTGGGCTCCTGCTGCTGCTGCTGCCAACTTCTGCCAACTCCAGGGTGTGATTCATCCAATTTTTGGGCTCCTGAGGCCAACTCCAGTGTATATTTGGGCTCCTGCTGCTGCTGCTGCCAACTTCTGCCAACTCCAGGGTGTGATTCATCCAATTTTTGGGCTCCTGAAGCCAACTCCAGTGTATATTTGGGCTCCTGCTGCTGCTGCTGTCAACTCCTGCCAACTCCAGGGTGTGATTCATCCAATTTTTGGGCTCCTGAGGCCAACTCCAGTGTATATTTGGGCTCCTGCTGCTGCTGCTGCTGCCAACTTCTGCCAACTCCAGGGTGTGATTCATCCAATTTTTGGGCTCCTGAGGCCAACTCCAGTGTATATTTGGGCTCCTGCTGCTGCCAACTTCTGCCAACTCCAGGGTGTGATTCATCCAATTTTTGGGCTCCTGAGGCCAACTCCAGTGTATATTTGGGCTCCTGCTGCTGCTGCTGCCAACTTCTGCCAACTCCAGGGTGTGATTCATCCAATTTTTGGGCTCCTGAAGCCAACTCCAGTGTATATTTGGGCTCCTGCTGCTGCTACTGTCAACTCCTGCCAACTCCAGGGTGTGATTCATCCAATTTTTGGGCTCCTGAAGCCAACTCCAGTGTATATTTGGGCTCCTGCTGCTGCTGCTGCCAACTTCTGCCAACTCCAGGGTGTGATTCATCCAATTTTTGGGCTCCTGAAGCCAACTCCAGTGTATATTTGGGCTCCTGCTGCTGCTACTGTCAACTCCTGCCAACTCCAGGGTGTGATTCATCCAATTTTTGGGCTCCTGAAGCCAACTCCAGTGTATATTTGGGCTCCTGCTGCTGCTGCTGCCAACTTCTGCCAACTCCAGGGTGTGATTCATCCAATTTTTGGGCTCCTGAAGCCAACTCCAGTGTATATTTGGGCTCCTGCTGCTGCTACTGTCAACTCCTGGCGAAATGGCTGGTTTATCTAGTCAGCGGACAGGAGAGGAGGAGCAGGAGCAGCCAGAGGAGCTAGAGGTTTTTGAGGAAGGCGAGACAGAGGACCCGGGCACACCGTGGCAGTATGCAGTGGAGATGGAGACAGGTAGTCCATCCGAGTCACTTGCGCAAATGGCACGAAGCATGCTCACGTGCTTGCGTAGTGACCCCAGAATTGTTTCCATCTGTCGGCGGGATGACTTCTGGCTGTCCACCTTATTGGACCCTCGCTTCCGGCACAAAATGGGGGCATTTTTTAAACCCACCGAGAGGGAGGACAAACTCAACTACTACAAAGACATTCTACGTAGGCAGTTGGCCGATGCCTATCTGCGCCATGGTCCATACTCTCGCAGGTCTGACTCGAGGGGACCTCTGCGCTCACCTTCCACTGCCATGGCCGCTGGGGGGGTTGGCAGGAGCAGCAGCAGCAGCTCCATCAGCAGCAGCAGCCTCAGTCTTCAGTCGCTAATGAGTAGCTTTCTACACCCGCATAGTGAGGCTACTCATGAGCAGCAGGAAGACCTGGAGCAGGACCTGAACCAGCAGGTCATGTCATACTTTGACATGACCATGCCAACACACCTTGAGGATCCGCTGGACTTCTGGGCAGCCAAACTTGATTTGTGGCCGCAACTAGCAGAGTTTGCCCTGGAAAAGCTGTCCTGCCCGGCAAGTAGCGTGCCATCTGAGCGGGTGTTTAGTGCGGCGGGGGCCATAGTTACGGCGAGGAGAACTCGTCTGTCAACTAAAAATGTGGAGAGACTCACCTTTGTCAAAATGAATCAGGGATGGATCAGCCAGGATTTCCACCCACCAATGCCTGATGCATGCGACTAGATTCAGCATGGTGCCACGTTTTACACTTTCCAAATGGTGCAAAACATATTTATGTCTTTAGGCCATTTTCTGGGCTCCTGCTGCTGCTACTGTCAACTCCTGCCAACTCCAGGGTGTGATTCATCCAATTTTTGGGCTCCTGAAGCCAACTCCAGTGTATATTTGGGCTCCTGCTGCTGCTGCTGCCAACTTCTGCCAACTCCAGGGTGTGATTCATCCAATTTTTGGGCTCCTGAAGCCAACTCCAGTGTATATTTGGGCTCCTGCTGCTGCTACTGTCAACTCCTGCCAACTCCAGGGTGTGATTCATCCAATTTTTGGGCTCCTGAGGCCAACTCCAGTGTATATTTGGGCTCCTGCTGCTGCTGCTGCCAACTTCTGCCAACTCCAGGGTGTGATTCATCCAATTTTTGGGCTCCTGAGGCCAACTCCAGTGTATATTTGGGCTCCTGCTGCTGCTGCTGCCAACTTCTGCCAACTCCAGGGTGTGATTCATCCAATTTTTGGGCTCCTGAAGCCAACTCCAGTGTATATTTGGGCTCCTGCTGCTGCTGCTGTCAACTCCTGCCAACTCCAGGGTGTGATTCATCCAATTTTTGGGCTCCTGAGGCCAACTCCAGTGTATATTTGGGCTCCTGCTGCTGCTGCTGCCAACTTCTGCCAACTCCAGGGTGTGATTCATCCAATTTTTGGGCTCCTGAGGCCAACTCCAGTGTATATTTGGGCTCCTGCTGCTGCCAACTTCTGCCAACTCCAGGGTGTGATTCATCCAATTTTTGGGCTCCTGAGGCCAACTCCAGTGTATATTTGGGCTCCTGCTGCTGCTGCTGCCAACTTCTGCCAACTCCAGGGTGTGATTCATCCAATTTTTGGGCTCCTGAAGCCAACTCCAGTGTATATTTGGGCTCCTGCTGCTGCTACTGTCAACTCCTGCCAACTCCAGGGTGTGATTCATCCAATTTTTGGGCTCCTGAAGCCAACTCCAGTGTATATTTGGGCTCCTGCTGCTGCTGCTGCCAACTTCTGCCAACTCCAGGGTGTGATTCATCCAATTTTTGGGCTCCTGAAGCCAACTCCAGTGTATATTTGGGCTCCTGCTGCTGCTACTGTCAACTCCTGCCAACTCCAGGGTGTGATTCATCCAATTTTTGGGCTCCTGAAGCCAACTCCAGTGTATATTTGGGCTCCTGCTGCTGCTGCTGCCAACTTCTGCCAACTCCAGGGTGTGATTCATCCAATTTTTGGGCTCCTGAAGCCAACTCCAGTGTATATTTGGGCTCCTGCTGCTGCTACTGTCAACTCCTGCCAACTCCAGGGTGTGATTCATCCAATTTTTGGGCTCCTGAAGCCAACTCCAGTGTATATTTGAGCTCCTGCTGCTGCTGCTGCCAACTTCTGCCAACTCCAGGGTGTGATTCATCCAATTTTTGGGCTCCTGAAGCCAACTCCAGTGTATATTTGGGCTCCTGCTGCTGCTACTGTCAACTCCTGCCAACTCCAGGGTGTGATTCATCCAATTTTTGGGCTCCTGAAGCCAACTCCAGTGTATATTTGGGCTCCTGCTGCTGCTACTGTCAACTCCTGCCAACTCCAGGGTGTGATTCATCCAATTTTTGGGCTCCTGAAGCCAACTCCAGTGTATATTTGGGCTCCTGCTGCTGCCAACTTCTGCCAACTCCAGGGTGTGATTCATCCAATTTTTGGGCTCCTGAAGCCAACTCCAGTGTATATTTGGGCTCCTGCTGCTGCTACTGTCAACTCCTGCCAACTCCAGGGTGTGATTCATCCAATTTTTGGGCTCCTGAGGCCAACTCCAGTGTATATTTGGGCTCCTGCTGCTGCTGCTGCTACCAACTTCTGCCAACTCCAGGGTGGGATTCATCCAATTTTTGGGCTACTGAAGCCAAATCCAGTGTATATTTGGGCTCCTGCTGCTGCTACTGTCAACTCCTGCCAACTCCAGGGTGTGATTCATCCAATTTTTGGGCTCCTGAGGCCAACTCCAGTGTATATTTGGGCTCCTGCTGCTGCTGCTACTGTCAACTCCTGCCAACTCCAGGGTGTGATTCATCCAATTTTTGGGCTCCTGAAGCCAACTCCAGTGTATATTTGGGCTCCTGCTGCTGCTAGTGTCAACTCCTGCCAACTCCAGGGTGTGATTCATCCAATTTTTGGGCTCCTGAGGCCAACTCCAGTGTATATTTGGGCTCCTGCTGCTGCTACTGTCAACTCCTGCCAACTCCAGGGTGTGATTCATCCAATTTTTGGGCTCCTGAAGCCAACTCCAGTGTATATTTGGGCTCCTGCTGCTGCTGCTGCCAACTTCTGCCAACTCCAGGGTGTGATTCATCCAATTTTTGGGCTCCTGAAGCCAACTCCAGTGTATATTTGGGCTCCTGCTGCTGCTACTGTCAACTCCTGCCAACTCCAGGGTGTGATTCATCCAATTTTTGGGCTCCTGAAGCCAACTCCAGTGTATATTTGGGCTCCTGCTGCTGCTACTGTCAACTCCTGCCAACTCCAGGGTGTGATTCATCCAATTTTTGGGCTCCTGAGGCCAACTCCAGTGTATATTTGGGCTCCTTCTGCCCCTCATAGTGATGCCACTTCAACTCTCTGCAATTGTGCCGCTCTGCGATTCTATTTGCGATGCCTCTGATCTGCATGTGATATTTATTCAAAGTATTATTTAACTAACCCAGCACGCATCCTGTGCGTGTTACAGCAAGGTAGAATGGTTTACAACCCTATTGAGGCTCTAGGAGGCTCAGAAATAGCCGTTTTTAATAGCGATTCGTCGCGAATTTATTCGGGTCGAAACGATTTTTGTCGGAAAATTCGGCGAATCAGTCGAATCGAATTTTTCAAAAGTTCGCTCATCTCTATTTATAAGCAAGAAACATTTCAGTGCAGTTCTGCCCAATGTGGTCTATGAGATCTAAATCACAACAAGTTGCTTAAAGGGATTGACCACCCAACCAAAGAAACAAAAAGGGTACTCAACCTTTGTTTCTCACAACTGATTGGACTGATTGCAGTGCTCAGACGCACCCCTCGATTGTAGTGAATAGAGAAGGCACGGTAGTGACACTATGAGAGTCCAGCACAGAGTAGCCGGTGCGGGAGCTCAGGCCTGGGCAGCACAGGGTTTTGATCAAGTGATAGGTTGGGTTGCTGAGCACTGGAGACAGAGGGGGGAAGAGTACCCTTTTGTTTTATTTTTTTGTTCAGGTGATACCACTGTTTGCTTATTTCAATTCTTAATAAATAAGTGGACAGCAAGTCTAAATAGATGTTTGGTTCACTGTCTAACGCTGCAAGGGGCATCATCAGTGGGTTGATCGAGACAACCCTGAGACTAGGTGATGCACTACTCCATCTTAGTTGATCAGTGTTCTAAGGCTGGAGGGCTACGCAATTTCACCACATTAAATAATGCAAACTAAACATATTTTTCTCTGTAGCTTATTTGGGTTTAAAGCAGACCAAAACCCACATTTATAACTAGCATCCTCTGAATTGCCCCCCCCCCCCTCCCATGAAGAGCACCTTTTGCCAATTTTGAGTGCTCCTGCTTTACTCTAATCCCAGATAGTGGCCCTTGTTTTAGCAGTAAAGCCCCGCCTCCTCCATTCATTGCCATTTTTGTGTGGGGCAATGATGTCATACAGAGAGGGGCAGCAACAAAAAGAAAAACAGTGTTCCAGAACAATGTGAAAGACAAAATGATCCATTTCTAGTTCTACACCCTAAGAAGGGAATATCAGCAGGGGCTATGGCCAAATGTATTTCACAAGTTCGGTGGGTTTTGGTCCACTTTAAGACACGCATGTGCTCTAAGTGAGGTGAGATTTTTTTTAGCAGTAGATGCAGCCATTCTAACTATCTCTTTATGTCGCTTTGGTTATCCCAAGCTCCCAGAGAATGCTGGGTGGTGCAATAGTTATGTATAGCTAATAATAATAACAATTCCATCCACGCCAGCTGTGGGGCCCTTCCTCAGCACAAGGCAAAAGATAATTGGCTGTAAGGTAAGTGTCTCATATAAAGGTATTACTTGGTAATTATGGCCTTGGTTTGTACACATAATAATTTAGCTTATTTTGGGGTACCTATAATAAGCCTATTATCTGCCAATTTGGGTAACAACATTTGAAGACAGTCATTTGAACAAAAGAAACATTTAAACCCAGTAATGCTCAGTAGAGTTAATACCAGTAGATGGATATAATCTGAGTTTTTGATCAATAAACTGACATTCTTTACACTATGTAGATTATCTGCTAAATGTTAGTTTTAAGTAATTTATTAAGCCATGCCTTTTGAAGTACAGCAGGTATGACGTGCCACTAACAATACCTATTCAATCAGGTCAGCAAGGTTCAGATATCACACATTCCTAGAAAAGCTGATTTATAAAACACTGAGCCTTATTTATGAAGTGCGCCATTTTGCATCTTTCTGCTGGCTATAGCGCCAGTTCTGGAGCGCCAGCATCTTTGTCTTTTCTGGCGCTGTGCTTTGGACTACAATGGCGCTGGAAGCCGCAGCACTGGATTCTAACTAATTTGCTTTGATTGTTGCACTAGGTATTGGATGGCCGGTGTCAGCCCTTGTTGGACCAGACTGTTGATTATCCCAGTGCCAGTGAGCGCCACTTTGTACCGCCATCTTTTTAACATTGCACAGCGTATTTATGTATTTTTCCCTCCTTGAAATGATGGCTCTATATTTTTCAGGAGCTGGTCAGCTTTTCTTCATTACAGTTGCAAGAAATCACTGCTTTTTAGTTGTTACACATTTGGAACAAAAAGAAGTCAGGAAAAATTATTTTTCTATGAAAGAAGAAAATTTCATTTGGTGACATATAGGTCCTGCATTTCCATCATTGACAGGTCACAATGCAAGTTCTGTATAAATTAATGTGTGTAATATTGATTATAAACCAAAAATACTTCAATCCAGTTCTGCCCATTGTGTACCTACAGCGTCAAGTTTCAACTGACGCATTTCAAACAACAGGGCCAGGTGCTGCGACCTTTTTTGGGCACCCATGCTATCAAGATTGCGGGCATGTCGCTTGCATGCTCTCAATGGGCCATCCCTGTCAGAGCCAGTGGGGGAGTGCTGGACTGCTCACTCAGGAGCTAATCTGAGCTTCTGTTTTCGCAGACCAAAGCGGTTTCCACTTTGCCAACCACTATTCACCCAGGAGCCGCGATTATCACCCAAAAAATTGATTTTTCCAGAAAATAAAAAAGTTGAGCTATGTCTTTTTGAAGCAATCTGGATAGTGTGGGTTCACTATCCAGATAAAGAAACTTCAATATTAGGGTGTTGTTCCGGTTTAATATCACACAAATATATTTTTATTTTTAAACAGTATCAAAGAGGGTTAGAAACATTGTATTTATTGCTGTCTTTGACTCAGGTAGGGCTTTCAGTGACTTCCTGTCCTTGGTAAAAATAGGAACTTGATGGTAACAACATAGACAGACAGGTTATTAGGACACAGAACATGGAAAGGAAACCCTTTAACCACATTTAAATGGTTAGAGGCCTCAAGATGTTTAACACTCAGAATTTCCTGATTTGAGATACTGGGATACAGAGGACAAGACCATAAAAAAAACACATAAGAGAATATTACCCTTCACCATATAAGGTACAATATCAAAAATATTGGCTTGACTGTTTTTTTGTTTTTGTTTTTTTTGTGTTCTTAAACTTGTGATAGTTAAAGGGAAATTCCACTTTTGATTGCATTTTTCCATTATTTCCAACTTTCCATTATTGTGTGCCAAAATGATATTCTTAGTGCTAAGTGGGAAGGGTCATTACTGCTGATTGACTTAACCAAAGCTGCTAACGTGCTCATTTGTTACAGTGGAAGGATCCTGGGATATGTAGGACTTTTTACACAATTCTCGAAAAACCGCTCCCATCTTAGGATCACAGACACACAGAAATATAAAAAACTTACATGCTGATAAGTAAATCACAGATATGGAGGCACAATCCTAACACACATGATTATTTTACATCCCAGAAGAGGACAACAATAAGGAAGAACATAAAAAAAAGGGAGTTTTCTTTTAAGGATATGAAAATGTAGGGAAAGGGGCATCTCTGGCTTACAATACATTTACTAAGAATTACAAAAAAGCAAGAAGTAAGGAGATGCCTTACTTTGCAAAGTGTCCTATAATTGCTGTAGAGAAGCTGCACAACTCAGTACATGACAAATAACATCATCATTTATTGCTATACAACATAAAAGATACTACGTACAATTAAAATCAACAGGGGGCATTCAAACGCTCATCTAATGCCACAGATGTAACAGTATGCAGCATAGTAATTAAAGTATTGTACTATAATTTTTTGATAAAACATCTAGATGAGGCATTGAAAACAGTTATCAGAAACAATAGACTCTGTACACCTATACAGTTATAGTTCATCCCAAGGTAGATATCATGGAACCGGATTTAGGTTGTCCTTTTCGGGGGTGCATCATTGATATACTTTGTATATTATATATTTAGCATTTCAGTGTTTGTTTGACATTTTTGGGAGTTTTCCTCAACTTTATGTTCGAATTATTATTATTATTAAAATACTAAGAACAAAAAAAGAATAGAGGGAAGGGATTTATTCAGAATTCTTGTAAAGCCCCAGGCACCTGAACAGAGCACTCTGGTCCAGCACTCTTACTGGGCAGCTGTGCAGCTAGGACCTGGCATAAACCTCCAATTCAGGCAAAACAGCAGGTCCTAGCTATTATGGCCCTTTTCAAAATAATTCATTGAGTGAGTGAGTGTACAACTCATATGCAAGTGGGCAACTGGCACTCGAACACAGAAGGTTCTGCAGAAATGGAATATTAAAGTATTCAGCTTACCTAACTAACTGAAAGGTTGGTTGTCTTCTTTAGGGCTTACAACTGTATACCAATAAATGTTATATGGTCCCTTATACCTCACCTGACATTCTTACACCTGACCTAATGTAAGTAACTATTACAATCATGTTTGATTCATTCAAGTCTTATAGCGCCAGGTAGCGACAGATGAGCGCCAGTAGCGTGATTCTCACAGCGCCAGCTAGTATTCGCTGTGCTTGGCCGGGGTTTGCTTGTTGACAGCGACTCAGTCGGTGTGCGGTAATGTTGAATACAGGGTTAGGGGTCGCTGTTTCACAGGTTCCGCTTGTATGGGTGCGCCTGACAGTGAATGGCCAGAGCGAACGGCTTTCTGCAGATTCATTAAAAAATCACGCTCAAAAATTTCTCGCGCTGTGAATTCCTTGTTTAAACCCCAGAGCGCTGGCAGCGATGTGTGTAAAGTAGTTTTTAACCCCCAAACAACCTTTTTTTTTATATGTAAAAATTATACAAGTTTTTCTAAACATTTTGTAATATGAATACATGAATATCAGACCTGTAATATCAATTCTGCACATTTTTTTTTTTTTTTTTTTTTTTTTACTTTAAAAAAAATCCTAACATTGCAGAAGTGGTCACAGAATTTTTGACATTAAAAAAAAAAAAAAAAAAAAAGTTATAGCAATTAATTATGATTATTTAAAGATTGCTCCATTGAAATGCATTGGACCACGCATGGGAGCGCCAGGTCATACCTGTCGCTGTGATGGGATTAGCAGCGGCGCTGTTCGTTGCAGTCGGCTACATGATGAATCCCGCGCTAGCTGACGCTCTCGCCGGCGCTAGCCTCATTTAGCGTGATAAATGCGTCATTGTGACCGCCGCCGGGCGTACTTGATTCGGTAGCCGCCGATAGCTGGCGGTACCTGGCGCTCGTCAGACACTACCTGGCGCTAGCCCTTGATAAATAAGGCCGTTAGATTTACAAGCCCCAGTGAAAGTGAGCTCTTTTAAATTCATAAAATTTGGCACTTAAAAAAAATGTTCCAAACCATTTTACCAAGTGGGTTTGTAATGGATTGGCGATTCACAGCCCTGCACAATGAATTTAACCTTTATCTGCACACCTCCTGGCCGGCTTCTGTGTGTGCCAGTAATATGGGGAGTTACATAATGTGTCTTTTCCCCTCTGAGATGTTTATGACCAGTGGATGTTCAAAGGCATGCTGGTCAACGGCAACCAATGTTCATCCAGAAATGGATTAATTGGTAAGTATGGACTTTTTACATTTAGACCAAACAAATCTTTAAACCAGACCATCATAGAGCACACACAGCTGGGGAGCAGGGGAAACTGCTGCATGTGCTTCCTGTGCCCCATTTGACTACAATGCTAGAACCCGGTTAGGTAAGTGTACTACTCAGCCAGGGGTTAGCTAGCTGTTCCTGCTATGGTATGAATAATGGCCCTCCAGGCCTGAAACGTGTCTAAGAACTCAGGAAGTGGGCCTACGTTATGTTATTGGTTTTATGTGGCTTGGATGTTATGGATACTTGATCTTGGATTTTGCCAGATTTGCAATAAACAGATGAATGTTTTATGAAACCTGGAGCCAGGGGCTGACTGGGACCAAAAAACAGCCTGGGAATTTACAGGCCCTAACCAGCCCACCAAGGAGCTTCTCAGCCGATAAAATAGTGTTGTAGGAACAGATCATGAAACAGAAACAGAAGAATATATGGGATAGATGATGGTACTGAAACTGTTACAATGGGCTTGATTCACTAAAGGTCAGAGTTTGAATTTTGGTGTGTTTTTATTAAAAGATCAGATCCCTCCCCGCGGGGCATCCGAAATCGGGATGTCCCGCGGGGTGAAACCCCCCGGGAAGCCCACAATCCTACCTTTTCCACGTTCCAGCAGCGCATGCGCATCCGCTGCCGCCGCCTCCCGCACGTCCCTCTAGCAGGGCGCGCTCCCGCGCTGGCCGTTTGTGAATGGCCGGCGCGGGTGCGCTCCCTGTAAGAGGGACGGGCGGGAGGCGGCGGCGGAGGCGCTCTGCTTGTCCGGCGCTGCCTCTCGCTTGTCTGGCGCTGCCTCTCGCTTGTCCGCCGGCGGGGATTGGCTGCAGCGGTCACATGGGAGCGGGGAGAGGTGAGTTTTCGGGGCTTTCTGGAGGGTTTCACACAGCTGGACCAAAACCCAGGATAGTCAAAATCCTGGGTGTTGGTCCACTTTAATACAGGCCCCACAAATATTACCATAAGCATTTATATGAAATAAATCATAGTGGCACACACAGGGCGATGGACATTTCTTGGTGAGGAATGCAATGGATGAGGCTCAATGTGTTTTGAGTCTGTATGGCTGTGAACAGCATGGTTAGAATTATCCCCGGGCACCATGAGCAAGACACATGAGCCAACCACAACATGAGGACAGTAACATGTGCAATGTGTTCATTACTGCATTGCATGCCGCTGCCCACCCTGACACTGGATCAGCAGACAAATGTAAGTGATGTAAACAATACACAATGCCATGACAACATAAATATACCAGACTGAAAAATGACCATCCCAATATGTAAAAAAATAACATTTAATTAAAGTGGACCAAAACCTGGGATCTTCATCCTCGCCCCTGTGCATCCTGGTTTGGTTTGGCTTCACTTGTATAATTTTATTTTTTATTTTTCATATTTTCGACTGCAAATTTGAGTGTATTCGAATAACTGAATTTAATTCAACACCCATTCTGAATCACTCCTAAGTTTTAGTAATCATCCTGGCTAAAGTCCCTCCGAGGGACGAAACGCGTAGGAGGCTTGTAGAGGATACCACCCGTTTTCACTTTGGTTTTCGGGGCTGTGGATGGGAAGTGATCTGGCGGTGAGAGCTTCTGTATTGTTCATCTGGATCGTTCAGTGTTGCTTTTAATCCTTTTTATGATTGTGAGTGCATCAGCTTTAATAAACTTGCCTTGATTAATCCCTGGGGTATTGCACAAGATCTTTTCTTAACCTTTTGTCTTGCATGGGAGCCATTTGGAATACTGTTTAAGAGCATATAATTGCTGGATTAAGTTTCCCTGTTTGTTCCATTGCTGATTGGCCGGTCTATGTATAAGGCGCTGGATGGCTATGAAGTACAAAAGATCAATTCTTATGGCTCTATTCTGAAGGTGCTCTGGTAAGGGTTTTATTCAGACGGTGGTGGATCACCTTTAATGTGTCAGACGTTTACCTGGGTATCTTCACTTGGTGTGTTTACAGACACTTCACAGGACATTTATTTTTATGCTTTAAGGACTTTATTTTCAATCAAGCTCTGTGCCTTAATATGTTTGTTAAGTTTTAGTAATGCTCGCATGCGATGCCATTTTCCAAGCGTTCATTATTTTTTTCTACCTTCAGTGAATCAAGGCCAATGAAACTAGATAAGGGGGAGCTTGGAACCTTGGGAAGTATATTGGGCCTTATTCATGAAGGGATAGCGTCAGGTAGTGCCTTGTAAATGACAGGTAGCGGCAGGTGAACGCCAGACACGGAACGCAATTACAAATTTGTCAATCGGATTCTGTTGAGTGACTGGAATAACGCCATGTAGCGTATGATTCATCATTATCCCAGCCTCAGCGTACAGCGCCGGCGTTCAGCCTTGCAGAGCGACATGTATTACCTCTCGGTACCTGGCGCTCTCCCATACATTTCAATGGACGTTCTTTGACTTCTCTTTAAACAGGGTTTTTTTTAATTATAATTTTTTTTTTTATTCTCAAATAATGTTTTTTTCAAAAAAATTTTTATATATTTATGCGGAATTGACAGGTCTGGCAATAAAGTGGACCAACACCCAGGATTTTGACTATCCTGGGTTTTGGTCCGCTCTCTGAAACGCCCCAGAAACCCCAAAAAACCCACCTCTCCCCGCTCCCACGTGACCGCGCCGTCCAATCCCCGCCAACGTCCAAGCGGGTGACAGCGGCGTCCAAGGCAGCGCGTCCGCCGCCGCTTCCCGCGCGTCACTCTCGGCGTGCCCGCGCCGGCCATTCACAGCCGGCCGGCGCGGGCGGCCGCACGTCTAGAGGGGCGCGCGGGAGGTGGCGGCGGCGGAAACGGCGGCGGATCAGGTAAGGAGTTTGGTTTTTTTGGGGGGGGTTTCACCCCGCGGGACATCCCGATCTCGGATGTCCCGCGGTGAGTGAGGTGATCGGCCCGGGAATCTTATAGATTCCCGGGCCGATCACCCCTGGGTGTTGGTCCACTTTAATGAGATCTCCAAGGGTTGGTACAGTTTCGTTTGAGTAAAGCCAGACATCACATATCACCCAGGACAGGAAATCTGTAAACAGTCCCCTCCGCCCTTAAAATCCACATCGTATAGCAGCTAGTGCCAACTGAGCAAACGTCACTACGGATATCCCACGGATATGTCACAATGTTATAACAATGTAATTCCATATGTTTTCGCTTTGTTACTGGTGGATAGATGTTCAAAAACAGCCTTTAATCACACAGCCTCCGGCACTCTGGGCTACATCGAAGCATTTTTGAGCACCGGCGGTCGCACTGACCAGTCGCTACCATTCGCTCCCATACAGCGCTGTATTGCTCATATAGCGACTCCCCACAAGGTATTCATCAATGCTGCACAGCGACTGAGACACTCTGAACTAGCGAACCATGTGCAAGCACAGCGACTACTAGCGTTCGCTCTGAAATCCACTCTACAGACGCTCATCTGTCGCTACCTGCTGCTAGTAATGAATCAGCCTGATAGACTCCTGATGTAGGGGGGCTGCATGCTGGGGTTACACCCAGCCCAAGTGTCCGTTGCACCCTATCATTCTCTCTGTGTTCCCCATGGCCAGTCCGCCCCTGCTGGGATCTGTGCCAGGAAACCTTTACAAATGTCCACAGTTCTGGCTTTGGGCCTAGGAATCAGAATAACAGGACCAAACATACCTTTTGATTCCATTTAAATGAAAGAAACTTAAGGTCTAAAACTTTATTTTGTGAGAGTTGAGGATTGTGAACTTTTTACAGTTACCTTTTCAGAGGGGGGTTTAGTGCCTAGGGCCACATGAGCGTTAAATACCCTGCACATGTGGTGTGAACATGTGGTTCAAGATACTGCCAGGGGCTAGCTTACTTTGTTAACCCCCCCTCCCCCCCCAAAAAAATTACAAGAGAATTGGGATCAGTGTGTATTTCTTACTGTCACACATATGTAGTAACAAGTCTTATTTTTCACTGCAGGTTTAATCATCTATATTTCCCAGCCTGGGCTCAGAACACATAATGCATCCTTATACTGCAGCCTTCCTGCACTCCTTAAGGGCTCTTTACTGACAAAGTGACTGGGGCTTGCAAAGACTGGCGGAATTGTGACACTGTACTGATCAATCATAATAGACCTTGTTTTACTGTCAGGAGACATGGAGGTACTGATTGACTAGAGACCTCTCAATATGCTTTTGTATTGCATGCCATCCATCCCCAAGCATGTTTATCACTTGAATTAGATCAAAGTTTGCTGACTGAATACTAAAGAGGGAAACACCAATGAGCTATAGTCATTATTTTAATTGTTACAATTAGTGATAAGGGCTGCTGAAAGGGGAAAATAATATGCCCCTTTGAAATTGCACATTTATCATAACATGAATGAAAGCCGGTTACTCACTGAACCCCGCACCTCCCACAGTGTAATAACTTATGTGGCTCTCTTTTTAGATGTCTAAGCCTTGAGATGGGGAGGCCGATTCATTAATAGCGACATGTAGCGACAGTTGAGCGACTGTAGCGGCATTTTCAGAGCGCCTGCTAGTAGTCGCTGTGCTTGGCCGTTGTTCGGTAGTTGATAGCGACTCAGATGGTTTGCCGATGTTGAATATTGGGTGAGGAGTCGCTATTTGACAGGTTCCGCGCTGTATGGGAGCGCATGATAGCGACTGGCCCTAGCGACCGGCTCCCACCATATTCATTAAAAAATCACGCTCAAAAAATTCTCACGCTGTAAAATGCATGTTTAAACCCCAGAGCGCTGACGGCGATGGGTTAAAAGTAGATTTTTAACCCCCCAAGCAACCATATTTTTTTAAATCAAAAAAACAAGTTTTTAAAATAATTTTGTAATATGAATAAATGAATATCAGACCTGTAATATCAATTCTGTACAATTTTTTTTTTTTACCTTAAAAAAATCATCTAAAATGGCAGAAGTGGTCACAGAATTTTTCACATAAAAAAAAAAAAAAAAAAACAATTAATAACAATTAATTATGAATATTTAAAGATTGTTCCATTGAAATGTATTGGAGCGCGCCAGGTAGCGAGAGGTCATACCTGTCGCTGTTCAGGGTCGGATGCTGGCGCTGTGGGCTGAGGCTGGAATAATGATGAATGAGTGGCTATATGGCGCTATCTCAGTCGCTAAGCAGGATCGGCTTGATAAATGTGTGATTGTGGTGGGGAGCCAGCGTTCTCGTGGCGGGGCCCGTCATTACCGGCCGCTCACCAAACGCTACCTGTCGCTATTCCTTCATAAATAAGGGCCAAAGTAGTCAAAAAGTAGTAAAAAGTAAGTAGTAGTAAACTGGTATAGGGAGGATCAAGGCCAGTGAGACAATCAAGTGGACCTGCATGATTCCTGGGAACTCAGGAATGATGAAAGTCTGTATTACTGAATCAGGCTGCTACTTTAAAATGAAATATGAATATAATGTTTTTTAATGATTATAGAAGCACTATCGCGAAAAATGGCCCAGTGATAAAAATCCATATAAATATGCTGGATGGCGGGAGAGGGGTCACTTATATACCAGCATCAAGAAATATCCAGCCAGGCTTGTTTTTCTTTCTTTTAATGGAAGGAAAAAGACATCTGGGGTGACAGGATCTGTCACCCCTGATAGACTAAACCTGTCACCCCTGGAATTTATTCCTACTGTGAGAGAATAAACCACAAGCCTGCTGGGATTTTTATTCAGTTTGGGTGTATAAGTGACACCTCTTCTCTTTAACGACATGTTTATATGGATTTTTAATATTACACAATTTTCCGAAGTGCTCCTTTAATCAGTACAATCAAACTAATTAAGAAATTAGGTAAACTTTTTAACCAATTAAATAATTAATACAATAATTAGGAAATGTCAATATATAAATTTCATTTTTTTTTCTTTTTTTGTGCTAATATGGGCATTGTATATTTGCGCACCCATGTGAAATTGTCCTCCACATTTAACCTAGCCGTGCAATGAGACAAACACAAGCAGTGAGTGCCCCCCATGCACAGAGTAGTGGGCTGCTCTAACTATATAGTAGAAAATTCAGCACCAAAAGTGGCCCAAAAATCAGGCCCTGGATTTTGATCTGCTTAACAGGGGCATCCTAACTCGGGATGCTCCTGTGTGCAACGCCATGGAACTGCTGCTTTATTAACCCTCTCCTCGCTCCCACTGTGCATGCACAAGCTCTTCTCCAGTCACCATTTGTCGAATCGTGATGCCCCTAGGGAGGGCTATTACCTTTCCCTGGAGTATTTTAGGCTGCGTTCACACCATAGCAATCTGTGCTGAGGCGGAGCAATAGTGGTGGGATCACGATTGCACTGCGATTGCAGCAAAGCTTTATAAGAAATAGCGCTTGCGATCGCCTCTCAGTGGAGGACGATTGCAGTGTTCTTGTTCACAAAATTCTACACGCATGGCTTTTGCAATATTACCAAGTGAATAAATAAAAGAGCTATAGGTAACTACGGGCAGCATTTTGATCACATTAGTATGAACTACATTTTCACCATGCTCACTGACCTCTTGACTGGAAGTTCCCCAGGTGAGAAGTACTGGCAGAAGAAATATAAACCCATAGAACACATCACATGATCACCTGGGCTTTCCGCCTTTTCTGAGGATCCTTTTAAAGCAGAATAAAACCCACTGACCCTAGTAGGGCCCTTGTGAAAGCTTTTCTCAGGGGAGTCCTGATTGTGCATGTAGCCGAAAAGAAGCCATTGGATGCACCCCTGTAATCCATTCATTCACAATAGATTGCAGAGCATTATTATGGACTGCAATCTTAAATGGAAGGAATGAGTGGCACCCCCAGCATGACACTATCTAGGCACACACCCGCACCAAGCCTTTCTAAATGGTCAATGTGGGCATGCCCACAGCTATAAGCTGGGGCTGAGATGTAGCAAACAGCACTCACTTCATTCAGATGGAATGAGCTCCACTGATTGGCTGAGAGGTGTGAGAGTTGGGACAAGGTGAGTTAACAGGCGATTCCTGGGGGATACACACAGCGGGACTTCCCAAATATGTTTGCCCTGATAAACACCCAAGAAAGTCAATTTAAAGGGTAAGTCCACTTTTTATTGAATTTTTGAAAGTGTTTATCCCGTGTGTGGCAAAATGGTGACTTAAAGGTTCTGATCTGATCCAGAATCTTTTTATTTTTCTGTTCTATTATTTTTATGGAAGCAGTTTTCACTATCTACAATCTGTTGCTATTGGCAGACTTGGTATATTCAATAGCAACAGATTTCAGTTAGTTGCACACACAACTGCTGTTGGCCATGTGTAAGGTTGAGTGAGCTCCTTCACCTCAGCAGCGGCCAAAGCAGCAGTTTAAGAAGAGAAAACTGTTTCCATAAAACATTTGCTAACTTAGAGGCT
Organism: Gastrophryne carolinensis; assembly: GCA_027917425.1. NCBI lineage: Eukaryota > Metazoa > Chordata > Amphibia > Anura > Microhylidae > Gastrophryne > Gastrophryne carolinensis. The sequence continues at coordinate 144,378,450 of CM051236.1, forward strand.
GATTCATTACTAGCGTCAGGTATCGCCATGTGAGTGTCTGTATAGCGGCGCTTAGAGCGACTGCTAGTAGATGCTGTAAGCTGGTTTTGGGCACTGTAACCTAGCGTAGTGGTCACTGTAGTATCCTGGCCGGCATTGATGATTTTGATGTGTGGTGGGCGCTGTAGAAGCAATGTCCCTGATTCACTGCAGAGCCAATGCTAGGTGGTGTTCCAAGGTCAAAGCACTCAAGATTACACCACATCTAACAAGAAGACAACGCTGCAGCGAGCGATAGGTAGCGCCAGCTCAGTGCGTCCAGCAGTCGATGCTCCACACCATATTTAATAAAAAACTAAACACACCCAGCGTTGGCGCTCTAAAGCTGGGTGCTCCAACATAGAGCGCCAGACTCTGTGATCAAAGTGTGTGTGATCAAAGTCTGTTTTTGAACACATATACACCTATAACAAAATTAAAACACATGGAATGACATTGTTTTGACACTTTAGTGCCAGACCTGTACATACAATTCTGCAGAAAAATATTTTTAAAAAAATTTATAAAAGTATTTGTTTGCAGCCAGGAGAGGTCACACAATGATTTGAGCAAAAAAAAAAAATACATTTTAATTGCCCAACACGTTATTTATACACAACTAATGAAGCCCCATTGAAATGTATGGGAGAGCAACACTGAGCGAAAGGTAATACGTGACGCTCCTGAACCTAGAGCGCCGGCCACCTCTAGTAATACATGTGACGCTACATGGCGCTGTTAGAGGCGCTCACCAGGTTCGGTTTCATAAATGTGGTTTCACATATATTGCCCAGCGTTCACCAGGCGCTACGTGCCGCTAGGTAGCATTTCCTGGCGTTAGCCGTTCTTACATAACCCCCATAGGAAAAAAAAAATAAAAATACTAGATCAGCTCAACACCTTGAGCACATCCGTTTGACACAAAAAAAATACACTTTTAAGTTGTAACCTTACCCCATATGTTGCTAAGCTAACTGGCCAATCACCAACTTCAAATAAAAGCTTTAGATATTGCCTCCTCCCATAGATTCTAAGGGCCTGATTTAGCAATTGCTTCTACCAGACAGTGCCACATTGATGCAAATGTAAGTAGTGAAAAAAATATTTTATAATTTTTTTTCACACTTGCGCATGTTGCTGTACTACAAGACATTTACTAAAACATCAGTGGTGCTGAAAAATGTATAAATGATATTATGCAGTACTCAAATTTGCACTGAAATGGCATTGTCTGGCAGAAGTGCTTGATAAATCAGGCCCTAAGAAATCGATCCTTCATTGTCATCACGACAGTGACAGCAACAATGAAAAGGGCCCCTGCCCTTCAGCCCACGGCTGGAGATTCTTAAACCGGACCAAAAGTAGCGGCCATTTTGGAGCTTCCTCTCCCAGCATCTCAGCCATGCTGCTGCCTGGTTGCACCTGACATAACCGACAATGCACAGTAACAGGAAGCCCAGCAGCACTTCCTGTTTGCAGATGGCCTGCAAATGCATGAACTGCCATCTTGTTTTTAAAATTTACCACAGCAAGAATTAGATAATGGTAAATGAATTTTTATGTGCAGCAAATTAAATTGGTCTGCTTTAAGTAGTGTTGAAGTGATAAGTGAAGTGAGTTTTATCCCAGCTGACACTAGCAGCCAACACACCTCATGTCACACACGGCGAGGCACAAACCTAAACAAGCTGCAAACATTTACTGTCTATAGACAAACTGTGCACACACTTACACACCTCACTGTATTATTCTATAGCTAGAATGTGGTATTATTATAACATACCTCCATACTACTGACCTAACACACTATCCTTATATTAGCCTATTATGATCGTTATCTCATCACTGGAAACCCTCCTAAACAGTGCATTGAAGCCTAGAATACACCAAAGAGAAAAAAATAAAATGGCTTAGCTAACACTTTACTATAAAGCCCACAATGTAACGTTGTTGGGTGAGTGAAGGCGTGACAATAATAAAGTTGGTCATTAATGGATCAATCTACTTAGGTAACCTGCATCATCATTTTTACAGCACTACTAAATTACTTTTAATTAATGTATATCTAGGCAGTTGTGGCCTAGAGGTAAGGGGAGCAGACTTGTGACCAGAGGGCGACAGGTTTGAATCCCGGTCCTGTGACATGACTGCTCTTGCGCAAGGCACCTAACCCCCCAACTGCTCCCTGGGCCCTATAATTAGGGCAGCCCACCACTCCGGGCATGTGTACACTCACTGCACGGATGGGTTAAATGCGGAGGATGAATTCCTGTGTGTGCATACAATGGCCATCTATGCATTAAAAAAATAAAACATTTTATGGTAAATTATCTGGTTCCCAGCCCTAATCTTATTTACAATTACTACTTAAACATTCTTGCTAACCCACTGAAGGTAAGGTAAGTATAACATATTTTTCATCCTGTAAGATGCACCTAGGATTTGGCGAAAGCAGATAAGAAAATAAGAAATTCTGAACCAAAGTGTGAGCTGAAATACCCCCCCGAACAAATCAGGACATATCAGAACTCCCCAAAACATAAGTGTGCATGAACTCCCCTAGTCATTTATAACAGACAGGGTGCAGGATCCTCCCCAAAACACTATACCAGGCAGTGTTGCAGATCCCCCCTAATCCCCAATAGCAAGCACCATGCAGAACCCCCCTATAGCATGCAGTGTGGCAGACTCCCCCATCTCCAAATATAAAAAGGGTGTAGAATGCCCTCTTACCATATAACAGGAAGCGTGCAGAACACCCCCAACCCACCATATAACAGGTAGTGTGGCAGGTCCCCCCAATCCCCTACTGCCACTGATGCTGCAAAAACAACAAAAAAAAACTTCATAGCCTCTAAAATACGGAAGAAGCCGCCAATCTCTGCATGTGCAGTGCAGCCGACTGCGTGGCAATCCCTCAATGGCATCAGCGTGCGGCAGAAGAAAAATACCAGTCAGGTGACAACCCTACCTACACACAAGTGACCCACATGTGGTTGCAGGAGCTACACACTGCATAGAGTTGTCCATGCACTGACAGTGATGCCTATTGCTCACCTTTGGTCATACAGAGGTAGTGGCACAGCATCACAGAGAAATTAGTTTCCCATCAGCATTTTTACAGTTTCAAGGGGGAACAGCAAACAGAGGTTGCCAATCAAAGAGTAATTGTGACACTATACTGATCAATCACAATATATCTTTCTTTACTGTCACGAGATGTCAGGCTACTGATTGACTAGAGCCTTCTCAACATGCTTTTGTATTTAGACGCATGCCTTTCATCTCTGAGCATGGTTATCACTTGAATTAGATCAATGTTTCCTGAGATAGACTGGATATTAATTAGTTGTTTTTATTATTATAGTTGTTATGCACTTAACTGGCGCTACCTATCGCTCGCTGCAGAGCTGTCCTGATGTAGCTTATAGTCTTGGGCGCTTTGACCTTGGAACACCGCCTAGAGTTTGCGATTGGCTCTGCAGTGAATTCGGGAGAGCACTTCTACAGCGCCCTACAGACATCAGATTTATCATTGCTGGACAGGATAGTACAACGCCACTTGTCCAGCCGCTACGCTAGGTTAGAGAGCCCGACACTCGCTTGCAGCGTCTACTAGCGGTCGCTCTAAGCACCGTGACACAGACGCTCACATGGCACAAAGTGGCGCTAGTGTTAAATCAGCCCCCCAATGCTGTCAGGAAGCTTGGATGTAGTTCCACTTGAAGGTTTTCATCTACCCAAAAGATCTGTGTGAATAAGCTGACTGTGAATAAGATGACTGACCCCCATTACTAACTACAATGAACCAGCATTAGATAAGGTACCTCCATTTATTGATCCTAGAAATAGTTTGCCCATTGGCATTGCAACAATGACAAACTGAAATGATTTAAAAAAAATACACTGTGCATCCATAAGTGTGTATGTGGACCATGAGGCGAGGTGACAATTGTGTTTCATCCCTGCTGACTCTAGCGGCCATAACAGGCAAGATCGTCACCTCGCCTCATGTCACACACGGAGAGGCACAAACCTAAACAAGCTGCAAACATTTGCTGTCTATAGACAAACTGTGCACACACTTACACACCTCACTGTATTCACAGCTAGAATGTAGTGGCCTGGCCTAATAAATGTGGACAAAAAACACACACTTTCCTTATCCAAGCATTACTATACTTACTTAATTACTAGCATTGCTATTCAAGGAAAACCTTTAATTACTGTCACCATCCTAAAAAGTGCATTGCAGCCTAAAATACAACATAGAGTAATAAAACAAGAACAAATAAGCAACAAACTGTTAGTTGTAACATTGCTTTGTACCTGTGAGGGAAGGGGTAGCAACAATAAAGTACTAGAAAAATTAAACACCAAAAATATTTTAGTTAGGTGCTTAGCCATGGAAGATGATGGGACCTGATCCCAGAAGGAAATGGGCCCAGGCATGGGATTAGCTTGCAGGGGGTGGGGAGCTGGGTATTTGAGATGCTCCCTTATGGATTCGAAAAAATGTTTTTTTTTTGGTACTCTTTAAAGCAAAATACATGTAGGGATTATCCACTAAAATGTGTCAAGCTCTCCATTTCACGTGGGAGAGCTTGTTGCCTCTTGTGGCTATTGTTGCTACAATTGAATGTACTTAGTTCTCCATGTCAGCACCCAATAAATCCCCTTTACTAAATGGGTTTTTGAGGGAAAGGAAGTTCTCCAGGTTAAGGTGCCTCATTTTTCCAGTGCAACAGCTCCCTAGAGTATTATATAAGACAGAATGGAGGCTGTTGATTGGCTGAGCATCCTGCGTATGCACCATGAGAATGAAAACAAAGATAAGTGTATCCCAAAAATACACAGCAGGCCAAATCGGGATGCCCCGGGCTGGAGGAACACAATATATATGTACATGTAATCAATTCTGTAAAGTAAATATATTTCTATAGGTTCTAATTACATGAAATTCTCACCAGATGTCGGTAACAACCCATCCAATCCACACTTGAAAAAAAAACCCAAAACAATAAATGTACATAAATTAGGCTATGTGTTATAATGAGAAATGCCACAGGCACAGAAATTGCACAGGGAATAAGCTTACATAGATTTCAGCTGGTGTCTTGACTTTCTGTGGCTTTTTACACCTTTCTTTCTTCATGTATTTAATACGTCTTGAATACATGAAAAAAAGAAAGGTGCAAAAAGCACCAGAAAGTCATAATACCAGCTGAGATCTATCAGCAGGGTTGTTTATAGGGGAGAGCAGTCGCCCTGGACGTCAAGACCATTAGGGGTGTCTTTATCCCAGCCATCCTGTTTGCTTCAGATGAGTCCGAGCCACTGTTAGTGGTGTGAGCCATACACCAGGCACCTTATCAGTCATGAGAGGCACAGCCCAAGGAAGTGGGTTTTTTGTCCACGGAACGCGTGGCTCTAGATGTTGGCAGGCGGTGGTGAGACCCTATTGGTTTGATATTTTGATATCATGGATATTGATTTTATTTGTATTCATCAGTTGGCATGTTAATTCATATAGTGATTTGATCGGATGATAGTGCTTTGATACTGATGTTTCTGTCTAAGGGACAGCCTTTGTGCTGTTGTGGTTTCCGAGCTTGTTTGAGAGCTTGTTTATAATATTAGCACTATTGCACTTTAAATAGATACCCATTATATTATTCTTGCACCTTGCACTTTTTGCCACTTTTTGCACAAATAGTTATTAAATTCATTTAGTATATGGATTTCATGCATGCTGTATTATGATTATGATGAGGCATCGAATTTCCCCCCACCGCTTACACATCCTGTATGTTTGTATGTCCTGTGTGCTACTGTGTTATGTTTTTTAATGTGTTTTTATCAATATGTCCATTTTATAGGTTGTGGTTGTAAACATTTAATAACATTTGATATTCATTTTTGATTCTGAGTTGGAGTTCCTCCCCTGTTGTGTTTATGAGAGGCACAGCATGGCACATACTGGCATGGGACAGCAGCAGCATCATACGAAGGGTAAGGAGGGGGCAGAATGTTTTCCTGCCCGTACTGAGCACTATCACCTGGAAACTGCCATGTCTTTCAGTAATTAAAAAACAAACCAGCCACTTGCAATTAGTACGTACCCAGCCCCTAAGCCCCGCTCTTCCCCCTCCAAGTAGTGACTATGCTAATCTAATGAAAGAAAAAAAAAGGACACTCACCTTCACCCCAATTCCAGTCTGCTCCCAGCATCATCTATGACTTCAGGAAGATGGCGGCAAGCATTCGGTGCCATAGCTGCAACTTCAGTAGCTGGAATCGGGGTGAAGGTGAGTGTGTATTTTATTTCTATCTTTTAATAGTTCAGCATAATCGGTATTTGTTGGGGGCAGGACCAGGCTTAGGGTTATTTTGAAGGAAGGGGCAGGCGTGGTCCTTTAGTATCAGCTGTTATATAAAAAGGGTGTCTCAATACAGATGTCCAGGGCGCGATTAAGTGTGGTGGAGGCCTATGGGCACAAAATCTGGTGGAGGCTCCAGATACAGTATTTTTTCCTTTTAATAATAGTCCAGCGAAGTAACTGATTGGTGGTTGTCTGGCACTCGCCTACTTACTGGAACGTCAGACCACGTCCAGGCAGGTGCGTGCTGCTCAGGAACTCCTGCTTTGCCATTCTGGGTGTGGGGGTGTAGTGGCCCAGCTGGTCCAGCAGAAAACAGTTCCCCGCATTGAGCTGCCAGCGGCTGAGCTTGGTGGCTTATGTGCAGTGACAGCTCTGCACCCACCCATCATGTAGCATTGCTGATGGCAGCTTTGCTGCTCTAGACTCTTCGTCCTGCCCTGTGGTGGCTTTGGCTGAAGGTTTGCCAAAAAAAAAAAAGGCTTGCCCAGACGCGCCCCCACTGCCACCTATAGCTTTAGGCTAGCAAAGACTGAAAAGCCTCCTGGACCAGACCATAACCCAGAGGTTGGTAGAGGTCCCCTTTGTAAGGCAAGTGGTGGAGGCCCTGGGGCACACACCCCTTGCGCCCCCTTCATAATTCGACCCTGCAGATGTTATTGCTTGCTAAAATATCTGTTCATTACCTGGTCTCCCCTTCTAGTTGTATTTACATTTGCTACTTTGGCCCACCTTTCCCCATATAGGAGAGCTTGTTATTCACAAGTGTGTGCTATTAAATGAAGCATGTCTGTAAAGGAACGTGTAATAGAACTGATAAAAGGACCACCTTTAGCTGAATAAATCAAGAACCAACAAGAGGTTAAAGTGGACCAACACCCAGGATTTTCACTATCCTGGGTGTTGGTCTACTTCCGCGGGGCACCCCGACCAAAAACTCACCTGACCACGCTCCCACGTGACTCGCTCCACCAATCACCGCCGACGGACAAGCGAGGTCCGTCGACGGACAAGGTGAGAGCGCCCGCCGCCGCCCCTCGCGCGTCCCTCTTACAGGGAGCGATCGGGGTGCCCCGCAGGCAGGGAGCTGATCGGCCAGGGAATCTTATAGATTCCCGGGCCGATCAGCTGTGGGTGTTGGTCCACCTTAAGGTCCTTCTAACCGCTGATCAAGACTTGTGTCACCCAAGATGACTCCTTTCTAAATACACTGAATCAGCTTTAGACAATCTACCTCCTCCTTTCCTGGAAACTAATAGATTCCCGACTGTCATCACAACAGTGACAAACTTAATTGATAAAAAAGCATTCTGTGGAGAAGTGTGTATCTAGAAAGGACATTGCTCTTCATCTCGTGACTGAAAATTCAAGGCCGTCATAAATGTAATGGCACTGGTGGGGAGCAGAAGGCGAGGTGACAATTCTGTTTCATGCCTGCTGACTGATTGTCACCTCACCTCATGGCACACACAGCTCTGTACAATCCTTCAGAACATGTAAACATATACCTTCTATACACAAACTGTGAGCACACTTCACCGTATTTATAACTAGAATCTGGAAAGTAATGTATGATCAGACATCTTTGACGTGATGAGACACACAAAATGCCTCTATGGGGTTGATTCAGAACCTGGTGAGAAAACTAATTTCTGTTTTATGAGAGAAAACTGCCATTCACTTCCATCGTGTACCGTGTGTAAATGTTCAGCTGGCTCTGAATCAGCCCCAAGTTAGACAGTGGGGGTCATACTAATTATTTGGTGATGCCAGTGTGAATTATCTGTGAGCTTTTTAGTGTTTAAACATAAAAAGTGCAAAATAGATGTATTTTCTACCATTTGTCCCCAATAATGACCTGTACCTGTGATGGGGCATTTTTACAGGTGAGGTACATCATTTTTCCTATGAGGTAAGGATTTTGTTTAAGTTCCGAAACAACAGAACCCTGTGCGCTATGCAGAATAATGTGTTGAATTTTTTAGCATACCACATAGGGTGCAGCTATTTCCAAACAAAAATATCCTTACCCTATAGGGAAAATAATGTACCTGTAAAAATGCCCCATCACAGGTACAGGTTAGGGGGAAAAGGGTAGAACATTTTCTTGCACTTTTTGACCTCGATTCAATAAGAGTTGAAAAAAATTCTCATGGTAGTAAAAAATTCAATTGATGAGAAGAAAGCCGGACACTATTACTGAATCACCATAATTAAAGACTATGGGCTCAATTCAACAAAGGTAGAAATAAATTAGTGTTGCTCGAAAAATCGTATCGCATGCGTAAATTTTTAACTTTTTCAAGTGATTCAGAAAAGGGGTTGAATTAAATACGTGCACTTGAAAATGCAATCGTAAAGTTTTCAATTCACTCGTAAAATTTTCAAAATGCTCGTAAAAAGGCTGTCGCAGGCGAAAATTATTGGAAAATGTACTCAAATTTTTTTTCTATTGTTTTCTGACTGCTGCATGGTGTTGTAAGGTTTTTTAATAGGTAAATGTAAACGCATATTTTTTTTCAACTTTTTAAGTTGTCTGTGTAGCTGTATGTACATTTCGTGGATACATGTAATAAAGAGGCAAGGTATGCTGTAGTGAAAGTACTAATTAAACAGTAATATTTGTAAGAGGCATGTATGTTGTTTTTTTTTGGGGGGGGGGGGTTTGGTTGGATTGCTAGGGACCTGTATTAAAAAGGTTTCCTTTAAAGCAGAAATGTGGCCATTGTTTTCAATACAAAGCTTGCTCACATAGCACCATGTGTCCTTGGGTGCAGGGTGCAGCTCTTTGCTAGCTTTAACCTCATGGTACGCCATTCTTATGCTTACTCTATAACGTGGACCAAAACCCAGGATTTTGACTATTCTGGGTTTTGGTGCCCCGCTGTGTAAAAACCCAAAGGTCGACCACTCCCATGTACCTTCCCCTGTTCTTATGGAACTTTTTACTACTAGTAAACAGGGGTAAAAAGTTCAATATTTTTTGTCTTCCTAACTAGTGATTCACAAACGGTGGAATTCTCAGGCTTTTTTCTTATGAATTGAATTTTTTACTACCATTAGAGTTTACTACCATTGCAAAGAAAGTAGAAGGGCTACATTGTGAGAAAGAGCAAAATGAGTTTTCTCCTGCTGAAAGCTGCATCAAAAAACTAGTGTGAAACACTCTAATTTATATCATGTGTGTGGCTCATCAAGTCCACCTGAATCAGTAGTAAAATTTTCGATCCACTAATTTATTTCTCACTTTTACAATCGCAATCGAATTTAATTAGAGTACTCGTGTTTTACAATGGTTCCAGGTTGCTGAATCACTCGTAAAAATAACTATCGCAAAATCGCAACTTTTTAAGCACAAAACACACGAAAAATCAATTTTCTATCTTTGTTGAATCGAGCCCCATGAAAGTCAATGGCAGCTTTTACTACAGTGTAGAAAGGAGTACACGGCTCTCTACTTTTCTTAGGAGTAACAAAGTGCCACTGATTTTCATTGTTTCCTAGCTGGTGATTCAGCAACAGTGACATTCTCAGGCTTTTTTCTCATGAATTGCATTTTTTACTACCCTGAGATTTTATTTATTGAATCTAGGCCTTTATGTCTAAATGCTAAAAAGCTCACTGTTATGAAGGTTGTAATTAGAGATGAGCGAACTTTTGAAAAATTCGATTCGACTGATTCGCCGAATTTTCCGACAAAAATCGTTTCGACCCGAATAAATTCGCGACGAATCGCTATTAAAAACGGCTATTTCTGAGCCTCCTACAGCCTCAATAGGGTTGTAAACCATTCAGCCTTGCTGTAACACGCACAGGATGCGTGCTGGGTTAGTTAAATAATACTTTGAAGAAATATCACATGCAGATCAGAGGCATCGCTAATAGAATCGCAGAGCGGCACAATTGCAGAGAGTTGAAGTGGCATCACTATGAGGGGCAGAAGGAGCCCAAATATACACTGGAGTTGGCCTCAGGAGCCCAAAAATTGGATGAATCACACCCTGGAGTTGGCAGGAGTTGGCAGCAGCAGCAGCAGGAGCCCAAATATACACTGGAGTTGGCTTCAGGAGCCCAAAAATTGGATGAATCACACCCTGGAGTTGGCAGGAGTTGGCAGCAGCAGCAGCAGGAGCCCAAATATACACTGGAGTTGGCTTCAGGAGCCCAAAAATTGGATGAATCACACCCTGGAGTTGGCAGGAGTTGACAGCAGCAGCAGCAGGAGCCCAAATATACACTGGAGTTGGCTTCAGGAGCCCAAAAATTGGATGAATCACACCCTGGAGTTGGCAGGAGTTGACAGTAGCAGCAGCAGGAGCCCAAATATACACTGGAGTTGGCCTCAGGAGCCCAAAAATTGGATGAATCACACCCTGGAGTTGGCAGAAGTTGGCAGCAGCAGCAGCAGGAGCCCAAATATACACTGGAGTTGGCTTCAGGAGCCCAAAAATTGGATGAATCACACCCTGGAGTTGGCAGGAGTTGACAGTAGCAGCAGCAGGAGCCCAAATATACACTGGAGTTGGCTTCAGGAGCCCAAAAATTGGATGAATCACACCCTGGAGTTGGCAGGAGTTGACAGTAGCAGCAGCAGGAGCCCAAATATACACTGGAGTTGGCCTCAGGAGCCCAAAAATTGGATGAATCACACCCTGGAGTTGGCAGGAGTTGACAGTAGCAGCAGCAGGAGCCCAAATATACACTGGAGTTGGCCTCAGGAGCCCAAAAATTGGATGAATCACACCCTGGAGTTGGCAGGAGTTGACAGTAGCAGCAGCAGGAGCCCAAATATACACTGGAGTTGGCCTCAGGAGCCCAAAAATTGGATGAATCACACCCTGGAGTTGGTAGAAGTTGGCAGCAGCAGCAGCAGGAGCCCAAATATACACTGGAGTTGGCTTCAGGAGCCCAAAAATTGGATGAATCACACCCTGGAGTTGGCAGGAGTTGACAGTAGCAGCAGCAGGAGCCCAAATATACACTGGAGTTGGCCTCAGGAGCCCAAAAATTGGATGAATCACACCCTGGAGTTGGCAGGAGTTGACAGTAGCAGCAGCAGGAGCCCAAATATACACTGGAGTTGGCCTCAGGAGCCCAAAAATTGGATGAATCACACCCTGGAGTTGGCAGGAGTTGGCAGCAGCAGCAGCAGGAGCCCAAATATACACTGGAGTTGGCTTCAGGAGCCCAAAAATTGGATGAATCACACCCTGGAGTTGGCAGGAGTTGACAGCAGCAGCAGCAGGAGCCCAAATATACACTGGAGTTGGCTTCAGGAGCCCAAAAATTGGATGAATCACACCCTGGAGTTGGCAGGAGTTGACAGTAGCAGCAGCAGGAGCCCAAATATACACTGGAGTTGGCTTCAGGAGCCCAAAAATTGGATGAATCACACCCTGGAGTTGGCAGAAGTTGGCAGCAGCAGCAGCAGGAGCCCAAATATACACTGGAGTTGGCTTCAGGAGCCCAAAAATTGGATGAATCACACCCTGGAGTTGGCAGGAGTTGACAGTAGCAGCAGCAGGAGCCCAAATATACACTGGAGTTGGCCTCAGGAGCCCAAAAATTGGATGAATCACACCCTGGAGTTGGCAGGAGTTGACAGTAGCAGCAGCAGGAGCCCAAATATACACTGGAGTTGGCCTCAGGAGCCCAAAAATTGGATGAATCACACCCTGGAGTTGGCAGGAGTTGGCAGCAGCAGCAGCAGGAGCCCAAATATACACTGGAGTTGGCTTCAGGAGCCCAAAAATTGGATGAATCACACCCTGGAGTTGGCAGAAGTTGGCAGCAGCAGCAGCAGGAGCCCAAATATACACTGGAGTTGGCTTCAGGAGCCCAAAAATTGGATGAATCACACCCTGGAGTTGGCAGGAGTTGGCAGCAGCAGCAGCAGGAGCCCAAATATACACTGGAGTTGGCTTCAGGAGCCCAAAAATTGGATGAATCACACCCTGGAGTTGGCAGGAGTTGACAGCAGCAGCAGCAGGAGCCCAAATATACACTGGAGTTGGCTTCAGGAGCCCAAAAATTGGATGAATCACACCCTGGAGTTGGCAGGAGTTGACAGTAGCAGCAGCAGGAGCCCAAATATACACTGGAGTTGGCTTCAGGAGCCCAAAAATTGGATGAATCACACCCTGGAGTTGGCAGAAGTTGGCAGCAGCAGCAGCAGGAGCCCAAATATACACTGGAGTTGGCTTCAGGAGCCCAAAAATTGGATGAATCACACCCTGGAGTTGGCAGGAGTTGACAGTAGCAGCAGCAGGAGCCCAAATATACACTGGAGTTGGCCTCAGGAGCCCAAAAATTGGATGAATCACACCCTGGAGTTGGCAGGAGTTGACAGTAGCAGCAGCAGGAGCCCAAATATACACTGGAGTTGGCCTCAGGAGCCCAAAAATTGGATGAATCACACCCTGGAGTTGGCAGGAGTTGGCAGCAGCAGCAGCAGGAGCCCAAATATACACTGGAGTTGGCTTCAGGAGCCCAAAAATTGGATGAATCACACCCTGGAGTTGGCAGAAGTTGGCAGCAGCAGCAGCAGGAGCCCAAATATACACTGGAGTTGGCTTCAGGAGCCCAAAAATTGGATGAATCACACCCTGGAGTTGGCAGGAGTTGGCAGCAGCAGCAGCAGGAGCCCAAATATACACTGGAGTTGGCTTCAGGAGCCCAAAAATTGGATGAATCACACCCTGGAGTTGGCAGGAGTTGACAGCAGCAGCAGCAGGAGCCCAAATATACACTGGAGTTGGCTTCAGGAGCCCAAAAATTGGATGAATCACACCCTGGAGTTGGCAGAAGTTGGCAGCAGCAGCAGCAGGAGCCCAAATATACACTGGAGTTGGCTTCAGGAGCCCAAAAATTGGATGAATCACACCCTGGAGTTGGCAGGAGTTGACAGTAGCAGCAGCAGGAGCCCAAATATACACTGGAGTTGGCCTCAGGAGCCCAAAAATTGGATGAATCACACCCTGGAGTTGGCAGGAGTTGACAGTAGCAGCAGCAGGAGCCCAAATATACACTGGAGTTGGCCTCAGGAGCCCAAAAATTGGATGAATCACACCCTGGAGTTGGCAGAAGTTGGCAGCAGCAGCAGCAGGAGCCCAAATATACACTGGAGTTGGCTTCAGGAGCCCAAAAATTGGATGAATCACACCCTGGAGTTGGCAGGAGTTGACAGTAGCAGCAGCAGGAGCCCAAATATACACTGGAGTTGGCCTCAGGAGCCCAAAAATTGGATGAATCACACCCTGGAGTTGGCAGGAGTTGACAGTAGCAGCAGCAGGAGCCCAAATATACACTGGAGTTGGCCTCAGGAGCCCAAAAATTGGATGAATCACACCCTGGAGTTGGCAGGAGTTGACAGTAGCAGCAGCAGGAGCCCAAATATACACTGGAGTTGGCCTCAGGAGCCCAAAAATTGGATGAATCACACCCTGGAGTTGGCAGGAGTTGGCAGCAGCAGCAGCAGGAGCCCAAATATACACTGGAGTTGGCTTCAGGAGCCCAAAAATTGGATGAATCACACCCTGGAGTTGGCAGAAGTTGGCAGCAGCAGCAGCAGGAGCCCAAATATACACTGGAGTTGGCTTCAGGAGCCCAAAAATTGGATGAATCACACCCTGGAGTTGGCAGGAGTTGGCAGCAGCAGCAGCAGGAGCCCAAATATACACTGGAGTTGGCTTCAGGAGCCCAAAAATTGGATGAATCACACCCTGGAGTTGGCAGGAGTTGACAGTAGCAGCAGCAGGAGCCCAAATATACACTGGAGTTGGCCTCAGGAGCCCAAAAATTGGATGAATCACACCCTGGAGTTGGCAGGAGTTGACAGTAGCAGCAGCAGGAGCCCAAATATACACTGGAGTTGGCCTCAGGAGCCCAAAAATTGGATGAATCACACCCTGGAGTTGGCAGGAGTTGGCAGCAGCAGCAGCAGGAGACCAAATATACACTGGAGTTGGCTTCAGGAGCCCAAAAATTGGATGAATCACACCCTGGAATTGGCAGAAGTTGGCAGCAGCAGCAGCAGGAGCCCAAATATACACTGGAGTTGGCTTCAGGAGCCCAAAAATTGGATGAATCACACCCTGGAGTTGGCAGGAGTTGGCAGCAGCAGCAGCAGGAGCCCAAATATACACTGGAGTTGGCTTCAGGAGCCCAAAAATTGGATGAATCACACCCTGGAGTTGGCAGGAGTTGACAGCAGCAGCAGCAGGAGCCCAAATATACACTGGAGTTGGCTTCAGGAGCCCAAAAATTGGATGAATCACACCCTGGAGTTGGCAGGAGTTGACAGTAGCAGCAGCAGGAGCCCAAATATACACTGGAGTTGGCTTCAGGAGCCCAAAAATTGGATGAATCACACCCTGGAGTTGGCAGATGTTGGCAGCAGCAGCAGCAGGAGCCCAAATATACACTGGAGTTGGCTTCAGGAGCCCAAAAATTGGATGAATCACACCCTGGAGTTGGCAGGAGTTGACAGTAGCAGCAGCAGGAGCCCAAATATACACTGGAGTTGGCCTCAGGAGCCCAAAAATTGGATGAATCACACCCTGGAGTTGGCAGGAGTTGACAGTAGCAGCAGCAGGAGCCCAAATATACACTGGAGTTGGCCTCAGGAGCCCAAAAATTGGATGAATCACACCCTGGAGTTGGCAGGAGTTGGCAGCAGCAGCAGCAGGAGCCCAAATATACACTGGAGTTGGCTTCAGGAGCCCAAAAATTGGATGAATCACACCCTGGAGTTGGCAGAAGTTGGCAGCAGCAGCAGCAGGAGCCCAAATATACACTGGAGTTGGCTTCAGGAGCCCAAAAATTGGATGAATCACACCCTGGAGTTGGCAGGAGTTGGCAGCAGCAGCAGCAGGAGCCCAAATATACACTGGAGTTGGCTTCAGGAGCCCAAAAATTGGATGAATCACACCCTGGAGTTGGCAGGAGTTGACAGCAGCAGCAGCAGGAGCCCAAATATACACTGGAGTTGGCTTCAGGAGCCCAAAAATTGGATGAATCACACCCTGGAGTTGGCAGAAGTTGGCAGCAGCAGCAGCAGGAGCCCAAATATACACTGGAGTTGGCTTCAGGAGCCCAAAAATTGGATGAATCACACCCTGGAGTTGGCAGGAGTTGACAGTAGCAGCAGCAGGAGCCCAAATATACACTGGAGTTGGCCTCAGGAGCCCAAAAATTGGATGAATCACACCCTGGAGTTGGCAGGAGTTGACAGTAGCAGCAGCAGGAGCCCAAATATACACTGGAGTTGGCCTCAGGAGCCCAAAAATTGGATGAATCACACCCTGGAGTTGGCAGGAGTTGGCAGCAGCAGCAGCAGGAGCCCAAATATACACTGGAGTTGGCTTCAGGAGCCCAAAAATTGGATGAATCACACCCTGGAGTTGGCAGAAGTTGGCAGCAGCAGCAGCAGGAGCCCAAATATACACTGGAGTTGGCTTCAGGAGCCCAAAAATTGGATGAATCACACCCTGGAGTTGGCAGGAGTTGGCAGCAGCAGCAGCAGGAGCCCAAATATACACTGGAGTTGGCCTCAGGAGCCCAAAAATTGGATGAATCACACCCTGGAGTTGGCAGGAGTTGACAGTAGCAGCAGCAGGAGCCCAAAAAATGGCCTAAAGACATAAATATGTTTTGCACCATTTGGAAAGTGTAAAACGTGGCACCATGCTGAATCTAGTCGCATGCATCAGGCATTGGTGGGTGGAAATCCTGGCTGATCCATCCCTGATTCATTTTGACAAAGGTGAGTCTCTCCACATTTTTAGTTGACAGACGAGTTCTCCTCGCCGTAACTATGGCCCCCGCCGCACTAAACACCCGCTCAGATGGCACGCTACTTGCCGGGCAGGACAGTTTTTCCAGGGCAAACTCTGCTAGTTGCGGCCACAAATCAAGTTTGGCTGCCCAGAAGTCCAGCGGATCCTCAAGGTGTGTTGGCATGGTCATGTCAAAGTATGACATGACCTGCTGGTTCAGGTCCTGCTCCAGGTCTTCCTGCTGCTCATGAGTAGCCTCACTATGCGGGTGTAGAAAGCTACTCATTAGCGACTGAAGACTGAGGCTGCTGCTGCTGATGGAGCTTCTGCTGCTGCTGCTGCCAACCCCCCCAGCGGCCATGGCAGTGGAAGGTGAGCGCAGAGGTCCCCTCGAGTCAGACCTGCGAGAGTATGGACCATGGCGCAGATAGGCATCGGCCAACTGCCTACGTAGAATGTCTTTGTAGTAGTTGAGTTTGTCCTCCCTCTCGGTGGGTTTAAAAAATGCCCCCATTTTGTGCCGGAAGCGAGGGTCCAATAAGGTGGACAGCCAGAAGTCATCCCGCCGACAGATGGAAACAAATCTGGGGTCACTACGCAAGCACGTGAGCATGCTTCGTGATGCCATTTGCGCAAGTGACTCGGATGGACTACCTGTCTCCATCTCCACTGCATACTGCCACGGTGTGCCCGGGTCCTCTGTCTCTCCTTCCTCAAAAACCTCTAGCTCCTCTGGCTGCTCCTGCTCCTCCTCTCCTGTCCGCTGACTAGATAAACCAGCCATTTCGCCAAGCCTAAACTGTGTTTCGCTGGGCAACTCCTCCTCCTCCTCTTCCTCCTCCTCCTCCTCCAGTTCAGCTCCAAGGGGGTTCATGTGGCCGTAAGATGTAAACGCCATGTCTCCAGTGCCCTGACCAGCCATGGTTTCCAACATGTGCTGTAGTACATGAAGCAGTGGAATCACGTCGTTCATCCCGTAATCCTGCCGACTGACAAATAAAGTGGCTTCCTCAAAGGGCCTGAGCAAACGGCAGGTGTCACGTATGAGCTGCCACTGGTTGACATTGAAGTTACACAGGGGAGTCCCCCTATCTGCTTGGATCATCAGGAAATCCGTGATGGCTTTTCTCTGTTCATATAATCGGTCCAACATGTGAAGGGTGGAATTCCAACGGGTGGAAACATCGCAAATCAGACTATGTTGGGGGATACCATTCTGACGCTGTAGCTCAAGAAGGGTGTGTTTGGCGGTGTAGGAGTGGCTGAAGTGCATGCAAAGTTTCCGTGAAGTTGTTAGGATGTCCTGCAGATGGGGGGAACACTTCAGAAACCGCTTGACAACCAGATTGAAGACGTGAGCCATGCAGGGGGCATGGGTCAGGCTTCCTTGGCGCAGCGCAGACAAAATGTTCTTCCCATTGTCGGTAACCATGATTCCCATTTTAAGTTTTCTCGGAGTAAGCCATGTTTGGATTTCCTGATGAATACATTTAAGCAGTTCCTCCCCTGTGTGACTCCGTTCGCCAAGACAAACCATGTGAAGCACTGCGTGACACCTCCGTGCCCTGCACACATGGTAGACTGGAGGGGCACTGAGACTTGAGCCTACAGTGGAGGGTGAGGAGATGGCGGAGGATGAGGAGGCCGAGTCGCACGGTGTCACAGGCCCAATGGGCAGAGAGCGCGGAGGCCGAAGCGGCGTGACCTGTCCAAGTTGCTGCTGCAAAGGGACCACATTCACCCAGTGGGCCGTAAACGACATGTACTGCCCCTGACCGTAGTTACAGCTCCAGATGTCGGCGCTGCCATGTATTTTGCTACACACCGACAGGCTCAAGGACTGGCCCACCTTCTGTTCAACAAAAGTGTGCAGCGCTGGTACTGCCTTCTTGGCAAAGAAATGACGGCTTGGGACTCTCCACCTCGGCTCGGCACAAGCCATCAGTTCTCTGAAAGGTGCAGATTCCACCACCTGAAAAGGGAGCGACTGCAGCACCAGCAACTTGGACAGGAGCACATTCAGCTTCTGCGCCGTAGGATGAGTGGGCGCATACTGCTGTCTCTTGGACATGGCTTCGCTGATGGATTGCTGGCAGGATGCATGACTTGGAGGAGGAGGAGGAGGAGCAGGAGCGACAGAGGATGGGTGTGACGCACAGCTGCCTTCGGCTGAGGTGCTGGAGCCTTGGCTGGCAGAAATTGGGAGCTCACTTGGTGAGGAAGCAGACTGGACCACCCCTTGGGAGCCTCGGTTCTCCCAGGTCGTTTTATGGTGACGCATCATATGTTGACGCAGGGCCGTGGTGCCAACATTTGGACCCTGGCCACGCTTCACCTTTTGCCTACATATCTTGCATGTGGCCATGTTACCCTCCTGCGGATGCCTCAGGAAAAACTGCCACACTGCCGAGTAGCTACTTTTCCCACCCCCTGGCCTCACTGATTCACTGCTGCTGTTGCCAACTCCAGGAACCCCTGCTCCACTACCTCCCGATAAGGTAGACTGCCGCACAGCAGGTGCTCTACCCCGGCCCCGGCCCCGGCCGGCTCCAGCCTTTGGAATTGTGCCCCCATGCTGACTGCTACCACCTTGCTGCCTCAGCTGCTGACTCCGGGGCAACCTGCGCCCCTCTTCTCCTGATGATGACGATGAAGCCCCTTCATCACCCGGCTCCCAAGTGCGATCGGCTTCATCGTCATCATCATCATCATCACCGGGTTGTGGCTGTACGTCACTGATGTTCGTGGATTCGTCAACAGTGTCTGGCGCAGGAGCTGGAACGCTCGCAGCACCCACGACACTGTCCACATCACTATTTGTCTGCCTAGCTAAAGAAGCCACCTCCATTTCTTGGCTGGGCAGTAGCTGCTGACTGTCCTCCTGTATCTGATCGTCCTCCTCACTAAAGAGTGGAGCTGAACCCAAAGCATAGGATACGTCGCTGGGGGAGGGAACGGCGTAGGACAGAGGAAATGGGAGGACAGGGACTGCTCTCGGGGCATGCCAACTCAGGGTTGTGTCAGAGGAACCTACCGACCCTAGACTGGGGGTCTCAGATGTAAGTTGTGATGATGTTGTTGATGAGCGCGTCAGCCAATCTACCACGGCAGATGCGTTACTGGTGGAGACCCGACCGCTAGCAGATACTGGCAGATTAGGTCTCTCAGCGTGACTCCTGCTGCTACTGGCCCCCAGTCTGATGCGAGCTCTGCCTGCGGAATCTTGGCCTCTGCCACTCCTCTTTTCACTTCCAGGCACTTGTCTGCCCGACATAGTCTAACTGGCGTGGTAGTAGGTGATATTTTAAGAACCCCCAGGCAGCAGTGGGTCTATATAAAACAGAATATAATGCACACCAAAAGTGAGCAGTAACACTCAGCCTCCAACAGGCCTGCTTAGTGTAAATAAGAGAGCTGCTTAGTGTAAATAAAGAGGGGTATGCTATGTTACAGAATGGGATGCCTCAACAGAAGTGCACCTGGCAGGCAGCAGTAAGCCTATGCCCAGCAAAAGTGTCTTATAATATAAATATGATAAGAGCAAATGCTTATATGGTCTTAAACAGAGGCTGCTTTAGTCACAGAATGGGATGCCCTGGGCAGGTATGGACCTGGCAGGGTCCAGTAGGGCTTTGGCCAGCAAAAGTGTCTTTATCAGGCTAATTTCAAATATGATAAGAGCAAATGCTTATATGGTCTTAAACAGAGGCTGCTTTAGTCACAGAATGGGATGCCCCGGGCAGGAATCGAGCTGGCAGGGTCCAGTAGTGCTTTGGCCAGCAAAAGTGTCTTTATCAGGCCTAATTTCAAATATGATAAGAGCAAATGCTTATATGGTCTTAAACAGAGGCTGCTTTAGTCACAGAATGGGATGCCCTGGGCAGGAATCGACCTGGCAGGGTCCAGTAGGGCTTTGGCCAGCAAAAGTGTCTTTATCAGGCCTAATTTCAAATATGATAAGAGCAAATGCTTATATGGTCTTAAACAGAGGCTGCTTTAGTCACAGAATGGGATGCCCTGGGCAGGAATCGACCTGGCAGGGTCCAGTAGTGCTTTGGCCAGCAAAAGTGTCTTTATCAGGCCTAATTTCAAATATGATAAGAGCAAATGCTTATATGGTCTTAAACAGAGGCTGCTTTAGTCACAGAATGGGATGCCCTGGGCAGGAATCGACCTGGCAGGGTCCAGTAGGGCTTTGGCCAGCAAAAGTGTCTTTATCAGGCCTAATTTCAAATATGATAAGAGCAAATGCTTATATGGTCTTAAACAGAGGCTGCTTTAGTCACAGAATGGGATGCCCTGGGCAGGAATGGACCTGGCAGGGTCCAGTAGGGCTTTGGCCAGAAAAAGTGTCTTTATCAGGCTAATTTCAAATATGATAAGAGCAAATGCTTATATGGTCTTAAACAGAGGCTGCTTTAGTCACAGAATGGGATGCCCCGGGCAGGAATCGAGCTGGCAGGGTCCAGTAGTGCTTTGGCCAGCAAAAGTGTCTTTATCAGGCCTAATTTCAAATATGATAAGAGCAAATGCTTATATGGTCTTAAACAGAGGCTGCTGTAGTCACAGAATGGGATGCCCCGGGCAGGAATCGAGCTGGCAGGGTCCAGTAGGGCTTTGGCCAGCAAAAGTGTCTTTATCAGGCCTAATTTCAAATATGATAAGAGCAAATGCTTATATGGTCTTAAACAGAGGCTGCTTTAGTCACAGAATGGGATGCCCTGGGCAGGAATCGACCTGGCAGGGTCCAGTAGGGCTTTGGCCAGCAAAAGTGTCTTTATCAGGCTAATTTCAAATATGATAAGAGCAAATGCTTATATGGTCTTAAACAGAGGCTGCTGTAGTCACAGAATGGGATGCCCCGGGCAGGAATCGAGCTGGCAGGGTCCAGTAGTGCTTTGGCCAGCAAAAGTGTCTTTATCAGGCCTAATTTCAAATATGATAAGAGCAAATGCTTATATGGTCTTAAACAGAGGCTGCTTTAGTCACAGAATGGGATGCCCTGGGCAGGAATGGACCTGGCAGGGTCCAGTAGGGCTTTGGCCAGCAAAAGTGTCTTTATCAGGCTAATTTCAAATATGATAAGAGCAAATGCTTATATGGTCTTAAACAGAGGCTGCTTTAGTCACAGAATGGGATGCCCTGGGCAGGAATCGAGCTGGCAGGGTCCAGTAGTGCTTTGGCCAGCAAAAGTGTCTTTATCAGGCCTAATTTCAAATATGATAAGAGCAAATGCTTATATGGTCTTAAACAGAGGCTGCTTTAGTCACAGAATGGGATGCCCTGGGCAGGAATCGACCTGGCAGGGTCCAGTAGGGCTTTGGCCAGCAAAAGTGTCTTTATCAGGCCTAATTTCAAATATGATAAGAGCAAATGCTTATATGGTCTTAAACAGAGGCTGCTTTAGTCACAGAATGGGATGCCCTGGGCAGGAATCGACCTGGCAGGGTCCAGTAGTGCTTTGGCCAGCAAAAGTGTCTTTATCAGGCCTAATTTCAAATATGATAAGAGCAAATGCTTATATGGTCTTAAACAGAGGCTGCTTTAGTCACAGAATGGGATGCCCTGGGCAGGAATCGACCTGGCAGGGTCCAGTAGGGCTTTGGCCAGCAAAAGTGTCTTTATCAGGCTAATTTCAAATATGATAAGAGCAAATGCTTATATGGTCTTAAACAGAGGCTGCTTTAGTCACAGAATGGGATGCCCTGGGCAGGAATCGAGCTGGCAGGGTCCAGTAGTGCTTTGGCCAGCAAAAGTGTCTTTATCAGGCCTAATTTCAAATATGATAAGAGCAAATGCTTATATGGTCTTAAACAGAGGCTGCTTTAGTCACAGAATGGGATGCCCTGGGCAGGAATCGACCTGGCAGGGTCCAGTAGGGCTTTGGCCAGCAAAAGTGTCTTTATCAGGCCTAATTTCAAATATGATAAGAGCAAATGCTTATATGGTCTTAAACAGAGGCTGCTTTAGTCACAGAATGGGATGCCCTGGGCAGGAATCGACCTGGCAGGGTCCAGTAGTGCTTTGGCCAGCAAAAGTGTCTTTATCAGGCCTAATTTCAAATATGATAAGAGCAAATGCTTATATGGTCTTAAACAGAGGCTGCTTTAGTCACAGAATGGGATGCCCTGGGCAGGAATCGACCTGGCAGGGTCCAGTAGGGCTTTGGCCAGCAAAAGTGTCTTTATCAGGCCTAATTTCAAATATGATAAGAGCAAATGCTTATATGGTCTTAAACAGAGGCTGCTTTAGTCACAGAATGGGATGCCCTGGGCAGGAATGGACCTGGCAGGGTCCAGTAGGGCTTTGGCCAGCAAAAGTGTCTTTATCAGGCTAATTTCAAATATGATAAGAGCAAATGCTTATATGGTCTTAAACAGAGGCTGCTGTAGTCACAGAATGGGATGCCCCGGGCAGGAATCGAGCTGGCAGGGTCCAGTAGTGCTTTGGCCAGCAAAAGTGTCTTTATCAGGCCTAATTTCAAATATGATAAGAGCAAATGCTTATATGGTCTTAAACAGAGGCTGCTTTAGTCACAGAATGGGATGCCCTGGGCAGGAATGGACCTGGCAGGGTCCAGTAGGGCTTTGGCCAGCAAAAGTGTCTTTATCAGGCTAATTTCAAATATGATAAGAGCAAATGCTTATATGGTCTTAAACAGAGGCTGCTGTAGTCACAGAATGGGATGCCCCGGGCAGGAATCGAGCTGGCAGGGTCCAGTAGTGCTTTGGCCAGCAAAAGTGTCTTTATCAGGCCTAATTTCAAATATGATAAGAGCAAATGCTTATATGGTCTTAAACAGAGGCTGCTTTAGTCACAGAATGGGATGCCCTGGGCAGGAATGGACCTGGCAGGGTCCAGTAGGGCTTTGGCCAGCAAAAGTGTCTTTATCAGGCTAATTTCAAATATGATAAGAGCAAATGCTTATATGGTCTTAAACAGAGGCTGCTTTAGTCACAGAATGGGATGCCCCGGGCAGGAATCGAGCTGGCAGGGTCCAGTAGTGCTTTGGCCAGCAAAAGTGTCTTTATCAGGCTAATTTCAAATATGATAAGAGCAAATGCTTATATGGTCTTAAACAGAGGCTGCTTTAGTCACAGAATGGGATGCCCTGGGCAGGAATCGACCTGGCAGGGTCCAGTAGGGCTTTGGCCAGCAAAAGTGTCTTTATCAGGCCTAATTTCAAATATGATAAGAGCAAATGCTTATATGGTCTTAAACAGAGGCTGCTTTAGTCACAGAATGGGATGCCCTGGGCAGGAATCGACCTGGCAGGGTCCAGTAGGGCTTTGGCCAGCAAAAGTGTCTTTATCAGGCTAATTTCAAATATGATAAGAGCAAATGCTTATATGGTCTTAAACAGAGGCTGCTTTAGTCACAGAATGGGATGCCCCGGGCAGGAATCGAGCTGGCAGGGTCCAGTAGTGCTTTGGCCAGCAAAAGTGTCTTTATCAGGCTAATTTCAAATATGATAAGAGCAAATGCTTATATGGTCTTAAACAGAGGCTGCTGTAGTCACAGAATGGGATGCCCCGGGCAGGAATCGAGCTGGCAGGGTCCAGTAGTGCTTTGGCCAGCAAAAGTGTCTTTATCAGGCCTAATTTCAAATATGATAAGAGCAAATGCTTATATGGTCTTAAACAGAGGCTGCTTTAGTCACAGAATGGGATGCCCCGGGCAGGAATCGAGCTGGCAGGGTCCAGTAGTGCTTTGGCCAGCAAAAGTGTCTTTATCAGGCTAATTTCAAATATGATAAGAGCAAATGCTTATATGGTCTTAAACAGAGGCTGCTGTAGTCACAGAATGGGATGCCCCGGGCAGGAATCGAGCTGGCAGGGTCCAGTAGTGCTTTGGCCAGCAAAAGTGTCTTTATCAGGCCTAATTTCAAATATGATAAGAGCAAATGCTTATATGGTCTTAAACAGAGGCTGCTTTAGTCACAGAATGGGATGCCCTGGGCAGGAATGGACCTGGCAGGGTCCAGTAGGGCTTTGGCCAGCAAAAGTGTCTTTATCAGGCTAATTTCAAATATGATAAGAGCAAATGCTTATATGGTCTTAAACAGAGGCTGCTTTAGTCACAGAATGGGATGCCCTGGGCAGGAATCGAGCTGGCAGGGTCCAGTAGTGCTTTGGCCAGCAAAGTGTCTTTATCAGGCCTAATTTCAAATATAATAAGAGCAAATGCTTATATGGTCTTAAACAGAGGCTGCTTTAGTCACAGAATGGGATGCCCTGGGCAGGAATCGACCTGGCAGGGTCCAGTAGGGCTTTGGCCAGCAAAAGTGTCTTTATCAGGCCTAATTTCAAATATGATAAGAGCAAATGCTTATATGGTCTTAAACAGAGGCTGCTTTAGTCACAGAATGGGATGCCCTGGGCAGGAATCGACCTGGCAGGGTCCAGTAGTGCTTTGGCCAGCAAAAGTGTCTTTATCAGGCCTAATTTCAAATATGATAAGAGCAAATGCTTATATGGTCTTAAACAGAGGCTGCTTTAGTCACAGAATGGGATGCCCTGGGCAGGAATCGACCTGGCAGGGTCCAGTAGGGCTTTGGCCAGCAAAAGTGTCTTTATCAGGCTAATTTCAAATATGATAAGAGCAAATGCTTATATGGTCTTAAACAGAGGCTGCTTTAGTCACAGAATGGGATGCCCTGGGCAGGAATCGAGCTGGCAGGGTCCAGTAGTGCTTTGGCCAGCAAAAGTGTCTTTATCAGGCCTAATTTCAAATATGATAAGAGCAAATGCTTATATGGTCTTAAACAGAGGCTGCTTTAGTCACAGAATGGGATGCCCTGGGCAGGAATCGACCTGGCAGGGTCCAGTAGGGCTTTGGCCAGCAAAAGTGTCTTTATCAGGCCTAATTTCAAATATGATAAGAGCAAATGCTTATATGGTCTTAAACAGAGGCTGCTTTAGTCACAGAATGGGATGCCCTGGGCAGGAATCGACCTGGCAGGGTCCAGTAGTGCTTTGGCCAGCAAAAGTGTCTTTATCAGGCCTAATTTCAAATATGATAAGAGCAAATGCTTATATGGTCTTAAACAGAGGCTGCTTTAGTCACAGAATGGGATGCCCTGGGCAGGAATCGACCTGGCAGGGTCCAGTAGGGCTTTGGCCAGCAAAAGTGTCTTTATCAGGCCTAATTTCAAATATGATAAGAGCAAATGCTTATATGGTCTTAAACAGAGGCTGCTTTAGTCACAGAATGGGATGCCCTGGGCAGGAATGGACCTGGCAGGGTCCAGTAGGGCTTTGGCCAGCAAAAGTGTCTTTATCAGGCTAATTTCAAATATGATAAGAGCAAATGCTTATATGGTCTTAAACAGAGGCTGCTGTAGTCACAGAATGGGATGCCCCGGGCAGGAATCGAGCTGGCAGGGTCCAGTAGTGCTTTGGCCAGCAAAAGTGTCTTTATCAGGCCTAATTTCAAATATGATAAGAGCAAATGCTTATATGGTCTTAAACAGAGGCTGCTTTAGTCACAGAATGGGATGCCCTGGGCAGGAATGGACCTGGCAGGGTCCAGTAGGGCTTTGGCCAGCAAAAGTGTCTTTATCAGGCTAATTTCAAATATGATAAGAGCAAATGCTTATATGGTCTTAAACAGAGGCTGCTGTAGTCACAGAATGGGATGCCCCGGGCAGGAATCGAGCTGGCAGGGTCCAGTAGTGCTTTGGCCAGCAAAAGTGTCTTTATCAGGCCTAATTTCAAATATGATAAGAGCAAATGCTTATATGGTCTTAAACAGAGGCTGCTTTAGTCACAGAATGGGATGCCCTGGGCAGGAATGGACCTGGCAGGGTCCAGTAGGGCTTTGGCCAGCAAAAGTGTCTTTATCAGGCTAATTTCAAATATGATAAGAGCAAATGCTTATATGGTCTTAAACAGAGGCTGCTTTAGTCACAGAATGGGATGCCCCGGGCAGGAATCGAGCTGGCAGGGTCCAGTAGTGCTTTGGCCAGCAAAAGTGTCTTTATCAGGCTAATTTCAAATATGATAAGAGCAAATGCTTATATGGTCTTAAACAGAGGCTGCTGTAGTCACAGAATGGGATGCCCCGGGCAGGAATCGACCTGGCAGGGTCCAGTAGGGCTTTGGCCAGCAAAAGTGTCTTTATCAGGCCTAATTTCAAATATGATAAGAGCAAATGCTTATATGGTCTTAAACAGAGGCTGCTTTAGTCACAGAATGGGATGCCCTGGGCAGGAATCGACCTGGCAGGGTCCAGTAGGGCTTTGGCCAGCAAAAGTGTCTTTATCAGGCTAATTTCAAATATGATAAGAGCAAATGCTTATATGGTCTTAAACAGAGGCTGCTTTAGTCACAGAATGGGATGCCCCGGGCAGGAATCGAGCTGGCAGGGTCCAGTAGTGCTTTGGCCAGCAAAAGTGTCTTTATCAGGCTAATTTCAAATATGATAAGAGCAAATGCTTATATGGTCTTAAACAGAGGCTGCTGTAGTCACAGAATGGGATGCCCCGGGCAGGAATCGAGCTGGCAGGGTCCAGTAGTGCTTTGGCCAGCAAAAGTGTCTTTATCAGGCCTAATTTCAAATATGATAAGAGCAAATGCTTATATGGTCTTAAACAGAGACTGCTTTAGTCACAGAATGGGATGCCCCGGGCAGGAATCGAGCTGGCAGGGTCCAGTAGTGCTTTGGCCAGCAAAAGTGTCTTTATCAGGCTAATTTCAAATATGATAAGAGCAAATGCTTATATGGTCTTAAACAGAGGCTGCTGTAGTCACAGAATGGGATGCCCCGGGCAGGAATCGAGCTGGCAGGGTCCAGTAGGGCTTTGGCCAGCAAAAGTGTCTTTATCAAGCCTAATTTCAAATATGATAAGAGCAAATGCTTATATGGTCTTAAACAGAGGCTGCTTTAGTCACAGAATGGGATGCCCTGGGCAGGAATCGACCTGGCAGGGTCCAGTAGGGCTTTGGCCAGCAAAAGTGTCTTTATCAGGCTAATTTCAAATATGATAAGAGCAAATGCTTATATGGTCTTAAACAGAGGCTGCTTTAGTCACAGAATGGGATGCCCCGGGCAGGAATCGAGCTGGCAGGGTCCAGTAGTGCTTTGGCCAGCAAAAGTGTCTTTATCAGGCTAATTTCAAATATGATAAGAGCAAATGCTTATATGGTCTTAAACAGAGGCTGCTGTAGTCACAGAATGGGATGCCCCGGGCAGGAATCGAGCTGGCAGGGTCCAGTAGTGCTTTGGCCAGCAAAAGTGTCTTTATCAGGCTAATTTCAAATATGATAAGAGCAAATGCTTATATGGTCTTAAACAGAGGCTGCTGTAGTCACAGAATGGGATGCCCCGGGCAGGAATCGAGCTGGCAGGGTCCAGTAGGGCTTTGGCCAGCAAAAGTGTCTTTATCAGGCCTAATTTCAAATATGATAAGAGCAAATGCTTATATGGTCTTAAACAGAGGCTGCTTTAGTCACAGAATGGGATGCCCTGGGCAGGAATCGACCTGGCAGGGTCCAGTAGGGCTTTGGCCAGCAAAAGTGTCTTTATCAGGCTAATTTCAAATATGATAAGAGCAAATGCTTATATGGTCTTAAACAGAGGCTGCTTTAGTCACAGAATGGGATGCCCCGGGCAGGAATCGAGCTGGCAGGGTCCAGTAGTGCTTTGGCCAGCAAAAGTGTCTTTATCAGGCTAATTTCAAATATGATAAGAGCAAATGCTTATATGGTCTTAAACAGAGGCTGCTGTAGTCACAGAATGGGATGCCCCGGGCAGGAATCGAGCTGGCAGGGTCCAGTAGTGCTTTGGCCAGCAAAAGTGTCTTTATCAGGCCTAATTTCAAATATGATAAGAGCAAATGCTTATATGGTCTTAAACAGAGGCTGCTTTAGTCACAGAATGGGATGCCTCACAGCAGACTTAAGATCAGTTCAGTATATATGCACAGTTAGTTACTATAAGCAGCCTGAAAACGCTAACAAAGGCTGGATGAAAAAAAAAAAATCTCCCTGTCAGCCAGCTCCGTTTTTCCTACCTTTCCCTGGCTTTCTGTCTGTCTCCTGTCTGTCTCCTGCCTGTCTCCTGCCTGTCTCCAGCCTGTCCCTGTCTGTCCCTGTCTCCAGCCTGTCTAACTGCCTCAGCTACACAGCGTTCTGTCTGTCTGTCACGAATGCAATAGAGAAATGAGGAAAAGCAAGATGGCCGCCGTTAAATACCGCTGTGTGACGTCACCGGGCTTGCTGGCTGCTGATAGGCTGCATGTGACTGCCCCAGCTTGCACTGGCGCGGGATACATGTCCAGACATGTCCCATCCGCCATCTTAGAATGCCTGTAATGTAAATGAATGGATGTTAAAGGAAAACTTCGAGTGATCGAATCGCGGGGAAATTCGGATTCGATCCGAATCGAATTTTTCCTGAAATTCGGATCGAATCCGGGTTCGTCCGGATCGATTCGCTCATCCCTAGTTGTAATCCACAACGCAATACACATTGCAAGTAACACTGGCTTCACCAAATAATTTGCATGACCCCCCTCCCAATGAAAGTGAATGGCAATATTCTCACCTAAAAAACAAGCATGTTTTCTCACCAGGCTCTTAATCACAAACCCTTATATCTTTCTGCCAAGGGTCTGGTAAAAACAAAAACGTTATTTCCCTTATCTCAGAAATTTAACCTACTCTTACAACTTCAGGACTGATATTCATGAACCGTAGGCTAGAATTGTAAGCTTAGTAAGCCTGGTATACAAAGGGAAAATAAAAGCTCAGCAACAAAATACCAATGTAGCACTTTACTATACAGTCCATAGTATAATATTATTGTGTGGTTTTGAGTTGTAAAGATGACCTTTCATTGTCCAGTCTGCTTTTTCATTGTTGAGGGCACTGTACAGTATTTGCATCTTTATTGTTCGGGAAAATATAAGTGGAGAAACATCAGACATAGGTCTGGCCATTCAAATAATAATAATCAAATTGCTGTGGATTGAGCAATTAATACAACAACAAACTGCACAACCCATGGTTTCTATCTTTATGAGCTCACTGGCGGGAACAGTGGCCATAAGGTACTGGATTACTGAAAGGATTAGAAGCTAAATGATTGAAAGCAGGCCTACAGTATACCCCAGAAGTGAAAGGTGTAGATAGGACAGACCTCACCACCATAAACTCCAGCCATTGGATAGCCCTTTAGGTCCTGTCTTACTGGGGGTTGGATGAAACAGCACAAAATCAAACCATCAGTGAATATGTAGTGTATGTGCTCACTGCTCTTGGTGGACGAAGGGGGTCAGATGTCTGATCAACAGGTGTTCGAATTGAGCCTACTGAACCGCCTTTCTTTTGAGAAGCTTTACTTAGAGGTGCAGCCATGTTTGGCCCCTGCCACAAGAAAGGGGCATGCAATTGACGATATGAGTGTAAACTGATTGGCTGCCTTCAATTTCTTGAGAATGGCTCCTTCCAGAGGCTTGGGGCATGTCTGTTGGCATGCCTCAGCCTTTGCTGAGCCACGCACCCAAATTTCTCAATGGCATGGTTGCCCTGCAGGAGAAATACATCCCTTTTCCTGACAACATGGCAGCTTGTAATGTGGTGAAGTTGGGTTTTTTCAACCTGGTGAATATGGAGGAGGCAACCCCCTCTGCAGCTCCAGAGGCGCCAAGTAGAGATGAGCGAACTTTTGAAAAATTCGATTCGACTGATTCGCCGAATTTTCCGACAAAAATCGTTTCGACCCGAATAAATTCGCGACGAATCGCTATTAAAAACGGCTATTTCTGAGCCTCCTAGAGCCTCAATAGGGTTGTAAACCATTCTGCCTTGCTGTAACACGCACAGGATGCGTGCTGGGTTAGTTAAATAATACTTTGAATAAATATCACATGCAGATCAGAGGCATCGCTAATAGAATCGCAGAGCGGCACAATTGCAGAGAGTTGAAGTGGCATCACTATGAGGGGCAGAAGGAGCCCAAACATTGCTTTAAAGAGACACTGGAGTTGGCAGCAGCAGGAGCCCAAAAATTGGATGAATCACACCCTGGAGTTGGCAGGAGTTGACAGCAGCAGCAGCAGCAGGAGCCCAAATATTACATTAAAGAGACCCTGGGGTTGGCCTCAGGAGCCCAAAAATTGGATGAATCACACCCTGGAGTTGGCAGCAGCAGCAGCAGGAGCCCAAATATACACTGGAGTTGGATTCAGGAGCCCAAAAATTGGATGAATCACACCCTGGAGTTGGCAGGAGTTGGCAGCAGCAGCAGGAGCCCAAATATACACTGGAGTTGGCTTCAGGAGCCCAAAAATTGGATGAATCACACCCTGGAGTTGGCAGCAGCAGCAGCAGGAGCCCAAATATACACTGGAGTTGGCTTCAGGAGCCCAAAAATTGGATGAATCACACCCTGGAGTTGGCAGAAGTTGGCAGCAGCAGCAGCAGCAGGAGCCCAAATATACACTGGAGTTGGCTTCAGGAGCCCAAAAATTGGATGAATCACACCCTGGAGTTGGCAGAAGTTGGCAGCAGCAGCAGCAGCAGCAGGAGCCCAAATATTACATTAAAGAGACCCTGGGGTTGGCCTCAGGAGCCCAAAAATTGGATGAATCACACCCTGGAGTTGGCAGGAGTTGACAGCAGCAGCAGCAGCAGGAGCCCAAATATACACTGGAGTTGGCTTCAGGAGCCCAAAAATTGGATGAATCACACCCTGGAGTTGGCAGAAGTTGGCAGCAGCAGCAGCAGCAGGAGCCCAAATATACACTGGAGTTGGCTTCAGGAGCCCAAAAATTGGATGAATCACACCCTGGAGTTGGCAGAAGTTGGCAGCAGCAGCAGCAACAGGAGCCCAAATATTACATTAAAGAGACCCTGGGGTTGGCCTCAGGAGCCCAAAAATTGGATGAATCACACCCTGGAGTTGGCAGGAGTTGACAGCAGCAGCAGCAGCAGGAGCCCAAATATACACTGGAGTTGGCTTCAGGAGCCCAAAAATTGGATGAATGACACCCTGGAGTTGGCAGGAGTTGACAGTAGCAGCAGCAGGAGCCCAAATATACACTGGAGTTGGCTTCAGGAGCCCAAAAATTGGATGAATCACACCCTGGAGTTGGCAGAAGTTGGCAGCAGCAGCAGCAGCAGGAGCCCAAATATACACTGGAGTTGGCTTCAGGAGCCCAAAAATTGGATGAATCACACCCTGGAGTTGGCAGAAGTTGGCAGCAGCAGCAGCAGGAGCCCAAATATACACTGGAGTTGGCTTCAGGAGCCCAAAAATTGGATGAATCACACCCTGGAGTTGGCAGAAGTTGGCAGCAGCAGCAGCAGGAGCCCAAATATACACTGGAGTTGGCTTCAGGAGCCCAAAAATTGGATGAATCACACCCTGGAGTTGGCAGAAGTTGGCAGCAGCAGCAGCAGGAGCCCAAATATACACTGGAGTTGGCTTCAGGAGCCCAAAAATTGGATGAATCACACCCTGGAGTTGGCAGAAGTTGGCAGCAGCAGCAGGAGCCCAAATATACACTGGAGTTGGCTTCAGGAGCCCAAAAATTGGATGAATCACACCCTGGAGTTGGCAGAAGTTGGCAGCAGCAGCAGCAGCAGGAGCCCAAATATACACTGGAGTTGGCTTCAGGAGCCCAAAAATTGGATGAATCACAGCCTGGAGTTGGCAGCAGCAGCAGCAGGAGCCCAAATATACACTGGAGTTGGCTTCAGGAGCCCAAAAATTGGATGAATCACACCCTGGAGTTGGCAGAAGTTGGCAGTAGCAGCAGCAGGAGCCCAAATATACACTGGAGTTGGCTTCAGGAGCCCAAAAATTGGATGAATCACACCCTGGAGTTGGCAGGAGTTGACAGCAGCAGCAGCAGCAGGAGCCCAAATATTACTTTAAAGTGACACTGGGGTTGGCTTCAGGAGCCCAACAATTGGATGAATCACACCCTGGAGTTGGCAGAAGTTGACAGTAGCAGCAGCAGGAGCCCAAATATTACATTAAAGAGACCCTGGAGTTGGCTTCAGGAGCCCAAAAATTGGATGAATCACACCCTGGAGTTGGCAGCAGCAGCAGCAGGAGCCCAAATATACACTGGAGTTGGCTTCAGGAGCCCAAAAATTGGATGAATCACACCCTGGAGTTGGCAGAAGTTGGCAGCAGCAGCAGCAGCAGGAGCCCAAATATACACTGGAGTTGGCTTCAGGAGCCCAAAAATTGGATGAATCACACCCTGGAGTTGGCAGAAGTTGGCAGCAGCAGCAGCAGGAGCCCAAATATACACTGGAGTTGGCTTCAGGAGCCCAAAAATTGGATGAATCACATCCTGGAGTTGGCAGAAGTTGGCAGCAGCAGCAGCAGCAGGAGCCCAAATATACACTGGAGTTGGCTTCAGGAGCCCAAAAATTGGATGAATCACACCCTGGAGTTGGCAGAAGTTGGCAGCAGCAGCAGCAGGAGCCCAAATATACACTGGAGTTGGCTTCAGGAGCCCAAAAATTGGATGAATCACAGCCTGGAGTTGGCAGCAGCAGCAGCAGGAGCCCAAATATACACTGGAGTTGGCTTCAGGAGCCCAAAAATTGGATGAATCACACCCTGGAGTTGGCAGAAGTTGGCAGCAGCAGCAGCAGCAGGAGCCCAAATATACACTGGAGTTGGCTTCAGGAGCCCAAAAATTGGATGAATCACACCCTGGAGTTGGCAGAAGTTGGCAGCAGCAGCAGCAGCAGGAGCCCAAATATACACTGGAGTTGGCTTCAGGAGCCCAAAAATTGGATGAATCACACCCTGGAGTTGGCAGCAGCAGCAGCAGCAGGAGCCCAAATATACACTGGAGTTGGCTTCAGGAGCCCAAAAATTGGATGAATCACAGCCTGGAGTTGGCAGCAGCAGCAGCAGGAGCCCAAATATACACTGGAGTTGGCTTCAGGAGCCCAAAAATTGGATGAATCACACCCTGGAGTTGGCAGAAGTTGGCAGCAGCAGCAGCAGCAGGAGCCCAAATATACACTGGAGTTGGCTTCAGGAGCCCAAAAATTGGATGAATCGCAGCCTGGAGTTGGCAGCAGCAGCAGCAGGAGCCCAAATATACACTGGAGTTGGCTTCAGGAGCCCAAAAATTGGATGAATCACACCCTGGAGTTGGCAGGAGTTGACAGCAGCAGCAGCAGCAGGAGCCCAAATATTACTTTAAAGTGACACTGGGGTTGGCTTCAGGAGCCCAACAATTGGATGAATCACACCCTGGAGTTGGCAGAAGTTGACAGTAGCAGCAGCAGGAGCCCAAATATTACATTAAAGAGACCCTGGAGTTGGCTTCAGGAGCCCAAAAATTGGATGAATCACACCCTGGAGTTGGCAGCAGCAGCAGCAGGAGCCCAAATATACACTGGAGTTGGCTTCAGGAGCCCAAAAATTGGATGAATCACACCCTGGAGTTGGCAGAAGTTGGCAGCAGCAGCAGCAGGAGCCCAAATATACACTGGAGTTGGCTTCAGGAGCCCAAAAATTGGATGAATCACACCCTGGAGTTGGCAGAAGTTGGCAGCAGCAGCAGCAGCAGGAGCCCAAATATACACTGGAGTTGGCTTCAGGAGCCCAAAAATTGGATGAATCACACCCTGGAGTTGGCAGAAGTTGGCAGCAGCAGCAGCAGGAGCCCAAATATACACTGGAGTTGGCTTCAGGAGCCCAAAAATTGGATGAATCACACCCTGGAGTTGGCAGAAGTTGGCAGCAGCAGCAGCAGGAGCCCAAATATACACTGGAGTTGGCTTCAGGAGCCCAAAAATTGGATGAATCACACCCTGGAGTTGGCAGGAGTTGACAGCAGCAGCAGCAGCAGGAGCCCAAATATTACTTTAAAGTGACACTGGGGTTGGCTTCAGGAGCCCAACAATTGGATGAATCACACCCTGGAGTTGGCAGAAGTTGGCAGCAGCAGCAGCAGGAGCCCAAAAAATGGCCTAAAGACATAAATATGTTTTGCACCATTTGGAAAGTGTAAAACGTGGCACCATGCTGAATCTAGTCGCATGCATCAGGCATTGGTGGGTGGAAATCCTGGCTGATCCATCCCTGATTCATTTTGACAAAGGTGAGTCTCTCCACATTTTTAGTTGACAGACGAGTTCTCCTCGCCGTAACTATGGCCCCCGCCGCACTAAACACCCGCTCAGATGGCACGCTACTTGCCGGGCAGGACAGCTTTTCCAGGGCAAACTCTGCTAGTTGCGGCCACAAATCAAGTTTGGCTGCCCAGAAGTCCAGCGGATCCTCAAAGTGTGTTGGCATGGTCATGTCAAAGTATGACATGACCTGCTGGTTGAGGTCGTGCTCCAGGTCTTCCTGCTGCTCATGAGTAGCCTCACTATGCGGGTGTAGAAAGCTACTCATTAGCGACTGAAGACTGAGGCTGCTGCTGCTGATGGAGCTGCTGCTGCTGCTCCTGCCAACCCCCTCAGCGGCCATGGCAGTGGAAGGTGAGCGCAGAGGTCCCCTCGAGTCAGACCTGCGAGAGTATGGACCATGGCGCAGATAGGCATCGGCCAGCTGCCTACGTAGAATGTCTTTGTAGTAGTTGAGTTTGTCCTCCCTCTCGGTGGGTTTAAAAAATGCCCCCATTTTGTGCCGGAAGCGAGGGTCCAATAAGGTGGACAGCCAGAAGTCATCCCGCCGACAGATGGAAACAATTCTGGGGTCACTACGCAAGCACGTGAGCATGCTTCGTGCCATTTGCGCAAGTGACTCGGATGGACTACCTGTCTCCATCTCCACTGCATACTGCCACTGTGTGCCGGGGTCCTCTGTCTCGCCTTCCTCAAAAACCTCTAGCTCCTCTGGCTGCTCCTGCTCCTCCTCTCCTGTCCGCTGACTAGATGAACCAGCCATTTCGCCAAGCCTAAACTGTGTTTCGCTGGGCAACTCCTCCTCCTCCTCTTCCTCCTCCTCCTCCAGTTCAGCTCCAACGGGGTTCATGTGGCCGTAAGATGTAAACGCCATGTCTCCAGTGCCCTGACCAGCCATGGTTTCCAACATGTGCTGTAGTACATGAAGCAGTGGAATCACGTCGTTCATGCCGTAATCCTGCCGACTGACAAATAAAGTGGCTTCCTCAAAGGGCCTGAGCAAACGGCAGGTGTCACGTATGAGCTGCCACTGGTTGACATTGAAGTTACACAGGGGAGTCCCCCTATCTGCTTGGATCATCAGGAAATCCGTGATGGCTTTTCTCTGTTCATATAATCGGTCCAACATGTGAAGGGTGGAATTCCAACGGGTGGAAACATCGCAAATCAGACTATGTTGGGGGATACCATTCTGACGCTGTAGCTCAAGAAGGGTGTGTTTGGCGGTGTAGGAGTGGCTGAAGTGTTTCCTTGAAGTTGTTAGGATGTCCTGCAGATGGGGGGAACACTTCAGAAACCGCTTGACAACCAGATTGAAGACGTGAGCCATGCAGGGGGCATGGGTCAGGCTTCCTTGGCGCAGCGCAGACAAAATGTTCTTCCCATTGTCGGTAACCATGATTCCCATTTTAAGTTTTCTCGGAGTAAGCCATGTTTGGATTTCCTGATGAATACATTTAAGCAGTTCCTCCCCTGTGTGACTCCGTTCGCCAAGACAAACCATGTGAAGCACTGCGTGACACCTCCGTGCCCTGCACACATGGTAGACTGGAGGGGCACTGAGACTTGAGCCTACAGTGGAGGGTCAGGAGATGGCGGAGGATGAGGAGGCCGAGTCGCACGGTGTCACAGGCCCAATGGGCAGAGAGCGCGGAGGCCGAAGCGGCGTGACCTGTCCAAGTTGCTGCTGCAAAGGGACCACATTCACCCAGTGGGCCGTAAACGACATGTACTGCCCCTGACCGTAGTTACAGCTCCAGATGTCGGCGCTGCCATGTATTTTGCTACACACCGACAGGCTCAAGGACTGGCCCACCTTCTGTTCAACAAAAGTGTGCAGCGCTGGTACTGCCTTCTTGGCAAAGAAATGACGGCTTGGGACTCTCCACCTCGGCTCGGCACAAGCCATCAGTTCTCTGAAAGGTGCAGATTCCACCACCTGAAAAGGGAGCGACTGCAGCACCAGCAACTTGGACAGGAGCACATTCAGCTTCTGCGCCGTAGGATGAGTGGGCGCATACTGCTGTCTCTTGGACATGGCTTCGCTGATGGATTGCTGGCGGGATGCATGACCGACAGAGGATGGGTATGACGCACAGCTGCCTTCGGCTGAGGTGCTGGAGCCTTGGCTGGCAGAAATTGGGAGCTCACTTGGTGAGGAAGCAGACTGGACCACCCCTTGGGAGCCTCGGTTCTCCCAGGTCGTTTTATGGTGACGCATCATATGTTGACGCAGGGCCGTGGTGCCAACATTTGGACCCTGGCCACGCTTCACCTTTTGCCTACATATCTTGCATGTGGCCATGTTACCCTCCTGCGGATGCCTCAGGAAAAACTGCCACACTGCCGAGTAGCTACTTTTCCCACCCCCTGACCTCACTGATTCACTGCTGCTGTTGCCAACTCCAGGAACCCCTGCTCCACTACCTCCCGATAAGGTAGACTGCCGCACAGCAGGTGCTCTACCCCGGCCCCGGCCCCGGCCGGCTCCAGCCTTTGGAGTTGTGCCCCCATGCTGACTGCTACCACCTTGCTGCCTCAGCTGCTGACTCCGGGGCAACCTGCGCCCCTCTTCTCCTGATGATGACGATGAAGCCCCTTCATCACCCGGCTCCCAAGTGCGATTGGCTTCATCGTCATCATCATCATCATCACCGAGTTGTGGCTGTACGTCACTGATGTTCGTGGATTCGTCAACAGTGTCTGGCGCAGGAGCTGGAACGCTCGCAGCACCCACGACACTGTCCACATCACTATTTGTCTGCCTAGCTAGAGAAGCCACCTCCATTTCTTGGCTGGGCAAGAGCTGCTGACTGTCCTCTATCTGATGGTCCTCCTCACTAAAGAGTGGAGCTGAACCCAAAGCATAGGATACGTCGCTGGGGGAGGGAACGGCGTAGGACAGAGGCAATGGGAGGACAGGGACTGCTCTCGGGGCATGCCAACTCAGGGTTGTGTCAGAGGAACCTACCGACCCTAGACTGGGGGTCTCAGACGTAAGTTGTGATGATGTTGTTGATGAGCGCGTCAACCAATCTACCACGGCAGATGCGTTACTGGTGGAGACCCGACCGCTAGCAGATACTGGCAGATTAGGTCTCTCAGCGTGACTCCTGCTGCTACTGGCCCCCAGTCTGATGCGAGCTCTGCCTGCGGAATCTTGGCCTCTGCCACTCCTCTTTTCACTTCCAGGCACTTGTCTGCCCGACATAGTCTAACTGGCGTGGTAGTAGGTGATATTTTAAGATCCCCCGGGCAGCGGTGGGTCTATATGAAACAGAATATAATGCACACCAAAAGTGAGCAGTAACACTCAGCCTCCAACAGGCCTGCTTAGTGTAAATAAGAGAGCTGCTTAGTGTAAATAAAGAGGGGTATGCTATGTTACAGAATGGGATGCCTCAACAGAAGTGCACCTGGCAGGCAGCAGTAAGCCTATGCCCAGCAAAAGTGTCTTATAATATAAATATAATAAGAGCAAATGGTTATATGGTCTTAAACAGAGGCTGCTTTAGTCACAGAATGGGATGCCCCCAAAAAAGATCCAGTAGTACTATGCCCAGCAAAAGTGTCTTTATCAGGCCTGATTTCTATGAGAATAAGTGCAAATGGTTATTATGCTATTAAATAGAGGCTGGTGTTGTCACAGAATGGGATGCCCCCAAAAAAGATCCAGTAGTACTATGCCCAGCAAAAGTGTCTTTATCAGGCCTAATTTCAAATATGATAAGAGCAAATGCTTATATGGTCTTAAACAGAGGCTGCTTTAGTCACAGAATGGGATGCCCCCAAAAAAGATCCAGTAGTACTATGCCCAGCAAAAGTGTCTTTATCAGGCCTGATTTCTATGAGAATAAGTGCAAATGGTTATTATGCTATTAAATAGAGGCTGGTGTTGTCACAGAATGGGATGCCCCCAAAAAAGATCCAGTAGTACTATGCCCAGCAAAAGTGTCTTTATCAGGCTAATTTCAAATATGATAAGAGCAAATGCTTATATGGTCTTAAACAGAGGCTGCTTTAGTCACAGAATGGGATGCCCCCAAAAAAGATCCAGTAGTACTATGCCCAGCAAAAGTGTCTTTATCAGGCCTAATTTCAAATATGATAAGAGCAAATGCTTATATGGTCTTAAACAGAGGCTGCTTTAGTCACAGAATGGGATGCCCCCAAAAAAGATCCAGTAGTACTATGCCCAGCAAAAGTGTCTTTATCAGGCCTGATTTCTATGAGAATAAGTGCAAATGGTTATTATGCTATTAAATAGAGGCTGGTGTTGTCACAGAATGGGATGCCCCCAAAAAAGATCCAGTAGTACTATGCCCAGCAAAAGTGTCTTTATCAGGCTAATTTCAAATATGATAAGAGCATATGCTTATATGGTCTTAAACAGAGGCTGCTTTAGTCACAGAATGGGATGCCCCCAAAAAAGATCCAGTAGTACTATGCCCAGCAAAAGTGTCTTTATCAGGCCTAATTTCAAATATGATAAGAGCAAATGCTTATATGGTCTTAAACAGAGGCTGCTTTAGTCACAGAATGGGATGCCCCCAAAAAAGATCCAGTAGTACTATGCCCAGCAAAAGTGTCTTTATCAGGCCTGATTTCTATGAGAATAAGTGCAAATGGTTATTATGCTATTAAATAGAGGCTGGTGTTGTCACAGAATGGGATGCCCCCAAAAAAGATCCAGTAGTACTATGCCCAGCAAAAGTGTCTTTATCAGGCCTAATTTCAAATATGATAAGAGCAAATGCTTATATGGTCTTAAACAGAGGCTGCTTTAGTCACAGAATGGGATGCCCCCAAAAAAGATCCAGTAGTACTATGCCCAGCAAAAGTGTCTTTATCAGGCCTAATTTCAAATATGATAAGAGCAAATGCTTATATGGTCTTAAACAGAGGCTGCTTTAGTCACAGAATGGGATGCCCCCAAAAAAGATCCAGTAGTACTATGCCCAGCAAAAGTGTCTTTATCAGGCCTAATTTCAAATATGATAAGAGCAAATGCTTATATGGTCTTAAACAGAGGCTGCTTTAGTCACAGAATGGGATGCCCCCAAAAAAGATCCAGTAGTACTATGCCCAGCAAAAGTGTCTTTATCAGGCCTGATTTCTATGAGAATAAGTGCAAATGGTTATTATGCTATTAAATAGAGGCTGGTGTTGTCACAGAATGGGATGCCCCCAAAAAAGATCCAGTAGTACTATGCCCAGCAAAAGTGTCTTTATCAGGCTAATTTCAAATATGATAAGAGCAAATGCTTATATGGTCTTAAACAGAGGCTGCTTTAGTCACAGAATGGGATGCCCCCAAAAAAGATCCAGTAGTACTATGCCCAGCAAAAGTGTCTTTATCAGGCCTAATTTCAAATATGATAAGAGCAAATGCTTATATGGTCTTAAACAGAGGCTGGTGTTGTCACAGAATGGGATGCCCCCAAAAAAGATCCAGTAGTACTATGCCCAGCAAAAGTGTCTTTATCAGGCCTGATTTCTATGAGAATAAGTGCAAATGGTTATTATGCTATTAAATAGAGGCTGGTGTTGTCACAGAATGGGATGCCACAAAAACCAGAGAGCATGCACAGCAAAAGTGTCTTTATCAGGCCTGATTTCTATGAGAATAAGTGCAAATGGTTATTATGCTATTAAATAGAGGCTGGTGTTGTCACAGAATGGGATGCCACAAAAACCAGAGAGCATGCCCAGCAAAAGTGTCTTTATCAGGCCTGATTTCTATGAGAATAAGTGCAAATGGTTATTATGCTATTAAATAGAGGCTGGTGTTGTCACAGAATGGGATGCCACAAAAACCAGAGAGCATGCCCAGCAAAAGTGTCTTTATCAGGCCTGATTTCTATGAGAATAAGTGCAAATGGTTATTATGCTATTAAATAGAGGCTGGTGTTGTCACAGAATGGGATGCCACAAAAACCAGAGAGCATGCACAGCAAAAGTGTCTTTATCAGGCCTGATTTCTATGAGAATAAGTGCAAATGGTTATTATGCTATTAAATAGAGGCTGGTGTTGTCACAGAATGGGATGCCCCCAAAAAAGATCCAGTAGTACTATGCCCAGCAAAAGTGTCTTTATCAGGCCTAATTTCTATGAGAATAAGTGCAAATGGTTATTATGCTATTAAATAGAGGCTGGTGTTGTCACAGAATGGGATGCCACAAAAACCAGTAGTGCTATGCCCAGCAAAAGTGTCTTTATCAGGCCTGATTTCTATGAGAATAAGTGCAAATGGTTATTATGCTATTAAATAGAGGCTGGTGTTGTCACAGAATGGGATGCCACAAAAACCAGAGAGCATGCACAGCAAAAGTGTCTTTATCAGGCCTGATTTCTATGAGAATAAGTGCAAATGGTTATTATGCTATTAAATAGAGGCTGGTGTTGTCACAGAATGGGATGCCCCCAAAAAAGATCCAGTAGTACTATGCCCAGCAAAAGTGTCTTTATCAGGCTAATTTCAAATATGATAAGAGCAAATGCTTATATGGTCTTA
Organism: Gastrophryne carolinensis; assembly: GCA_027917425.1. Lineage (NCBI taxonomy): Eukaryota > Metazoa > Chordata > Amphibia > Anura > Microhylidae > Gastrophryne > Gastrophryne carolinensis. The sequence goes on from CM051236.1 coordinate 144,419,252, forward strand.
AACAGAGGCTGCTTTAGTCACAGAATGGGATGCCCCCAAAAAAGATCCAGTAGTACTATGCCCAGCAAAAGTGTCTTTATCAGGCCTAATTTCAAATATGATAAGAGCAAATGCTTATATGGTCTTAAACAGAGGCTGGTGTTGTCACAGAATGGGATGCCCCCAAAAAAGATCCAGTAGTACTATGCCCAGCAAAAGTGTCTTTATCAGGCCTGATTTCTATGAGAATAAGTGCAAATGGTTATTATGCTATTAAATAGAGGCTGGTGTTGTCACAGAATGGGATGCCACAAAAACCAGAGAGCATGCACAGCAAAAGTGTCTTTATCAGGCCTGATTTCTATGAGAATAAGTGCAAATGGTTATTATGCTATTAAATAGAGGCTGGTGTTGTCACAGAATGGGATGCCACAAAAACCAGAGAGCATGCCCAGCAAAAGTGTCTTTATCAGGCCTGATTTCTATGAGAATAAGTGCAAATGGTTATTATGCTATTAAATAGAGGCTGGTGTTGTCACAGAATGGGATGCCACAAAAACCAGAGAGCATGCCCAGCAAAAGTGTCTTTATCAGGCCTAATTTCTATGAGAATAAGTGCAAATGGTTATTATGCTATTAAATAGAGGCTGGTGTTGTCACAGAATGGGATGCCACAAAAACCAGTAGTGCTATGCCCAGCAAAAGTGTCTTTATCAGGCCTGATTTCTATGAGAATAAGTGCAAATGGTTATTATGCTATTAAATAGAGGCTGGTGTTGTCACAGAATGGGATGCCACAAAAACCAGAGAGCATGCACAGCAAAAGTGTCTTTATCAGGCCTGATTTCTATGAGAATAAGTGCAAATGGTTATTATGCTATTAAATAGAGGCTGGTGTTGTCACAGAATGGGATGCCCCCAAAAAAGATCCAGTAGTACTATGCCCAGCAAAAGTGTCTTTATCAGGCTAATTTCAAATATGATAAGAGCAAATGCTTATATGGTCTTAAACAGAGGCTGCTTTAGTCACAGAATGGGATGCCCCCAAAAAAGATCCAGTAGTACTATGCCCAGCAAAAGTGTCTTTATCAGGCCTAATTTCAAATATGATAAGAGCAAATGCTTATATGGTCTTAAACAGAGGCTGGTGTTGTCACAGAATGGGATGCCCCCAAAAAAGATCCAGTAGTACTATGCCCAGCAAAAGTGTCTTTATCAGGCCTGATTTCTATGAGAATAAGTGCAAATGGTTATTATGCTATTAAATAGAGGCTGGTGTTGTCACAGAATGGGATGCCACAAAAACCAGAGAGCATGCACAGCAAAAGTGTCTTTATCAGGCCTGATTTCTATGAGAATAAGTGCAAATGGTTATTATGCTATTAAATAGAGGCTGGTGTTGTCACAGAATGGGATGCCACAAAAACCAGAGAGCATGCCCAGCAAAAGTGTCTTTATCAGGCCTGATTTCTATGAGAATAAGTGCAAATGGTTATTATGCTATTAAATAGAGGCTGGTGTTGTCACAGAATGGGATGCCACAAAAACCAGAGAGCATGCCCAGCAAAAGTGTCTTTATCAGGCCTGATTTCTATGAGAATAAGTGCAAATGGTTATTATGCTATTAAATAGAGGCTGGTGTTGTCACAGAATGGGATGCCACAAAAACCAGAGAGCATGCACAGCAAAAGTGTCTTTATCAGGCCTGATTTCTATGAGAATAAGTGCAAATGGTTATTATGCTATTAAATAGAGGCTGGTGTTGTCACAGAATGGGATGCCCCCAAAAAAGATCCAGTAGTACTATGCCCAGCAAAAGTGTCTTTATCAGGCCTAATTTCTATGAGAATAAGTGCAAATGGTTATTATGCTATTAAATAGAGGCTGGTGTTGTCACAGAATGGGATGCCACAAAAACCAGTAGTGCTATGCCCAGCAAAAGTGTCTTTATCAGGCCTGATTTCTATGAGAATAAGTGCAAATGGTTATTATGCTATTAAATAGAGGCTGGTGTTGTCACAGAATGGGATGCCACAAAAACCAGAGAGCATGCACAGCAAAAGTGTCTTTATCAGGCCTGATTTCTATGAGAATAAGTGCAAATGGTTATTATGCTATTAAATAGAGGCTGGTGTTGTCACAGAATGGGATGCCCCCAAAAAAGATCCAGTAGTACTATGCCCAGCAAAAGTGTCTTTATCAGGCCTAATTTCTATGAGAATAAGTGCAAATGGTTATTATGCTATTAAATAGAGGCTGGTGTTGTCACAGAATGGGATGCCACAAAAACCAGTAGTGCTATGCCCAGCAAAAGTGTCTTTATCAGGCCTGATTTCTATGAGAATAAGTGCAAATGGTTATTATGCTATTAAATAGAGGCTGGTGTTGTCACAGAATGGGATGCCCCCAAAAAAGATCCAGTAGTACTATGCCCAGCAAAAGTGTCTTTATCAGGCCTGATTTCTATGAGAATAAGTGCAAATGGTTATTATGCTATTAAATAGAGGCTGGTGTTGTCACAGAATGGGATGCCCCCAAAAAAGATCCAGTAGTACTATGCCCAGCAAAAGTGTCTTTATCAGGCCTAATTTCTATGAGAATAAGTGCAAATGGTTATTATGCTATTAAATAGAGGCTGGTGTTGTCACAGAATGGGATGCCACAAAAACCAGAGAGCATGCACAGCAAAAGTGTCTTTATCAGGCCTAATTTCAAATATGATAAGAGCAAATGCTTATATGGTCTTAAACAGAGGCTGCTTTAGTCACAGAATGGGATGCCCCCAAAAAAGATCCAGTAGTACTATGCCCAGCAAAAGTGTCTTTATCAGGCTAATTTCAAATATGATAAGAGCAAATGCTTATATGGTCTTAAACAGAGGCTGCTTTAGTCACAGAATGGGATGCCCCCAAAAAAGATCCAGTAGTACTCTGCCCAGCAAAAGTGTCTTTATCAGGCTAATTTCAAATATGATAAGAGCAAATGTTTATATGGTCTTAAACAGAGGCTGCTTTAGTCACAGAATGGGATGCCCCCAAAAAAGATCCAGTAGTACTATGCCCAGCAAAAGTGTCTTTATCAGGCCTGATTTCTATGAGAATAAGTGCAAATGGTTATTATGCTATTAAATAGAGGCTGGTGTTGTCACAGAATGGGATGCCCCCAAAAAAGATCCAGTAGTACTATGCCCAGCAAAAGTGTCTTTATCAGGCCTAATTTCTATGAGAATAAGTGCAAATGGTTATTATGCTATTAAATAGAGGCTGGTGTTGTCACAGAATGGGATGCCACAAAAACCAGTAGTGCTATGCCCAGCAAAAGTGTCTTTATCAGGCCTGATTTCTATGAGAATAAGTGCAAATGGTTATTATGCTATTAAATAGAGGCTGGTGTTGTCACAGAATGGGATGCCACAAAAACCAGAGAGCATGCCCAGCAAAAGTGTCTTTATCAGGCCTGATTTCTATGAGAATAAGTGCAAATGGTTATTATGCTATTAAATAGAGGCTGGTGTTGTCACAGAATGGGATGCCACAAAAACCAGAGAGCATGCCCAGCAAAAGTGTCTTTATCAGGCCTGATTTCTATGAGAATAAGTGCAAATGGTTATTATGCTATTAAATAGAGGCTGGTGTTGTCACAGAATGGGATGCCACAAAAACCAGAGAGCATGCACAGCAAAAGTGTCTTTATCAGGCCTGATTTCTATGAGAATAAGTGCAAATGGTTATTATGCTATTAAATAGAGGCTGGTGTTGTCACAGAATGGGATGCCACACAAACCAGTAGTGCTATGCCCAGCAAAAGTGTCTTTATCAGGCCTGATTTCTATGAGAATAAGTGCAAATGGTTATTATGCTATTAAATAGAGGCTGGTGTTGTCACAGAATGGGATGCCACAAAAACCAGTAGTGCTATGCCCAGCAAAAGTGTCTTTATCAGGCCTGATTTCTATGAGAATAAGTGCAAATGGTTATTATGCTATTAAATAGAGGCTGGTGTTGTCACAGAATGGGATGCCACAAAAACCAGAGAGCATGCCCAGCAAAAGTGTCTTTATCAGGCCTGATTTCTATGAGAATAAGTGCAAATGGTTATTATGCTATTAAATAGAGGCTGGTGTTGTCACAGAATGGGATGCCACAAAAACCAGAGAGCATGCCCAGCAAAAGTGTCTTTATCAGGCCTGATTTCTATGAGAATAAGTGCAAATGGTTATTATGCTATTAAATAGAGGCTGGTGTAGTCACAGAATGGGATGCCTCACAGCAGACTTAAGATCAGTTCAGTATATATGCACTGTTAGTTAGTGTAAGCAGCCTGAAAACGCTAACAAAGCAGGCTGGATGAAAAAAAAAAAAAAAACTGACAGCCTCCGATTTTCCCTTCCTTTCCCTGTTTTTCGCTTACTTTCTGTCTGTCTCCTGTCTGTCTCCTGTCTGTCTCCAGCCTGTCCCTGTCTGTCCCTGCCTGTCTAACTGTCTGTCTCTCCCTCAGCTACACAGCGTTCTGTCTGTCACGAATGCAATAGAGAAATGATGCTGGAAAGCAAGATGGCCGGCCTTAAATATCGCTGTGACGTCACCGGGCTTGCTGGCTGCTGATAGGCTGCATGTGACTGTCCCAGCTTGCACTGGCGCGGGGTTGATGTCTGGACATGTCCCGTCCGCCATCTTAGAATGCCTGTAATGTAAATGAATGGATGTTAAAGGAAAACTTCGAGCGATCGAATCGCGGGGAAATTCGGATTCGATCCGAATCGAATTTTTCCTGAAATTCGGATCGAATCCGGGTTCGTCCGGATCGATTCGCTCATCCCTAGTGCCAAGCCATCTGTATTCGGGCACCCCAAGCCTTGCTGGACAGTCAGTCCACCAGCACCTGGTTGACTCTTTATTTAGTTAATTTGTGTTTTGGTTATGTTTTTGGTTATGTTGTTTGTACATTTCGACTAAAGAATCATACCAAACAAATTGGTGCAATTTTATTCGGGGAGCTACCACACTGGGCCCCACAAATTGTGCTCACAAAGGGCAACACGGAAACATCTTTAGTAAACCAAAAATGTTGGTCCTCCAGGCCAAAAAAAGGGAAAAACTAGTCCAATTATCCAGATTAAGGGGAGGTTGCATGGTTCTCCCTACTTGGTGCCTGTCTGGCCTTCAGGAGGGCTAGCATTATTTCAGTATTTTTATTTATGCGTTCCATTTGTGCAAGCAGCTCCTCAACATTGTGATTTAGCTCCTCATAATTACTATTGAGGCACTGCTGCTTCACCACCCCTGCAGCTTCATATGCAGATCACAACCCTGTCTGCCTGCTGAAGGCCTAGATATGAAACGGGCCACCACTGTTAGTGTTACACCCCACATATGCCAAAGTGAACATACCACCAATCATAAGCTCCAGCCACTGTCACATGTACCACCCTTGCCTGTTTGGAGGGGGCACTGGTGGGGGGCTTAGTTGTGTGTAGACCAAGGGGTAGGTGAGACTGGAGAGCTTGATCTGCCAGGTTGCCTAGGTGTGTCAGCGACTCCAATCCACGTGAAATGGCGGGCGGGAGAGCTGGGAGCGATTTGGAGATGCCTAGGCACATAGCTGGAGTAGTGTCATGCGCCTACTTAATGGTGCATAAGCACATACTGGTGAGTTCACTCACCAGCCCAATGGGCTAGGGCAATACATGCATTGGCCTGCTGCACATGGGGGAGATGTGAGACACATGCATTTATAGGGGAAGGTTAGTGTGCATGGTGACCTAAACAAGGACAATACATGGACTACAACAAAATGAGATTTTCACATTGCAAACTTTTATGATAGTGTGGACAGTGTAGACATTGGAAGTGGCTGAAAATCTCAATGGCCAGGGACTGATGGCTTACACATGCACCCAAATTATGCAGCACTGGTCGAACTTCAAAAGAAGACAGATGCCCAAGGTGAGGCAGTTTTTCTGCCAGAACTTCAGAGGTAAGTGGATGCTCCATAGATAATTTGCCCACTCATGCTGAACTGTGTGATTGAATTGTGCTGCTCTTCCAGCATCGGAGTTCTGGCAGAGATTCAAGCCCATACAGAGAAGGGGGGGTCCAACCAGTGGCGCAACAAAGCCTGATAGTGCATGTACCTCCTATTGAGGTTCACCACCACCCCCCGAACCAGCAGAAGAGAAGGCCCAGGTGCTGGGCTTGAAGTCAGACCCAATGCTAGATAACTCTGGTAGGACAACAGACCAAAAAACACAGCTCAAGGCAAGGAGCTTCCAATGACATGTGCTAAGTGCTGGTGTTTTTGTGCTTCTCAGACTCCTCAGACCAGGGCGAATTTACAGCTATGGGGCAACCTGAGGCCGGGCCTGAGGTGAGCCCATGAGGTGGGTTAAAAAAAAGCAATCTGACATGTGTAGAGTTCTAACATCTGTTTTCATGTCCTTACAAACCCCGAGGAAGGCATGGCGCTGAGGCGGAGGGTGGCCCCATGAAATGCACAACTACAGTGATGCAGCAAGTAATGAGCATTTTGGGGGGCATTGGCCAGGGTGAACTGGCACACATGTGTTCAAGCAGATGTTGGCATGCCTTTCTTTGGTTTTTATGGGTGCCAAAATGGGCAATTAAGTTTATTGTTTTTACATTTTGTAAAGTTTTAAAGTTGAAACAATTTTAATACTAAATTTTAGATACAAAGTTTAAGAAAAAAAAATAAATACAAAAAAGGCAGAAAGGGCCAATTTTAATATGCAAGCTAAAGAAAAAATATGCAGTAAGGGGTGCTTTTTAATAAATACATGCTTAGGGCGTGGTGCAGAAGGTAAAGCTGGGGTGGCGGAAGGTGGCGGAAAACACTAGGAGTGAGCAGGCAAGGACATAGAAGAAGAAGGTTAGTTACAGTGCGGGTATGCACACTACATTGGATGCCCCTCAAGGAACCAGCAGGGAGAAGGCAAGTCACACTGCAGGGATGCACACAAACATGGGATGCCCCTTAAGGTACCAGGTGGGAGAAGGTAAGTCACACTGTGGGAAGGCACACTACATGGGATTCCCCTTAAGGAACGAGCAGGGAGAAGGTAAGTAACACTGCAGGGTTACACACAAACATGGAATGTCCCCAAGGAGGGATGCAGTGAAGTGAAAAAGGCAAACAACCCGTTTGCGTATGCAGGTGAGATGGCCATGGAGCACCAAGATTTAAGGGCTCTGCAGCAACATTCGGCTGCAAATAGGTACAATCTCTGCTTCCGAGGCTAGTTTGCAGGCCAAAACCATAATTGTTTGTCTAAATTGAAAGCTTTGATCGATCGGGACGCGGCCAAGAATAATACGAGCTGTCACAACTTTGCAGTTTCTAAGTTGACATCCACAAAAAAACAAGTAATCACAGTGAGGCTTATAATCAGGCTTAACATGTTTCTACATTGTAAAGCACAGCAGAAAACATTGGCGCTATTTAAATAAATAAATAATAATAATATAAAATGTTTGATTTCTGTAAATACTGCATATGGTAATTTTGCTACTTTGGGCCACCTCATTTTATATGGGAGAGCTTGCCAACTTTTTAGAGTTCTGTGCCTCAATACACAATAAAAATGTCTCCCAATAAGAAAGGGACATTTAGCAAGAGCTATCCACCTTGTTCATTGACTTGCAAGCTTTTAGTAAAATACCTCCTCTATTTAGCATCTTCTGCTTTTCATCTATAGCTGAACACAAGAGATGTGTGTAGCTAGGAAGGGTTTAAAGCTTCAGGCCAAATATGTGACATATAAAGATCTTGTGGACAAAAACCTTTTGAACCAATGACCTGCCAGCTTCTACAACCAGGTAATATGAGGGCAGTTGTGTTTTAGTTAACAATAGCTGCTGTTCTAGACCAGGCCTTATGTGTTAGAAAAATCCATCCATTCCATTCATTCACATTGTATTATATTTGTCTGATGCTGCCAGGATAAATTGTATCCATAGTAAAAATGGCAGTTGTGCCAAGGGGGTCCCATTCAAGTGCACAGGAATGGCTGATTAAATCAAGCTGGATTATTTTTTTTCAGCTAGCCCAACATTTCCTCTACTGATTACATCAGGGGACGTTTGCACAATCCTCCCCATCAGAATCCCACCTCATATGTGGTAAGGGAGAAACCTCTAACATATCCCCTTGTGTTGAGGACACTGTGAAAGCATTCTGTGCTCAAACTGAACCCTATAAAACTCATATCCTTGATTATACAGGACAATCATCTCTCCTAGTGTATTTCAACATGACTGTGTACCTGTGCTTTTCTGTCATGTAGTGTAAGTTAGTTGTTAAACATTGTGTCAGGTCCAGTGAGACACCCGCCTTCTAAGTAAGTCCGCAACCCCCAAACTCCGCTGCTAGCTTCACCTATAGTCAAGCCCCTATCTGCCGAGACGCTTTATATGCCTCACCGGGCACGGTTGCCCCTAGGACTTGGTAGCACAAAGGATGTGGACTTGCGGGGAGGAAGGTGGATGAACCAGGAATGAGACTGGGCGAGGTCGGGAAGCAGGGATCATACACGGGAGATCAGTCCAGGTAAGTGCGGCACAAAAGGATGAGACGGAAGAGTAGTCAGGTCGAGCCAAGGGTCAAGCCGGGAGGTCATGGGTACGCAGTACAAGGGAGCAGGCAAATCGTAGTCGGAAACAGGCAAAGGTCGGTCCAGTCGGCAATCACGGGATGGTCATACACAGCAAGATCAATAACGGGAAAGTTCTGATACAGATAATCACACCCAGCTATCACGGGCAAGGAGTAAGTGTGGGAAAACACCTTTATCTGATGGGGGCTAACTGGGTTGGCTGGAGAGGGGGAATGTGGTGATTGGTGCAACAGGGGAACCTTGGGCTGATTGCCCTGTTGGACTCCAAAGGGCGTTAAGCCCAGTGTACTTTGGGCTCATTGGCCCATCTAACTGAGGGCTCATTGGTCCACCTAACTTGGGGCTCATTGGCCAGGCTAAACTTAGAGCTAATTGGCCCTTCACATCCAGCCTCCGGCGGGCGCGCTGCCTGCAACGCCTCCGGAGGCCGTAAGACAGCCGTGCGTGGGACCGGCGAATAGCTGAGTTGTTTGTGACACCCTGTTTGTAATTTTCACAGTGCCATGTAAGATTATGGCACTTTATAAATAATAATAATTATAATAATATTTATAATAATCATTTTACTGGATGCTCTATGGTATATATAACAAAAAAGCCTCTATGCTCTGCGTAAAAGCCTCAATCAAATTCAATTCATATCTTTTCATCTACTACATCTAGATCTAGTTCTTTAGGTTCTCATCCAAATGGGCCTCAGTTCTGTATTTAATGCAGTTCAGAATATTCAAGTCTATGGCGAGGATTCAGATTGTGTGTTCTGGTCTTTGGAAAGCAACTCAAGCAGCCAAATGTCCCCAAATTGCACCAAAATATCATTAAAAGTTCAAGGAACATTGTGTTAATTGAAAGCAAGTCAAAGTTCCCCTTTAGCTATGTAATGTTTATCTTAAACTGGACCAAAAGTCATGTTTGGTCCGGTCACTATGAAGCAGGGGATGCCTGAACCGCATTATATAAAGCGCTGAATCGCCATAAGGCACCCCCCTCTGAACCCGACTGACTGTCCCAGAAGTGGGACTTTTGGTCCTCTTTAAAATAAGGAAGGAAGAATTTATTTTAACTTTACTAGATTAGAGAACATTTTAGTTACAATTGGAGCCTCATTTATCAAGCGTCAGCGCCTGTTAAAGCAGAACAAAACCTGTGAATTTGGCTTTCCTGGGTTTTGTTTTGTGTCTCCAGGGCATCCAAATGCAGGATGTCCCACTGTGTGAAACCCTCAGGAAGCCAAAAAAAACTCACCTGTCCAGGCTCCAACAGAGCATGAGGGGCTCTCGTCCAATGAGAGCCACCTAAAGTGGCTACGTCATTTAGCAGGCTGCTCTCATTTACTAGAATGGCTGGGGCGCGTACGACACCAGGGATGCAGGAGATGCAGCAGCACATGATATCCATAGTAAATAATAAGAGCTGCTTGCTGAATGATGTAGCCATTTCAGATGGCTCTCATTGGATGAGTACAATCGCTTCCAGCCTGCCACACAGGGCTGAGGCTGGCCCCCTCAGGCTCAGGGCCTAGTACGCCAGGTCAGCCCCCCCATGGTGGCCCTGGGTATAAGGGTCAAACAGGCGTTGACAAAGGCCGGACAATACCTAGCGTGCTAATCCAAGCTTATTATTTAACAAAAATCTTTTGGACTTCCAGTGCCATTCTGTAAAGTTAACAGAACCAAAATAATAAGACAGAGACGTGTGATGATGTGTATGCCTGCAAAATGCACTCTTCAGAAATGAGGTCTTTTCTTTGACAAAATAATCATATTTTTCATGAAGTATGAATACATTTAGAGACATTCTGTGTATAATGCTAGTGAAGAAGTGTGAAGTGGATTGCTTACACCAAAATAGATATTTGTTCTATACAGTACCTCTTCTGTTACCTACGCTCCCCTCCATCGGAGCTGCATACTCTCCTCTCTTGGATCCACATGTAGTCAGGTACAGCACCGGAAGTCCCCAGACAAATCCCCACCATTCTCAGTACACACTTACAGTGCCACATTTGATTATTGCGGAGGTCCTCGAGAGGTGCTTGGGTAGTTGGTCTAGAAAGAGTTTTCCCCTGCATGGCATCCCATATTGGTATGCCTCCTAGAAAAGCTTTATATCTCTGAATCTGAATAAATTAGGTGTGAGGGCACCAGAGTGACGGATAGCAGAAGGTCTGGGATTCCAGTTTTACTGTAGTACTTGTAAAATGGTGTACCTTGTTAGCTATTGGTGAAAGCAGAAAATCCATAATTAAAATAATTAAATAAAATAAATAAGTAATTAATAGCTTTTTAATAAATAATTAAAAAGCTGAATAAATTAGGCAGCAACTTTCACAGCACACAACACTAGGTTTCTAAATTGTATATAGATAGATAGATAGATAGATAATAAAAGATATTAAGTTTAGATTTTCTGCTCTTTCACACTAAAAATAAATTCGTTGGTTAAAGGGGACCTTATATTTTGTTAAAATTCTATTCAGATTACACTGATTATGCCTGAAGAAGAAGCTTGGACAGCTTTGAAAGCTTGCATAAATGGTATTACCTTAACCTTGGATTTACTGAATCAGCACTAATTCTGGTCAAATGTTACCTTATCCTGAATCCGAACAGCAACACTTGTAATCAAAAACTAAACCCAGTCACTTCCCAAAATCTAGACAGGAATTAAGGTGATTCCCTAGTGCTTGGAAGAAAGGGCTGTCAGATAGTAATATAAAGCAGATGCCCAGGATCAGGAAAGCAGATCAGGCCTTCTAATCTTTAGTGAACTGGAATTACCAAAGAAAACAGAAACATGGAGCCAGACCTAAATAGCTTTTTGGAAGCAATTAATAAACATACCAGTGGGGGCTGCTTGGAGTTTGGAAACATTTAAAGTAAGCTAATCAGAGTGAGGTGAGATAACCATGTTTTGATGTAATGTAAACTTTTTTTTGGTTAATGGTACAAACAGCAATGCACACTCTTTGTGCCCAAATTAGCCATATTGCCCTCTGACATTACAGGTCTGAGCTTCATCTCCCGAGATCCAACAGCTCTTGATTTTACATGTACCAACTATTTTACAGCTTATAAAAGTGAATGAAAACCAGAATTATCTGCTAGCAATGGATCCTTTGCCAGTAATCATTGGGGTCATGCTAATTATTTGGTAAAGCAAGTTAAACTTTTAGTGTAAGTGGCAGCCTATATCTGAACGTTTTCATTTCAACACAGGAGTGCATTAAAACACATTTGTGCTTTTTGTATTATAGTTAATGTTTGTACATCGGGTTCTTGATGAATGGATACATTTTGTGGGTTAACCAATCTGTGTTTTTGTTTTGTAATGGCAGTGGCGTAACTAAATGTGACGGGGCCCTGGTGTGAACATTAAATCGGGCCTTTTCCTGGTTCATACAATAAAGGTTTTTCTGTCTTTTAACTTAGTTGCATGCAGCTAAAATCTAATGACTTGACGAAGTGATGTCAAGTGAGCACAAATATGTTAAATAATTTGTTCAAAAGCGACAATAGTTTAAGAGCACAATGATGGGCTCCCCTGACCTTCTAGGCCCTGGTGCAGTCGCACCTTCTGCACCCCCTCATGTTCTGCCCCTGTGTAGAGGCTCTATCAGACACATGCCCCCTCGTACTTTCTTGGCTTCCAGCCATGGTAAGTGACTGTTGGCAAGTGAGGGAAACTTTTTTTTGTAGAGAGGTGGAGCCACTCCAGAATCTCTACCATGTCACCAACACTTCACCCGAGTGGAGGAGTATGGAGGGGGTTTCCCCTTTATACCCTTCTCCTACATGGATGTTGTTGGTCACATGGGGGATCTTCAACGGCTGGGAGCTGGTATAGAAGAAGGGGTTACCGTGTCTCCCTGTTCTCAAGATTGTGACAGTGGAGGAAGCTTTTGGTGCCACTGCATCCATCAGAAGAAAGGGAGGAGCCCATAGACCCTCACCAAGCAAGAGAGCTGGAACCAAGAATGATGACGCTTGGCAGGGGATCCATTTTTTTAGACCTGAATAACAGATCAGGCAACCTGATACACAATGCTCTGCCCCTTAGGGAGCCTTAGGGAGCTTACCGCACTTCCATGCTCATGACTATTGCCTGCTATGGAGTTTGCCTGGTACATGTTCATGCTTGCCTGGCAAATACAGTTGTTCTTAAAGTGGACCAACACCTATGTAGTCATCTAACCTTTTCCAGGAATCCCACAGTGCATTTGTGGCCTGTGGACGCATCACCAGCAACTCTGGGCTGAGGACTCCTGCGCCCAGCCATTCAGAAAGGCTGGGGACAGGAGCACTCTTCAGACTAGAGAGAGCCTGAGGATGCGCCCCGTGGGCTTGTCACGTCCATCTCAAATTTGCTGGGTGGGTGTGGGGTTTTTTAGAGAGTGGAAAAAGAGACGTCAGAGAGTAGCTGAGTATGCTGCATTGCAGTGTTTTGAAAGGGTAAGTAATAAAGCTAGTTCTCAGGCCTTCTAGTGCTCTTTTAGGAGAGGGACATTTCAAATCAGGTTTCCATAGGGGTTTTTTTTTACCTTAACTTTGTTTTAAATTCTATTCAGAGATTTGTTTTCTTTTTGTATGGTCTCTGAAAAGCAATCCTGGGTGATAAATGTACCCAGAATGGTGCCATTTCCAAGATTGGTCTAAAGATTGGTCTATCAGTGGGGTAAAGGAGGAAAGCTGGCTGAAACTGCCCAAAGTTCGCCCAAAGTAATTGGACACATTAGTAACTATGAAGTCCATTGCTAATTAGAGAAACATTTAGAGGCTAATTAGAGACTAGCCACATATTGCCATCTGAGCTTCTATGTAGCAGCGCTTAAAGCATCCTCAAGTGGTCGCTACAAGTGGTGTCTGGAGCTGTGACCTAGCTTAGTAGGTGGACAAGTGGCACTGTAGTATCCTGTCCAGCACTGATAAATGTGATGTCTGGAGGGCGCTGTAGAAGTGTTCTCCCTCATTCACTGCAGAGCCAATCGGTGGCCCGAGGTCAAAGCGCCCAAGACTACACTACATCTAACAACTGGACAACGCTGCAGCGAATGATAGGTAGCGCCAGTTAATTGCATCCGGTCCATATTTAAGAAAAAACTACACACAACCATCGTCGACGCTCTAAAACTGGGTCCACTAGCGTCGAGCGCTAGCAGCTATGTGATAAAAATTTCTAAACACATAAACACCAGCACCAGGGCGAAAACATATGGAATGACATTGTTTTAACACTGTGACAATGACACTGCAATGGCAGACCTGCACATACAATTCTGCATAAAAAAAAATAAAAACAAAAATCGCAATAAAAGTGCAAGGCAGGAGAGGCCACACAATGATTTGATCCAAAAATGTACAACATTACTTTAGGGAAATGCTATTTATACACAACCAAATAAAACACCATTGAAATGTATGGGAGAGCGCTACTGAGCGACAGGTGTTACATGGCACTGCTGAATACACAGCGCCAGTTTTTTACACTGAGCCACCGCTAGTACTACATGTGGCGCTACATGACGCAATTAGAGACAATCACCAGATTGACTTATCATATACACTGCGTCCAGCGTTCACCCGACGCTACGTGGAGCTATGTTGCACTACCTGGCGTTACCGTTTCTTAAATAACCCCCTTAGTTAATACAAGTTCAATTGCTTCTCAGTCCTGCATGCCAGAATATAGCTAGGCTAGCCTGGCACAACTTTAGTAAATCAGCGATTTAGCAGAAATAATGGTAAACAGTCTGCAATAGGTGATACCACTACCAGTCAAAATCCAAATGTACACAATGATGTTAACTGTTTACACCCTAAATTGCATCAGCTTCCCCACCATCCCTAGTTTGTTTTGCTTTATGCGAGGACTTGGAGTTTGATAGCTTAACAACAAAGGCCTGTTGTCAGCACAAACAATAGAGTTTAGCAATAAAGTCCTAAATCATAGCCATGCAGTATGTGTTCCTGACAAAAGGCACACAGGATCCCATTTACTTTGCATTATCTCAAAGCATAGAGAGGCACAGCATATGTTCCTGACATGAGGTACAAGGCTGCAGTTTTATTTCCCAGCACTGTGATTATACAGTAATGAGATTTTTATAGCTGATATGGCTGGTTACTACTTAAAGTGGCAGTTGTTGTACATGTTGCAGAATATAATCACAACAGGCATGGAATGCAACAATGAGAACAAGTTCTCATACAAATTCTTTTTTTTTAGATTTTGCTAATCTGCTGTTTGAGTGTTTAACTCATTTTTCTTTTTAAACTCTTCCTATCACCCTAGAGCAGCTGGCTTGCTTTTCCCCAAGCCAACAGCCTCCCCCATTTTGTTATTTATTGTACCCTTAATGCATTATTAATTATGCCCACTTCTCATCCTTAAAGCAGCACAAAACCCAGTTTGGACTCCCTCGCCCTCCCTACTGGCCCTTCCTGCATAGGTGATGTATCAGTTTTCCACCACAAGGCCCCGTCCACCTGGCATTTTGGCTGATCTCAAGAATGCCGGCTGACGTGACCAGCTCACTGGCTGCATTTCTGGTTTCACTGTAGACTAGGGAGTGCGGCCATCCCCAGCCTGAATGGCCCGGGAGCACGCCAAAGCTAGAGAGAAACCAGGCATATAGCCTCTGGCAAACATGCCGCTGTGGGAGCCGCCAGGAAAAGCGAGTTTACCACTGAGCCTGGGGGTTTTACGCAGCCAGCCAACACAATTTCAGATGTCCCATGGGCAGGCTAGCAGCCGACCCTGAAGTCTTTTTCACTACAGGACCACGCTGCGTTGCTTTTGTGATGCTTTAAAGTGGACCAAAACTCACTGAACTTGCAAAATAAATTTGGCCAAAGCCCCTGCTGATACTTCCTTCTTAGAGTGTAGAACTAGAAATGAATATTTCCGCTTTTTGAATGTTTCTGTAACTCTGTAAGATGGCAGAAGATCAGTCATTGCCTTTTTCTTTTTTTTTTTCTCTTTCTTTCTCTTTGTTTCTCTACTCTTTCCTTTTCTATCTCCTTTATTGCTTTTCATTCTTTCTTCCACATGCTATGATTTTGTCTCTGTTTTCTTTCTCTCTCTTTTCTTCTGCATGCTTTGTTCCCATAATGCAAAAAAAAAGGGGGAAGGGAAGGCGTGTACACTTAAGATAAATCTGCTCTTAGCTTGTCTTTTCCCCATAATGATGTACCTCATAAGGGATCTTAAAGCTCTTTGATAAGAAATGATTATTGAGCAAATAAATTAAGATCCATATTGAATGGAAAAAAAAAAAAAAAAAGATCAGTCATTGCAAAGGCGTGGCAATGACATCATTGCCACACACAGCCGTGGCAATGAATGGAGGAGGTGGAGCTTCACAGCTAAAACAGGCGCCATTATCTGGGATTAGAGTGAAGCATGAGCAGTGAAAATAGGCAAAAGGTACCATCATGGGGGGAGCAATTCAGGGGATGCTAGTTAAAAATGTGGGTTTTGGTCCGCTTTAAGTCCTCCTGACCTAGTAAAGGTCCAGATATTCAAGAACTGTAACTCACCTTTAACATGGCTGTCCTGCGCTGATATATATTCATATTCAAGACCATTTCTTGGACTGAGCAGACAGAGCAGCCACACTGAGCACAGTCCATTTGAAAAGACACTCTAAGCATACTACCACTTGTCAGAATATATTTGCAGATAGTGGAGGCAGACACTGGCACTGCAGAATCTCGTTATGTGTGGCTCATCTTTTGCTGTGGGGGCTGAGCCATGTGTGCACAGTATTGAAGTGAAGTGATAGATAGACATCAGTTTGAGGCAGGGATGCCACCAGAGGCCCACACATGTGCCATAGGGCTGATTCCCAAGAAGAGGATATGTGCAATGCGAGCAAATTGGGATACCTACCCCACTATCCCAAGTACCCCGGCATCCCAAGTTGTGGGCATGTTTTGAAAAGTGTGACTGTTACTCTATCTTGGCGAGGCGTAAGTTCCTCTGACATGATGTTAACATCATGTTTGTTAGGAGAAGGAATTGGGGGGGGGGGGGAGAATTATTGTCTCACCACCATGGGTGGGTGGTGAGACAGTAGGGCTAGAAACTGCACTGTTTGTAATTACAAAATCTTTAAAGGAGCAGTATCGCAAAATTGTGTAATGTTAAAAATCCATATAAACACCTTGGTTAATGAGAGGACAAATCACTTATATACCCAAACTGAAAAAAACTCCCACCAAACTTGTGGTTTATTCTCACATGGTAGAAACAAAATCCAGGGATAACAGGTTTAGTATATGAGAGGTGACAGAGCCTGTCACCCCGGATGTCCATTTCTTTCCATTAAAATAAAAGAAACAAGCCTGGCTTGCTATTTCTTGATGTCGTGTGTATAAGTGACCTGTCCTCCCACCATCCTGCATATTTATATGGATTTTTATCATTGGTCCATTTTTTCGCAATAGTGCTCCTTTAATGTAATCAGTCATTGTATTAGTGCTAATTGGTGAATTAGGGTCTCATCATTTTGGGATATCTAGCACCCGGGTTCCCTAATTCGCAATTTTGCTTTTAAAGGAAAGGAGGTCTATAAAGACATATGTCTTGATCCCAGCTGACATAATAGATAGATCTATGTCAGTGGCATAAATATACAAAGTCATTGAAATTACAAATTAATGATCCTTAAAATTCATCCATTTTGGAGATATTATTCTTAAACCTTACCACCTAGAGTACCCCATATTCTTTATTCTATAAACTCATAATACAATGCATTTAAGTAGGTCACCATCATTCATATTAGAATGATAAAGAGACAAATTGGTTTAATTAGCAAACCTTTGAAGCACTGAAATAAAACTAATACATTTAAAATAATTTCCACATCCTACTTGACATCAGGCTACAATAGTGCAATAGTAATATTGCTGTAACCACATGCGTGTAAAGAGGGAGCCAACACAATCATTTACTTGATGGTGGGACTGCCAAAATACTTTTTGTAGAACAAGTTAAGCTAGTTAATTAAGCTTTTCCAGATTATGCCATAATTTTATAGTATAATAATAGTAAAGTATAATGTTATTCATTTTTTTTTCCGTACCATTTGATTATTCTCTTCCATCCTTGATGCTTATGTTTTAGGAGCAAGCCAACTCGAGGCAGTAATGGTACATCACTGTAAATTCAAATGACAGAAGGTATAGATAAAAGATGTGTGTATTCAAAATACTCCCAGAACATCCATTCCTTGAACTAGATTTGGTAATTGCTGGCTCTTTATTTTTTGTTTTTTATAAAAAGATGGGAGGTTAATGGATGAAAGGGTATCTCGCTGTTCCTCACTGGCTGGATTTGGAGAGACCTACTAGCCCTACTAGTAAAAAATATAAATACATAAAAATGAAAAGAGATAAAACTCTTCCCTAGTGATGAGCAACCCCCCCAAATTTCGGGTCCAGCAAGTTCAGGCGAACTTTGATTAAAGTGGACCAACACCCAGGATTTTGACTATCCTGGGTCTTGGTCCACTTCGGTGGGGCACCCCCGATCGGGGTGCCCCGCTGTGTGAAACCCCCCCGATCACCCTAAAAACTCACCTCTCCCCGCTCCCAGCGCCGACGGACAAGGGATTTGACAGCCGCTTGTCCGTGGCTCCTCCGCCGCCGCCTCCCGCGCGTCCCTCTTGATGCGCGCGCGCCCGCGCCAGCCAATCACAGACGGCCGGCGCGGGCGCGCGCACGCCTAGAGGGGCGCGAGGGAGGCTAAGGTAAGGGGGTTTGGGGGTTTTGGGGGGGTTTCACCCCGCGGGACATCCCGATCTCTTATAGATTCCCGGGCCGATCACCCGAGGGTGATGGTCCACTTTAAAGGTTCGGGTTCGAGGACAGGAACCCAGGCCCAATTGAAATCAATAGGGACCCAAACTTGGGGGGGTGGTGGGGGCGGCATTTGAACTGATCCACAGCAGTGCTGGCACTAGGAGTGTCCTCATTCATGAGGAGTAGCTGCCTTTTTTTTGTGACCCCGGTCATACATCGCATGGGGCTCAGGTGAGTTTTACAGCAGCTTCAACTGCTGCATCCTTTAGGCAAAGTGAGTTGATGGGTTATTGATTACAGACATGGAAGAACATATAGTACATAGACTATTACAAAGGCAGTGTTATAGAATTCACAATGAATATTCAATACAAGATACAAGGAGAGAGAGCCCTGGCCTTGCGTGCTTACTTCATTTATATATTGCACTTTACAAGGTCATTACAAGTATACTAAAGTATATAGTAAAGTATATAGTTTATTTTTCCTCCTTCCCTCAGGTCTAATCAGTTTATTTAGTTTTCTATTACTTTTTTTTTTACAACGTACCCTCCTTTAATCCCATCTCTGGTCACTGTCAGGGATTAGAAAAGCAGATAAGAGCGCATTAGAAAAGTGATCTCCATCCTGTAGATACTAGAGTACTGTTTCTGTTATAACGCTGGTAGGGGGCAGGAGGTTAGGTGAGAATCCTAACTGATCCCTGCTGACTCTAGCAGCTATCAGACAAGATTCGCACTTTACCTCTTGGCACACTCTGCTCTGCACAAACCTTAGCCATTCACAAATATTTTTGTTCTATAAACCTACTGTGAGCACACACTTCAGTGTTTCATGCTAAAAAAGAACCTAAAAAGTATTAAAAAAAAGATAAAAAAAGAAAAAAATATATATAAAACATAAGCAGGATTTCTGTTGCTGGAAACAGTAGCTAGAATTACATTGTATACATTAAAGAAAATACAGTGTATAATATATAGTGGACCAATCACCTGGATTTTCACTTGTCCCTGGGCCACCCCAATTTATAAACCCCCCAGATCGTCCACTCAACTCACCCTTCACAGACTCTCCTCAAATCATAGTAATGCATGGCATAATGCAGCTGTTTGGGTCTAAGCGGTGGTATAGGCAGTGGCGGCGGCCATTCCCGTGGGGAGCTGCAGAGGTGCTGGGGAGGCAGCAGCCCACAATCATGGTAAGGGACAAGTGGTATGGTAAGGGGGTTTGCGGGCATTCTGTGGGAGTTCACACAGTGAGGCACCCCGAAACTGGATGCCCCAGGAGAAACTAGTCAGCCTGGGCCATGATTGCTCCACTTTAGTTTGCTAATTGCTGACTTTTGTTAATTGTCATTATTTTCTGCTAAGCAATAACTTTAGCTAATGATCTCAAAATTAATTATAAACGTGGAAGCTGAGCTAGCTGCTTTTTCTGCGTCTGCTTTCATATGCTTCTCATCCTCTTTTAAATATATGCGAGCTGGCATGCAGTTTTGCTCAGCTTCAAATCAGATGTGTTGAATAAAAAGCCAACGGAACACACAAGTCTCATTTATTAATGCTGCCCAGGGACGTTCTGGCCTGGCATAGCCTGACATGCCCATCCCATAGGTATTCAGTAAACTTTATTCTTCTTAGGTTGAAAAGGAGACCTCCAATCAAAAATGACTTTTGGTCCATTTCAAAAATCACCTACGGGAATTTGGGTTGCCTCTACAGTTAACAATCCTTAGGAAATTAAAATCAGGCATAGAACTCTGTATTGGAGACGGGAAATAGGAGGCGCAGCTGTTTTGTTTCCAGTGTCCCAAAGAGTTCAGACATGGTGTAGGATATGACGGGGAGGCCGATTCATTAATAGTGGCAGGTAGCAACAGTTGAGTGACTGTAGCGGCATTTTCAGAGCGCCCGCTAGTAGTCGCTGTGCTTGGCCGTTGTTCGGTAGTTGATAGCGACTCAATGTTGAATGCCGTAATGTTGAATATTGGGTGAGGAGTTGCTATTTGACAGGTTCCGCGCTTTATGGGAGCGCATGATAGCGACTGGCGCTAGCGACCGGCTCCCACCATATTCATTAACAAATCACGCTCAAAAAATTATCGCGCTGTAAAATGCATGTTTAAACCCCAGAGCGCTGGCGGCGATGGGTTAAAAGTAGTTTTTTAACCCCCAAACAACCATATTTTTGGAAACCAAAAAAAACAAGTTTTTAAAATAATTTTGTAATATGAATACATTAATATCAGACCTGTAATATCAATTCTGTACAATTTTTTTTTTTTTACCTTAAAAAAATTATCTAAAATGGCAGACGTGGTCACAGAATTTTTCACATTAAAAAAAAAAAAAAAATTCATAACAATTAATTATGAATATTTAAAGATTGTTCCATTGAAATGCATTGGAGAGCGCCAGGTAGCGAGAGGTCATACCTGTCGCTGTTCAAGGTCGGACGCTGGCGCTGTGGGCTGAGGCTGGAATAATGATGAATGAGTGGCTATATGTCAGTCGCTAAGCAGGATTGGCTTGATAAATGTGTGATTGTGGTGGGGAGCCGGCGTTCTCGTGGCGGGGCCCGTCATTACCGGCCGCTCACCAGTCGCTACCTGTCGCTATTCCTTCATAAATAAGGGCCTAAGGCTCTTTTCACATCTCTACACTTTCTCTGCATTGCAGCACAGATACAATGCAGAGAAAACACGGACATTATTCTAGGTGGGATACTTCACCTATCTGCACTGCTTTGCACATTGAATTAAAAAAAGCACTCCAGACACCTTTTTTATCACAATGTAGCAAACATCTTATCCTCTGCCTTACCAGGCCACCTGGTAAACCTCTATCTGTACTGTATTTTTCTACCTTTTACCTCGAATTTTATTTCAATATTTTAATTAAATAAGGTTTCAGCAGTAAAATCAAATAAACACACATTTGTTGTACAGAACAATTTCTTTCTATTCTTATTATTATTATTCCAATACAATGTACAGACCTAACAGCAACCATACATTGCTTTCAAAAGTTATTAAAGTGGACCAACACCCAGGATTTTGACTATCCTGGGTTTTGGTCCACTTCAGGGGGGCACCCCCCAGAAACCCCCCAAAACTCACCTCACCACGCTCCCACGTAGCCACGGACAAGTGGGTGACAGCTGCGGACAAGACAGCACGTCTGCCGCCGCCTCCCGCGCGCCCCTTTGACAGTGCGCGCGCCCTCGCCGGCCATTCACAAACGGCCGGCGCGGGCGCGCGCACACCTAGAGGGGCGCGCGATCAGGTGAGTTTTTTGGGGCTTTTGGGGGGGGTCCCTCACCGCGGGACATCCCGATCCCGGATGTCCCGCAGTGAGGGAGGTGATCGGCCCGGGAATCTTATAGATTCCCGGGCCGATCACCCCTGGGTGTTGGTCCACTTTAATACCTGATAATAGCTCCAGAGGTCTGACACCCCTCTGAGGACTTTTGGTCTGATCTTAACAACCAAAGTTCAAATATTTTTGTTATGGATTTAATTCTGCTCTCCAATTCCATACCATGAAAATTGGGTGAAATTTGCTATTTTTGACCGGCAAACCAAGAGAGCTGATATCCTAATATAATGTGACAGTCACAGACTAACCAGACACCACTCTACTCCTAATTAAACCAATACATTTTTCATGCACATTTGCATGCATCATTTATTAACCATGGCAATACCTAAGGTCAGGTTATAATTGGTGCAAATAAAACACCTGCTCTGGGCCCACCTTGCTCAAGGGCACCACTACCATTTTTACCCATGGAGGATAACCATGGCTAATTTATAAAGAGGGGTCCTATAGCCACGATTTGTCATAGTGAGGGGCACCAATATGCTGTATTTAGATTAGCAAATCATTGATCCCCCTGGATCACCCGCCCCCACCCCTTCTGCTAAATCAAAGCATGAGAAGTGATTCTGGGTGTGATGTCATTCAGCAGACCTCATCAGATGTTTCCAGTTGGTGGGAGTCCCCCATAAAAGAACTGCTCCATACAATGGACACCCTAAATCTGGCCCACGTAATGTCCCTCTGCTCCTGGTGATACCAACACAATTGTACACAAAACATCTTTAAAGTGGACCAACAGTCAAAAAAAAAAAAGCCCAGAGAACTTACTAACCTTTCCAGTGCAGGTCCAGATGCCCCTGCAGCCACACAGCTGATGTTGGCTATGCAGCTGCTTCTGTAAGCCACATCTGGGTTCATGTAGCTGCGGAATCTGCTGCTCCATAAATAAACAGCAAGCTGCAGACTAGTGGCCTGTGACGTGCGTCACTGGCCAACGTCAGCATCTTCTTACGTCATTGAGCGACGACTCACGCCACTCAATGCTGTTGCTTCCGCACCTACCCGTCACTGTACCGTTTCCCAGTGTAAGAAAGCCCGGCCTCTCACTGTGAGGGGCAGGCTCACAGGGAGCGTCGAAGGTTGCACCCTTGAGGATTGTGGGTGTGGTGCATCTTGAGATACCCCAATGTGTAAAAACCCCCTGGATTGGCTGAAAAAAATCACCTTTCCCGGCCGCATCACCACTCACTTCAATTTGTGAATAATTATTTCACTGACTGCAATGTAAAAAAATGTTTACATTCTTTCAGAGAGATACAGCACTTGTGAAATTGTTAAGATATTGGATCTTTGATCACAGAGTCACCAAATATTGCAAATTGTCAACTGGGTCACAAGAAACATGTAGCAAATAAAAGATTTTAAAAAATGGCAAAGATTTTAGAAGAATGAAGTATGAAGCAGAAAACCATTATGCGTCAGTGCTGTCATACTCCAGAACTGGAACCCCCATGGAGGGTCTAGGTATAAGGTATTCAATGATATGACCAAGTAAAGGAAGCGTGAAACCAGACCACTAATGAACAAGACACAGAAGTTGAAACCTGAAGACTGGGCCAAGAGATATCTGAAAACAGATTTTTCTAAGGTTTTACAGACTACTGACTTTGCAATGACTCTTGAAGACCAGCTGGATGGAAAATCAGACATAGAACCCCCCCCCCCCCCTTTGATACCAGCAACGTGGTGGTGGGATACTGCTATGGGCTGGTATTATAAAAGATGAGCCAGTTGAATCATTTTGTGTTGATTATGGACTCAAAATCAACTCCCAAACCTACTACCAATTTAGAAGACACTTTCTTCAAGTTGTGGTACAGGGAATGCATGCATTGCAGTACATCACTACATGGCTAGCCATTAAAGCCCTCAAAGATTAAAGAATGATGCCCCCTTCCTCACCTGACTTAAACTTATTTAGAATGTGTGTGCTCCTCTGAAAGTGGTCCAAAACCCAGGATATTGTCTATCCTGGCTTTTGGTCCTTGCCCCCTGGGCATCCCGATCAGGGGTACCCCGCTGTGTGAAACCCTCTAGGTCACCCAAACAAACTCACCTCTTCCTGGTCCTACAACACATGCGCCGCTCGTCCAATAAGGGCATTAAGATGTGCTCGAGCTGCTTCGTCCAGGAGCTCATCTAATATGAGCGGATCCGAGCGCGCTGGTGGGCACAGTACTCCTTTCAGAACATTATGCTGGAGGCTTTGGTTGCTGATGCACAGTCTATGAATGGAAGGTTTATGACTGTTATCGAATAGAAGGTAAAGGAATGTCAGATTTCTTTTTGAGTTGTGTATTATTCACATTTAAAGCAGTTTAAAATCAAGATACCTTGGCTGCCCTGGGGCATCCTAACTCCTCCTAACAGAGGGCGCCCCTTCGAATACCCACAAATCTTACTTTTCTCAGGGCTCCCACCCACATCCCTGGCATACCGTTAGCAGTCCAGCGTCCAGCCATTCACATAGACTGAGGGCAAGAGTGCATATCAGACTATAGGGAAGCCAGGGATGTGGCCAGGGGAGCTTACACATGTCAGTGAATCAGCGATCTCAAATCTGTGGACTGGGTGGCCTACCTGCAGCACCACCAGAGGTACTCAAGTGGAGGGGATGGGTGGTTGTGCGCTACTGTTTTAGAGGTTTTTGTCCTGCTTAAACAGACGAGAATAAACACATTTTTTTCATTTAGAGGCTTATTTATTTTCATTGGTGCAGGCAACACTTGAGCACAATCGTCCGAGACGCTCAGCTCGGCTGTAGCGTTCCCGGCGAGGCAGCGTACGCTTATATAAGCTTATGCGCTAACGACACCTAGCGCCAGCCGAGAGTGCCGGTATTTTTTTTTATCAAAAGAATACCAGGTGCTCCAAGAGGTGCTCAAAAAAGGGAATTCAGGCACACAGTGAATTTCCAATGTTTATTTTTTAGGTTTTTTTTTTATTAAAAATGGGAATTGCATTAGGGACAGTAGACAAACATGACATAGCTTTCTCATTGCTCAAATCACAAGTTTGCAGCACAAAAAAATGCATATAAAAATAATTCCAACTAGCCCAGGGATCGTGTGGCACATGCACCATTCCAACAAATAAATCTAAAATGCTTAAATAATTGTAACCATCCCAGCCCACTGAAATGTATGGGATAAGGTCACACAGTGCTAGGTGAGCGCCTGGCCCTATCTGGCACTGTAGGAAACTCAGCGCCGGCACTCATATATAGGACACTACCTGGCGCTGTGGATTTTTGATTTGATACTTACACCTTTTTGACTGAGACCTAACATTCATCTGACACTACCTGGCACTACCTGGCCTTAGCCTTTTTTTAAATAACCCCCCCTTAGTTACATAATAATTCTTCATACATATAGAATTAAAACCAAAAGCTCACTTTTACTTTTTATTATTCAAATTGGATTGGCCAACAGCACTGTAGTTGTTCAATAAGAAAATGAATTCTCAAAAACACAGCTTGCCTCATAATTATGCAAAACATTAAATATTTGTCCAGTTTTACAAATGAAATGTAAGCCCTGCATTGTTTTATAGCTATAATTTCCCTTTAAACATTTCATAAATAGGGCATACCAGTATGATACCCATCAGGAATCCTGTCAAGTGTTTATAAAAAGGTATGGCGACATATGCAGCACGTCAGTAAAACAGTGGGAAATAGCAGAGAATCTGCTCTTTTCTTGCTGCAAGATGTACGACTTTATCACTAAACATAGCCGATGACTGGGAGGGATAAATGGTTGTGGAGACAATCTGCTGGCGCTCTTAAATTTAGAAATTCAACTATAATCAAGAGACGCATTGTATCTGTCGCAAACACAAAAATAGTAGCAATATATTAGAAAATGAAGCAAATGAGGATGTCTGTCTTCAGTAAGTAGTCAGACACTTCTGGTAGTGTATGATTACTTATGTCACTGTATTTCTACCCTACTTGACAATATAAAAGAGGGCTCGCTTGCTGCCAAAAAGCTCTCCAGTGAACATTTCCAAAGAGCCAGATGGAACGGCATCTATCACAATGGCATTTCAATTCTCTGATTGCCTTCCAACATCACAATGACAGCATTACAGAGGTGCTCGCCAGCAATTTCTCTCATAGATGTGTTACCAAGCAATTACTTATTTCCCTCATTGCAAAAGGCACATTTCAGTTTTATGGAGAGTTTAATAATCATGTCATTCTCACTGCATTTTGGGGTATTAATATGATAATGAAGAGCATTAAGATAAGATCTGATATTTCACAGGAGCTTACAATCCTATTAAGTCCTGATAACTAATCTTACGGTGCAAACAGAGTAAACGGAAAAGAGATTAGATCAGGGCATATGTATATGCGGAATAAAAGCAACAAATGAACGCAGAAACAGAACCACATAAATATACATTTATGTTGTGAATTAGAGCTAATAGCTTACCCGCGGAGCACATAAAAACACATGGCTATAGCCAAAGCAGACCATGCAGCTGCTTGGGGATCTGGGGGCATAGGAGGCCCCATCGGGCAGCAATAAAGCCAGAAAATCTTTCCACCTTCTGTAATACCCTAACAGATTGCAAGCTCTTTCCTTTCTCTATTAGAGCTAGAAGCCCCTTCTGTATTGTCTACAATCCCTTGCCTGTTTCTTTGGGTAGAAGGTTTGTTATTATTATTTTTATTGTTCATGGAGCACTAACATATTCTGTGGAGCTGTAACAAATGTGACAAGTAATTTACCAGTAATATGCAAGTTATTATGGGTCAGATGTGAAGACCAATTATACACTTGTAATACACACGGTTTGAGTCGGGTATGACATAAGTGCTATATACACTGAAACTGGAGCACTTGAGGTGAGAGGATGCTTTTGCGGCCTTATGTTCTAAAGGATAAGAGTGGAGAGTTTGCGTTTCAGGTAGTATGTATTAAGCTTGGTGGCAAGAGAATCAAAGGTTGGCAAGACTGTTGATTGTTTAACCATAAAAAAACAACTCACCAAAAACAGCACCAATATCCTACAAATTGCTAAGAAAATATAACAACTTTATTTGAACATCTTAGTTAAAAACACGTCCACAAACAAAAACACATACCTAAAATCCCAAACCAAAATCCCTGAAGCTCCAATAGTATAATGTTCAAAATACTATACCTCTTAACATCTGTCAACTAATTTAAAGTGCAAAGAAAGAGAGCCCCTAATAAGACAGATTAATATTGGCACTAAATAAACACAGTGGATAAGAGGCTCGAGGTATACACAGTAGTTCTGTGAAGGAAATTGTGCCAAGAGTCATGGGTGATTATACCTACTCTGAATGGTTCCCGGTTGTAAGAGTTGTACCCCAGTGTTTAGTGCTTGACTCACTATTTTTCATTGTGCAGTGCAGTCCATTAAAGGTGCTCACAAGCTTCAGGCTGACTTGGACACTTTGAGTGTCTGGGTATTCACTTGGCAAATAAAGTTCAATGTGGATAAATATAAAGTAATGCACTTGGGTTGTAATAATCTGCAGGCCACATATATCCTTGATGTGGAGGGGGGGATAAGGCTGGGAGAGTCCCTTGCATGGTATTGGTAGGCCACAGGCTAAATACAGTGTCAGACAGCTGCCTTTAGGGCCACCAAGATATTGTTATGCATGAAAAGTGGTGAGAAAAGCCCATTACCCCCTCCCGGTTTTTAGTCTGCTGATTTTTAGTCTTCCGATACACCTGCTGATGTCTCTTCCAGTTAGCATTCATTGCTGGTCATATTCATGCATGACAATGCTTGTGCATTAAAATGTCTTTCACACGCATCCCACTGGCCACTTCCCCCATCTGCGCACACCTCAGCACACAAGAACAAGGCACACAATAAAATAAGATATTATTCAAGGTTGAGAAAACATTACAGGAGTTTATAAATGCTTATATGTGCCCACAGAGTATGTTAGTTATTCACACCTACAACTTACACATACTTTAGGGCAGTGAGGCAGCAATCTGCTGACTAAGAAATTTATTGGACCTTTTTAAAAAGCTAATTAAATAAGTTGTCAAGTCTCTACGTTGTGCTCTAGTGAAAGTTTTTAGATAAAAATAATGCTCTATATTGAAATAAAACAGGAAACAATGCATACTTTCACGAGCTATTTTAGGGTAAAGTTACTGAATTGAGTTGCAATGGGTACCACAGATTTAAAGCTATTCAATTTATTTCTCTTTGGGAATCCTTCTATCTTTCATGTTGTCATGGAGGAAGAGCATTGTGAAAGGGCACAGCATGTAACTTGTGGCCTCATCCGTTGTGCATTGTGCTCAGAAGTTCTGGGGGGGGGGGTGGTTGTTATTGTTGTATAAGGTTTACTGAGGTTGAACCTCAACTACAAGTGAAGTATTTGGGTTTTACATGCGGAGGGGCAGCTAAATAAGAGTGAAGTATTTGGGTTTTACATGCTGAGGGGCAGCTAAATAAGAGTGAAGTATTTGGGTTTTACATGCGGAGGGGCAGCTAAATAAGACTGATGTCAGATTAAAACATTACATCTGGTCAGTGAGGAAAAGATATACTGTCCTTGGACAATCTGGAAATGTATGGAAGTGTCTGGAGCCGCTGAATATGAAAAACAGTGCACCCAATAAATTAGTCCCATCCAAAATAAACGTCAACCAAGGGTTCTCCTTTAAAGCTCTGAGCTTGCAGGTCAAGTACACAGACAAAACTGGGTGTACTTTCCACCCTTCTCTTCTCTGTGCCGTGCTGCTACCAGGATAAGTATATCTTTACTCATGCCACCGCGTTCCAAAAAAGAAAAAGCAGGTAATAATCTGCAATTGCAGAGAGCTTGTGGTTTCTTTGGATACAGATACTCACCTTCCTGACACTACCTCCACAAGCTTAAGAGGGAAGTGAGACAGGCACTGGGGCACCAAGCTATACTGTTAGATGGCACTGCATCCCTGGCACCAGATTATAGGTGTGGTCATGTAGGTTCCATGTTTGCCTTATGCTGCCTATAGGATAATGCATAACTATGGAAGGGATCTGGAAGCCATTAAACACTTGCTTCTTCCTGTTTGGCGTAGTCAATAAGCCACTGTAATAACTAATACTTGCCTTTGATCCTGACTATGGTCTCATAAAACTGACTATCCATGGCTAACGCACGTGTGATGGTACCATGTCTTTTAGCAGATGTGTGTACTATTGTTTGTACTTTTGATCCCTTGCTGACTGTTTCTGTTGACCATACAATTGTCTTCCATCAAAAACAGCCATTGTCTCACTTCTTAACTGTTTGCTCACATCACTCTTGGATTGACTGATTAGTTCACTGATCCCCTTCTATAGCTATATGGGAATTTTAAGAATAAAAATAGAAAACAGTTATATAAAGAAGGGGCAGAGGAGGTTTTTCCTTTATGGGCCCTCATTTAATATGAAAGGAACACACACTATCAAATTTATCTTGCGTTACATAAATCTAATTTTCCATAACCCACGCCTTCATCTTCTTTCTTTCTCAGTCCTGTAGAATATTAGACTTTGTATCATGGATGAGTCAGCCCTGCATGATTACACTGAGCGTGACTTGAGGGCGATTTGTTTGCATTGAATTACTCATCTATGCTGAAAAAATGATGCCAGTCTTGTTTTTTATTAATTTATTTCGTATTTTTGTATGCATTGGTAAATCGGTGTTATTATATGTTGCCTGCAAATGAGATACATTTTACACTAATGAACATTTATTACAAAGCTTATTACAATGACTTTATAAAGTTTATGATAGTTTGCAATGCTTTTTTCTGGGGATATCTAATTGGTAAAGCCCAACACTTCAAGCTAGTTTGGATGATATGGATTGACACAACAGAGGCTGTATTCCAGGATTTATTATTTGTAATACAATGTGTTCAATTTGGGTTTCACAACACCAGCTGCTAGAGATGAATACAGAATGGGTCGTGAGGATTGTTTTCTCCAGTATGTGGGTGCAGAGGAGGTGGCATGAACAGCAGGGTTCAGGGTTTGACATATCAACATGGATAATATCTGACTGAAGTTTTTTTTTTTTATCTTATATTTGTTTGTGTTTCCCTCACAATTTATGAATATAAAGGCATGTTAAATGTGTGTGTGTGTGTGTGTGCATGTGTTGAGGATTGTGAGCTCCTTTGAGGAACCGTGGCCTATGTGCTCTGTTAAATGCTGCGAAACACAAGCCTCGTGGCCTGATTCTCCAAATACACCCATCCCTAACAGCTGATAGGACTCTTCAAGTTTCTGATCCTACAAGCAGAATTCCATCTAGTGTATGGCCAGCATTAGTTGCAATTAGCATCCAATGTTGGCCATACATGTCCCCCAGGGACCTACAACAGACCATGTTCTGTGGATATTTATGACACATGAACTGCATATATGAAAGTAGTAGAAGGCAGAGCTCACTGAATTTTGGAGTCTTATCAGGGCATTAGCTGTTAAAGTGGACCAACCACGTTGTATGGAGGGTTTATTTAAAAAACGTAAAGGTGTGTCCTCCTGGTAATGAATTAAATAAAAAATACTCACATTGTGGCTACAAAGGAAAAACTGGGGGAATATGAGGGTATAAATGAAATCTCCTTTTGGCTCTTATCTTATTTTTCTTCTAGAACTATTTTCGAGGCAAGTGGAGGAGGGGGCTTAAACAGCTAGTTACACCAATGGTATCTTGTCAGATAATCACTATAACAGGAATACTAAGCAGCATTGAGGGTAGAAAACACCCAATCGGTAATGTACCAGGGGTGTGGGAGCAAAATAGGTTGAGTTGTTTTGGGGGGGTTTGGTCAACATTAAGGCAAATCATATTGCTCCCTGGAACTTCGTACTAGGTAAAGTCAAGGTTTGTGGCACCCACATCTACTCTCTTCTGCTGTGATAACACTGCAGTAAATAAGTACACCACAGAGAAGAAGCAGTGGTGGCAGAGGGCAGGGATTTATTGCCCTGCCTGTCCGCCTGCCGCTCCTCCATCTTCTGGCTTCCCGTGGCTGAGGCGGCCAGGCCAGCAGCACCGGTACGATGGAAAGGTGAGTTTCCTTTATTTTCTTATGCCTATGGGAATTGGGAGGGGGAAATGCCACACTTCTGATGGGGAATGGGAAAGGGGAAATGCCACACTGCCTATGGAAATAGGAGGGGGAAATGCCACACTTCTGATGGGGAATGGGAAAGGGGAAATGCCACACTGCCTATGGAAATAGGAGGGGGGAATGCTACACTGCCTGTGGGAATGGGAGGGAGATGCCACACTACCTATATGGCAAATGGGAGGGGGGGATGCTATGCTGCCCATGGGAAATGGGGGGGGGGGGATTACCACACTGCCTATGGGAATGGGAGGGGGAATGCTACACTGCTAATGGGAATAGGGGGGAGAATACCACTCTTCCTGTAACAGGGGTATTCTACACCTTGCCTATTATTTGGTTCTTGGGGGGATCATGTTTTAGCAAAACATTTGGTTCAGAAAATTTATTTTCTTATTTTCCTCCTTCAAATCGTATGTGCGTCCTAAGGGCTGGTTCGTCTTATATGGAGAAAAATACCAGTATGTATAAAACATTAGACACCTCATCTATTTGCTGTAGTGTCCTTAAATATTTTGCTTTGCCATACTCTGCAGCCATTCCTCCAGCTACAGTTTTGTTTCATCACCTGCCCAGTGCCAGAAAGAAGAACCTGAGACCTTTTTGTGCATTTCCATAGTCGCTATGCCAGGCAGTGTTTTCTATAAAGCGTCTGAAAATATTATCAGTGTATATCAGAGGCGCAGTATGCCAAACATGCAGATGGAGGACACCTGTGTCTAACAGCAGATGACACAGCCAGATAAACAATAATTGTTTTCGTGATTAAATGTGAGGATGTCAGCACTCGCTACTACCACAGGAGGGGATACAACAGTTTATCTGTTTAACAGCCGCTGATTGTAGAACAGTTTGTACAATTTTTACTTAGCAAAATGTTATTTATATAGTGTATACAATTTAAAGGGTTGCTACAAGATTTTTGACATGCTAAAATATTAAATAATTAGTTAATACTTTAAGATCTGAAAGTGGAAGACTATATGGACCCTGGTCTAGGTAAACACTATTTTGGAGGGCATTTTAATGTATTGTAAACTCTTCAGGACAAGCAGTGTTAATGGTATTATTACAATGCTACTACTCATTTTTATATGTCTGGTCTTGGAGAATGTTTAGAATAAGATCTGAATCAGAAAACTTTGCCAAGTACATCAGGGTCGCACAAGAAGTTTCTTGAGGCTGGTTACACAGGATACAAATCTAAATAACACAGTAATGAGCACACAATAAATTGGAGATTACATTTATAAAAATAAAAATAAAATGAAAGAACATTCCACAAAATCCAAAACAACCATATGTGTCAATAATTCCTGTAAGGTCTCATATGTTTTTCACATTTTCAATGTGACTTTGCCCAGTCCATATTTAATGCTCAAATGGCCAATGAAAACCATGACCTTAAAGATGAAAATTGGAGGCCCTGGAATCTAAAAGACCGAGTTCTACTCCTTGGGGCATCACTAAATTGGGATGGCCTGCTGTGTTTTACTCACCTTCTCCTAGAGCCCTCGCCATGTCTGTGTGTGCGTCTGAGTTTGCATCACGTAAGTGAAATGGCGCGACTTGAGGGGTACACACAGTGGGGGCATCCCAATCCAGGATGCCGCCACACATAGGAACAACACATGGAAAAGTGAAATACAGCACCTTTAGAACTGTATCTATATAGCATGTAGCATCCCCCTTCTTCTGATCTACCACAACCAGACTGATCAGGTCATGCCTACCATTCCTTCCTGTAGATGTTTATCCTCCTAAAACTAAGGTTTCTTGAATTATCTTAGGGCCCTATTCATGAAGGGATAGTGTCAGGTAGTGCCTTGTAAATGACAGGTAGCAACAGGTAGCAGCAGGTGAACACCGGACATGGCACGCAATTAAACATTTATCAAGCAGATTCTGTTGAGCGACTGGGATAACGCCATGTAGCGTTGGATTCATCATTATCCCAGCCTCAGCATACAGTGCTGGTGTTCAGCCTTGCAGTGCGCCAGGTATTACCTCTCGCTACCTGACTCTCTCCCATACATTTCAATGGACGTTCTTTTATTTCTCTTTAAACAGGGTTTTTTTTTTTTTTTTTTTTTTATCTCAAATAATGTTGTGACCTCTCCGGGCATAGAAAAGGCCATTTTTGAAAATATTTTTCATGTTTTATATATTTATGCAGAGTTGACATTACAGGTCTGGCATTAATGTGTTCATGTTACAATGTTATTACAATGTAATTACATATGTTTTCCCTTTGTTACTGGTAGATACGTGTTAAAAAACAACCTTTAATCACACAGCCTCCAGCGCTCTGGGCATTTTTGAGGGCTGGAGGTGTGTGAGGCTGTTTTCTTGATGAATATGTTGTGAGTCGGTCGCACTGACCAGTCGCTAACATGCGCTCCCATACAGCTCTGTACTGGTCATATAGCGACTCCCCACAATGTATTCATCAATGCTGCACAGCGACACTCTGAACTAGCGAGCCACGGCCAAACACAGCGACTACTAGCGGGCGCTCTGAAATCCGCTCTGCAGGCGCTCATCTGTTGCTACCTGGCGTTAGTGATGAATCAGCCTGTTAGTTTCTACAAGCCCAGGCAGCTGTACGAGACATTCATAGATTCTCGTAGACATTCACTGCTGCTTTCCCTTCCAGGGTAAATTCTACTACAGATGATTTGGGATGTCTGTCCCCTGAAAAGCCTGCAGTAAACCCAACCTTACACATTCCCACAATACAATGTGTGTGCAGTGACATGACATGCCAGTGCAACAATAGATACCTAACTCTGCTTGAGTGTAGAAGACATTATAAATGAACAGATATCTGGTTTGTTAGGCTTGTGAAAATGTGTCTTGAATTGAATAAAGGCTGTTTCTATCTTAGAAAACCACTGGTTTGTGATTACCAGGTTTGAATACGCTGTTAAATTTTTTTTTCGAAATATTAGACTTCACCAGTCTCAGGCAGCTCAATTACTAATTGAAGCTTTTCAACACTGTTGTTTCCTTCATCAGTAGTTGTCAACCAACAAAGATCACACCAAGGTGTGCATAACGATAGGTCAAAAACCTTGACCTAACATTCAAATAAATAAAGACCTCTTTCGTATCAACAAATGTGAAGGATCATACATTTAACATCTGGATAACACTAAATACTGAACAGCAATAATATTGAAACCCAGAAGTTTGATGTGAAGACCACATGGCCAGTCTAGACTGCCTTTGTGTGTATATTTTTCTTAGAACAGATATATGTATGCTTAAATGTATTTATTTGATTACTGTTGATTTTTAAACCACATCTGCTAGAGGTTTGTTCTAAGCATCCATTACACAGCAACTGGATGCTTTCGCCAATATTGATCCCTGGGCAAGCAGCCCCTCCCCTGATGCTTTCCAGCAATGATACATTCAGTTACAGTACACACAGCTCAGCAATGGGGAGCACTTCAACTAAACTGTCATTATGTGAAAGGTTAGGTGTATTTGCCTATGACAGTCATATGGACATCATACTGCTTCCTGTTATTGTTAATTTGAATATTATGAAATGTTTTACTTTCATTAAAAAAACTTCCTTTCTGGGTATAGGATTACTTTAACCAGGGCTGGCTCCAGGTTTATGCAGGCCCTTGGGCGATATAGTCTCAATGGGCTCTTTGTGATGTGGTATGACACTCCATACATGGTGATAAAGTTGCATGTATGATGAATACTGCCAAAGAATAGAAACAAAAATAATATAATATGTAGGATAGAAGGAATGACAGAAAGAAGGAAAAATTAAGAATGAATAACTGAAAATAGAAAATAGGAAAGAAAGAACACAAAATGAATGATAAAAAGTAAGACAGAATAGAATAGGTAAGAAGAAGCAAATAATTATAAATAAAAAAATGGAAAAAAACAAAGAAAAATCTAAAGCACAGAATGAATGGCAGAGACAAAGAAAACAGGAATGGGGGGATAATAAAAAGATGCAAGGAAAGGAGAAGAAGAATAAAAGGACTGACAGAAAAATACAGAAAAAAAAGAGAAGGAATGACAGAAAAAAATAATAGAAAGAAAAAGAAAAGGTACAGTAAAGGAATGGCAGAAGGAATAGATTTATGAATTTAACAAAGAATAGATGGACAGAGAAAGAATAAAACCAAGGAATGAATAGAAAATAAATAAAATTATAGATGCATGGCCCTGCATCCTGAAAAGGGGCTGCTCTGGGTAGAGGGAATGAGGTGGGCCCTCCCAAGTTACAGGGGCGCACCTGGTACATTTCATGTTGTCCTCCCCCCATTTTTGAAGCCTGTCTGTGAACCCACTCTCTCTGATCACTGCCTTTTTGTAGGCGATGTCTCCAGAACTGAACAGGAGTGGTCTCACTAGAGCTCTATTGTTACCGTTGACATTGCAGTATACTAAAAGGTTCAAGCCACTACTATCCAAATCCAAAAATGAAAGGAAATACCTGACTATGTGCCTACAGGTTTCCGTATTTGGATAAATTGGAAGTCTAGCAGACACATGTTCTGTGGATTTATTTGCTGTAAATGGAAGGTATATGGCACAACTGCAAACCTAACAAGACTTGGTCCTGTATCTAAACCGACTGTAAAGGCAAGGAGAGCATTAATTAGGCAAGAAGCCACGAGGCCCAGGGTAACTCTGAAGGAGCTGCACAGCTGAGGGGGGGGGGTCTGTCCACAGGACACCTATTAGCCATGTACTACACAAATATGGTCTTTGCAGAAGAGTGGCAAACCATAAAAAATCCTGTTTGCAGTTTTCCTCAAGCTACAATATATAGGGGACAGAGCAAGAAGTGCTCTGATCAGATGAAATCAAAGTTGACATTATTGGCCTACATGCCAAATATGTGGAAGAAAGCTAACACTGCAACTGACCCCGAACACACCATGAAACATGGCAGTGGCAGCATCATACTGTGGGTATGCGTTTTCTCAGAGACTGGGAAGCTGGTCAAAGCTGATGGGAAGATGGAAAGAGCTAAATACAGAGAAATCTCATTAGAGGTTGTAAAAGATTTGCCATTGGAGTGTTCCACCTTCCAGCAGCAGCCAAAGCTACAATGGAATAGTTACAATCAAAGCATATTCATATATTGAAATGGCCCATAAAGGCTCCGTGGTATGACTTGAAAATTGCGGTTCACAAATGTTCTTCATTCTACCTGACTGAGAGAAATTTTGCAATGATTAATGGCCAATCATTTCAGCATCTGGACATGCAAAGCCGTTAGAAACATACCCCATCAGACTTGCAGCTGTTGTAGCTAAAGGTGGTCGTACAACATATTGACTGAATACATAACACCTACATAAAAAAATGTAGAAAAGCATGTATCATTTTCTTTACACTTCACAAATACTTGCTACTTTGTGTTGCTCTATCACATAAATCTTTGATAACAAGTTTCTGCTTGTAATATTTAAAAAACGTGGAAACTTTTACAAATATTGTACATTTCATGTGCCGGGGGATGATATCAGCACAGATTCTCTTCTAAAAATGTTGAAAATTAGAGCCAACAGCCATAATTTCTTAGGGTCTGTACCTACTAAATGCCCCCTCCATGCATACACCATCTTCAAACCTGTTTTTTCTCTTACCTGCAGGGAAACCTGGCTTTGCAGTTGGCCGCCATCAGTCACATGGCTTGGAGTCTTTTTGGGGGCCAAAAACATCCTGACCTTGTGGCCACTGTGTGGGTATAATTTTGTCAAGAGAGCAAGGAGCAGATAAGAGAACAACTTGGGTGGTATATGCATGGAGGGGGGCTCCAGATAATTCTTTTAAAAAAGGCTGTTGGATTGCTTTAATTAGGCATCAGCAACAACTCAGATTTTTTTCTGCCATGATAGGGTTGCAAAGCTGACTGGCTGAAGTTCTTTTCTTAATATAAGTCTTTGTTGCTTATTATTAGTACAAACAGCAGTGACCCAAATATTCAGAACCTTCCCAAAATGTCTCCTTAGCTTTTCAGGGCTCACATCATTTTAAAGCCTGTAGTCAATCTGCTGAATCTATAAATGGTGTTATTTTCAGTTCAGTTTAACACAATACAGCAATCTGCAAACAGAGTGACCATGAAGAAACAGATGGAGAAGTGGGAAGTGGCAGCTTTCACACCTAGGCACACTGCTAGTCTCCAAATGCAAGCCTTTTGCCACTTGCTGGAACTAGAGAGGAATAACTTTACATTTAATCTGTTGTTTATTAGAAAAGCCATCTCCACCCTGCTGTTTCTGCCCACCCAGTGTGATCCCCCTTATCTCTTACCTATAGCTACAGACCATTAGCGAATGCCAAAGCATACTGACAGCAGATGTAAATTATAAACATGCCATGCCTATCAAGTTCAGCAATCTCCTCCAGCACAGTCTGCGTCACTGGTCCTCTGATTAAAGAGATGAAGACAAACTGCAGGGTCAGGCACACATCAAGCTTTCCCTGGCCAGATCAAATAAACATTAGATGCTTTGATAAAAGCTGTTTGCTGAATAACACAAAGGGCCTGCACTGTTACTGCTTATGATAGATTATATGAGCCTCCATAGCTTTCTTGTCACGTCCCGGGCTTGTTTGATCCCCTAAGTCCAATATGTCAGACTGAAATCGTGTTACAACTATGCAACCTGGCATGGGACTGAACCTGTTAAAAATAAATATGCTGAACCCATTTACCTAAAACGACTAAAGTATCATAGTTGTAGTGGGAGAAAAAAGAAAAAGTTCCTGAACGATATCACTGGAATTTATTCTAGAAGCTATTTTGTATATTAAAGCTATATTTTGCACAGCTGCTTTTTAAGTGAAACCACCCACCCACCTGATAACCTGTATTCAGTATTTTTTTATTCACCTCATTCTGGAATCTGCAAATCCCTAGGTTGGTGGAGCAACATTCTACCTTGAAACAGTGCTACACCCCTAAACCCTATAGAGAGTGGGACTGAATTTTAATAACAAATGTGGTTATGTTTTTATTGGTTGTTATTATTATCCTTTCTTCACTGTTCTACTGGCGAACCTGAAACGCAAAGTTCAGGTTCGTATCAAACTTTGCGAGTTCGGGTTCCCAAACCCGAATCGGACTTTAGCCAGAATTCCGTGTTTGAGTTCAGGGTCTGGCCTGAACACAAATAAGCTTGTTGCTGGGCAGCTTATCCACCTGCTTCACCTAAGGTTGCAGCACTAACTCACTTGAGCCCCAAATCCTATTCTGTCAGCTGTGGCCAAGCAGCGGCGGCAATGGATGGCACTAGAATTGTCCTCACTTATGGGAGCCGGCGGCCTTCTTTCTGCAGCCCCGGCTGGGGCCAGTTTGAAATGTTGCTACTTCCGCTGGCAGAAGAGAATTGGGGGCTGAGATGAGATGAGTTACAGCAGTGCTTCTGCTGCACACTCTAACGCACTCTGCCAAATTTGCAGAACTAGTTATTAGCATTTTTATTTTGTTTTGTTTTGTATCATAATTGCTCACCATGTACTTTTATATGGTAGTATTGAGAAAATCTTTAGTAATAAATCTTACAGGTCCAGGTAAAGAATATGCAAACAAATAAAGCTAATGAAAAATTGGAACATCCTCTAATTGATACACCCCTTATTGATAGGACAAGGTTTATGGGGAAGACAACATTAAAGACCTTATTTCTCCACCCGGAATCCATTGGAAATTTGTGCTCATAAATAAACATATTAAATGCTGTTAAATCTTAATAAATATGAATAGCATCAGTGCCCCTAATATACGAAGATCTGGATCTATATGTGTAGTAAAAATTATAGCACAACAGCACATACCACGCTTATAGCACTAACCAAACTTGTATCCATTAAAAGAAATTCCAGGTTTAGGGGTTGATTTAATTATGTAGAAGTGCTCGTCTGGTTCTGAATAATTAGACAATAAAAGAAAAAGGCACCTTTTCTAAAAAAAAAAAAAAAAAGTATCTGAATCTGGTTACATCACCTTGAAGAAGCGCCCTATGTGGTTTTGCTAGCAAAAAGTGAACTTCCTTTTCATTTTGTAACTAGGGATTGACTTTATATTATATGTATTTTATATTTCACCCAAAGTGCACTTTTTTCCACCTGGTGCTAAATCAATCCATGTTTAACACAATGATCCTATTTTAAAACAAAAAAGTATCTATTAACCCATACAAAGCAATAAGGGACACAAGCTGGACCACTATATATATATGCACACTATGAATATCATTGGCAACTCCTACCACAATAATCCTAATTAGTACACAAATGCAATAGGTGAAACCAAACAGTATGAAATGGCAAAGCCGTGCTTCATGTGTTATTTGGCTAGCATGCCACCTAAGGCTATATATAATGACACCTCTTAACTGATCTGAATGTGAACTCTATTGTGAAAAGACTGAGTACTGATTTCTTTTTTAAATTTGCCAGTTTACTTAAGATGAAGTACCTTAACGCTCTCAACCTATAAGTGAGCCAGTCATAAAAGTTGTTTTGTCAAGGTGTTAGTAACATTTGGCCATGTGGCTATACACTTGACAGAGAGAGTCGCTGTGATAGTAATTACATAGTTTTGACACCTACAAGTATTGTTGTTTAACACCTTGGCACACTTGTTCCCTCCTGTGCACTTTACTTATTTAGGCCCAATAAACACCTAGGCCAGCTTTTAACTACAAAAGAGCCTTAAGGATAGTTAGAAATGGGGGGAGGAAGCAACATCCACAATTTGGTGCCAATTCTCACAGGGAGCTGAAGCCACACGCTGGCCACCAATGAGTAGCAGTGAGGGCATTTTTTAAGATGACCAACAATGTCCTATGGAAGGTTACATTTAAAAACGGGACTCATGTATTAACTCTCCTTAGTGTCCTGATAATGATTTGTAGGGATGAGCGAATCGATCCGGACACACCCGAATTCATTCCGAATTTCAGGAAAGATTTGATTCTGAACGAATACGAATTTCCCCGTGATTCGATCGATCGAAATTTTCCTTTAAACTCCATTTATTTCAATTACAGCCATTGTAAAATAGTGGATGGACATGTCCGGACATGTCCGGACATGTCCCCTGGGGCAAGTTATCATGGGAAGGTCACATGCAGCCTATCAGCAGCCAGGAAGCCTGGTGACGCCACAGTGCTATATAAACGGCGGCCATCTTGCTTGTGCGCATTTCAGCCTTGCATTGCAGACAGAACGGAGGTTGCTGCAGACAGGGAGAGACTAACAGACAGGCAGGGAGAGTCAGGGAGACCCACAGAGACCCACACAGTGCCAGGGAGAGCCAGGGAAAGATAGGGAAAGATAGGGAAAAATCAGGAACGATCCAGGCAGGGACAGCAGAGAAAGTGAAAGGGAAACTTTTTTTTTTTATTTTCACTTCACTTCATTTGCCAGATCAGTTTTAAATTGCTTTTTTTGTGCTGTAAATATTCCTGGCCACTATGCATCCCATCTTGGCAGTGGCATATTTAACCCTATCTGTTACACACAAGCATTTCTTATAACTCAATTAGTTTTAATTTTTTTTTTGTATGCTGTAAAAACCCCAGGCCACATGGGCATACTATTTAAGCACATTTGACCCTATCTGTTATACTAAATCAGCTTCTAAAGGCTCTGTTTTATAAATATATTACATTTTGAATTGGTTTTGTGCATCGTGTAAAAACACCAGGTCACATGGGCATCCCAAACCAGCACATTTCACCCTATCTGTTATACTAAATCAGCTTCTAAAGGCTCTGTTTTATTAATATATTGCATTTTGAATTGGTTTTGTGCATCCTTTAAAAACACCAGGCCGCAGGGTATCCCAAACCGGCACATTTCACCCTATCTGCTATACTAAAGCAGCTTCTACAGCCTCTGTATTATTAATATATTGCATTTGGAATTGGTTTTGTGCGTCCTGTAAAAACACCAGGCCACGTGGGCATCCCAAAGAAGCACATTTCATCCTAGCTGTTATACTAAAGCAGCTTCTACGGGCTCTGTTTTTTAAATATATTGCATTTTTAATTGGTTTTGTGCGTCCTTTAAAAACACCAGGCCGCAGGGTATCCCAAACCTGCACATTTCACCCTGTTATACTAAAGCAGCTTCTACAGTGTCTGTATTATTAATATATTGCATTTGGAATTGGTTTTGTGCGTCCTGTAAAAACACCAGGCCACATGGGCATCCCAAACCAGAACATTTCACCCTATCTGTTATACTAAAGCAGCTTCTAAAGGCTCTGTTTTATTAACATATTGCATTTTGAATTGTTTTTTTGCATCCTGTAAAAACACCAGGCCGCAGGGTATCCCAAACCGGCACATTTCACCCTATCTGTTATACTAAAGCAGCTTCTACAGGCTCTGTTTTATTAATATATTGCATTTTGAATTGTTTTTGTGCATCCTGTAAAAACACCAGGCCACATGGGCATCACAAACCGGCACATTTCACCCTATCTGTTATACTAAATCAGCTTTTAAAGGCTCTGTTTTATTAATATATTGCATTTAAAATTGGCTTTGAGCATCCTGTAAAAACACCAGGCCACATGGGCATCCCAAACCAGCACATTTCACCCTATCTGTTATACTAAATCAGCTTCTAAAGTTTCCTTTTTTTTTAATATATTGCATTTTGAATTGGTTTTGTGCATCCTTTAAAAACACCAGGCCGCAGGGTATCCCAAACCTGCACATTTCACCCTATCTGTTATACTAAAGCAGCTTCTACAGGCTCTGTTTTATTAATATATTGCATTTTTAATAGTTTTTTTGCGTCCTGTAAAAATACCAGGCCGAAGGGTATCCCAAACCGGCACATTTCACCCTATCTGTTATACTAAAGCAGCTTCTACAGGCTCTGTTTTATAAATATATTACATTTTGAATTGGTTTTGTGCATCCTGTAAAAACACCAGGCCACATGGGCATCCCAAACCAGCACATTTCACCCTATCTGTTATACTAAATCAGCTTCTAAAGGCTCTGTTTTATTAATATATTGCATTTTGAATTGGTTTTGTGCGTCCTTTAAAAACACCAGGCCGCAGGGTATCCCAAACCGGCACATTTCACCCTATCTGTTATACTAAAGCAGCTTCTACAGGCTCTGTTTATTAATATATTGCATTTTGAATAGGTTTTTTGCGTCCTGTAAAAACACCAGGCCGCAGGGTATCCCAAACCAGCACATTTCACCCTATCTGTTATACTAAATCAGCTTCTAAAGGCTCTGTTTTATTAATATTTTGCATTTTGAATTGGTTTTGTGTGTCCTGTAAAAACGCCAGGCCACATGGGCATCCCAAACCAGCACATTTCACCCTATCTGTTATACTAAATCAGCTTCTAAAGGCTCTGTTTTATTAATATATTGCATTTTGGATTGGTTTTGTGCGTCCTGTAAAAACACCAGGCCGCATGGCCATCCCAAACCAGCACATTTCACCCTATCTGTTATACTAAATCAGCTTCTAAAGGCTCTGTTTTATTAATATATTGCATTTTGAATTGGTTTTGTGCATCCTGTAAAAACACCAGGCCACATGGGCATCCCAAACCAGCACATTTCACCCTATCTGTAATACTAAATCAGATTCTAAAGGCTCTGTTTTATTAATATATTGCATTTTGGATTGGTTTTGTGCGTCCTGTAAAAACACCAGGCCACATGGCCATCCCAAACCAGCACATTTCACCCTATCTGTTATACTAAAGCAGCTTCTACAGGCTCTGTTTATTAATATATTGCATTTTGAATAGGTTTTTTGCGTCCTGTAAAAACACCAGGCCGCAGGGTATCCCAAACCAGCACATTTCACCCTATCTGTTATACTAAATCAGCTTCTAAAGGCTCTGTTTTATTAATATTTTGCATTTTGAATTGGTTTTGTGTGTCCTGTAAAAACGCCAGGCCACATGGGCATCCCAAACCAGCACATTTCACCCTATCTGTTATACTAAATCAGCTTCTAAAGGCTCTGTTTTATTAATATATTGCATTTTGGATTGGTTTTGTGCGTCCTGTAAAAACACCAGGCCGCATGGCCATCCCAAACCAGCACATTTCACCCTTTCTGTTATACTAAATCAGCTTCTAAAGGCTCTGTTTTATTAATATATTGCATTTTGAATTGGTTTTGTGCATCCTGTAAAAACACCAGGCCACATGGCCATCCCAAACCAGCACATTTCACCCTATCTGTTATACTAAATCAGCTTCTAAAGGCTCTGTTTTATTAATATATTGCATTTTGAATTGGTTTTGTGCATCCTGTAAAAACACCAGGCCACATGGGCATCCCAAACCAGCACATTTCACCCTATCTGTTATACTAAATCAGCTTCTAAAGGCTCTGTTTTATTAATGTGTTGCATTTTGAATTGGTTTTGTGCGTCCTTTAAAAACACCAGGCCGCAGGGTATCCCAAACAAGCACATTTCACCCTATCTGTTATACTAAAGCAGCTTCTACAGGCTCTATTTTATTAATATATTGCATTTTGAATTTTTTTTTGCGTCCTGTAAAAACAGCAGGCCGCAGGGTATCCCAAACCAGCAAATTTCACCCTATCTGTTATACTAAAGCAGCTTCTAAAGGCTCTGTTTTATTAATATATTGCATTTTGGATTGGTTTTGTGCGTCCTGTAAAAACACCAGGCCACATGGGCATCCCAAACCAGAACATTTCACCCTATCTGTTATACTAAAGCAGCTTCTAAAGGCTCTGTTTTATTAACATATTGCATTTTGAATTGTTTTTTTGCATCCTGTAAAAACACCAGGCCGCAGGGTATCCCAAACCGGCACATTTCACCCTATCTGTTATACTAAAGCAGCTTCTACAGGCTCTGTTTTATTAATATATTGCATTTTGAATTGTTTTTGTGCATCCTGTAAAAACACCAGGCCACATGGGCATCACAAACCGGCACATTTCACCCTATCTGTTATACTAAATCAGCTTTTAAAGGCTCTGTTTTATTAATATATTGCATTTAAAATTGGTTTTGAGCATCCTGTAAATACACCAGGCCACATGGGCATCCCAAACCAGCACATTTCACCCTATCTGTTATACTAAATTAGCTTCTAAAGTTTCCTTTTTTTTTAATATATTGCATTTTGAATTGGTTTTGTACATCCTTTAAAAACACCAGGCCGCAGGGTATCCCAAACCTGCACATTTCACCCTATCTGTTATACTAAAGCAGCTTCTACAGGCTCTGTTTTATTAATATATTGCATTTTTAATAGTTTTTTTGCGTCCTGTAAAAATACCAGGCCGAAGGGTATCCCAAACCGGCACATTTCACCCTATCTGTTATACTAAAGCAGCTTCTACAGGCTCTGTTTTATAAATATATTACATTTTGAATTGGTTTTGTGCATCCTGTAAAAACACCAGGCCACATGGGCATCCCAAACCAGCACATTTCACCCTATCTGTTATACTAAATCAGCTTCTAAAGGCTCTGTTTTATTAATATATTGCATTTTGAATTGGTTTTGTGCGTCCTTTAAAATCACCAGGCCGCAGGGTATCCCAAACCGGCACATTTCACCTTATCTGTTATACTAAAGCAGCTTCTACAGGCTCTGTTTATTAATATATTGCATTTTGAATAGGTTTTTTGCGTCCTGTAAAAACACCAGGCCGCAGGGTATCCCAAACCAGCACATTTTACCCTATCTGTTATACTAAATCAGCTTCTAAAGGCTCTGTTTTATTAATATTTTGCATTTTGAATTGGTTTTGGGTGTCCTGTAAAAACGCCAGGCCACATGGGCATCCCAAACCAGCACATTTCACCCTATCTG
Source organism: Gastrophryne carolinensis (assembly GCA_027917425.1). NCBI lineage: Eukaryota > Metazoa > Chordata > Amphibia > Anura > Microhylidae > Gastrophryne > Gastrophryne carolinensis. The sequence goes on from CM051236.1 coordinate 144,464,025, forward strand.
TTATACTAAATCAGCTTCTAAAGGCTCTGTTTTATTAATATATTGCATTTTGAATTGGTTTTGTGCGTCCTGTAAAAACACCAGGCCGCATGGCCATCCCAAACCAGCACATTTCACCCTATCTGTTATACTAAATCAGCTTCTAAAGGCTCTGTTTTATTAATATATTGCATTTTGAATTGGTTTTGTGCATCCTGTAAAAACACCAGGCCACATGGGCATCCCAAACCAGCACATTTCACCCTATCTGTTATACTAAATCAGCTTCTAAAGGCTCTGTTTTATTAATGTATTGCATTTTGAATTGGTTTTGTGCGTCCTTTAAAAACACCAGGCCGCAGGGTATCCCAAACAAGCAAATTTCACCCTATCTGTTATACTAAAGCAGCTTCTAAAGGCTCTGTTTTATTAATATATTGCATTTTGGATTGGTTTTGTGCGTCCTGTAAAAACACCAGGCCACATGGGCATCCCAAACCAGAACATTTCACCCTATCTGTTATACTAAAGCAGCTTCTAAAGGCTCTGTTTTATTAACATATTGCATTTTGAATTGTTTTTTTGCATCCTGTAAAAACACCAGGCCGCAGGGTATCCCAAACCGGCACATTTCACCCTATCTGTTATACTAAAGCAGCTTCTACAGGCTCTGTTTTTTTAATATATTGCATTTTGAATTGTTTTTGTGCATCCTGTAAAAACACCAGGCCACATGGGCATCACAAACCGGCACATTTCACCCTATCTGTTATACTAAATCAGCTTTTAAAGGCTCTGTTTTATTAATATATTGCATTTAAAATTGGTTTTGAGCATCCTGTAAAAACACCAGGCCACATGGGCATCCCAAACCAGCACATTTCACCCTATCTGTTATACTAAATCAGCTTCTAAAGTTTCCTTTTTTTTTAATATATTGCATTTTGAATTGGTTTTGTACATCCTTTAAAAACACCAGGCCACAGGGTATCCCAAACCTGCACATTTCACCCTATCTGTTATACTAAAGCAGCTTCTACAGGCTCTGTTTTATTAATATATTGCATTTTTAATAGTTTTTTTGCGTCCTGTAAAAATACCAGGCCGAAGGGTATCCCAAACCGGCACATTTCACCCTATCTGTTATACTAAAGCAGCTTCTACAGGCTCTGTTTTATAAATATATTACATTTTGAATTGGTTTTGTGCATCCTGTAAAAACACCAGGCCACATGGGCATCCCAAACCAGCACATTTCACCCTATCTGTTATACTAAATCAGCTTCTAAAGGCTCTGTTTTATTAATATATTGCATTTTGAATTGGTTTTGTGCGTCCTTTAAAATCACCAGGCCGCAGGGTATCCCAAACCGGCACATTTCACCTTATCTGTTATACTAAAGCAGCTTCTACAGGCTCTGTTTATTAATATATTGCATTTTGAATAGGTTTTTTGCGTCCTGTAAAAACACCAGGCCGCAGGGTATCCCAAACCAGCACATTTTACCCTATCTGTTATACTAAATCAGCTTCCAAAGGCTCTGTTTTATTAATATTTTGCATTTTGAATTGGTTTTGGGTGTCCTGTAAAAACGCCAGGCCACATGGGCATCCCAAACCAGCACATTTCACCCTATCTGTTACACTAAATCAGCTTCTAAAGGCTCTGTTTTATTAATATATTGTATTTTGAATTGGTTTTGTGCGTCCTGTAAAAACACCAGGCCGCATGGCCATCCCAAACCAGCACATTTCACCCTATCTGTTATACTAAATCAGCTTCTAAAGGCTCTGTTTTATTAATATATTGCATTTTGAATTGGTTTTGTGCATCCTGTAAAAACACCAGGCCACATGGGCATCCCAAACCAGCACATTTCACCCTATCTGTTATACTAAATCAGCTTCTAAAGGCTCTGTTTTATTAATATATTGCATTTTGGATTGGTTTTGTGCGTCCTGTAAAAACACCAGGCCGCATGGGCATCCCAAACCAGCACATTTCACCCTATCTGTTATACTAAATCAGCATCTAAAGGTTCTGTTTTATTAATATATAGCATTTTGAATTGGTTTTGTGCATCCTGTAAAAACACCAGGCCACATGGCCATCCCAAACCAGCACATTTCACCCTATCTGTTATACTAAATCAGCTTCTAAAGGCTCTGTTTTATTAATATATTGCATTTTGAATTGGTTTTGTGCATCCTGTAAAAACACCAGGCCACATGGGCATCCCAAACCAGCACATTTCACCCTATCTGTTATACTAAATCAGCTTCTAAAGGCTCTGTTTTATTAATGTATTGCATTTTGAATTGGTTTTGTGCATCCTTTAAAAACACCAGGCCGCAGGGTATCCCAAACAAGCACATTTCACCCTATCTGTTATACTAAAGCAGCTTCTACAGGCTCTATTTTATTAATATATTGCATTTTGAATTTTTTTTTGCGTCCTGTAAAAACACCAGGCCGCAGGGTATCCCAAACCAGCACATTTCACCCTATCTGTTATACTAAAGCAGCTTCTACAGGCTCTGTTTTATTAATATATTGCATTTTGGATTGGTTTTGTGCGTCCTGTAAAAACACCAGGCCGCATGGGCATCCCAAACCAGCACATTTCACCCTATCTGTTATACTAAATCAGCATCTAAAGGATCTGTTTTATTAATATTTTGCATTTTGAATTGGTTTTGTGTGTCCTGTAAAAACGCCAGGCCACATGGGCATCCCAAACCAGCACATTTCACCCTATCTGTTATACTAAATCAGCATCTAAAGGCTCTGTTTTATTAATATATTGCATTTTGAATTGGTTTTGTGCATCCTGTAAAAACACCAGGCCACATGGCCATCCCAAACCAGCACATTTCACCCTATCTGTTATACTAAATCAGCTTCTAAAGGCTCTGTTTTATTAATATATTGCATTTTGAATTGGTTTTGTGCATCCTGTAAAAACACCAGGCCACATGGGCATCCCAAACCAGCACATTTCACCCTATCTGTTATACTAAATCAGCTTCTACAGGCTCTGTTTTATTAATATATTGCATTTTAAATTGGTTTTGTGCGTCCTGTAAAAACACCAGGCCGCATGGGCATCCCAAACCGGCACATTCACCCTATCTGTTATACTAAATCAGCTTCTAAAGGCTCTGTTTTATTAATATTTTGCATTTTGAATTGGTTTTGTGCATCCTGTAAAAACGCCAGGCCACATGGGCATCCCAAACCAGCACATTTCACCCTATCTGTTATACTAAATCAGCTTCTAAAGGCTCCGTTTTATTAATATATTGCATTTTGGATTGGTTTTGTGCGTCCTGTAAAAACACCAGGCCGCATGGGCATCCCAAACCAGCACATTTCACCCTATCTGTTATACTAAATCAGCTTCTAAAGGCTCTGTTTTATTAATATATTGCATTTTGAATTGGTTTTGTGCATCCTGTAAAAACACCAGGCCACATGGCCATCCCAAACCAGCACATTTCACCCTATCTGTTATACTAAATCAGCTTCTAAAGGCTCTGTTTTATTAATATATTGCATTTTGAATTGGTTTTGTGCGTCATTTAAAAAAACCAGGCCACAGGGTATCCCAAACAAGCACATTTCACCCTATGTGTTATACTAAAGCAGCTTCTACAGGCTCTGTTTTATTAATATATTGCATTTTGAATTGGTTTTTTGCGTCCTGTAAAAACACCAGGCCGCAGGGTATCCCAAACCGGCACATTTCACCCTATCTGTTATACTAAAGCAGCTTCTACAGGCTCTGTTTTATTAATATATTGCATTTTGAATTGGTTTTGTGCATCCTGTAAAAACACCAGGCCACATGGGCATCCCAAACCAGCACATTTCACCCTATCTGTTATACTAAAGCAGCTTCTACAGGCTCTGTTTTATTAATATATTGCATTTTGAATTGGTTTTTTGCGTCCTGTAAAAACACCAGGCCGCAGGGTATCCCAAACCGGCACATTTCACCCTATCTGTTATACTAAATCAGCTTCTAAAGGCTCTGTTTTATTAACATATTGCATTTTGAATTGGTTTTTTGCGTCTTGTAAAAACACCAGCCTGCAGGGTATCCCATATTGCCAATTTTCATAGTATCTGTTGCAGAGAACAGTATCTCACTTTATTTAGCTTCTGCTTTTTAAAGTAAACACATTTTTTTAAGTGTCTATTGCGCATTTCAAATACATAAAAATCTCAGGCAGACAAGTGCCAGGATGTTCAAAGAGGAGTGGCAGAGGACAAGATTCAGCAGGTAGAGGTCGCAGCAGACTAGGGGCGAGTGGCAGCATGAGTCACAGTGAGAGACCTGATCTGCCAGTATCTGCTAGCGGTCGTGTCTCCACCAGTAACGCATCTGCCGTGGTAGATTGGTTAACGCGGTCATCCACATCATCACAAGTTACATCTGACACCCCCAGTCTAGGGTCGGTAGGTTCCTCTGACACAACCCTGAGTTGGCATGGCCTGAGAGCAGTCCCTGTCCTCCCATTGCCTCTGTCCTACGCCGTTCCCTCCCCCAGCGACGTATCCTGTGCTTTGGGTTCAGCTCCACTCTTTAGTGAGGAGGACGATCAGATAGAGGACAGTCAGCAGCTACTGCCCAGCCAAGAAATGGAGGTGGCTTCCTTCGCTAGGCAGACAAATAGTGATGTGGAGAGTGGTGTGGGTGTTGTTGAGAGCGTTCCAGTGCCTGCGCCAGACACTGTTGAGGAAACCGAGAACATCAGTGTTGTGCAGCCACAACTCGGTGATGATGATGATGATGATGAAGCCGATCGCACTTGGGAGCCGGGTGCAGAAGGGGCTTCATCCTCATCATCAGGAGAAGAGGGGCGCAGGTTGCCCCGGAGTCAGCAGCTGAGGCAGCAAGGTTTTAGCAGCATGGTTGGCAGTCAGCATGGGGGCACAATTGTAAAGCCTGGAGTCAAATGGGGCCGGGGTAGAGCACCTGCTGCACGGCAGGCTACCTTATCGGGAGGTAGTGGATTAGGGGTAACATGGCCACATGCAAGATATGTAGACAGAAGGTGAAGCGTGGCCAGGGCCCAAATGTTGGCACCACAGCCCTGCGTCAACATATGATGCGTCACCATAAAGCGGCCTGGGAGAACCGAGGCCCTGAAGAGGTGGTCCAGGCTTCTTCCTCACCAAGTGGCACGCTGCTCCCAATTTCTGACAGCCAAGGCTCCAGCACCTCAGCCGAAGGCAGCTGTGCGTCATACCCATCCTCTGTCGCTCCTGCTCCTCCTCCTCCTCCAAGCCATGCATCCCGCCAGCAATCCATCAGCGAAGCCATGTCCAAGAGACAGCAGTATGTGCCCACTCATCCTACGGCGCAGAAGCTGAATGTCCTCCTGTCCAAGTTGCTGGTGCTGCAGTCGGTCCCTTTTCAGGTGGTGAACTCTCCACCTTTCAGAGAACTGATGGCTTGTGCCGAGCTGAGGTGGAGAGTCCCAAGCCGTAATTTCTTTGCCAAGAAGGCAGTACCAGCGCTGCACACTTTTGTTGAACAGAAGGTGGGTCAGTCCTTGAGCCTGTCAGTGTGTAGCAAAGTGCATGGCAGCGCCGACGTCTGGAGCTGTAAATACGGTCAGGGACAGAACGTCATTTATGGCCCACTGGGTGAATGTGGTCCCTTTGCAGCAGGAGCAACTTGGACAGGTCACGCCGCTTCGGCTTCTGCGCACCCTGGCCGTTGTGCCTGTGACACCGTGCGACTCGGCCTCCTCATCCTTCGCCATCTCCTCACCCTCCAATGTAGGCTCAAGTCTCAGTGCCCCTCGAGCCTACCATGTGTGCAGGGCACGGAGGTGTCATGCTGTGCTTCACATGGTTTGTCTTGGCAAACGGAGTCACACAGGGGAGGAACTGCTTAAATTTATTCATCAAGAAATCCAAACATGGCTTACTCCAAGAAAACTGAAAATGGGAACCATGGTTACCGATAATGGGAAGAACATTTTGTCTGCGCTGCGACAATGAAGGCTGACCCATGCGCCCTGCATGGCTCACGTCTTCAATCTGGTTGTGAAGCGGTTTCTGAAGTCTTCCCCCCATCTGCAAGACATCCTAACAACTTCAAGGAAACTTTGCATGCAATTCAGCCACTCATACACCGCCAAGCACACCCTTCTTGAGCTACAGCGTCAGAACGGTAGCCCCCAACATAGTCTGATTTGCGATGTTTCCACCGGTTGAAATTCCACCCTGCATATGTTGGACAGACTATACAAACAGAAAAAAGCCATCACGGATTTCTTGATGATCCAAGCGGATAGGGGGACTCCCCTGTGTAACTTCAATGTCAACCAGTGACAGCTCATACGTGACACCTGCCGTTTGCTCAGGCCCTTTGAGGAAGTCACTTTATTTGTGAGTCGCCAGGGTTACGGGATGAACGACGTGATTCCACTGCTTCATGTAGTACAGCACATGTTGGAAACCATGGCTGGTCAGGGCACTGGAGACATGTCGTCTACATCTTAGGGCCACATGAACCCTGTTGGAGCTGAACTGGAGGAGGAGGAGGAAGAGGAGGAGTGGCACAGTGCACAGTTTAGGATTGGCGAATGGAGCAGTCAGAGGAGCTAGAGGGTTGTGAGGAAAGTGAGACAGAGGACCCAGACACACCGTGGCAGTATGCAGTGGAGATGGAGACAGGTAGTCCCTCCGAGTCACTTGCACAAATGGCACGAAGCATGCTCACGTGCTTGCGTAGTGACCTCAGAGAGGGAGGACAAACTGGCCTACTACAGAGACATCCTACGTAGTCAGTTGGCCGATGCCTATCTGCACCATCGTCCATACTCTCGCAGCTCTGACTCGGGGGGCCCTCTGGGCTCACCTTCCACTGCTATAGCTGCTGGGGGGGGGTTGGCAGGAGCAGCAGCAGCAGTTCAATCAGCAGCAGCCTCAGTCTTCAGTTGTACCTTGACATGACCATGCCAACACACCTTGAGGATCCGCTGGACTTCTGGGAAGCCAAACTTGACTTGTGGCGCAACTAGCAGAGTTTGCCCTGGAAAAGCTGTCCTGCCCCGCCAGTAGTTGATTTAGATGGCAGCTGGCCTGCTCTATATAATGCTGCAAAATGGCAAATTTTTGGGCTCCTGCTGATGCCAACTTCAGGGTGTGCCTTTCAGCCAAATTTTGGCATCCTGCTGCTGATGCTGCCAACTGCAGTGTGTCTTTAGGCCAATTTTTGGGTTCCTGCTGCCAACTCCAGTGTCTCTTTCAAGCTATGTTTGGGCTCCTGCTGCTGCTGCTTGCAACTCCAGGGTGTCATTCAGCCAATTTTTGGGCTCCTGCTGCCAACTCCAGTGTGCCTTTCAAGCTATGTTCGGGCTGCTGCTACTGCTACTGCTTGCAACTCCAGGGTGTCATTCAGCCAATTTTTGGGCTCCTGCTGCCAACTCCAGTGTGTCTTTCAAGCTATGTTTGGGCTCCTGCTGCTGCTGCTTGCAACTCCAGGGTGTCATTCAGCCAATTTTTGGGCTCCTGCTGCCAACTACAGTGTCTCTTTCAAGCTATGTTTGGGCTGCTGCTGCTTGCGACTCCAGGGTGTCATTCAGCACATTTTTGGGCTCCTGCTGCCAACTCCAGTGTGTCTTTCAAGCTATGTTTGGGCTGCTGCTGCTGCTGCTGCTTGCAACTCCAGGGTGTCATTCAACCATTTTTTGGGCTCCTGCTGCCAACTCCAGTGTCTCTTTCAAGCTATGTTTGGGCTCCTGCTGCTGCTTGCAACTCCAGGGTGTCATTCAGCCAATTTTTGGGCTCCTGCTGCCAACTCCAGTGTGTCTTTCAAGCTAGGTTTGGGCTCCTGCTGCTGCTTGCAACTCCAGGGTGTCATTCAGACAATTTTTGGGCTCCTGCTGCCAACTCCAGAGTCTCTTTCAGCCAATGTTTGGGCTCCTGCTGCTGCTACTTGCAACTCCAGGGTGTCATTCAGCCAATTTTTGTGCTCCTGCTGCCAACTCCAGTGTCTCTTTCAAGCTATGTTTGGGCTCCTGCTGCTGCTGCTGCTGCTTGCATCACTATGAGGGGCCCCTCATAGTGATGCCAGCTCAGCTCTCTGCAATTGTGCCGCTCTGCGATTTTAATAGTGATGCCTCTGATCTGCATGTCATAATTATTTACAGTATTATTTCACTAACCCAGCATGCATCCTATGCGTGTTACAGCAAGGAAGAATAGTTTACAACCCTATTGAGGCTCTAGGAAGCTCAGAAATAGCCGTTTTAAATAGCGATTTGTTGCGATTAAATTCGGACCGAATTTTGTCGGATAATTCGGCGAATCAGTCGAATTGAATATTTCAAAAGTTCGCTCATCCCTAATGAATTGGATAAAAATACCCACAAATGATCTGAAGAGGGGGCTTAAACAGCTAGTTTAGAACAAAGGTATTGTGTCAGAAACCAATGGCATACAATGGCATATGTGGGGAAAAGGAAAATTAAAATCACTATAACAGGAATACCAAGTAGCATAGAGTTGTTTTAGGGGGTTTTGGTCTGCTTTAAGACCCTAAGGGAAACCCTGATGGAGGAAAAAATAGGCACCCTTTACAAGTAAATTACAAGGCTAGTATGATCCAGAGGAAACACCCCAGCAAAGCATTGCAGACGTATGCCTCGCTTCAGTAAACTTGCATTATGTCTCATGAAAATAAATTCATGCTTTATATCAAATTAATGCATGAGTTTGTGTGATTTTGTAGTGGGAAAATGGTAGACAAAACATTTAAAGCTGACAAGTTATTTCATTTAATACCCTCTTTAATATACAACAGCGAGGCAGCCCAGGATGGGGTTGCCCAAGAACTCACCTCTTCCAGAATCATTCTATGGCAGCCATGGAACAGTCTATCAGGCTTGCATGGCCAGCTGCTGCACAGTAATGTGCATGACCACTGGCCACCCTGATAGGCTGCTTGTCCAATTACTCCTTCATCGGCACCAGGGGTGAGGAAGAAGTTGGTGCCCATTGGCATGATCCTGTGATTCTTTCATGCTTGCCGTGGGCACGCCTGCAAGAGCACCAGTCCTGTGCCGAAGAGCATCTGGTATGCCATCACAGACGGAGGCTGGCCATTTGGTTTCTTAACACTGGAATACCAGCCCCTATGCCTGGTGCACCAGATTAGCTTCCTGGAGGGAGGAGCGACAGCTTTTAACAAATGATAGAAATAAAATAAATGATGGACAGATAGTTTGACCAAAACATTGCCACTTTTTTGGTCTGGCCTAGTCTGATTGAATAGGCACTATTTGGGTCAAAGGTAAAAATTAAGGCACAGGCAGAAAATGATTATTCTCCAATATTATATATTATATAATATTAGAGATGATCGAATGTTTTAAAAGTCAATCAAACTTAAACAAATCACTTCAAAAAATAAAAAAATAAGCTTCTGTCTCTGTCCACATTCCAGCGTTAAGCAATGTCCTCATCAGCTGATCGTGGTGTCTTCAGCAGCACAGAGGACCCAGATCCTCCACTCCGACACTTTTTATATCAGCGATTGAGCTGACATCACTTGCTGGTATGAAAAACCTCTCCCTGCAGTGGGAGTGAGTGGCAGAAGCCGGTAGCAGGGTGGAGGATTTGTGTACTCTGCCCAGATGAGGACAGCGGAGATGGGTGGGGGATATGGGAGAGGCGCCAAGTGATGAAAGCGGGATGACGTAAAAAACATATTTTAAGGATTTTTTCTGGTGTGTGTTTTTTCACTTAACCCTTTGTGAACTGGTAAGGGGTCCTTGAGACACATATACCAGTCCACAGATCAAGAGGAGATGGCAAATCACCTGCTCCCTTGGTGACTTGCCAAAACGCCTTGTTGCATTACTTGCATCATCAAAAGCCCTGAGGGGTGCAAAAGAGCCCATTACCCATGTGAGCTATGCAGGCTGGTTCATGTAGCTACCTCTCCGTCAGTTAAGTGTCAGCTGCATACGTAGAACACGTAGGATCTTCAGCGGGTAGGAGAACATGCGTTGCAATTAATGCAATTTTATGGATTAGGGAAGTGCCCCATGTTAGGCAGGTTTAAGGGCATTAAAGTAATCTATAAGCACTGTATTAAATGTACAAGGCACAGAATGTTTTGCATGGAAAGTATTTGAATAGGACATACAAGCCCTGGATAATGGAATGTTTCCCAGAATCTCTTGCAGTACGCAGGCCCATGCAAATGATCAACATTCTTAACTCTAAAACAAAAAAGCTTCAATATCTCACAAACGGCCATAAAACAAACCCAAATAAAGCCCTACTTGACAGGTTTTAAGAACTGAGATAAATATGCTCTTAACTACTAAAGCCAAAAGAGACATTTACTGAAATAAATGAACTTTTTTTTCTACCCAGGGAGATGAACCTGGTTCATTTTAGCTGGGAAACTTACACCTAGAGTAAAGGTTATCTTAGTTCCCAAAATTAATACTCAGAATCCAGATAAAGTCTCTAAAGAATTTCACAGCTTTTACTATAAACCATATACTAATCCCCTACCATTTGCCTTAGTAAACGATTGGCTTGATAGTATCATCTTTAATACAATTTCAGATGACCAAAAGAATCAAAAAGAAAAGGAAAGCGAATTCACTTTGCAAGAAGTTATACAGTATATGCTATTTAAAAAATCCAAAGCATCAGGTTCCAACGGGTTTTCTGGTGTATATTACAAAAAATAGGCTCCAGTGCTTTAATTATATTTTCCATCTTGGCTTTATACATAAGGGTGCTAAATTAGCTTGAATCAATGTTATTCCTAAGCCGGGTAAGGATGCCACTGTTATACCGCTCCCTTGCACTTAATAATGGCTTAAAGGTATTCACAACAATTCTCTTCACTAGACTAAATACCTTTCTCCCATCAATAATTCATATAGACTAGGCGGGCTTCATCCTTGGTCGACAGGGGCTAGGCCAGATAGGAATTAGAAGAGCAAAGAGGAGGAGATAGTAGATAAGGTATGCTTAGACCTAAAAAGGCTTTTGAGTCCCTACTCCCTATCCTTAGACTATTTACAATACACTTTTAAGAGATTTGAGTGTTTGGCTCCATTTTTAGGGAAATGCTTATATCCTTAAATATAAACTCTCAGGCATCTTTGACATCTTGAGAGGAACCAGACAAGGTTCACCCCTATCCCCTCCCTTTTTGCAAACTATAGAACCTCTAGCCAAAAAGCTGAGGCAAAATATTGATATTTAAAGCATAGGTAGTGCATACATGGGCAGAAGATATACTCCTCTACATATCTCAGCCACTGTTGTCTCTCCCAAATAACTTCAATTGCTTGTCAATTTTCAACTATTTCAGTCTCGAGATAAACCACACCAAAACATCAATGTTACCAACTCTATAATAGAAGTCATTCATTCATTTGAAATTTAGGTTCATGTGGATTCAATCTAAAATGTCTTACTTGGGCATAGAAATGTCTTCCAATTACAAGTCATGATTAAAGCATACTTTTCCAAGCTATTTAAGAAACTGTTAGATCATGTGTGGACGTGGAACCTGGCTCTTCTTGTCCTGCATTACAGGTCCTCTTAAACTGAAACAGCACCCATTTTTCACAAAATGCCTGTTGTTCTGGGTGCAGGGAGGAATCCCGATTGCAGATGCCCCCTGTGCATTAATGGCAAAGAACAACTGGGGGGCATCTGCAATCGGCATACCTCCCTGTGCAGAACAGGGTGAAAAATGGGTGGTGTTCTGGTTTAAGGACATCAAGGGCTTTCAATCTCAAATTATTATCTGGCAAGGAAAAAAGAAATGGGTAGCAAATAACACTTTATTTCCTCCCCATCTTAAGGGGGGTTGGGCGTCCCAAAATTAATACATTTCCACCACAACTCTACTATAGCTCAACTATCCTCTATCTTCACCAAACTCCCACTTGGTTCCAGATGGAAAACTACTCATGCAACGCTTATTCTATTGACACAATACTGTGGATTAATTCAGGAGATAGACCAGACATCACGTGTCCTCTTTTGCTAGCTTTCCTGTCCATATAGGATAAAGCCAGTAAAAACTTCCCTTTAAATCTACACATACCACATTAGCCTCTATTCTGGGCAACTCCACTTTTCTGCCTGGTTTACTGACAAGGAACTCTACGAAATTGGTGACCTTATTTCCTTTCTGCGTTTCGTAATCGATTTTGGTAAGTCTCTTGGAATACCTTCTTCCGCAACAAAGCCTCTCCAAACACCCCAATTTAAAATGGTATTTGAAAAATATGCCTTCCTTGGATATTTTTCTTATATAATCTATTCATTACATTAACCACAAAACTTTCTTACATGCAAGCATGGTATAAGTATTTGGGAGGCCAAGCTGACCTCACTGTTTACAAGGATTCAATACACAAAACAATAAAGTGTTCCATGAATACTGGCACAGGAGAGGCCAATTATAAAGTCTCTCTTAGGTGGTACAGGATCCCAGCTAGGATTGCCTAACAACTCACCCTCATAAGATAGATCATTGGTCTTCAACCCTGTTCCTGAAACAGGTCATATTTTACAGCGCTCCAACCTAATGCACTAATTACTTCACCTGTGCACCAGTGTGGAGAGCTGCAAAACCTGGTCTGTTTTCAACCCCTGCATTAGATTATGTAATAAAGTCGGTGATATGCATCAAATGTGGTGGACTACAGTGCCTTCCAACGACTACATTTTAAACGGTTCCCTCCCTTATTGTCACAAATCAATTAATCCATACTTCTCCAGGATTTGCACAATGGTAAATAACTAGGTATTCTCAAAACTGATCTCGTACATATTTTTAGATGCTAACACTACAATTGAGGTGTCCTAGAAACTGAATTATAAACTCTCTTCCACAATCGAGAAAAATGGCCTGACAAAAAAAGAGGGTGACAAAATCTCTAGGTAGGCTGGCAGTTAAAGGGTCAATCTAACCCCATTAGTCAGTTTGTAGTAATGGGATCCCAGTGCACCCCAGCATGCACAGCTAGTCACCCTTCCTCCTCATCTCCTTTATCCTTACTATCTCACTTTTGCTATGACTCCCGACCTACTTCCCACTTAAATATTCTTTCATAACTCTAATTTTCTTCTTTATTCTTAGTTTATGGGGTCACATTATGCTTTCATTTATGCTTTACCCTATCTATCTGCTAATAAGTCAGCTAACACATAGAACACATTCTACTCACATTTTGTTTGCAACCTTAGCTCATAACTATTTTGTAATAATGTTAATTTTGCTGTATAGACTAAGTCGGTATGTTCATCTCTAAACATTTGAATAGGTGATTCGATTTATTTTGTCTTCTACCATAATTCACATTTTTTTCTACCTTAACATGCCTATATGTTTCCTGTGAGCCAATATTTGTTGTCCACCTATAATGCGGTAGAGTAACTGTCATTCTTTGAAAGGCCCATAAAATTTTGAAACTATGGGGTTTATTCATCAAGGGATAGCGACAGGTAGTGCCTCGTAGCGGCAGGCAGCGTCTGGTGAATGCTGGGCGCTGTATGCAATACCACATTTATGAAGGCGATTCTGGTGAGTGACTCTAACAGGGCCATGTAGCATTCGATTCATCATTAAAGGTGGTTCAGCGTATAGCGCCGGCTCTCTAGCTTCCAGAGCACCAGGTATTACCTGTCGCTACCTGTCTCTCTCCCATACATTTCAATGGACGTTCAATTTCTTCTGTTTAAACAGGGTTTTATTTTTATTTTTTTTTCTCTCAAATAATTATGTCACCTCTACTGGCCTAGAAAAAGTCATTTTTGAAAACCTTTTTTGATTTTTTTTGTTTTTTATGCAGAATTGTATCTACAGGTCTGGCACTAAAGTGTTAATGTCACAATGTTACAACAACAACGCTCTATGCTATAGCGACCAGATTTAGAGCACTGATGCTCTGTGTGTGTAGTTTTTTGATACGTATGGTGTGGAGCGATGAGAGTCAGTCGGACTGAGCTGGCGCTACCACTCACTACCTGCAGCGCTGTACTGGTGTTACAGCCCCAACATACATCACATTCATCAATGCCGGTCAGGTTACTACAGAAACTGAGACGCTCTGTTACAGCGCCCACTGAGCGTCTACTACCGGTTGCTCTAAGCCTCGCTATACAGGCGCTCATCTGCCAATACTTGGCATTAGTAATGAATTAGCCTCCATGTCTCAACATACTACATGACGATTTTGCAATGCGTGGCAATGATAAATGTGCTTACCAAAACAGTTCTGAAACTAGTGCCACATTAGTCAGGCTATATTTTATGAGAGTTACATGATCTTATTAGGTTACTCAGAAGCAGGTGAATTTAACTAGTTACAGCATTCATAAGATTGGTTAGTTTACCCGTGAGACATGTGCTTGGTTTGTTATTCTGTGCCTTAAATTTGCCAGAAATAAAAACTGTAGTGTATCTACTGTAGAAACTGAATATTGGATTAAGATGTTTTATTTCAGCCTCTATTTCAGATTGTTTTTTCAAAAGTGACTGGTTCGCTTTAAATTCTCTTTTAGACTAGGAGAATAAAAAGGCAAAAGAGTTACAAGTGATGTGTGCAGATCACTCCTCTGATGCCTGGGGACCCCTTCTATGTCTACCGTAATCATAAGTGGGACGATCTTCAAAGTAGGATAGAAACTTGTGGAGACACGTACATCATTGTCAGTGTCATTATGGCGACATTGAATGTAAATTATACATTTTCCCTGCTAGACTCTCTCACTTTGAAAATTTGATCAGCCCCCTTAACAAGGGCTTTATTTTATTTCCAAAGTTAAGCATATCTGACTGCACTTCCAACTGAACTTCTTCTAGTCATTCCCTGGGTGTAAAAATGGAGACAGAAGCATATTGCTCTGAGACGACAAGGCTGCTGAAATCCTCATAGGATTAGAAAGGATCATCTAAGAAAACTTCATCTTATTTCAGTTTTTTTTTCTATGAAGACATAACTATCTAGTGTGTAATTATTTATCTATGTTAAAACTAAAAAAATGTGTATAAACTGATGCTCACTTTCACAATGGCTGCAAATGATGCACAGACCTATGATACGGTTATCTCCCTCTGATTATGGAGATGAGAGCATGAGCATACATCACTGAGATTCCCCACCGAGATAGCTTTTCACTCTTTACAGCAAGGAAAAGAGATCAAAGCCAAGATGACTAATTAACATACCAAAGGAGACAAAACCCCTAGAGATTTACCATAGTTACAGTCCAATAATAAACAACAAAAAAGATTATTTGATAATAGCACAGAGAAATGAAAGCCTTTGAAATAACATCTTCTCTGGAAAAAACGGTGGGAAAGAAATAATATCTGTGATTATGCAGAATTGTGTTGCAAGAGCTTTGGGGAATAGTTTCTCATCTTTAGCCGAACTTACTTTAAATTATTTGAGCTGGAAAAAAGAAGAAAGAAGATGTTTCTATGCTTTTTCTTTCATCCCCTTTGATACTTCCAGTGCAATTACACTGATGTTATTGCCAGCTATATTATTATGGAGAGCACACTATGAAAACAGGGAGGATATGTGCAGGGTATGTCAGTTCAGGTTGGTAAGGAGGGGGGGGGGGCTGTGATTTGTGTTGTAGGTGACATGTAGCTGTAGATCTCATTCATTACCATTAATTATACAGAATTAAAATCACCATACAAGAGGCTAAAATTGACATTTTAGTTAAATACTAGGGCCTTGATTCATCAAGAGTTGAAAAAAATTCTCATGATGGTAAAAATGTATTTCCTGAGTAAAAAGCCTGAGAATGCTAATGCTGATGAATTTTTACAATCGGTAAAAAGGGGTAAAAAGTTCAATACTTTTCTCAGAAGTAATATCGTGCCATTGACTTTTATTGTGTTTCTATCTGCTGATTCACTAAAAGTGACATTTTCAGGCTTTTTTCTCATGAATTGAATTTTTTTACTACCATGACATTTTTTCAACTCTTAGTGAATCAAGGCCTCGGTAAGTAATTGATAAGGTACATTTCTCTATTAATCAGGAAACCCTGGACCCCTTGCTTTCTCCAGCTCCTTTATAACTACTCCCTTTCTCTTCCAGACTTCTTGAACAATACCTACACTCAGATACGCCATGCCTCCCAACTGTCCCGATTTTCCCGGGATTGTCCCGATTTTTCAACAAAATCCCGCGGTCCCAGGCTGTTAGCAAATGTCCCGGGACGCCCTGCGCTGTGGTGGTGTGCCCAGTGCCGCAACGATGCCGGCGTGAAGATACTGGCTTGCGGGTGAGCGCGCAGGGGGCGGGGGCGGCGCATGGGGGAGCTGGGTTGGGGATAAAAAAAACTTACGCAGGCTGGCATGCAGGGGTGAAGGCAGCGGACATTGCTCGAGGATCGGAGCTGGAGGGCGTGACAGGGGGTGTATTCACCAGCCTTTTAAATCAATATATTTTATGTTTCTAGTTGCTTACTTCTTATTCTTACCTCCACTGGGTTGCAACTCAGTTCTGGACTCTACGATATGAGCGCAGCCAACTTGCCTCAAAAGCATCATACACACTGAGGAGAGGAGAGCGGGGTAAAGTGCAGAGGGGCAGGTTAAAGCTGTGCTTTGCTCAGACAGAGCAGAAATGGGGCCAGGAAAAGGACAGCCACCCCAGAATGCAGAGCAGCACAGTCAGAAGACACTTATTGTCTGCAGGCTGCCTGAAGGTTCATGAGCCTCCATCTTGGATGTTTAAATGCTTAGAATATGCACTAGGTGCAGGTAAGATGATTTTTGATGTGGGCAATCTGTATGTACAGGGCGGAGGAAACATATAAAATAGGCTCTTATTCACAGTGAAGGTCCGCTTTAATCTTCTCCTAACTGTCCTCAGCTCCTGACTCTGTCAACCACTCTCTACGTCTCAACAATCTCTCCTCTCCTGGAATCCAAAGTCTTGCACTTTCCTAGCTCTCCTGTTTCTCTGAATGATCTTGTAGTGTATCATACTCAAACAAAGTTTCGACTCTTCCCAAGTCTGAAGATGTGCCAGAAGTCTCCTTCTTGACCTCCTACTTGTTGCAATCTTAATGTATGGTCTTGGCCAACCTATAATCTCACCAGGCTTTCATTATCACTTTTATCACAGGACAACATTCAAATATACCTCTCTGGCCCAAAACTCTTTTCCCTCCTATCTTGTCTTCCCAACTGTGTAACAGCTATATCACTCCCTCAAACGAAATATGAAAAAAACTGGTAACTTACCAATTTTCCAATTCTCCTCCGTTTGAACAAGACCACCACCATTAGCAATGTTACAATAACTGCAATTTCCGAAGTTTGATGCACAGCCTGTCTCCTCCTATATATCATCTATAATCTAGCAATACCAACCCTGACAGAACCTTTGCTCTACGCCTGACCTTCTCCTGTACACTATGCTTACTTCTTCTTTCTCATACTCCTATTTCCAGGATTGGTCACATGCCTCTCCAATTCTCTGGAACACCCTTTCCTGCTTTATTCATCACTCCACAACCCTTCAGTGCTCTCATAATCAACAACCAATCTTGTGACCGGAGGGTTGCAAGACCAATTCCTAACAGAGGCATGACTGAAGTGCTCTTGAGCAAGGTAACTAACTGCCTTTTGCTCCCCAGGCTTCATGTGTAGGGAAGCCCTCCACTCCAGACATGTGTGTGCACTCACTGTTGTGGTTCACTTGTGTGTGTTCTCACTGCATGGATGGGGTAAATGCGGAGCACAAATTCCTATGCACAAGAATACCATGGCAATATGCACATATTAATATTATTGTTATTATTATTATTATTATTATTAATAATAATAATAATAATAAGAAGAAGAAAAAGAAGAAATAGAAAAGGAAAAATAAAACGAAGAAAAAAACTCTTCTTATAATTGTCACCTCTGTTACCACCTATTACAGGGAACATGTCACCAAATTCAGAACATACCATATCGGTAGGAATAAATCAAGGCAACTAGACCTGATGTTTTCTTATATTTTCTTCCTGAATTCAGATAGTTCTCTGAAGGTCAGAAAGATGACAAGCTAGTTGGACGACTCGTGAAATGTCTTCAATAACATAAAAGAAACTTGGCTGTCCTGATACTCAAAAAGGGAATTTATAAATGGCTATCATAGCGGGACTTAGTGTTCAAGTACATATTGCTGATTATCTTCCCTTTTTTATCATAAATGTTTATTAAAAGGTAACAGGACTCTCAGGGCAGCTGCAACAATCAACCACAATGAACAGCACACAGCTTATAAATCTAGAGCAAATCATTATATGGGAATCAAGAAACCAATGAACCAACATCCAACATTTGTCAATTCTAAGTAAACATGAAATTATTTCCATTAATTCTATAGTTTGCTGAATTTGTTCCAACAGCCTGTAAAGTAGAACAAAACCCAGCAGTGCCTGGCCCTGGATTCTAGGACCGGCTGCTGGCTTTTTCCCCAGGGCCTCCTGAATCAGGGTAATGAGGAATAATGAGACATTGTAATGTATCTTCATCTGAAGCTAGATAAATCAGTGTAGGGGATGGGTAAGATGTCTTCCAGAAGATCATCCTCTTTCAGTCTTATCTATGGGTAGTTGCAATCGACTACTTAACAAAAAATGGTCTTACTTGTAGAGCTCTCTCACTTTCAGTTATAGTATTTTTGGTTAAAGACCAAATAAGCTGTTTAAAGTGTCCAAATCATGATCAGGGGATAAGGGGTCGGTGAAAGCAGGACATAATACTCAGGCCACATTAACATGGCACAAAACCCTTTTTCTGTCCCCTTGCCCATCTCTACACACCTTCCCATGCTGAGTACATCAGGTGATGTGTCCTGTTAGACGGTAACCTATTTTCTTGTTTTTCCTCCACCGTCATCACGCCTACCAAGCAGCCGACTGGCTCATCTCAAGAATGTCAGCTGATGAGGCCCAGCCTACTGGCCACATCCTCACCTTCTGTGTAGACTGGGAAGCTCTCCTTCCCCCTAGCCTATCGAAATGGCTGGGGGTGTGGGAGTGTGCCTTTTCAACAAAGAAGCCAGGGTCTCTAGCTGCAGAGTGCCACTGTAAAGATTTACTGGCGACCCAGAGGGTTTCACCTAGCAGAGTATTCTGATTTGGGATGCTCCAAGGGAAGGTTAGCTGGTCTATAAGAATCCAGGGCTATGCTGTAAAGGTTCTGTGTCACTTTAAGTGTTGGTACCAGTTCCTGTGTCCAAAAGGGATCAGTTACTTAGTAGGGGAGCTCTTCTAAACTTGTGAGAGGTCTCATTGACTGGCTTACAGTTTGGTCCTGAGGCTGCAGGGACCAAGAGTTACAATGCCATCACCCAATCACTGCTGCAGTTGGTTTGGCTGCATTAATTGGGTGACAAAATCTGTGCCAGTCTGCAGTGCCTGGGGTCCACCAGTAAACCTGGCTGTAGGTACCCACCCCATAATTAGATTATTATCATTTATTATTATTGTTTATTTATATAGCAACATCTTCTTCTGTAGCGCCGTACAAGGTATAATTACAGATAAGGTAAAACATATTGTACAGGTCCTTTGAAAGTTAGGTAATTCTTAAGCAAGGTTATATGCTTTTCTGAGGAGGTGAGTTTTGAGGGCACTTTTAAAGGCTTGGAGCATTGATGGATTGAGCTGGGGAGTGCATTACAGAGAAGTGTTGAGGCACGTGAGAAATTTTGAAGGTGGGAGTGCTAGGAGGTGACCAAGGAGGAGGACAGGATAATGTTAGCGGCAGACGGAGGTTGTATTTGGGTTGGTTATTGCTGCATTAGAGATGAAATGTAGGGAGGGGTCTGGTTGGAGAGTGCTTTGCAGGTTAGTGTTAGAAGTTTGTACTGATCTTTCTGAGAGACAGGTAACCAGTGTAGGGATTGACAGAGGAGGGCAGCGCTGGAGAAACGAGAGAAAAGGTGGATGGGGGAAGAGCAGAGTTCAGAATAGGAGGGCTGCCAAGTCAGAATATGACCAAGGTATGCACTAACTTATTTGTGGTATCAGGTGAGAAGAAGGGACAGATGCAGGAGATGTTTTTACGTTACAGAAGGCAGGAGGTGGCTAGGGAGTGAATGTGAGGTGCGAATGAGAGAGTTGCATTTATTGTAGGATTATTTATAGAGATTGTGGTGTTAGACATTGAAAGGGAGTGGGATGGTGGGAAAATGAGCAGTTCTTTTTTGTACATGTTCAGTTTAAGGGAGCGAGGTGACCTAAAGGTAAAGATGGCTGTTAGATCGTTAGATAGGCAAGAGAGGAGGGAGGAGAGATTTGGGCCAGAAAGGTATATCTGAGTGCCATCTACATAAAAGTGATATTGGAAGCCCAGTGAGGGTATTAGTTGGCCAAGACCAAAAGAGTAAAGTAAAAAAATAGGAGTCCTACGACTGAGCCTTGTGGTACACCAACAGACAGAGGATGGGGAGAGGAAATTGTGTTTGAGTAAGATACACTGATCAGTCAGCGAGATAGGAGGGGAGCCAAGAGAGAGCAAGGCCTTGGATTCCAGTAGTAGAAAAAATATTGAGAAGCGGAGCATGGTCAACAGTGTCAAAAGCAGATGATAGGTCGAGAACGGAGTAGTGGCCTTTGCATTTGGTAGTTTATAGATCATTGGTGACTTTTGGTGCAGGCAGTTTCGATGGAATGACTTGAGCGGAAACCAGACTGGAGAGGATCTAGGAGGGAGTTTGTAGACATTGGCTAGTTCTGAGTGGGCATGTTGTTCAAAAAGCTTGGATGAGAAAGCGATATAGGGCAGTAACTGGGGAGAGCAGAGGAGCCCAGATAGGGCTTTTTGATTAATGGAGTTAAAACAGCAAGCTTAAATACGGAGGGGAAGGGACCAGTGGAGAGGTTGAATAGAGATGTTAAGGCTGGAATGACATATGGAGACAGTTAAGAGATAAAGTGAGAAGGAATGGGGTCAAGGGAGCTGGTGGTCAGGTGGGCCTTAGAGACAAGATAGTAGAGTCCTTGTGCAGTTAACTTGAGTGAAATTGGTTAAGGAATGTGGCAGGGGCAAGGTTAGAAGAAGTGAGGCTTTCTGAGGACTGAAGTTACTTCATATCTTGTGCATTTAATCTTTAAAGAATGTGGCAATTTGCTTTGTTGTTAGCTTTGAGGATGGAGGAGGTGGTGGTGTTCGGAGAAGAGAGTTGAAGGTGCTGAATAGCTGTTTTGGATTTTGGGCCTGTGCTGATATGTGTGATGAGAAATATTCCTGTTTAGCAGATGACAGGGCAGTCCTGCGTTCCTGAAGGGCTTTATTGTATAACAGGAAGTACTCCTTGGTTTTGTATTAGATGCAAGTATTACCCATTCACAGAAATATTACACCAAAATGTATTTTCTGTGTGTACACTTGGGATGCCACAAATACAAGCTATACATAGATTAGGTTTTGGTGATGAAGGACCTCAAAGAGGGGCCCATCGGGTTTTTTTCTGGTAACCCTGTGGTCCAGTCCGAACTTCATTCCTGCAGTGTCGGAACCCAGCCACTGAAAATGGAGCACAGGGCTTTCAGCAGAAAAGAGTGCTGGCTCAGACCAAATAGGTATGCTCCTTATATTTTCTTTTGGTATATCTTATTTTTTATTTTATTATGTGTATATAGGGTAAAAAATGTTCAAAAATAATATATATATATATATATATATATATATATATATATATATATATATGTTTTTCATCCCTATTAAAGAAAGATATATGGAAAATAACTGGAGCCTCCTGACCTGTTTCATGCATTTCCAGAAGGAGAAAAAATTCTCAACTCCTGTTAGGTTTTAATTAGCATTTACTTGCTGGACTTAAATTAACTAATTCAACAGATGTAAGTGAATCATCTCTGGAGATCAAACTTAATGATCTGACATTTTTCCACTTATATACACATACCTGTTTCAAAGACTAATGACCCGTTACGCCAATAACAGCATAAAACTCATCAAATGCATTTATACTTGTTTCTTTACATCACACATTGGATGCAAAATAGTCCATAGCCTCTTAAACATGAATATGTGGAATAGTACAGTTTAGCGCCTATCATATTGAGCCGATCTTTCAGAAAGGTCAGAGTTATTATAAGCTGATCATCATCAAGCTTTTTGAAAAGGTCAGATTTTATGAATTCTTACATTCATTCTTTCTATGCCAGCAACACTTATTAAACCACCCATGACCCTTCCTTTTTTTCTATAACATTCACCTTTTCACTTGTCCCAGTATTCATTGCATTAAATGTTACTAAGCAATTCATTGTGATGTAATTTCTTTTTGTAAAATGACTAGGAAGGAGCTTAGAATAAATGCATGATGATCATAGGCGTTTAAAAAATTCAAAGGACAATTGCAGTTGTAGCAAAGCAATTACCAGATACCAATGCACAAGGGTAAACATATTGGCAGCAACAATAGGAAAGCTGAATTGAATAAATCAGGATTTGATCTAGAGACACCATCGCTGCAATTTGCTCAAAAGTCTTCATCAACTCTGTTCTAAGGTTTTTTTCTTTATAATATGCAACAATGAGCTAACACTGACCTGCACCCTGGAATAAAAACATGTACTACTACCCTCTGCTCATAAATAAAAGTAAAGCAACCTCTACTCACCTTTTCTCCACCACAGCAGCTAGCTAATTCTTATGGAAGAGAAGGAAGCACACTCTATACCTGACACAACCTTATACCACAGCCACCGAGCTGCCCTCCATTCATTGCGAGAACCCAAAAGACCCAAAAGAGTTCTATCCATCGGTCTGCAACTGCAACTGGTGGACAGTTCGCAAAAGAAAGTTGTATGTGTACCTGGCAGGTGTTGATCAGCCAAGGAGGTAAGCAGGACACCTAGCTATCTTTCATTTGAAGACCATTAGTTTCTTTTATTCTTATTCAGACATGCATTGTAGCCTAGAAGAAGCTTCAGCAAACAACATTATCTCACTAGCAGCCTCCAACATGTGCAATTCTATGTAACGGACCAATAACTCATAGGGAGGCACACCAATATATACAAAAAAGATCACATCTTTTTTCCATAGCACAAAAAGACAATATAAGACACATTTAAAAAAAACAACTAAAGTACATAAATATACACACTAAACTCCAGCAAGACAGACATACATAAATAGAGGTGTAGGCGGATGGGAGAATCAATATAGAAATGAAATCAAAATACTAAAATAAATTATATATAATTAATTATTAATAGCCATACCATACTTAAACCTGCTGATCAATCATGATAAATTAATAACCAATTCTCTAGATCAATCCCTACCTATGATCTTAAATAATATCTAAATGCCATCAAATACATAATAAATATACTCCATATACATACAAATATGTTTGGCACAGCACTTTATTTATTGAGTTTGTTACCATCATATATTTAGAGTTGTGTGTTGTTATTATTATCATTAATATTGTATTTGTTTTTATGTATTTATATGGAGTATATTTGTTATTTATTTATGCTGCTTATCACTTGTTTCTGATCCTAGACCCAGCTAGCAGTGCCCAGCCCCCATTTTCCAGTTGTATGGATAAGTGCCCCATTCATAGTAAGCAGCATCATTTTTAAAGTCAGTTATATAAGTCAGCAGCATGTCTGATGATGAGACTCAGCACCACCAGGGCAAAGCCAGTCCACTATTTCAGAGTGCTGCACAATCAGCACAAAGCTTAATGTGTGTACTTTCATCGGATATTAGATTTGTAGGGGATATTTCAAATATAAAGGGTTGTTTTGGTTAATAAACTGCAAGGTGTGTACTTTTCTGCAGAGCTAAATTTTCAAGTAAATGTACTGTTACGCACATGCTTTACTTTGAGGTGTTTGGCATCTTTTCCCTTGACAGTACCTATGCATGTTGTGTATAGTTCTGTTCGGGGACCTTACTTTTTTTAGATTTAACTTGTTTATTCTTGTCTGCATATAGTTTTTTTTTTTTTTTTGAAAATGTGGCCTTGATTCTGCTTTTTTATTCTTTTTATTAGGAAAACCCTGTGCAACCAAAGAATTCATCGAGGGATTACTTCCGGGAAAACTACCCATGTCAACATCCCTGGTATGGCTGGCTGGAAAGCTTGGGGTGAGTACTTCCAGAGAATATATAGTTTGTGGGGGTATTTTAAAT
Source organism: Gastrophryne carolinensis (assembly GCA_027917425.1). NCBI lineage: Eukaryota > Metazoa > Chordata > Amphibia > Anura > Microhylidae > Gastrophryne > Gastrophryne carolinensis. The sequence goes on from CM051236.1 coordinate 144,488,222, forward strand.
GTAAAAAAATATTTTTCTTGAAATACTGCAAGGTGCACATATCACATAGCAGTTATATTTTATCTGACAATCTCCTAAAGCGCTGTTTCAGTTTGGGGGAGTCTCCTGGGCAGGAAAGAGTGTCTACCAATACATATATGGTACTGCTGTAGCCAGGAGGAATGGGGATCTTACACACAATATGATTTTATTGACAAACTTACATTTTTATTACAAAAAAACACTACAAATTTCTTTTGCACATATTTCACCCAAAAATACTAGTAAAATACAAAAAAACTAGTCTGGCAACAGAGGGTCACAAAATCTTCAAGTAGGCTGGCAGTAAAGGGGTTAAGACATGCCTGAATAATTGTGATATAAAAAAAACTTATGATGCACTTGGTCGTCAGCAATGAGTTGTAGAAGTTCACCTCTCGAATTTTCTTCTTGGTTAGTATATTTTGTAATCTATCCCCTCGATTCAAAGAGCAAAAGTTAATTGATTTCGGATCGAGAATCGTAAGTTTGGGTGGGTGTTTGTCATTTTTTCCTGTTTTTTTGGCCATTTACGACTCGCACGAGCCTACGTTCGAATGCGTATATGCTCTTACGATCATCGCAAGTTCGTTCGTAAATTTTAGGATCAAAACGTAAAACTTAGGATCAAATCCTAAAACTTAGGATCAAAACGTAAAACTTAGGATAATTGGATGTGTTTAGGTGTGATTCAGAGAACAGTTTTCAAACCTCTAAATACGTTTTAAAAGAAAGCCACTGCCGACACCTTTTAGCAGTCGGATTGCTGTTCTTGAACAGGTTTTTTGGCTATGTGGAGGAGTCTGAGCGTCTTGAGCTCCAATGAACTGCATGTATCAGCATGGCCGAGGCCATAAATTGTATGGCAATGCATACCTGATTCATGTATGCCTTATAAAAGCATTTTAATGTGGACCTTAATTAGTCCTTTGCATGTAAACCTTTATTTGGCAATATATTTGCCTTAATTAAAGAAACTTATGTCCTTTGGTATTTATTTTTAAATTGATGTACTAGAATAATATTTTTAGATTGCATTTATTGGTGTAGTTGTTTACCTTTGCTTTGTTTAATTATTTAAGCACATCTTTGGTCAGATGCATCACACTTACTGAGGAGAGGAGAGCGGGATAAAGTGCAGGATGTGGGTTACTGCTGTATTTTGCACAGACACAGCAGAGCTGGGGGCACGGAAAGGTCAGAAATCAAAGAATGCAGAGCAACACAGTCACAAGGCCCTTTCTGTTTGCAGGCTGCCCGATAATACCTGAGCCGCCATCTTGGCTGTTTCTAGGCTCATAACATGCAGAAGTTGCTGGGTGTTTTTTAATATTTGAGAGCAATCTGTATGTAGAGGGTGTGGGTAACCACACCCAAAATTTTAAGTTGTACCATTTGAAGCCTAAATATTAAAATTAAATCCACAAGTAAAAAATGCAAGTTAACTAAAAATTAAACAAAGTAAGATTTACTTATGCAAATGCATTCATTAATGGTTGGTTACTACAAAATGAATGAAATAAAGAAAAATAAAAGACCAAATATTTAGAATGCACTTTAATGAGGTAAGTTTGTAGTGCGCAGCCGCAAGATCAGAAGGATTTACGTCCAGACAAAAAAGGAAAAAGGGCAAAACCAATGTTGCAACCTGAGAAATGAAACGGAAAATTCAGGATGGAAACTGACATAGGTCTGATTCCCGAACTGCCATACGAACGGACGTATATTTTAGGATAGAAACGTATTTGCTTATAGAATCACTCGCAAGTTCATACGAACGCACGTGCACGAGCGGACGTGAAAAATAGGATGATCGGCACCAAAATCCAAGCTGTTACATGTTTCTTTGAATCGACCCTTATATGTTCTTCGCGTCAGAGATCACTATATTTGTTTTTAATTACACATAGGTTTTTGATACTAACCCCTTTTTTCTGGTCACCACGATGTCTCCTTGTCCCTCGCTGCGCCCGATATGGGATCATTGTCGGGTCTGTATCAGGGAGACATTGGGGCTGCAGGTGTCCCCGATTCAGGTAGTTCCGATCTGATTGGTTCTGCTGCTGCAAGACACTCCCATCTCCATTCAGTGTCTCGAACTGCCTGATAGGCAGAGAGCGGCACAATCCCCGGCCTCTCTTTCCCTCAGTTGGATGGTTTCCATCCCTCCTTTTCCCCCGGACGAGACAGCTCAGTAGGGGAAGGTCTTGATGCCATAGTGTACACGTAAATGGCAAATAATTTAAAAAATGTAACAGGTAAGACTAAGGGGCAGTCAGCCCATAAATGCGTCACCTTAACCTATGGACTCGTTGTTGAACATGGGGCACTTTGAAACCTTTGATGTTTTTAAAGCATACCAATACATTTTGGATTTTTATGGGACCTCTCACTGTGCTGGATCTGCTTTGATTTTCTCATGTGCCAGCTCCATTGACTTAAATGGAGGGGGTATGTAGCATCTGGCATGCCCATTCTATTGAAATTAATAGAGTCGGTGTGGCCAGTTGGGGGGACTAATGCCGGGACTGCAGCGAGGAGGCAGCATCTCAAAGACAGTCCGTGGTCTGGCATGGGATGGCACAGTCTGGGTCTCCGGCAAGGGAAAGTTTCAAAAACCCAGAATATAGCTGATCAGTTGTGGGGGGCTAAAGATGAGTGTATAGTGTTTATTGTTTTTGTCCGTACCCTTCTATTTAGTGCAAATCCCTGATTTTGGATGCCCTGCTGCTTAATGATCCTTAGAAAGTCAAAAACATGCTTATTTAATCACCCACTTCACACTTTAGCACCACTCTTGTGGCCCATGTGACATCTAGCGGCTCATTGGGTTTGCCAGGCTTGCGTGCGTGGTTCCCATCAATGTCCGCACAATGATCTAATTGGCTGCCAAGGGAAAAGCTGAAGCCTGTTTTCAGGCTTATTAGGAGATTGTTAGACAAATCGCAAACTGGGATACTTCAGTTTTAATTGAAAACTATTCAGTGGACCTAAAGTCCTATTTGATGTTAGATCTGCTTTAAGAAGAAACTTAAAGTGGACCAAAACCCACAGAGATCGGCCAAGGAATCTATAAGATTCCCGGGCCAATTGATTCTCTTCCCCAGCGCATCCAAAATCGGGATACCCCACTGTGTGAAACCCCCTGTTCACCCATAAACTCACCTTCTTTTCAGGTCCAAAGGCACATGCGTGAGCTGCAGCCTCATCCTGCTATCCCTCTTACAAGGCATGTGCCTGCACCAGGAATTTGTGAATGGACACAGCGGACATGCTCTGAACGAAGGGGCTCGAGAGGATCCAAGCAAGCTGATTGGACCAGTGGCCGGGAAGAATTGAGTTTGTTCGAGTGACCTGGGGGGTTATTGGAGTGCCCCAAGGGCGAGGACCAAATCCCAGGATAGTAAAAATCCTGGGTTTTGGTCCACTTCAATGATAGAACAAGGGGGCACAACCTGAAGCTAGTCGGAGGGAAGATCAGGAGCAATGTTAGAAAATATTATTTTACAGAAAGAGTAGTAGATGCTTGGAACAAACTTCCAGCAGAGGTAGTTGAAAAATCGTCAGTGAATTTAAACATGCCTGGGATAAGCACACATCTATCCTAACATAAAGAGTACATACAGTATACCCATAAGGGCAGACTAGATGGACCGGATGGCTGCTGTCAGCCTTCTATGTTTCTATTAAGAGGCCGATTCATTAATAGCGGCAGGTAGCGATAGATGAGCGACAGTAGCGGTATTTTCACAGCGCCCGCTAGTATTCGCTGTGCTTGGCCGTTGTTCGGTTGTTGACAGCGACTCAGTCGGTGTGCGGTAATGTTGAATACGGGGTTAGCGAATGGCTCCCAGCATATTCATTAACAAATCACGCTCAAAAAATTCTCGCGCTGTGAAATGCTTGTTTAAACCCCAGAGAGCTGGCGGTGATGGGTTAAAAGTAGTTTTTTAACCCCCAAACAACCATATTTTGTGAAAAAAAACAAAACAAGTTTTACAAAACATTTTGTAATATAAATACATTAATATCAGACCTGTAATATCAATTCTGCACAATTTTTTTTTTTAACCATAAAAAAAATATCTAACATTGAAGAAGTGGTTACAGAATTTTTGACATTTAAAAAAAAAAAAAAAAAAATACATTAATAGCAATTAATTATGAATATTAAAAGATTGCTCCATTGAAATGCATTGGAGAGAGCCAGGTAGCGAGAGGTCATACCTGTCGCTGTTCAAGGTCGCTCGCTGGCGCTGTGGGGTGAGGCTGGAATAATGATGAATAATTTGCTATCTGGCGCTCTGTCAGTCGCTAAGCAGGATCGGCTTGATAAATGTGTGATTGCGGAGGGGAGCCAGCGTTCTCGTGGCGGTGACCGTCATTACCGTTCGCTCACCATTCGCTACCTGGCGCTATCCCTTGTTAAATAAGGGCCTAAGGATCTTCCACCTACTATTATGCTGTCATTGGTAGCAACCTATAGCCAAACAGCTGGGTCTGGTCCAGCCCTTCCTAGTCATTGGAATAAAGTTACTATTCACTGTTGTTGTTTCACGTTAGAATGAAAGTTTTGTTATAAGACTTTTGTTAGAGGTTTGTTTAAGTAATGCAATTGTGATAAATGTAGCCTTTTGTCTACCAAATGGGTGAGGAAGCCCTTGAGCAGGCATCTTGTTCTGTTGAGTTATATCAGCAGCTTAGTCAGTGCCTGGCAAATGGTACCAAGCAGAAGGTTACTGCACACCAAACACCATGTGTCATTTTTGTTTCCAGAGGACAGGACTTCATGGGTTAGTCATCTGTTTATTACAGAGTTCCTGCCAGTACAAGTGACATGAGATAGATTTCCTGGCTCAAAAATATATTTTTATGGCCTTTCCAATGATGATTGTTTTGTGTGATCTGTTTTCTCCCTTTCACTGCGTGACAGTATTGTGGCCAACCGAGGCATTTACTTTGCTTTTAGCCAGTAAACAAGCCTTTGTTTTCTTGGTGTAGCTAGTGGTTTTAAAACTGTGAAAATGATATAGTAGGTATCAAAGAACCATGGAGGGCTTCAAAATAAAATCACAACATTTACTGAAATGTCTGTTGACACTGGAATTTTATCACGCTATAGTTTTAAAGTGAATGCAGAAAAATAAAAAAAAGATACTGAAATGACAGGGAAGAAAATATAGGAGTTAAAAGAAAAAGTACTATTTCCTGCTAAAACTGACCACAGACCCCGTTGGAGTTTGGGCAAAAGTGGGCTCCATCCTGTGGCCTCTGCGATCAGTGAGCTGCCACATAAAAACAGTGTATCAATATCACAAGTAGCAGTGAAATATCAGCAAAAAATTGAGGTTTTTTTTTTACCATGTTTGCTACCTCTGCTGGAAGTGTGTTTGCTTTACAGCACAAGTACAAGATAAATCCACCCCAAAAAATTATAATTACAGCATTTTCAGTTGAAATGGGAACCTTGGGTTATATCGGGAGATGGGATGAGAAGTATAACCATTTAAAGTGGACCAAAATCCGGGATTTTGACTATTCCAGGTTTTGGGCCTTGCCCTCGGAGCACCCAAATTTGCTATGCCCCGCTGTGTAAACCCCCACAGGTTTCCCATTAAAACTCACCTTTCACCGGTCCTATGGTGCATGTGCATACTCTCATCCAATCAGCGTACTCAGTGGCGCTTATCAGTTTTGGCTAAGACTCGAGCATGCCGGTGACCTAATTTCTGCAAGCCTCTAACAGGGTACGTATCCGTGCCAGCCATTCTCAAATGCCTGGTGTGGGTGTATGCGCTGTATAGCCCACAACCGCTGTGGTTCGCGTGTGTCATTGGATCAGGGAGAAGGTAGATTTTACAGGGGACTTCAGGGTGGGTCACATAGCTGGGTCTCCCATTTCTGAATGCCCCGAGGGGAGGGAATCAGGCGGCCCAGAGTCTTTAGACACCACCAGGGACACTTTTGGTCCACTTTAAAACAGGAAACCAGTTAGGCCATAACTCTAGCTTTACTCCTAGAAACATAGAAATATAGAAGGTTGACAGCAGAAGGAGACCATGCAGTCCATCTAGTCTTCCCTTATGTGTATCCTTTATGTTTTCTTTATCTTAGGATAGATGTATGCTTATCCCAGGTATGTTTAAATTCACTGACTGACGATTTTTCAACTACCTCTGCTGGAAGTTTGTTCCAAGCATCTACTACTCTTTCTGTAAAATAATATTTTCTTACATTGCTCCTGATCTTCCCTCCGACTAGCTTCAGGTTGTGCCCCCTTGTTTTATTAATAAAAACACTTCCCTCCTTAACCTTATTGAATCCTTTCACATATTTAAAGGTCTCAATCATGTCACCCCTCTCCCATCCTTTCTCTAGACTGTGCACATTAAGTTCTTTAAACCGAGCCAACAGCCTGGTATATTTGGAAAATCTCTTATCAACAATCTGATACCAATCCTTCAGCCAGCAGGAGATCCACTGAACTATCCAGGGATTGAGTCCTACCTTCAATAACTTTTCTATGAGCTCTTTATGTGGTACCGTGTCAAAGACTTTGCTAAAATCCAGATAGGCGATATCTAGAGATGAGTGAAAAATTTGATTCGACTGATTCGCAGAATTTTCCGACAAAAATCGTTTTGACCCAAATTTATTCGCAACAAATCGCTATTAAAAACAGCTATTTCTGAGCCTCCTAGAGCCTCAATAGGGTTGTAAACCATTATGCCTTGCTGTAACACACATAGGATGCGTGCTGGGTTAGTGAAATAATACTGTAAATAATTATCACATGCAGATCAGAGGCATCGCTAATAGAATCGCAGAGCGGCACAATTGCAGAGAGTTGAAGTGGCATCACCATGAGGGGCCCCTATAGTGCCTGAAAAACACTCCCTGGAGCTGGCAGCAGCAGGAGCCCAAAAATTAGCTGAATCACACCCTGGAGTTGCAAACAGCAGCAGCAGCTGCAGGAGCCCAAACATTGCTTTAAAGAGACACTGGAGTTGGCTGCAGGAGGCCAAAAATTGGATGAATCACACCCTAGAGTTGCAAGCAGCAGCAGGAGCACAAACATTGCTTTAAAGAGACACTGGAGTTGGCTGCAGGAGCCTAAAAATTGGCCTAAAGACACACCCTGGAGTTGGCAGCAGCAGCAGCAGGAGCCCAAACATAGCTTGAAAGAGACACTGGAGTTGGCTGCAGGAGCCCAAAAATTGGACTAAAGACACACTGGAGTTGTCAGCAGCAGCAGGAGCCCAAACATAGTTTGAAAGAGACACTGGAGTTGGCTGCAGGAGGCCAAAAATTGGATGAATCACACCCTAGAGTTGCAAGCAGCAGCAGCAGCAGGAGCCCAAACATTGCTTGAAAGACACACTGGAGTTATCAGCAGGAGGCCAAAATTTGGATGAATCACACCCTGGAGTTGCAAGCAGCAGCAGGAGCCCAAACATTGCTTGAAAGAGACACTGGAGTTGGCTGCAGGAGCCCAAAAATTGGATGAATCACACCCTGGAGTTGCAAGCAGCAGCAGCAGCAGGAGAACAAACATTGATTTAAAGAGACACTGGAGTTGGCTGCAGGAGGCCAAAAATTGGATGAATCACACCCTAGAGTTGCAAGCAGCAGCAGCAGCAGGAGCCCAAACGTTGCTTGAAAGACACACTGGAGTTGGCAGCAGGAGGCCAAAATTTGGATGAATCACACCCTGGAGTTGCAAGCAGCAGCAGGAGCCCAAACATTGCTTGAAAGAGACACTGGAGTTGGCTGCAGGAGCCCAAAAATTGGATGAATCACACCCTGGAGTTGCAAGCAGCAGGAGAACAAACATTGATTTAAAGAGACACTGGAGTTGGCTGCAGGAGGCCAAAAATTGGATGAATCAAACTCTGGAGTTGCAAGCAGCAACAGCAGCAGAAGCCCAAACATTGCTTTAAAGAGACACTGGAGTTGGCTGCAGGAGCCTAAAAATTGGCCTAACGACACACCCTGGAGTTGGCAGCAGGAGCAGCAGGAGCCCAAACATAGCTTGAAAGACACACTGGAGTTGGCTGCAGGAGGCCAAAAATTGGATGAATAACACCCTGGAGTTGCAAGCAGCAGCTGCAGGAGAAGGAGGCCAAACATTGCTTGAAAGAGACACTGGAGTTGGCAGCAGGAGCCCAAAAATTGGACTAAAGACACACTGGAGTTGGCAGCAGCAGCAGGAGCCCAAACATAGCTTGAAAGAGACACTGAAGTTGGCTGCAGGAGGCCAAAATTTGGATGAATAACACCCTGGAGTTGCAAGCAGCAGCAGAAGCCCAAACATTGCTTGAAATAGACACTGGAGTTGGCTGCAGGAGCCCAAAAATTGGATGAATCACACCCTGGAGTTGCAAGCAGCAGCAGCAGGACCACAAACATTGATTTAAAGAGACACTGGAGTTGGCTGCAGGAGGCCAAAAATTGGATGAATCAAACCCTGGAGTTGCAAGCAGCAACAGCAGCAGAAGCCCAAACATTGCTTGAAAAAGACACTGGAGTTGGCTGCAGGAGTCTAAAAATTGGCCTAAAGACACACCCTGGAGTTGGCAACAGCAGCAGCAGGAGCCCAAACATAGCTTGAAAGACACACTGGAGTTGGCTGCAGGAGCCCAAAAATTGGATGAATCACACCCTGGAGTTACAAGCAGCAGCTGCAGGAGAAGGAGGCCAAACATTGCTTGAAAGAGACACTGGAGTTGGCTGCAGGAGGCCAAAATTTGGATGAATAACACCCTGGAGTTGCAAGCAGCAGCAGAAGCCCAAACATTGCTTGAAATAGACACTGGAGTTGGCTGCAGGAGCCCAAAAAATTGGATGAATCACACCCTGGAGTTGCAAGCAGCAGCAGCAGGACCACAAACATTGATTTAAAGAGACACTGGAGTTGGCTGCAGGAGGCCAAAAATTGGATGAATCAAACCCTGGAGTTGCAAGCAGCAACAGCAGCAGAAGCCCAAACATTGCTTGAAAAAGACACTGGAGTTGGCTGCAGGAGTCTAAAAATTGGCCTAAAGACACACCCTGGAGTTGGCAGCAGCAGCAGGAGCCCAAACATAGCTTGGAAGACACACTGGAGTTGGCTGCAGGAGCCCAAAAATTGGATGAATCACACCCTGGAGTTGCAAGCAGCAGCTGCAGGAGAAGGAGGCCAAACATTGCTTGAAAGAGACACTGGAGTTGGCAGCAGGAGCCCAAAAATTGGACTAAAGAAACACTGGAGTTGTCAGCAGCAGCAGGAGCCAAAACATAGCTTGAAAGAGACACTGGAGTTGGCTGCAGGAGGCCAAAAATTGGATGAATCACACCCTGGAGTTGCAAGCAGCAGCAGCAGGAGCACAAACATTGATTTAAAGAGACACTGGAGTTGGCTGCAGGAGGCCAAAAATTGGATGAATCAAACCCTGGAGTTGCAAGCAGCAACAGCAGCAGAAGCCCAAACATTGCTTGAAAAAGACACTGGAGATGGCTGCAGGAGCCTAAAAATTGGCCTAAAGACACACCCTGGTGTTGGCAGCAGCAGCAGCAGGAGCCCAAACATAGCTTGAAAGACACACTGGAGTTGGCTGCAGGAGCCCAAAAATTGGATGAATCACACCCTGGAGTTGCAAGCAGCAGCTGCAGGAGAAGGAGGCCAAACATTGCTTGAAAGAGACACTGGAGTTGGCAGCAGGAGCCCAAAAATTGGATGAATCACACCCTGGAGTTGCAAGCAGCAGCAGCAGGACCACAAACATTGATTTAAAGAGACACTGGAGTTGGCTGCAGGAGGCCAAAAATTGGATGAATCAAACCCTGGAGTTGCAAGCAGCAACAGCAGCAGAAGCCCAAACATTGCTTGAAAAAGACACTGGAGATTGCTGCAGGAGTCTAAAAATTGGCCTAAAGACACACCCTGGAGTTGGCAGCAGCAGCAGCAGGAGCCCAAACATAGCTTGAAAGACACACTGGAGTTGGCTGCAGGAGCCCAAAAATTGGATGAATCACACCCTGGAGTTGCAAGCAGCAGCTGCAGGAGAAGGAGGCCAAACATTGCTTGAAAGAGACACTGGAGTTGGCTGCAGGAGGCCAAAATTTGGATGAATAACACCCTGGAGTTGCAAGCAGCAGCAGAAGCCCAAACATTGCTTGAAATAGACACTGGAGTTGGCTGCAGGAGCCCAAAAATTGGATGAATCACACCCTGGATGTTACGCACCGGGTTGAACGTGCGAAGAAGTGGACCCGCGGGATCTGCAGAACTGTTTGGCAGATACCGCGTCAGGGGAGCGGAGTCTAAGGAGCCACTGGTTTTCACCAGAGCCCACCGCAAGGCGGGATGGTCTTGTGCGGCAGGTGACTCCCAGGTCGCTACCCCCCAACAGCGGCACAGTTCCACAAACTGCTGAGGTGACGTGCAGTAGAGACAAACAGTGGTCGAAGGAGAAGGCCGAGGTCAGGACTGGCAGCGCGGGTTCAATAGCGGAGAAACAAGCCGAGGTCGGGACGGGCAGCACAGGTTCGAAGGTCAATGGGAGAGCCGAGGTCATACACGAGGAATCAAGCAATACAGCGACTGTCATTCACGGAAGAACACCGAAGATCCGGCACAGGAAGGAAGGCAGGGTTCAATTTATGGGAAGAGCCGAAAAGGGATTGGATGGCCAGACACCAATAATCAGGACCTTGGCCCTTTAAATCTGTGAAGGTTGACGCGCGCGCGCCCTAGTGGCCGGGGACGTGCGCGCACGGAAGGCGGAACTGCAGCAGTAGGAGGAAGCCGGCGGCCATGCCGGTCAGAGGAGGAAGCGCGGGGACCAGGTAAGGGGAAAACGCAGCCTGGGGGGCCAGCAGCGGACGCCCAGATGGCGGTAGAGCGGGGAGCGCTGCAGGAAGGGGACGCAGCGCTCGCCCGAGGAGAGGCACGGAGGGGGGCGCTGTGCGGGGAAGACGCAGCGCTCGCCCTAACAGTACCCCCCCCCTTAGGTCTCCCCCTCTTTTTGGGACCGAGGAAGTTAGAAATGAGGCTCCGATCGAGGATATTCTCCTCAGGCTCCCAGGACCTCTCTTCTGGACCGCAATTCTCCCAATCCACTAGAAAGTATCGTCTCCCTCTGGATGTTTTGGAAGACAGAATCTCTCTCACCGAGAAGGCATCTTCGGTACCCGCGACCGGAAGTGGCTCCAACGTTTTAGAAGAGAATCGATTAGTCGTCGGAGGTTTTAATAATGAAACATGAAAAGAGTTGGGAATACGTAAGGAGGCTGGCAGATGAAGTTTGTAACAGACCGGATTAATTTGTTGCTTGATCCTGTACGGCCCTAAATAGCGAGGACCCAATTTATAACTGGGTATCTTGAAACGAATGTACTTGGCTGAAAGCCAAACTTTATCTCCAGGAAAGAAAACAGGAGCGATTCTCCTTCTTTTATTAGCGCTGTTCTTCATGCGGGTAGAGGCTAGAACAAGAGAATGTCGTGTTTCACGCCAGATAGAGGAAAAAAACTGTGTTAAGTCATCCACGGCGGGTACCCCCGACTGTGTAGGTAAGGGTAGAGGAGGCAAAGGTTGGCGGCCATAAACAATGAAAAATGGAGATTTCTTTGTGGCTTCAGAATCTTTGAAATTATAAGAGAACTCCGCCCATGGCAAGAGATCGACCCAGTCGTCTTGTCGGGCCGAAATGAAGTGACGTAGATATTGTCCCAGAACCTGATTGACCCTCTCCACTTGGCCGTTGGACTGGGGGTGGTAAGCCGAGGAAAAATCTAATTTCACTTTTAACTGAGTACAGAGAGCCCTCCAGAATTTTGAAACAAACTGAACTCCCCTGTCGGAGACAATGTGGGAAGGAAGTCCATGGAGCCGAAAAATATGCTTAAAAAAGTTTTTAGCCAAGTGAGGAGCGGATGGGAGTCCTGGTAGCGGAACGAAGTGCGCCATTTTTGAAAAACGATCCACAACAACCCAGATCACTGTATTGCCTTGAGATGGAGGAAGATCCGTGATAAAGTCCATAGCGATGTGTGACCAAGTGATTTCAGGAATAGGAAGAGGATGAAGAAGACCCGCCGGTCTTTGGCGAGGGGTTTTATTACGTGCACAGGTGGTACAAGCTTGCACGAATTCTGCCACATCCTTCTCAATGGAGGGCCACCAATAATATCTGGCAATAATTGCGTTAGACTTTTTGATACCAGCATGCCCGGCAATACGGGAAGCATGACCCCATTTTAATATTTGGAGGCGTCGGCGAACCGGGACAAAGGTCTTCCCAGGCGGAGCTTGCATTAGGGAGGCAGGAGCAGAATGAATCAAATGATCAGGGGATATAATGAACTGAGGAGCAGTGTCCACGTCAGTGAAGTCCGAGGAGCGAGACAGAGCATCTGCCCTGATGTTCTTAGAGGCAGGCCGAAAGTGAATGCGGAAATTAAACCGCGCGAAGAATAGTGACCAACGAGCTTGGCGAGGATTCAAGCGCTGAGCAGTTTGTAGATACAAAAGGTTCTTATGGTCGGTAAAAATAGATATGGGGTGAAGCGACCCTTCTAGAAGATGTCTCCACTCTTCAAGAGCTAATTTGATAGCCAGAAGTTCACGATCCCCAATAGAATAATTTCGCTCCGCGGAAGAAAAGGTCCTAGAAAAGAACCCACAAGTATGATTTTTCCCTGATGGAGACCTCTGTGTGAGTACAGCTCCTGCTCCAATGGAAGAAGCGTCAACCTCCAGAGAAAAGGGACGAGAAGGGTCTGGTCTGGAGAGCACCGGGGCCATAGAGAATGTCTTTTTCAATGTTAAAAAGGCTGCCTCCGCCTGTGGAGGCCATGACTTGGGGTTGGCTCCCTTTTTGGTGAGAGCCACAATGGGGGCCACGATAGTGGAAAAATGGGGTATGAATTGACGGTAATAGTTGGCGAAGCCCAGAAATCGTTGAATGGAACGCAGACCAACAGGCCGAGGCCAGTCTAATACCGCTCTCAATTTGCTAGGGTCCATTTGTAGTCCTTGGGCTGAAACAGTATAACCCAAAAAAGGCAGAGCGGTCTGGTGAAAGAGACACTTTTCTAATTTGGCATAAAGATGATGCTGCCGAAGGCGGGATAGTACCAGACGAACGTGCCGGTGATGCTCTTCGAGGGAAGAAGAGAAGATGAGGATATCATCTAAATAGACCACGACACAGGAGTGCAACAAGTCCCGGAAGATATCATTGACGAACTCTTGAAATACGGCAGGAGCATTACAAAGCCCGAAGGGCATCACCAAATACTCGAAATGACCGTCACGGGTATTAAAGGCAGTCTTCCATTCGTCTCCCTTGCGGATGCGGATCAGATTGTAGGCTCCTCGAAGATCTAGTTTGGAAAAGATCCTGGAGCCACGAAGACGGTCGAAGAGTTCTGGAATTAAAGGTAAGGGGTATCGGTTCTTTACCGTGATCTTGTTAAGACCCCGATAGTCAATACAGGGTCGGAGAGAACCGTCTTTTTTCTGTACAAAAAAAAAGCCTGCCCCAGCGGGAGAAGAGGACTTCCGGATGAAGCCCCTCTGCAGATTTTCTTGTATGTAAGTAGCCATTGCTTGAGTTTCGGGGACGGATAGTGGGTAGATACGGCCACGAGGAGGAGTGGTTCCAGGCAGGAGATCGATCGGGCAATCATAAGGGCGATGTGGCGGAAGGATCTCAGCTTGCTTCTTACAGAAGTCGTCAGCGTAGGCCCGGTAAACTTCGGGTAGGCCCGGTAGAGATGTGGTAGGATGATCGGTTCGAACTGGTAAGGCTTTCAAGCAATTCTTTAGGCAGGTTGTACCCCACGCCTTGATGTCCCCTGTGACCCAGTCTAGGGTAGGATTATGGAGTTGAAGCCAAGGAAGACCCAATAGGATTGGGGAAGTACAATGGGGTAACACAAAGAGTTCCAAGTATTCCTGGTGAAAGAGGCCAATCTTAAGGAGCAAAGGCTTGGTACGGTACTGCACCATACAATTCAGTCTATCTCCATTAACTGAGGCGATGAATAACGGTTTGGCCAAGCGGTTAACTGCTATGTCGTGTTTCTTGATCAGGGAGGCCTCTATGAAATTGCCCGCCGAACCAGAATCCAGGAAGACCGGCAAATTAAGCACAGAGGCAGATGAGAGACAAAGCTGTGCAGGTACGGTAAATCTTGGAGAGGAAGCACACACACCCAGAGACGCCTCTCCCAACGAGTCTAGGTGCGCCCGTTTCCCAGTCGAGAAGGACGAATGGGGCAATCTCTTAGAAAATGATCAGGACTGGCGCAATACAGACAGAAATTTTCATTCCTCCAGCGAGACCTCTCCACGGGGGTTAGGCGAGAGCGGCCGACTTGCATGGCTTCCACCTCTGGAGATGATGGTACAGACAAAGGTTTCTGAAAGGTAGGAGCCAAACGAAACATCCTCCTGTCGCGTTGGGAATCTCTCTCCAGGCGAAGTTCTTCACGCCTCTCAGCAAAGCGTATGTCAATGCGAGTGACGAGATGTATGAGTTCAGAAAGGGAGTCAGGAATCTCTCGGGCCGCTAGAACATCCTTGATCTTGCTAGAGAGACCTTTCTTAAAACAAGCGCAGAGAGCCTCATTATTCCATGCTAACTCGGAGGCCAAAGTACGGAATCGAATAGCATATTCACCAACAGAAAGATCGCCTTGCGTTAAATTCAATAGAGCGGACTCGGCAGATGAGGCTCGAGCGGGTTCTTCAAAAACCTGACGGAATTCTGTAACAAAGGCCTGGACGGTGAAGGTGAGAGGATCATTACGGTCCCACAAGGGAGTGGCCCAAGCCAAGGCTTTTCCGGAGAGCAGACTAATGATGAAGGCCACTTTAGAGCGTTCGGTGGGGAATTGATCGAACAATAATTCCAGGTGCATAGAGCACTGGGCTAGAAAGCCTCTGCACAACTTCGCGTCCCCCTCATATTTTGCTGGCAAGGAGAGGCGGATTCTGGATGAGGAAGCCGCTGGAGACTGCGGTGGCGGCACCGGTGGCGGTGGAGAAGGCGACTGCTGCTGGGTCAAGAGTTGCTGCATCATAGCGGTAAGCTGATTAATCTGCCGGGACTGCAAAGCCACCAGCGCTGGGAGTTCGGAAGTCTCCGGCAAGGGCACCTCAGCGGGATCCATGGCCGGATCTTACTGTTACGCACCGGGTTGAACGTGCGAAGAAGTGGACCCGCGGGATCTGCAGAACTGTTTGGCAGATACCGCGTCAGGGGAGCGGAGTCTAAGGAGCCACTGGTTTTCACCAGAGCCCACCGCAAGGCGGGATGGTCTTGTGCGGCAGGTGACTCCCAGGTCGCTACCCCCCAACAGCGGCACAGTTCCACAAACTGCTGAGGTGACGTGCAGTAGAGACAAACAGTGGTCGAAGGAGAAGGCCGAGGTCAGGACTGGCAGCGCGGGTTCAATAGCGGAGAAACAAGCCGAGGTCGGGACGGGCAGCACAGGTTCGAAGGTCAATGGGAGAGCCGAGGTCATACACGAGGAATCAAGCAATACAGTGACTGTCATTCACGGAAGAACACCGAAGATCCGGCACAGGAAGGAAGGCAGGGTTCAATTTATGGGAAGAGCCGAAAAGGGATTGGATGGCCAGACACCAATAATCAGGACCTTGGCCCTTTAAATCTGTGAAGGTTGACGCGCGCGCCCCCTAGTGGCCGGGGACGTGCGCGCACGGAAGGCGGAACTGCAGCAGTAGGAGGAAGCCGGCGGCCATGCCGGTCAGAGGAGGAAGCGCGGGGACCAGGTAAGGGGAAAACGCAGCCTGGGGGGCCAGCAGCGGACGCCCAGATGGCGGTAGAGCGGGGAGCGCTGCAGGAAGGGGACGCAGCGCTCGCCCGAGGAGAGGCACGGAGGGGGGCGCTGCGCGGGGAAGACGCAGCGCTCGCCCTAACACTGGAGTTGCAAGCAGCAGCAGCAGGACCACAAACATTGATTTAAAGAGACATTGGAGTTGGCTGCAGGAGGCCAAAAATTGGATGAATCAAACCCTGGAGTTGCAAGCAGCAACAGCAGCAGAAGCCCAAACATTGCTTGAAAAAGACACTGGAGTTGGCTGCAGGAGTCTAAAAATTGGCCTAAAGATACACCCTGGAGTTGGCAGCAGCAGCAGGAGCCCAAACATAGCTTGAAAGACACACTGGAGTTGGCTGCAGGAGCCCAAAAATTGGATGAATCACACCCTGGAGTTGCAAGCAGCAGCTGCAGGAGAAGGAGGCCAAACATTGCTTGAAAGAGACACTGGAGTTGGCAGCAGGAGCCCAAAAATTGGACTAAAGAAACACTGGAGTTGTCAGCAGCAGCAGGAGCCAAAACATAGCTTGAAAGAGACACTGGAGTTGGCTGCAGGAGGCCAAAAATTGGATGAATCACACCCTGGAGTTGCAAGCAGCAGCAGCAGGAGCACAAACATTGATTTAAAGAGACACTGGAGTTGGCTGCAGGAGGCCAAAAATTGGATGAATCAAACCCTGGAGTTGCAAGCAGCAACAGCAGCAGAAGCCCAAACATTGCTTGAAAAAGACACTGGAGATGGCTGCAGGAGCCTAACAATTGGCCTAAAGACACACCCTGGTGTTGGCAGCAGCAGCAGCAGGAGCCCAAACATAGCTTGAAAGACACACTGGAGTTGGCTGCAGGAGCCCAAAAATTGGATGAATCACACCCTGGAGTTGCAAGCAGCAGCTGCAGGAGAAGGAGGCCAAACATTGCTTGAAAGAGACACTGGAGTTGGCAGCAGGAGCCCAAAAATTGGACTAAAGAAACACTGGAGTTGTCAGCAGCAGCAGGAGCCAAAACATAGCTTGAAAGACACACTGGAGTTGGCTGCAGGAGGCCAAAAATTGGATGAATCACACCCTGGAGTTACAAGCAGCAGCAGCAGCAGGAGCCCAAACATTGCTTGAAAGAGACACTGGAGTTGGCTGCAGGAGGCCAAAATTTGGATGAATCACACCCTGGAGTTGCAAGCAGCTGCAGGAGCCCAAACATTGCTTGAAAGAGACACTGGAGTTGGCTGCAGGAGCCCAAAAATTGGATGAATCACACCCTGGAGTTGCAAGCAGCAGCAGTAGGACCACAAACATTGATTTAAAGAGACACTGGAGTTGGCTGCAGGAGGCCCAAAATTGGATGAATCAAACCCTGGATTTGCAAGCAGCAACAGCAGCAGAAGCCCAAACATTGCTTGAAAGAGACACTGGAGTTGGCTGCAGGAGGCCACAAATAGGATGAATCACACCCTGGAGTTGCAAGCAGCAGCAGGAGCCCAAACATTGCTTTAAAGAGACACTGGAGTTGGCTGCAGGAGCCCACAAATTGGATGAATCACACCCTGGAGTTGCAAGCAGCAGCAGCAGCTGCAGGAGCCCAAGCATTGCTTTAAAGAGACACTGGAATTGGCTGCAGGAGGCCAAAAATTGGATGAATCACACCCTGGAGTTGCAAGCAGCAGCAGCAGCAGCAGGAGCCCAAACATTGCTTGAAAGAGACACTGGAGATGGCAGCAGGAGCCTAAAAATTGGCCTAAAGAAACACCCTGGAGTTGGCAGCAGCAGCAGGAGCCCAAACATAGCTTGAAAGACACACTGGAGTTGGCTGCAGGAGCCCGAAAATTGGATGAATCACACCCTGGAGTTGCAAGCAGCAGCAGCAGGAGCACAAACATTGCCTGAAAGAGACACTGAAGTTGGCTGCAGGAGGTAAAACATTGGATGAATCACACCCTGGAGTTGCAAGCAGCAGCAGGAGCCCAAACTTTGCTTTAAAGAGACACTGGAGTTGGCTGCAGGAGCCTAAAAATTGGCCTAAAGACACACCCTGGAGTTGGCAGCAGCAGCAGCAGGAGCCCAAACATAGCTTGAAAGACACACTGGAGTTGGCTGCTGGAGCTCAAGAATTGGATGAATCACACCCTGGAGTTGCAAGCAGCAGCAGCAGGAGCAGGAGGCCAAACATTGCTTGAAAGATACACTGGAATTGGCAGCAGGAGCCCAAAAATTGGACTAAAGACACACTGGAGTTGTCAGCAGCAACAGGAGCAGCAGCAGCAGCAGCAGCAGGAGCCCGAACATAGTTTGAAAGAGACACTGGAGTTGGCTGCAGGAGGCCAAAAATTGGATGAATTACACCCTGGAGTTGCAAGCAGCAGCAGCAGCAGGAGCCCAAACATTGATTTAAAGAGACACTGGAGTTGGCTGCAGGAGGCCAAAAATTGGATGAATCACACCCTTGAGTTGCAAGCAGCAGCAGCAGAAGCCCAAACATTGCTTGAAAAAGACACTGGAGTTGGCTGCAGGAGGCCAAAAATTGGATGAATCACACCCTGGAGTTGCAAGCAGCAGCAGGAGCCCAAAAATTGCTTTAAAGAGACACTGGAGTTGGCTGCACGAGCCCAAAAATTGGATGAATCACACCCTGGAGTTGCAAGCAGCTGCAGGAGCCCAAACATTGCTTTTAAGAGACACTGGAGTTGGCTGCAGGAGCCCAAAAATTGGATGAATCACACCCTGGAGTTGCAAGCAGCAGCAGCAGCAGGAGCCCAAACATTGCTTGAAAGACACACTGGAGTTGGCAGCAGGTGCCCAAAAATTGGCCTAAAGACACACTGGAGTTGAAAGCAGCAGCAGCAGGAGCCCAAAATTGCCAGAAAAACACACCCTGGAGTTGACAGCAGCATGAAGAGAACATATACAGATTTTCGGCACATATATCTTATCCGAAGAATATTAATAAAAAGTAAGAGTAACGTAAAGCATTTTCTCAATAATTACTTGTGGTCTGATGCGGAGGAATGTCTGTAACTGGAGAGCAGCACCTTAAATCTGTTTTGCACAATCCATATTTCTTTAGTGTTGGTCTGGCCCCATCATCAATCTACTCTAATGCATCAGGCATTGGTGGGTAGAAATCTTGGCTGATCCATGCCCGATTCATTTCCACGCAGGCCAGTCTCTGAAAAAAAAAACATGGAGAGTGACAGATTAGTAACATATTAGTAACATAGTAACATATTAGTAACATAGTAACATATAAGGCCTCATTTCATCAAGCAGAGGTCTCTGCAGAATAGGGGTGAGTGGCAGCAGGAGTCTCAGTGAGAGGCCTGATCTCCCAGGATCAGCTAGCGGTCGTGTCTTGAACAGCAACCCATCTGCCGTCATCCATTGGATCCAACACGATCATCTACTGCATCACAAGTGACATCTGACACCCCCAGTCAACTGTCTGTTGTATGTTATGCTTTGGGTTCAGCTCCACTATTGAGTGAGGACGATCTGATAATCAGAAAAACCAGCAGCTACTGCCCAGCCAAGAAGTGGAGGAGACACTTGCCGATTCTTCCACTAGGCGGGCAAGTAGTGATAAGGAGAGTGTCGTGGGAGGAGGTGTTGCAAGCGTGGGAGGAGGACATCAGTGAATTTTGAGGGCCCTTTTAAAGGCTTGGAGTGATGAAGAGTGACAGATTTAGCGGTCAGCATGGTGGCAGAAGGGGAAAGTATGGAGGCAAATGAGCTAGGGGTAGACCATTCGCGTGGCAGGCTATCTTCCCAGGAGGTAGTGGAAGAGGGTCCCTGGAGGTGGCGGCGGCAGCAGCATCAGTGAATAAGTGCGGACTGTTGGTAGGAGAAATCAGCTACAAGCCCATGTTGCAGTTTTTCATCAAGCATCCGCAGGAGGTTAACATGGCTATATGAAAGGTGTGTAGGCAGAAGGTGAAGTGTGACCAGGGTCCCAATTTTGAACCCACAGCCCTGCGTCAACATTTGCAGCGTCACCATAAAGCGGCCTGGGAGAGTTGGCTCCAAAGTGGTGGTCCAGCCTGCTGCCTTACCCAGTGGCACACCGCTCTCTGTTCCAGCCAGCCAAGGCTCCACCACCTCCTGTGTGTCATACCCATCCTCTGTCGCTCCAGATGCTCCTCCTCCTCTTAATCCGAGTCAGTCATTCCGCCAGCAATCCATTGCCAAGCCATGTCCAAGAGACAACAGTATGTGCCCACTCATCCAACGTGCAGAAGCTAAATGTGCTAAAGTTGCTGGTGCTGCAGTCCCTCCCTTTTGAGTTGGTGGACCTTTCAGAGAACTGATGGCTTGTACCGAGCCGAGGTGGAGAGTCCCATGCTGTCATTTGTTTGCGAAGAAGGCAGTACCAGCCCTGTACAATTTTGTTGAACAGAAGGTGGGCCAGTCCTTTAGCCTGTCAGTGTGTACCAAAGTGCAGAGCAGTGCCTACGTCTGGAGCTGTAACTATGGTCAGGGACAATAAATATCCTTTTAGGACCACTGGGTGATTGTGGTTCCTGCACAACCACAAAAGCAACTTGGACAGGTCCCTCTGCTGTGGCCTCCACGCTCCTAGGCCTTTGTGCCTGTGACAGTGCACTTGCACTTAGCAATGATGTCACAGAGAAAAGTGGCAAATTGTCAATTACATATTATTAATAGTTAACATTTATCTTATTTGAACATATTTATAATAATAACATATAATAACATATAACATAGCAACAATAACATATAACATAATAACAGTAACATATAAAATGTATCAATTTTTTTTTTGGGTTAATTTTGTATTGTTTTTTTTTTTTTATATTTTTTATTTTTTTAATATTTTGTATTTTTTTTAATATTTTGTATATATATATATTTTTTAGAAATATATATATATATATATGATATTTTTTTTATATTTTTTTTCCATGCCTTTAAATATTTTGTGAATTTTTGTACAATTTTTTTTTTTTCATTTTTTCATTTTTTTTTTACTTTTTTTTTCTAAATATTTATTTTTTCTCTTTTTTTTTAATTTTTGTTTTTTTTTCCCCAGTGCCCTTCCAGCCTACCATGTGTGCAGGACACGGCAGTTTCACACTGTTCTTCACATGGTTTGCCTTGAGCAACAGAGTCACACATGGGAGGAACTGCTAAAAATGAGAACTCAATACATGAAATCATGGCTTACTCCACGAAAACTGCAAATGGGACCCATGGTGACTGACACTGGGAAGAACATCTTGTCTGCGCTGCGACAAGGAAGCCTGAGCCATACGTCCTGCCATGGCACACGTGTTCAATCTAGTTGTCAAGCGTTTTCTGAAGTCTTCCCCCCATCTGAAAGACATCCTAACAATGGAAGGAAACTTTGCATGCACTTCAGGCACTCCTACACGCCAAGCACACCCTTCTTGAGCTTCAGCATCAGAACGGTATCCCCCAACATAGTCTGATTTGCGATGTTTCCACCCGTTGGAATTCCACCCTCCATATGCAGGATCGACTATAGGAACAGAGAAAAGCCATCACGGATTAGTTGATGATCGGATAGGGGGACTCCCCTGTGTAAACCAGTGGCAGCTCATACGTGACACCTGCCGTTTGCTCAGGCCCTTTGAGGAAGCTACTTTATTAGTCAGTCGCCAGGACTATGAGATGAACAATGAGATTCCACTGCTTCATGTACTACAACACATGTTGGAAACCATGGCTGGTCAGGGCACTAGTGTGTGGGGGCTGAAGTGGAGGAGGGGGTGGGGCACAGCGAAGCACAGTTTAGGTTTGACAAAATGACAATTTTATCTAGTCATCTGACAGGAGAGGAGGAGCAGGAGCAGCCAGAGGAGCTAGAGGGTTGTGAGGAAGGCGAGACAGAGGGCCCAGACACACCGTGGCAGTTTGGCAGATGGAGACAGGTAGTCCCTCCGAGTCACTTGCACAAATGGCACGATGCATGCTCACGTGCTTGCGTAGTGACCACAGAATTGTCTCCATTTGTCAGCGGGATTACTTCTGGCTCTCCACCTTATTGGACCCTCGCTTCCGGCACAAAATGGGGGCATTTGTGCACCTACTGAGAGGGAGGACAAACTGACCTACTACAGAGACATCCTACGTAGTCAGTTGGGGGCGATGTCTATCTGCGCCATGGTCCATACTCTTGCAGGTCTGACTCGGGGGGACCTCTGCGCTCACCTTCCACTGCCATGGCTGCCGGGGGGGGGGGGTGGCAGGAGCAGCAGCTCCATCAGCAGCAGCCTCAGTCTTCAGTCGCTAATGAGTAGCTTTCTACACCCGCATAGTGAGTCTACTCATGAGCAGCAGGAAGACCTGGAGCAGGACCTGAACCAGCAGGTCATGTCATACCTTGGCATGACCATGCCAACACACCTTGAGGATCCGCTGGATTTCTGGGAAGCCAAACTTGACTTGTGGCCACAACTAACAGAGTTTGCCCTGGAAAAGCTGTCCTGCCCGGCAAGTAGTTGATTTAGATGGCAACTGGGCTGCTCTATATTATGCTGCAAAATGGCAAATTTACCTTACAGTATAAGCTATTGCCCCTCAGATTTACACAGGGGCTGCTCTATATTTTGCTGCAAAATGGCAAATTTACCTCACAGTATAAGCTATTGCCTCTCAGATTTACACAGGAGCTGCTCTATAGAATGCTACAAAACAAAGAGCCGATTTAACTCACAATATAACCTATTTCTCAGGTTTATATAGGGACTGTTCTATGTAATGGTTCAACACCATGAATTTACCTCCTAATATAAACTATTGCCCCCCAGATTTACTTAGGGGCTGCTCCATATAATGGTGCAAAACAGGGCAAATGTATTGTCCAATATAAACTATTGCTGCTCTGATTTACACAGGAGGACCACTCTAAAGAATGGTGCAACATGGCGAATTTAGCTCACAATATAACATAGATTGCAAAATGAGATTTGCAGACAGGGCCTGCTCTATAAAATGGCAACTTTACCTCACAATATAAGCTGTTGCTCCTCAGATTTACACAGGGATTTAGATTGATATGTATAATAGTGCAAAACAGTGAATTTACCTCACAATACTGTATAAACTATTGCTCCTCAGATTTACACAGTGGGCTTCTCTATATAATGGTGCAAAATGGCGAATTTACCTCACTATATAATCTATTACTGCTCTATATATAAAAAAAAAATAAATAAATAAAAAAAAGAGCCTGTAGAAGCTTATTTAGTATAACCGATAGGGTGACATGTGCTAGTTTGGGATGCCCATGTGGGCTAGTGTTTTGACAGCAGGACAAAAAACAATTCAAAATGCAATAGCTTAATAAAACTGAGGCTGAACAAGCTTATTTAGTATAAAAGATAGGGTGACGTGCTTGTTTGGGATGGCCATGTGGGCTGGTGTTTTGACTGCAGGACAAAAACCAATTCAAAATGCAATATCTTAATAAAGCTGAGGCTGTAGACGCTTATTTAGTATTACAGATAGGGTGCAACGTGGTGGTTTGGGATACCCTGCGGCCTGGTGTATTGACAGCAGGACAAAAACCAATTCAAACTGCAATAGCTTAATAAAGCTGAGGATGAACAAGCTTATTTAGTATGACAGATAGGGTGCAACGTGGTGGTTTGGGATGCCCTGCGGGCTTGTTTTTGTTACAGGACACGCAAAACCAATTCAAAATGCAATAGCTTAATAAAGCTGAGGCTGTAGACGCTTATTTAGTATAACAGATAGGGTGCAACGTGGTGGTTTGGGATACCCTGCAGCCTGGTGTGTTTTTTAAAAGCAGGACAAAAACCAATTAAAAATGAAATACTTTGATTAAGCTGAGGAAGGATGAACAAGCATATTTAGTATAACAGATAGGCTGCTAAGTGCAGGTTTGGGATGCCCTGCGGACTGGTGTTTTTTTTGTTAAAGGCAGATCAAAAACCAATTAAAAATGAAATACTTTGATTAAGCTGAGGAAGGATGAACAAGCATATTTAGTATAACAGATAGGCTGCTAAGTGCAGGTTTGGGATGCCCTGCGGCCTGGTGTTTTTTTTGTTAAAGGCAGACCAAAAACCAATTAAAAATTAAATACTTTTATTAAGCTGAGGAAGGATGAACAAGCATATTTAGTATAACAGATAGGCTGCTAAGTGCAGGTTTGGGATGCCCTGCGGCCTGGTGTTTTTTTTGTTAAAGGCAGACCAAAAACCAGTTCAAAATGCAAAACTTTGATTAAGCTGATGAAGGATGAACAAGCATATTTAGTATAACAGATAGGCTGCTAAGTGCAGGTTTGGGATGCCCTGCGGCCTAGTGTTTTGGCAGCAGGACAAAAAACAATTCAAAATGCAATACTTTGATTAAGCTGAGGAAGGATGAACAAGCGTATTTAGTATAACAGATAGGCTGCTAAGTGCAGGTTTGGGATGCCCTGCGGCCTGGTGTTTTTTTGTTAAAGGCAGACCAAAAACCAATTAAAAATGAAATACTTTGATTAAGCTGAGGAAGGATGAACAAGCATATTTAGTATAGCAGATAGGCTGCTAAGTGCAGGTTTGGGATGCCCTGCGGCCTGGTGTTTTTTTTGTTAAAGGCAGACCAAAAACCAATTCAAAATGCAATACTTTGATTAAGCTGAGGAAGGATGAACAAGCGTACTTAGTATAACAGATAGGCTGCTAAGTGCAGGTTTGGGATGCCCTGCGGCCTGGTGTTTTTTTTGTTAAAGGCAGACCAAAAAACTATTCAAAATGAAATATTTTGATTAAGCTGAGGAAGGATGAACAAGCGTATTTAGTATAACAGATAGACTGCTAAGTGCAGGTTTGGGATGCCCTGCGGCCTGGTGCTTTTTTTGTTAAAGGCAGACCAAAAACCAATTCAAAATGCAATACTTTGATTAAGCTGAGGAAGGATGAACAAGCGTATTTAGTATAACAGATAGGCTGCTAAGTGCAGGTTTGGGATGCCCTGCGGCCTGGTGTTTTTTTTGTTAAAGGCAGATCAAAAACCAATTCAAAATGCAATACTTTGATTAAGCTGAGGAAGGATGAACAAGCGTATTTAGTATAACAGATAGGCTGCTAAGTGCAGGTTTGCGATGCCCTGCGGCCTGGTGTTTTTTTGTTAAAGGCAGACCAAAAACCAATTAAAAATGCAATACTTTGATTAAGCTGAGGAAGGATCAACAAGCGTATTTAGTATAACAGATAGGCTGCTAAGTGCAGGTTTGCGATGCCCTGTGGCCTGGTGTTTTTTTGTTAAAGGCAGACCAAAAACCAATTCAAAATGCAATACTTTGATTAAGCTGAGGAAGGATGAACAAGCGCATTTAGTATAACAGATAGGCTACTAAGTGCAGGTTTGGGATGCCCTGCGGCCTGTTTTTTTTTTGTTAAAGGCAGACCAAAAACCAATTAAAAAGGCAATACTTTGATTCAGCTGAGGAAGGATCAACAAGCGTATTTAGTATAATAGATAGGCTGCCTAATGCAGGTTTGGGATACCCAGGTGGGCTGGTGTCTTTTTTGTTAAAGGCAGACCAAAACATATTTAAACTAATCCAGTTATATTATGATAAATGCTTGTGTGTAACAGATAGGGTTAAATAAGCCACTGCATAGATGGCATGCACAGTGGCAAGGCAGATTTACAGCACAAAGAACTGAAATTGAATTGAAAACTGATCTGGCTAATGAAAAAAAAAAAATGTCACTGTCACTTCTAAGCTGTCCCTGGCTGGATGTTTCCGGTTTTTCCCTATCTTTCCCTATCTTTCCCTGGCTCTGTCTTCCTCTCTGTCTGCCTCTCTGACTCTCACTACCTATCTCTAACTCTCTGTCCCTGTCTGTAACGAGCTGTGCTCTGGCCGCAATGCAAGGCTGAAATGCGCACAAGCAAGATGGCCGCCGCTTTATATAGCACGGTGACGTCACCGGGCTTCCTGGCTGCTGATAGGCTGCATGTGACTTACCCATAATACCTTGCCCCAGGGGATATGTCTGGACATGTTCATCCACCATTTTAGAATGCCTGTAATTTAAATAAATGGAGTTTAAAGGAAAACTTCGATCGAATCGCGGGGAAATTCGGATTCGTTCAGAATCGAATTTTCCATGAAATTTGGAATGAATCCGGGTTCGTCCGGATCGATTCGCTCATCCCTAGCGATATCCACAGCACCACCTTCATCTAACATTTCAGTGACATTGTCAAAGAAATCAGTAAGATTGGTCTGACATGATCTGCCCTCAGTAAAGCCGTGCTGTTTTGGGTCCAACAGGTTGTTAAGTTTTAGATGGGAAATTATCTGTTTTTAAGAGCGTTTTCATTAGTTTGACCACTATAGATGTTAAACTAACTGGTCTGTAATCACTCCACTTCTTATGGATTGGTACATTGGCCATTCTCCAAACATCTGGAATCTCACCAGGTGAAAGGCATAGGTTCAGTAAATCAGTCAGAGGGGCTGCAATCACAGATCTAAGTTCTCTTAGAACTCTGGGGTGGATTTCATCTGGACCCATTTGTCTTACTTACCTTCATCTTTACCTTTATCTTTTTTTCTTATGTAAATGAATTATTTTTTGGAAACTTTAAGTTATTCTCATAGCACATGATATCTGTTATTTCACTGGCGATGGTATATATCTTTCTCATTTTTTATTTATTTTATGGAAATGTAAATATTCTCTTTGTGTAATCAAAATTATTTAGAAAAATCAAATTAAAAAATCTAAATAAAAAGTGATTGAATTTTACATTACCTAAGATTTCAACAGAGCCAATTACATATTTGCCCTAAACTTTAAATGATGATACTCCATTATTTTTCATAAAATATTATATCTCTATATTGTAGTATAAGGTATATGAAGGAAATTCCGAAGACTGCATTCCTGGGTTCTCACATCCATCAGTCTAAAGGTTTTGATGCAGCTCAACAGACATTTGGGTTACTAAGGGTTACATTAGGAGATACTAAGGCCCTTATTTATGAAGGAATAGCGACAGGTAGCGTTTGGTGAGCGGCCGGTAATGACGGGCCCCGCCACGAGAACGCCGGCTCCCCACCGCAATCAAACATTTATCAAGCCAATCATGCTTAGCGACTGAGATAGCGTCATATAGTGACTCATTCATCATTATTCCAGCCTCAGCCCACAGCGCCAGCGTCCGACCTTGAACAGCGACAGGTATGACCTCTCGCTACCTGGCGCTCTCCAATGCATTTCAATGGAACAATCTTTAAATATTAATAATTAATTGTTATTAATGTTTTTTTTTTTTTTAATGTGAAAAATTCTGTGACCACTTCTGCCATTTTAGATAATTTTTTTAAGGGAAAAAAATGTAAAAAAAAAATTGTACAGAATTGATATTACAGGTCTGATATTAATGTATTCATATTACTAAATTATTTAAAATATATATTTCTTTGGTTTCCAAAAATATGGTGGTTTGAGGGTTAAAAAACTACTTTTAACACATCGCCTCCAGCACTCTGGGGTTTAAACATGCATTTCACAGCGCTTGAATTTTTTGAGCGTGATTTTTTGATGAATATGGTGGAAGCCGGTCGCTCTGACCAGTCGCTATCATGCGCACCCATACATCACGGAACCTGTCAAATAGCGACTCGTAACCTTGTATTCAACATTACGGCACACCGACTGAGGCCCTTATTTAACAAGGGATAGCGCCAGGTAGCGACTGGTGAGCGAACGGTAATGACGGTCACCGCCACGAGAACCCCCGGCTCCCCACCACAATCACACATTTATCAAGCCGATCCTGCTTAGCGACTGAGATAGCGCCAGATAGCGACTCATTCATCATTATTCCAGCCTCACCCCACAGCGCCAGCGAGCGACCTTGAACAGCGCCAGGTATGACCTCTCGCTACCTGGCGCTCTCCAATGCATTTCAATGGAACAATCTTTAAATATTAATAATCAATTGTTAATAATTTTTTTTTTTTTTTTTTATGTGAAAATTTCTGTTACCACTTCTGCCATGTTAGATATTTTTTTTAAGGTAAGAAAAAAATAAAAAAAAAATTGTGCAGAATTGATATTACAGGTCTGATATTAATGTATTCATATTCCAAAATGTTTTTATAAACTAGTTTTTTTTGGTTTCCCAAAATATGGTTGTTTGGGGGTTAGAAAACTACTTTTAACACATCGCCGCCAGCGCTCTGGGGTTTAAACATGCATTTCACAGCGCGAGAATTTTTGGAGCGTGATTTGTTAATGAATATGGTGGGAGCCGGTCGCTATGACCATTCGCTATCATGCGCTCGCTACAGCGCGGAACCTGTCAAATAGCGACTCATCACCTTGTATTCAACATTACTGCACACCGACTGAGTCGCTATCAACAACCGAACAACGGCCAAGCACAGCGACTACTAGCGGACGCTGTGAAAATACCGCTATAGTCGCTCAACTGTCGCTACCTGGCGCTATTAATAAATCAGCCTCCCCGTCGCTGTCAACAACCGAACAATGGCCAAGCACAGCGACTACTAGCGGGCGCTGTGAAAATACCGCTACAGTCGCTCAACTGTCGCTACATGTCGCTATTAATAAATCAGCCTCTCTAAATATGTTTCACAAAAAAGAGCACTAGAAAAGCTGAATAAATAGCAAAAATTTGTAGTGCTACTTATGTAACACCCCATCCCCTCGCCCCTTAAATGGAGGCACCTCCTCCCATACACAACACATTACAGACATACTGGCACTCAGCAGAGCGTGCAGCACTGAATGTTTTTATTCAAAAAATCTCAATGGTTCATATTTAGGACTAATAATATAATTACTTAACTGGGCCAACACACTTACAGGAAACATTGCTCATATGCATCTCCCAGGGCAATTCAGATGACTGCATATACAAATTATTATTATTCCTCCCAGGTGCTGGACATGACCAGGAGAAAATCAGTGAGGTGGAATTTCAGCTTTGAGTAGATGCAGAAGCAAATGCTAAAATGCTAACAATATATCCCGTATCATGCATGCAGATGGGGCAAGTGAGTTTTGGGGAGTTTTTTTTCAACTGTGTCAGGCTGTTGGTCCAGTTTAAATGTATATATATATATATATATATATATATATATATATATATATATACTGTTGTCTGTAGCGGGTAGTTCAAATCTAGTTGGTATGTATAGTGTGCAATATATAAGTAAATATAAATATATATATATATATATATATATATATATATCTCAAACATTTTAACTACTTACAAGAAACCTTTACCTCCCCTGTGTGCGCCCAACAATCAGATGGTAGCAGTATACAGTGTGGATCACGCTGGCCCCTAGAGACCTTTTTGGGTGGATACAAAGAGAAACATCAACTAAAGTTGTTCTGGCAGCTGATTCTGCAGGACTAACTACACAGGAATAACTTTATCCAGATTGTGAAACATTATATGGAACAAATTGTAATAATACCTCTGCCCCAGTTGATTGCCGTTGTTGCTGCCCTCCCCCCCACCATGGCATCCTTGCTGGAGTATAGGTACTCTTTAAAGACGAAAGCCAAGCATTCTGTAACACCCGAACAACCTGTTCCTCCCGCTGTGGCAATTTTGGAAACAACATAAAAATAACTCACTGGTGGTTGGGCACTCTGCATGGAGGCTAAAGCTGGGACCTTGAGTGACAGATCAGTCACCCAATTTTTGGAGCAGTGTGGCCACAATTTTCCCTCAAATCCAATTTTCACTTGAGTCGACAGCAGAGCTCCTCCCCCGCAGCATCCTGATAGGTTCTCAACAATCAGGATGGTTAAAGTGGACTGAAATGGCCCCAATGGCCCTGAAATCTATAAGATTCCAGTGCTGCTAGATTTCCTCCCCCCTGGGCATAGAGGATTGGGATGCCCCGCTTTGTGAAACCTCTCTAGGTGGCCCAGAAATTCTTTCCTGGTCTAACAGCGTATGCGCGAGCTGTGGACGCATCCCCGTTATCCCTTTCCACACGCTCGCCTTAGACAAGATATTAGATGAAGGGGCGGGAGCAGATCTGAGCGTGCTGATTGGGCCAGAGGGCTGTATGTGCGCATTGGGACCAGGAAATGGTGGGTGAGATCGTGTGACATGGGAGATTTCACACAGCGGGACGTCCTTGATCAGGATGCCCGGGGGCAAGGGCCAAAACCCAGGATAGTCAAAATTCTGGGTTTTGGTCCACTTTAATGCCCAAATCCAGCTTAACACAGGGGGAGGGTGGAAGTGGGGTTGACTGTGGGGTTACAAAATATTGTACCTACTCTTTAAGGGACTGATTCTGTGCAACATTTACAAAAGCCCAGGATTTTCTCTCTCCTGGGCATTGGTCCGACTTAAAGAGGCATCCTGATTTGGGATTCCCCTTGTGTGTGAAACCCCCAGGTTTGCCTATTTACATTCCCACAATGCATGCACAGGATCTCCTCCATCATCTTTCATTGCTTTGCATATTAAACCGGACCTCCAGCATGATTTATTGAAAAGCCCAACCCTTATAAAGCGATTCCCAAGCATCTAAAATTAATATATTTTACGTTTTTAGTCACTTACTTATTATTCTTTCCCCCACTGGGCTGCAACTCTGTTCAGGACTTTAGGATACAGGCGCCACCATCTTGCCTCAGAAACATCACATACTGAGCAGAGGAGAGCGGGATAAAGTGCAGGGGGCAGGGTAATAGCTATGCTTTGCTCAGACAGAGCAGAGCTGGGGTCAGGAAAAGGTCAGCAATCCCAGATTGCAGAGCAGCACAGTCAGAAGGCACTTCCTGTTTGCACGCTGCCTGATGTTCCATGAGCCACCATCTTGGATGTTTAAAGGCTCATAACATGCAGTAGATGCAGGTAGGATGATTTTTAATGTGAGCAATCTGTATGTACAGGGTGTGGGAAACATATAAGATAGACTCTTATTCAGAGTGAAGGACCGCTTTAATTCCTGACAAACAAAGCTAAATGGATGGATTACGGGTGGTCTCTCCTGAGCCTCTCCCCCAGGCTACGTGAATCCTCCACTAGCTAGTTATATATGCCTGGTGGGGGTGAGGGAAATGAATGGAGGGGTGCTGAGGATGTGATCATGGGCATTTGCACAGCAGGACATCATAAATCCTTTAGAGACCAGAGCTGGCTTACATTGTGTGAGGAAGAGGACCAATATTATATTTAATTTTATTGTTGATGCCTGGCTCCCCCTTTAAGATTCTCTGTTCTTAGCAAATGTCACCCTTACAAGGCTAGCAGGAAAAGGAAGTCCATATATATGGGCATGAGGTTCTGACACTCAGAAAAGGCAGTTCCAGGTTGAAAGCCCCCCTGCGGCTCCCCTAACACCTTTGTCAGACAGAGAGGGGCCAGCATCCTCCTTAATTGGGGAGGTGTGATAGCATATGGGGCTTCAAAAGAATCCCCCAGAACCTGTGTCTGGGAGGAGGGAGGGTGAAGAGGCAGAGATCGAGCTTAAAGGTAAGGCCTGGGAGACCAGGACTTTGTCACTTTCTAGGGGAAGGTCACATTGCATGCGTGCTGGAGGTGCCTGAATCATCTATAAGCTCTTCACATACTTCCTTGTGGGAGCTCATCATCATCACTACTCTACATCTGCATTTTAAGGTAATTCTGACTGTTGTATCTCTGTGGGAAACTCACTGTAACCTGTTACCTGTATCTGACTACTCAGAACAGCATTTGTATTCATTCCACCATAGTCAAATGTTTAGTATCACTGCCTAGTGTGTTTATAAGACCTATATTTAAGTTGAGCGATCTTTTTGCCTTAGCCAAGAATCTGGGTGTCAGGGGCATTGCTGGGCCTGGTAGTCCCACTAGGTGGGCGAATGGACAGTGCTTTGGGTAAGTGGGCTGCGTAATCGTAGCTGCTCGATTGTTAGGTCACGTGACCCGTGTTCCCTGACACAAGGGTTTTGGTCCACTTCAATACAAAGTAATTTCTGTAATCATATGGCATACACGTATCTCAGACTATTGGCAGACCTTTTTGGGGAGCTATGATTTAAAATTCAATTAGATATTGAATCATAATGATACAACTGTTGGTAGAATTTACCTGCCAAAGAAATGCCTACTGTTACATCTGTGGTCTCACAATTACAAAAAGTGTCCCCCTATTAGTTTTAAGCTTTGAAGAACATGTACAATGCTGCTTTATTGAATTTTTAAAATAATATATATTTTTCCCTTTGTATTCCTTGCATTATGCTCCTTTGTGTGTCTCGTATTATTTGATGCATAAAATTACACAGAAACTGCAACAGTAGAGCACTGCAGGATATTCCATCTGTATTGAGTATTCTGCTAGTGATTTTTGTTCCAATGCCGCATATAATGATAGTGTTCTGTGTCAGGCAAGTACAATGATTGTGTCATTCATTCCATGGATCTCAAACTATTTTGTGTGTAATGTTCAGAAAGTTTAACTCCTGCACAGATACGGCCCCCATATGTCAGCTGTATTGTCAGCGACAGTCATTTACATGTTAAACTTTTAGGAACCATTAATTTTTTCATTTTACTTGTTGCTTCTAATTTATAAAACAAATAATAACAAAAATATAATAATAATAAAACACATTTCCAAAGAAGATGTCATTGATTTGATGATAGATTGGCAAATGGTCATCCTATGAACCAGTTTATATCCTTTGGATTTCAATGCTTGCCGTGGGAATGCGCTTTCCGCTGAGAAGGAACCTTTTTTGGCCGATCCCGGGGACATCACACAGTGAGGCAAATAAGGAATCGGCTAGTCATGGAGTCTTCTAGACCCCAGGGCCCGCTTTAGATTGTGGTTGGTCCCCTTTAAATGGGTAATGTTGGGCACCACTGAACTGGAGAAGGAACTTGTTCCAGCATACCCACTGTCAAGCAGCGGCTGCAAAACTAAACTAAAAGCCACCCTGGAGTCTATGACACTCCAGGGCAGGCATACTGCGGGATCCAGATTCAGGATGCCCCACTTTGTCAAACCCCCCAGGTCACCCGAAAACTCATCTTCGTTCCCCGAACAAAGGTGCATGTACGAGCAGCGGCCGCATCCTTGCTATCCCTTTAGCCCGAGCCAGGCATTTGTGAATGGGCACACTCCCTGTTAAAGGGAGCCAGCACGCTAGGATCCACTTGCCTTAGATAAGCTCTAGGACGAAGGGGCAGGAGAGGGTATGAGCGCGCTGACTGTAGGAGAGACTGCGCATGCGCCATAGGACCGAGGAAGGGTGAGTGAGATCAGGCAACCTGGGGCGTTTCACACAGCGGGCACAACCGATCAGGGTGCCCAGGGGCAAATACTAAAGCCCAGGATAGGTAAAATCCTGGGTTTTGGTCCACTTTAAATGCCAGCAACGTCAAATTTACATGGTTGCATCTCTAACCGTTAACTGCCAGCCTGATAAATTTTACTTGTCTGACATTTCCAACCCTCCTCCCCAGTTTAGAGCCAAAAAGGGAAAAAGGGTTCCAAGCAATGGAGGTCTCCTTATCCCGGGGTGAACTTCCAAATGTATCGCTGGAGTCTTTATTGGGACGGAGAAAGCAGGTTCTCTGGCCTGTGTTTGATTTCTGACAGCTCACTTCGTGCTGCAGGGAGCAGCTTTTTATACCGGCAAGTGAGCTGACTGCAGCGGGAGTGAGTATCGGAAGCTTGGAGCCGGGCAGAAGACACCGATCCTCCTCTCAGCTTCTGGCTTCTGCCGCTCACTTTCAGCTGAGATCAGACAGCGTGTGAAAGCACTGTCAGTGTTGGAAGGAGGTAAGTACTAGTTTAAAAAAATAATCAAATAAAGGACTTTTGTGTGTGTTTTTTCACTTAACCCTATGTAAACATAGGGCCTTGAGACCCCTATAACAGTTCAAAAGGAAGTAGACCAGCTAGTCAACTACCGGAAAGCGGGTGACTTGACATCCACAATGTCCAAGGGGGTGCAGAAGAGCCTGGTGCCTTTGAGAGCTAGTAGCCTTTAGGGCAAGGGGCCAGACCCACAGCCTTCGAGCACTAGTCTACCAGCCCACATACCTGGTGCCTGGCTGGAGGCAGTGAACCCCATACAGTTTTATTTTTATTTTTTTCATACTAAAGAGTTTAACCCTCAAATATTTTTTAAATAAGTGTCTACCACCAAAAGTGTCTAGCATGTTTTTTTGTAATTTTTAGGGGTTTAACACTTGTGCACATAGAAGATGTATTTCATTTGAAAATCTCAGTAAGCGCGCTTTTCAGTTTGGGATTTCTCATAGACAGGAACAGATATCTACTGCTACATATATAACTTTTGGAATGGGGAGCAATGGCACTTTTACAATCACTATGATTTTCTTAAAAAAGCCTACATTTTCTAACAGAAAAAAAAGGCTACAACATTTTGAAAACTCAAATTTTCTAATTTTTTTCACATATTTCACCTAAAAATATTGAGAAAGCACTGAACACATTACACATGTCCAAGTCCGGCTGAATAAACAATATATCATTTTCCAAGAAATCCCTTGAAAATTCGTGCAAAAATCATAGTTAAACATACATAGTGCAACATGCTTAAAGGTTAAGTCCGGTTTCGATGGATTTTTTGAAAGTGTATTATTCTTTGTGCCAAAACAATGTGCTCAGGGTAATGAGCTGATCTAGTATTTTAAAAAAAATGTATCGAACAACCTCAAGTGGGACAGGCTCATCACCACAATACTGAAAAGGCCAGAGACTGTTCTTCCTGAGACAGCTGAAGAAGGCCAGGCTTTCTAGGAGGATTCTTACCAACTTATACAATGCAATTATCAGCTCAGTCCTATGCTTCTCTCTCTCCTGTTGGTTTGCTGTAACAAGCAAGAAAGACAAGATGAGAATCCAAAGGATTGTTAAAATACTACCAACAATCTCTGATCTGTATAAAAGAAGGGTCACAGCACATGCCATGAAGAATCATCTCAGATCCCTCCAAGCCAGGCCAAAATGTGTTTTCCCTTCTTCCATCCGAGAGGTGTTTCAGAATGCCTCCTTTCAAAACCACTAGTGCAAAGACTTCTAAGGCTTCTACCCCTCAGCCATTCAGTTACTGACTGTTCCACCAGCCAAGCCCCCAGATAACTTCTGCTGTCTTAGTGATGTACAGTATTTAACTTAACTCCTTAGACCTTGCATCCTAATCTCCCCCCCCCCCTTCCACTACAACCACCCCAAAGTTTGGGTCCCCATTGATTTCAATGGAGACCGGATGAAGGTTCGGGCCCCTGAACCTGAACATTTGTTCAAAGTTCAGCCCGAACTTTGGGGGAATCCTGTGGAAGCATCAACTACAAGATCTTAATACCCCTCCCTGCACCAGTAATTGTAATTCACTTGTACCAGCATTTCATCTCTTTTTGCGGGTGTGCAATTAACAACTGATTTTTTTTTTTAAAGCATGCAAACTCTTTATGACAATAATTGCTTCCATAAAACAAATGCAATGTATGTGTGCTGTTTTTACTTTGCAAAGCTTGTCCTTTTTTCTTTCATTTTTATTGAAAACACCGCTATGTAAGACCAGGGTACATCTGACGTGTCTGACATGCGGGGGGTGGGGGAGGTGGAGTAAGTAATTTATTAAATTGTGATGAAGGGTTGCCTGGCAATGCTCTCCCGTGCAATTTGCTGCCTGGGTTCCGGGCATGTGGCTGTGCACCAGACTAGTGTCAAAGGCCTTAAAGTGAAACAAATCCTGGGTTTTGTGTGAAACCCCCAGAATGAAGAAAGCTAGGATGTGCTCATCTAGTCAATATATAGCAGTCAAGAGGTGCTAGAGGGGTGTGACCAC
The DNA here is from genome assembly GCA_027917425.1 of Gastrophryne carolinensis. Lineage (NCBI taxonomy): Eukaryota > Metazoa > Chordata > Amphibia > Anura > Microhylidae > Gastrophryne > Gastrophryne carolinensis. The sequence goes on from CM051236.1 coordinate 144,523,893, forward strand.
ACACTAAGCAAAAATGAAAGTTAGCCCTCTGCACACTCATACTATTGAAAAACCTAGCTAATACTTGTTAAGAACATGGACTGTTAGTTAACATAGATTGCAATGAATGTAAAAGCGAGGTAGCCACGTCAAGGCCGTCCAATTTGTACCCCGTCCCTAGTATTACTAAGTTTAAAAGTTTGTGCAGACATTGCTACTTCTTTACTTGTGTGTGCACAAGTAATGCAATACATACATCAGCCTGTCTAAAGACATTGCACATTGTGCATTGAACTTAACTTGCTTGCACACACACAATGAAAAATGCTTTACTTGCCTGCACAGTGTTCAAAAAGGTTTTTTTTTAGGTAGAGGCCCCCAGAATGCCCATATAAATTCACAATTCCCTGTGCCTGTGTTCCCATGTGTGGGCTCTCATCCAATTTGAGCCGTTTGCAGTCCATATGTAATGCTCGGCAAACTACTCTGTTTACATCCAGAGCTTCGGCAATCAAGAGTTTGGGATGCCCGGGGGGAGGGAGTAAGCCTGGTTCAGGTTTTGGTCCACTTTAAGCTCATAGGGATCACACACCCTACACTTTGTTATTCCCTGGTGAGAATGTGATGCCATTGCTGATGGAGCCTGGGCCATCTCATCCTCAATATCAGTGGCCAGGTCTGGATCAGTAAGCTTTGAAGATAACACAAATAAGATAAGCAGTTTCAGAAATACTTACACCAGCCAGTCTGGGACCAGCAATTCATTTTTTTCTCTATTCTAATACCAATATCTCTATTAAATGAATTCACTGACCTGTATCTGGATTCATCTATGCATTGCATTGTGGCCATGTAATTGGCTTACAGACTTGAATTAGCAAGTGTTCCTTTCTAAAGTGCACATGTTTAATACATTCCTCCAACTTTGAAATTGCAAGAAGAACAAGTCATAAGATTGTGAAAATTGGGCAGTAGAACAGCCGCTAAGATGACCCGACTCCAATCTGTGGCAACTGAGGAGGCAAAAGAGAGATTGAAATCCTCCTGTCCAACAATGTTCCAGTTATTGCCACTTGTAAAATGAGAAGAACAGAATGCTTGAACTGAGAGACCTTGGTTTATCACTGGGGTAGATCACTGTGCACTTACACTGTGAATACACCAAAATGAATTTAGGTTTGTTTTTAGGTTCGGATTTTAGAGAGAGCAGAGTCATCGTTAGGGGAGATCAAATTGGGCAATTGCCAAGGGCTTCATCCTAATAGTGCTACCTGCCTTTTCTGGTGATGCTCCCTGTTTACAGCCCTGGTGCTCTGGGTTAATGGGGGATGAGGAGATTGGGATACAGTTAATTTAATGCTGCTGGGTGTGGTGGAAGGCTGACCAGGTTACTGGTAGTGAAAAAGGAAAAAACACGACTCCGACCATTTACCAATGTAATCAATTAAAAAGAAAATCCTATCTGCTGTGCCTTCACAAGCCATCAAGGACCAGGGATACCAACCCTTGTGCACTGACCAGTAGACTTGAGAGAGGAACATCACTTTAATGGGATTCAGATTCTGGAGAACCCAGATTCCAAACCGACTGGCAATTTTTTTCCCATGTAAAGCTTAGAAACAAGAAGCTTATTGTGTACCGCATACTAAGAGTTAATTGACTTATGTATTCATTGATGCAAAAAGGCCATACAAAAAGTCAGAGCGACTTGCCCTGAAGGCTTTCAAAAGAGTTACAAGTGCTACACTTAGTAATAAACATCCGTTTGGGCTACGGATAAGAAATGTGGGCAGCACCAGTAAATATTTCTATAGGTGCACTGCTCTGTGGGTTAATACCCAAAAACCAAATGTATTAGTTTGGGGTGACCTCTACACCCCCTGCCAAAAAGCCCAACAGAGACTCACTATTGCACTCAAACAATCAATTTATAAATCCATTTTATTGTAGCATATTGTTTAAAACCAATTAAAAAACAATTTTACTGAACCATATGCATGGTAAGCCACCAGGGGGCGCACTCCCTCATTAACAATACAATCTCATATACATATAAGTAATTTCAAAGTGATTCTGTGCTAATCTATCAATAAATTCATATATATACAATTATTCTAAAACTTAATATACAATTAATATCCTCACCCTAATAAAGTGCCAGTGCTTCCATCACAAATAATCCCTTGTGCAAAATATTTAAACCCATTCACAGAGAGCAAGGGCGCACAGACAACACACAACAAACAAGTGCTTACTGTTAGTATGGTGACAGGCAGGCCCCCCTCAGGCGCAGACCAACGCGTTTCGAGCCCCCTATGGGCTCTTGCTCACGGTCAGTATGTGTGTGGGGACAGAGGGCCACAGCCCTCCTTAAATACATACCCTCCCGACCACTCCCACGCCTGGCCCCAGCTGAATGTGGTGATTGCATACTCCGGCCGGAAGTACACAAATCACCACAACAGCTCACACTGGTACTGGCCCCATCCCCCACGCTGATAGGTGGGAGGTGGATGGTAATGGGCCAGATACAGCCAGGCGGTGGAGCCATCGTTCAGGAACACATTTAACCCCTTCCTCACTTATCTTTATACATTTCCTGCTACTTACTTAATCCAAAGTCTTGTTTGCACATAATCTATATTTATACTTAACGGCATCTAATATATACATCACATTTTATAGGTAAATACACTTTACAACTACCAGTCACAGTACAGCTGGATTTCCTCTGCATCTATTTATACAATTTCAATAACAGGAGCAGAGAGGGACAAAGATCCAGAGAAAGTTTTTTGAATCCACAGAATTTTTATCAGTTGGCTTCTTTCTTAATAAGGTTCTAATATTAAACAACTGTATATATGTTTGTACATCTCCAAGCACAGGGGGGGAGAGAGGGATAAAGTTCCCAGGTGAACCACCCCGGTCAGTCAGAGATATGCAGGCACAATTGCCATCTAATGGCAACTATCCCTCACATTATTGATGTCTATTTATAGATTGTATAAGCCCCCTGACCGCGACAGGGGGAGAGCGGGATAAAAAACCGAAGTGCAAATGCTCAAAAACAACAGAGGCAGATGCTGACTATTAATGTCTATATTGCACCATATTTGGCCTCTATATACAAGAGTACAACTCTCAAAGAAAAGGGGAAGGGGGAAGGGACAAGGGGTGACAGGGGGAAAAGGGAGCCAAGTCTAAAGTAAATACATTCAGATATGCATCCCAGGAGTTAGGCAGCCAATCAGTGTGGCAGAGGGGCTCTGGAGGATGTTATTGACTATTTGTCATTCAAATTCCTCATGCTCCACATAGATTTACTCAGGAGAGGAGGAGGGGTTTGACTACAGGATATAAGGTTCAATCATCAACATTGATGTAAGTCCTTTGTTTTACTACGGGTGAAGCTTTAAGGAAGGCCGGGGGTCCGGTCCTCTATATAAGGTGGCAATGTATCAATAACATCAGCATATATTTACAGTAATTACTCCATGTGATTAATTACATCCAGTCAAAAATAGAGGTCCACAGTGCACTTTGTTCTCCGTGTGTGTAGGTTCTTTTCTGCTTCAATCTCCAATTTGCTCCTTGCCACCAACACATCTTAATGGAGGCCCGGCTTCTTCCTCTTGCCAGTATCATATAATACCCTTGATAATAAACTTCCCCATCATCTCCCGGGCATCCCAACAAGAAGAGTCGCCAGTTGCTACTACACCAATAAAAAAAGGAAAGGTGACACATTATATATCTACACACCTAATAAGTGTACATAAGCCATGAAACACCCCCCCATCCCCACTGCACACTCCCTACCCACCCCCCCCAAACCCCCCCACCCACACTCCAATACAATGCTATTACGTGATTCTTAAACAGGGACAATCTATGTCCTAATTTGGACCAATTGAGATCCCCAAAACTATACATAAAACTAAAAATAGTGATCTACACAGATGCTCTATGGGGCTAATTGATGAGCTCATTGAGATGGATAAAGTAACTCTAGAACAGATTAAAGATAAGCTTAAAATGCTGTATGACAAAATACCAAGGGAGGTCCAACAGACAGATATTGACAGGCATGAGAATCAAATAAATGAGGAATTGGAGAGGGTAGAAAGGTTAGTAATGGCCCAAAAACAGGACAAACTCCAGAGAGATAGAGCTGATAAACAGAACCAGAGAATGTATAAATGGAAACACACTGGTAATGAGAGGGGTAGACAGGGTTATATCAGTAGAGGATCTAGCCGCAGTGCCTCCGTCTCAAGTAGAACCTCAGACAGTGGCAACATGCGCCGTTTTTTGGGGGCAGGCTGGTGCAAGGGGCCCAGGAGGAGGAGAGGGGGCAAGGGGCGACACAGAACAAACAAGAGACCCCGTGTGGAGGAGCCACCGCAGGCTAAATCAGGGACCTTACAAAAGGTCCAGACCAGAACAGAGCCCCTAGAACAATCGCCAACCCTGACTGAATCACGGATGGGGGAACAGAATGATGAATTAACTGTACTCAATATTTCAGGCAAACCGCTCTCGGTAGCCGAAAGGTCGGTATTGGGGAGGGGTCTCAGCTTCTCCCCATATAATACCATAGATAAATTTGGGACTATTAAGGACCTATTCCTCTTTTGTAGGAAGTTATTACTCAAAAAGCAATTTGAAGCACCCATGGAGCTTGACTCCAATCTATCTTGGCGTGAGGGGCTGGCCCTTGATGACTTGACGGCTTTGCTATATGAGCAAGAAGTTACCTTAGACCCGGACAGGGCACTATGTAAGCCCTCCAAATATACTCCATCTTGGTCCATCTGCCCAGCGGTCCATACATTCTTCAAAGTGGTGAGTCAAGACATTCAGAAAATGGGGGTCCCACGTAAACATGACAACCTAACTAGGGAGGAACGGGAGGCGCTTCATAGCTTACAACAGCGCAGTGATATAGTCATCAAAGAGGCCGATAAAGGCGGAAACGTAGTAATTATGTCATCAGAGTACTATAAAGCCGAGGTCCTACGTCAACTGCAATGCACTGCAAGCTATGAAAAACTGGCCCACAATCCACTAAGTGAATACAAATTAGAACTCGATTCCCTTTTGAAGGATGCATGGGAAAATAGCATTATAGGTCAGGATCTGTATGAGTATTTGAAAGTGCAACACCCAGTAGCGCCCACATTTTATATACTACCTAAAGTACATAAGAATGCTAAATGTCCCCCCGGAAGACCCATAGTAGCAGGAATTGGGGGCCTAACGGAGAGAGCCTGTACATTTGTGGATAAGAATCTTCAGCCCCATGTGCTTACACTTAGCTCCTATATAAGGGATTCTATGGACCTCCTTAATCGGTTGAATTTACTAACACTACCTAGGGGCGCTTTACTTGTCACACTTGATGTGGAAGCGTTATATACAAATATATCCCACAAAATGGCCCATATGACATGCAAATATTTTCTGAGAATGGGAACAGATAGTGAACAAGAGAAACAGGATTTTGTACTACAGATGCTGACCTTCATTTTGACACATAATTACTTCCTGTTCGATGGAGTTTTCTATCGACAGGTCTGTGGCGTGGCAATGGGGGCACGCTGTGCCCCGTCTATAGCCAACCTCTTCCTTGGCTGGTGGGAGAGGGAGGTTGTTTTTGGGGCCGACATGAATCTGTACCAGCCCCACATTCTGGGCTGGTACAGATTCATTGATGATGTGCTGCTCATCTGGCAGGGACCAGAAGAACTATGCGTGGAGTTCCTCAATGTTTTGAATGAGAACACGTTTAACATTTTCCTCACCTCCCATATTTCGGCTGCACAGGTGGATTTCTTGGACCTTACGATCAACCTTACCAATGATGGCTCCCTCCAGACTACATTGTTTAGGAAGGAGACGGTGACCAACAGCCTATTACATTATACAAGTTTTCACCAGAAAAAGACCAGGGAAGCCATCCCGGTTGGGCAATTCTTGCGGCTCAAGCGGAATTGCTCTACTACGCAGGAATTTGAAGTCCAATCCAGGGGGCTCAAGAAGAGATTCCAACACAGGGGTTACCCCGAGAGAACGATTAAGAAGGCCGTGGTAAGAGCAGGTGACACGCCACGGGAAGCCTTACTAGTCCCAAGGGAGAAAAAAAGAACCATGGAAGAGGTAAGATTTATCTCCAAGTATAATACTAATTGGAACCAACTTAGATCTTTACTCAATAAACATTGGGGTATATTAAGGAGTGACCCATCCCTGGCCAGATGGACCAGACGGGGTCCTTTGATGGTGGCACAGCGTGCACCGACATTGCGTGACAAGGTCTGTAGGAGCCACTACACCAGGCCTAATACTTGGTTGGGGTCCAGAACTATGGGCACAGGCAGCCATCCATGTGGGGGTTGCTCTGTGTGCCGACACATGAGTGCTACAAGGGAGGTCAGGAATAGGCGCACTGGCAAGAGATTTGTGATCAGGCAATTTTTGAACTGCCGCTCGGTGGGAGTGATATATCTCTTAACCTGTGGTTGCCCTCTGAGCTATGTTGGCGAGACAAAGAATGCATTGAAGGCGCGCCTACAGGCACATCTATCCTCTATTCGATTGGCCGAAAGAAATAGGGACTTGGGCAGAATTCTATCTCCAGTGGCAAGACATTTCCTTGAGAAACATGAGAGTAATGTTGACCAACTACAGGTGGTGGGATTGGAGAGGGTGACTCTGGGGTTGAGAGGAGGTGATCTGAAGAAGCGGCTTCAGCAAAAAGAACTACGCTGGATCTATGATTTAGATACCCAAGCCCCATGGGGCCTAAACGAAGATGTAGCCTTCACACCATATTTAGGGTGACACATATTAGTATGATATCACATATTGTCTAGTTAGTCACTAAGTGGGATGAAAGTAATATATTTTACATTGTTTTGATCACTATTTTTAGTTTTATGTATAGTTTTGGGGATCTCAATTGGTCCAAATTAGGACATAGATTGTCCCTGTTTAAGAATCACGTAATAGCATTGTATTGGAGTGTGGGTGGGGGGGTTTGGGGGGGGTGGGTAGGGAGTGTGCAGTGGGGATGGGGGGGTGTTTCATGGCTTATGTACACTTATTAGGTGTGTAGATATATAATGTGTCACCTTTCCTTTTTTTATTGGTGTAGTAGCAACTGGCGACTCTTCTTGTTGGGATGCCCGGGAGATGATGGGGAAGTTTATTATCAAGGGTATTATATGATACTGGCAAGAGGAAGAAGCCGGGCCTCCATTAAGATGTGTTGGTGGCAAGGAGCAAATTGGAGATTGAAGCAGAAAAGAACCTACACACACGGAGAACAAAGTGCACTGTGGACCTCTATTTTTGACTGGATGTAATTAATCACATGGAGTAATTACTGTAAATATATGCTGATGTTATTGATACATTGCCACCTTATATAGAGGACCGGACCCCCGGCCTTCCTTAAAGCTTCACCCGTAGTAAAACAAAGGACTTACATCAATGTTGATGATTGAACCTTATATCCTGTAGTCAAACCCCTCCTCCTCTCCTGAGTAAATCTATGTGGAGCATGAGGAATTTGAATGACAAATAGTCAATAACATCCTCCAGAGCCCCTCTGCCACACTGATTGGCTGCCTAACTCCTGGGATGCATATCTGAATGTATTTACTTTAGACTTGGCTCCCTTTTCCCCCTGTCACCCCTTGTCCCTTCCCCCTTCCCCTTTTCTTTGAGAGTTGTACTCTTGTATATAGAGGCCAAATATGGTGCAATATAGACATTAATAGTCAGCATCTGCCTCTGTTGTTTTTGAGCATTTGCACTTCGGTTTTTTATCCCGCTCTCCCCCTGTCGCGGTCAGGGGGCTTATACAATCTATAAATAGACATCAATAATGTGAGGGATAGTTGCCATTAGATGGCAATTGTGCCTGCATATCTCTGACTGACCGGGGTGGTTCACCTGGGAACTTTATCCCTCTCTCCCCCCCTGTGCTTGGAGATGTACAAACATATATACAGTTGTTTAATATTAGAACCTTATTAAGAAAGAAGCCAACTGATAAAAATTCTGTGGATTCAAAAAACTTTCTCTGGATCTTTGTCCCTCTCTGCTCCTGTTATTGAAATTGTATAAATAGATGCAGAGGAAATCCAGCTGTACTGTGACTGGTAGTTGTAAAGTGTATTTACCTATAAAATGTGATGTATATATTAGATGCCGTTAAGTATAAATATAGATTATGTGCAAACAAGACTTTGGATTAAGTAAGTAGCAGGAAATGTATAAAGATAAGTGAGGAAGGGGTTAAATGTGTTCCTGAACGATGGCTCCACCGCCTGGCTGTATCTGGCCCATTACCATCCACCTCCCACCTATCAGCGTGGGGGATGGGGCCAGTACCAGTGTGAGCTGTTGTGGTGATTTGTGTACTTCCGGCCGGAGTATGCAATCACCACATTCAGCTGGGGCCAGGCGTGGGAGTGGTCGGGAGGGTATGTATTTAAGGAGGGCTGTGGCCCTCTGTCCCCACACACATACTGACCGTGAGCAAGAGCCCATAGGGGGCTCGAAACGCGTTGGTCTGCGCCTGAGGGGGGCCTGCCTGTCACCATACTAACAGTAAGCACTTGTTTGTTGTGTGTTGTCTGTGCGCCCTTGCTCTCTGTGAATGGGTTTAAATATTTTGCACAAGGGATTATTTGTGATGGAAGCACTGGCACTTTATTAGGGTGAGGATATTAATTGTATATTAAGTTTTAGAATAATTGTATATATATGAATTTATTGATAGATTAGCACAGAATCACTTTGAAATTACTTATATGTATATGAGATTGTATTGTTAATGAGGGAGTGCGCCCCCTGGTGGCTTACCATGCATATGGTTCAGTAAAATTGTTTTTTAATTGGTTTTAAACAATATGCTACAATAAAATGGATTTATAAATTGATTGTTTGAGTGCAATAGTGAGTCTCTGTTGGGCTTTTTGGCAGGGGGTGTAGAGGTCACCCCAAACTAATACAAGTGCTACACTTATATAACACATTATTAGTACGTGTTAACAAAAATGTTATTTTAATGTAATGTTTCATTATTGACTTTCTTGTCAGGAATATGAATTATTTACCCATTTGAAGAATCGGTTTCCAACAGCAGTTATTGTTTCCCTGGCAACACTTGCCTGCGGGTGACTTGCTGACCCACCAACAAAAGTTTTGGCATGGAGCATGATCTTTTTATATTTTGCACTAAAAAGATTTGCATACAGAACAACAAACAAAGTCAGTATAGGAATATGCATCAATAAATCTTTTCAGAAATCGCAGGTGAGGAGCAGCTAATAAAGCAGATATGGCGGACCACCAGACAGGGCTCACACATTAATAAATAACGCTTTGGGTCCAGGGTCCACAACCTTTTTTACTCAAGTACTACTTTCTTTGTTCTATTTATCTTAAGTACCACATGGGTTACACACATGAGCTGTCAATCACTTAAAACTGTATTAAAACACACACAAATTAGCAATTTAAATGTATTATATTAAATTATTAAATAATTACACTAAAATTACACTAAAACTTAAATAGTCTGTACCATCTTTGCAAATCAGATTTAAAGCAGGCCAAAAGTAAAAAAAAATAAAAGCAAGTTCAGTAAGTTGCACCTCTAAAGCCCCACTCTGGCAATCAGTGACATAATCTCCATGCAGATGCTATGACAGTCAAAATTGCCCCACATATCAGTGCAATCCTACTTTATTTCAAGTAGAAAGCCATCAGCTGTGATGACTAAATCCAGAGACCACAGTGAACAGTGATAAAGATACATTGTTTCAGCTTTCCCTTTACACACAAAATCTCTCTAGCAGCTGGTTATTCAGTGTGTATGTGTTTATATAACAAATAAACCAGCTTCCCATGTTTCTAAGGCATTTATTTCTGTGTTTATTGTGGACTGCTGCTGGCACAGTTCTCCCCTCATGCTTATGTGTGTGACAAGATGGCTGCTCCCATGCAGTTCTGCAGCAAAGAACTGTTAATCCAGACCATCTGCATGGAGTTAAGCCCTCTCAAATAGTTTATGCCAGATGGGGGCTGCCTTCTGGATTCAACTGACATAAACCACAATGCACAGCAGCAGCAAACAATGCAGCAGGCGACCAGCAGCTCCACAGGATGCCATTTTGTTTGTAAATTAACCACAACACAAAAAGCTAAGTTAAATTTTATGTGCAGCAATCTGATTTGTCCTGGGGAAGGGACGCATATGAGCACTGTTTCTTCTAAGGAAGTTGGTCTGGTTTTAGTAAAGTGTAGTTGAGAGCAGACTGGGGCATGTACCAGCTGAAGGGATCTTGTAAGCTTACCACTGGTTGGGAACCTCTGGATTTGGATCATGAGCTACTTTGACTGAATCTTGCTTGTAATCTAAGACATAGATCAGGCTTCCTCATAGATTGTGAGCAACCAGTCAGCAGCCAGTGACATTATGTAAATATGTCTTCCATCTTTGATGTTGGCTGCCTGAATCTCCTGAAATTCAGTCCCACCTTGGGGTACATATCACACCAAGCTGACCCTATCTTTCGTTATAGAGCTTGCTGGCAGAATAAAAAAGACACTGCTGTGTGCAAGCACCATGTCTGCCTCCTCCTCCCCTTAAGAAATATGTGATAGCTGGGCTAAGCATATGACCTGGTTTAAGCAATTCCTATAACCTTCAAAGGGCACATGCAGCCATACTCAAGCTCTATCACTTGTGACCCTGCTCCTTTGTCTCCACCCTCATCCTTTAGACTGTAAGCTCGCAAGGGCAGGGCACTCCTCCCTATTGTCTCCTGTGCTCACAACACTAGGTTTTTAACTATGGCATCTAATTTTGTATTGTTACCCTGTCTGTAATCATACCTTGTAAAGTGCTACGGAAGATGATGAAGCTATATAAATTAACAATAATAATAATAATAATATTAATTTGTACTGAGCACCATGCCAAAGGCAACCAGACTTGACTTAGTATCTAGATTATATAGGAAACTGAAGTAAAAACAGGGGACCCAGCTAGCCTATTATAGATTGTGGGGCCCAGATAGTAGAGTCTGGGCCTCCATAACCTATATGGGATGGTTGGACCCTTATTTTGAACTGGAGCTCAAGGCAAACCAGCTTGGTTGCGTTGGGGCCCAACCGTCACATATAGGTTAAGGGGAGAAGCACCCTCATTAACCTTCAGCATTGGTAGCAATAGTATGGCAGCCAGCAAAGCTCAAAGCAGGGCCATCAGTAGATCTACCTGGCTGGGGCCCACCAACACCCCTCTTTAAACCCATTAGGTTTGCCGGGCTGGGAGACTCCACAATGGAACTTTAGCTTTCCTGAACATATTTCAGCCTGATGGCCTCTTTATGAAAACGTTTTTTGAGATAGTAGTGTCTACTAAACTGACAGCACTCTGTTGTAGGTGACCCCTTCTGAGCCCACTGAAACGTATAGCTTTTCTTCATTTAATGCAACCCTGCCCGTTATAAGAAAAGAGGGTCAAAACTTACTCAATAAGATCATTTCAGATCCGTCTGATAGCAGCAAACCCCTTAACATTCAGATCCAGATAGCAGCATAGCCCTGGAAGTGGTAGGCAGGAAGTAGAATGCACTAAAGGAAGAAATTATAAGGATAAGTCATAGAAGGTCCTCCTTTTAGAAATCCTAGAAGTAGCCAGTGGATGACCTCTGAGCGGGCATCCATGTCCCTTGACGAGCCTCCTACAGAGGGAAAAACAACTGTAAGGAAAAAGTGAAAGAAGAGGAAACCAACAGAACAGTAAAGATGGGATCCTCACCTAGCTTCTGAAGCTTTCACCTGAACTGAAGCTTGTAGCTAAAAACAGTGGAGCTGGATCTTCTGGCCAGTCTGGCTGTAGAGGATGTGCTATAGTTAAGAGGGGTTGGTCATGTTAGCAGGTTTGTCATTTGTCATTCCCTTTTCTTGTGTGGACCTGTGAGTCCTGAACTTAATCAGAGGGCCTTCTCCCGTCGGTTGTGAAGGCACACTTAATAAAGGGAAACCTTCTACAGGTTGATAACCAGTCCCTTTGACTCTATCAGCACTTGCCTGCCACAGCACTGATATCAGTAAGAAAGATGTTTGGATGAAATAGCTTCAGCAGACCTCTTTTTCTTAATGGGCATTAGAAATGTTCACACAGCCCTAGGGCAAATACCTGTCCTAAACAGACTGATCAATGTCACTGCAGTAGGTAGAAAGCAGGAAGCAACCAGATTCACTTAAAGCACTGTAACAGGTATAAGGTCCTGTAAAGTCCCCCTAAAAAGCCCCCCCCCCGGGAGACTGACTGGGCCCCCTGCAGGAGTCATACATGTACTGCCCCGGTCACAACCCAACCCCTTTGTCTAGTGTACCACACTAGTAGCTCTAATATAAGAAAGATGGCAGAATATTATGTCCCTCATGTTTCCTCTATTCAGGTCCAGCCAAGCATAAATGAGTTGACAAGATTTAGATTGAGTTTTGTAGTAGGAATGAAAAAACGTGTACAACTCTTTTCTCATTAAAAAGGGATTTAGGGGCAAATTGTCCAGTAAAATATAAAATGTGTTGCTATTCCCATTTTGTTCACTAGATGGGGAGCCAGGTGACATAAGATGCATTTGGGGAACAACAGGAAACTGCCAAGATTGGTTCAGACTTTTTCGGAGGAAAAACTTCAGGCTACAATGTATTGAGCAGAGGTTTCATAAGGGGAAGCCAGGGGAATGGACAGGGAGTTTGTCCATAATCATGCTAAGGGGAAGACAGGCGTAGCCTCCTGCATAACAAGACTGGTGGGGATGCTACAGAGATAAGGCCCGGGTGCAGTTGGAAGTGAGTGAGAAGATGTGGCTGTATTGCAAGCAGAGCCATGCTGAGTTGAAGAGAGAGAGAGCTGAGCTCTGTGCAGAGAGAGATGAGATCCATATATCAATGGTGTCCTGGAGTGGATATGACAGAGGAATCACCCCTTAGAAGAAGAAGAATGTGAAAACCTGTGGAGTATGGTAACAACAGCAGCTGTCTCACCGACCCCCTAAAAGCCTCTGACAGCCAGTGCAGGATGCTGACCGTAGCAGCAGTTTCATTGAACCACTAAAGGGCATTTATAGCCTGCAGGAGAGTTTATCAGCAGCAGAAGTCTCTCTCAGCCTCAAAGGCCTGTATATAAGGCTGTGATGGAGGAGCCAATGTGCCTGAGACTCTGGTAAGGTGTGGCTGCCCCTGTCTGAGAACTTTGCCCTGTAGGGACTGTTGTGTGAGAGAGAAGCCTTCTTGTTGAGGAACATTATGGCTCGGATGCTCCCCGTGTTTGACTCGCTGACATCCTAATGGCCCCTCTGCTGGCGCTGGCCAGTTTTACATCCCAGTCTGGGATACCCCATAGAAAGTCTTCACTAAAAGGGGCGGCTTAGTTCAATGTGGGGTGGTGACCACCCAAATCCCCCTCTGGAAAAAGGTCTACATTTAATTGGGAAATAAATGCTAAAATGTTCTTACAAGCAGGAGTAACTGTGTCTAAAAGAAACATAAGCCTAAATAATGCTTTGCTGAAATGCACTTATAAAGCAAGTGTACCTGTGTCCTTTTGCCTGAAGAACACAAGACTATTTAACTATTGTGCCTGTTGTTAGGGCGAGCGCTGCACGCCCATCTAGCAGCACTTCACTTACCTCCATGGCTGCATCCAGCTGTCATCCATTTTGCAGAACTTCCCTCATGGCTGTTCCCAGCTCTCTCCCTTCCCCCAATGCTTCCTTCTCACATGCTAAGGTGCGCGCACGTCTCCGTCCACTAGAGGGCGAGCGCACTAGATTCCTGAGATTTAAAGGGCCTGTACAGCACTGATTGGTACCTGGTCATCCAATCCTGCATCCACTTCTCCTATTTAAAGAGGCACTTCCTTCCTTCAGTGCCGGATCTTGGTCTCTCCATGCTTGTTGAAAGTCAGACATTCTTGGATTGCTCACCCGTGTACCGACCTCTGCCTGTCCCCGACTCTGAACCTTTGCTGCCTGCCCCGACCTCGGCTACTCACCTTTACCGTGAACCTGTGCTGCCAGCCCCGATCTCTGCCTGTACTTACTACGCCTTTTGCCTGCCACTTGTGTACCTCACTGAACCTCGGCTGACTGTGGGACTGGGCCGCTGTTGGGGGGTAGCGACCTGGGGGTCACTCGCCGCACAAGACCAACCTGCCTTGCGGTGGGCTCTGGTGAATACCGGTGGCCCCTTAGACTCCGCTCCCCTGACACGGTACCCGCCATCGGTCCCACAGTTAAAGCGGATCCACACCCGAGTCCACTCCACCCGGTCCGTGACACCTGTGTTGTTTTTTTTCAAAGCAATGCAAGTTTACTTGGCCTGTGAACTGTGAATTTGACCATGACGTGGATTATAGCATTCAACCTTTCTTTTCATGACCTTGAAACAATAAAACTAGCTGATGCTTTACTTATCCTGCTTGCTGTTGAGTGTCTGTTTGCTGTGGTACCATCTTGTCAGCTCCGTATGCTGCGGTCCCATTAACCCTTACCCTCAGTTACCATACCTGTGTGCTGTGACATTGCCTGAGGTAAGTCGGCATGCGACATACTTTGGATTGCAATTAAAGCTGACTGCTTTAACCAGCGTGATTACTGCTGGTTAACCCCTGATCATTTCCAATACAGTTTAACTACGAGCCAAAGCTCACCAATAAAGGGGGCATCCATCCAATGTGACATTCATCCACCATGGGCAAGCTGGGCCCACTGGGATTTACAATATCTCTTCCATCCTCAATTCTCTTTGAACTACTTGGGGAATTTCCTTCAGTCTTATCGGCTATTGGAATTTGTCAACACAATGAAGAAAAGGAGCTTCTGTTTCAGCCTTATCATCTCTCCTGTTGCTTTCTTCCTCTCTCTGTTCTACCGAGGCTTGTTGCTGGGAATACTAGGCATTTAACTATGGGAACACACCTTTAGTATGCAGTTATTTATATTTAATGGAAACATAAAATTAGATTTTCCATTTTGACAGCAAGTATTGCATTAATTGGTAAATTGGCATCTAGTTCATTATAGCATGTGTACTCTGTGGCTATTAAACAAATTCTAACACAGTTGACTTCTATTGTGCAATTACATATTTGGAATGTTTATGCCCTGCCATGAGAAATATTCTGCTGATATTCTATTGTCATATGAGATCATTTCTGTTCTGTGTGAGAAAGATTCCAAAAGGGGAAATTTGCACTTTGGCACCACAAAATACACCTGTCACTTACGAAGACTGATATTAGGAATTCTTTTTGAGGATTATTATTATTGTTTTATTATTATTGTTTATTTATATAGCGCCATCGTCTTCTGTAGTGCTGTACAAAGTAGTAAATACAAACAGGGTAGAAACATAGACTAGTACAAATGCAGTTTTACAGAGTTTGCAATGAATATTCTGAATACAAGATACAATAGGAGAGAGAGAGAGAGACCTGCCCTTGCGAGCAAGATTAAATGGAATTAAAGTACATCAATACAACCCAATCTTTAATAAACATTTTCTCTATTCACCATATTTATTATTAGTGCTAAACTGAGTCTACAAATGGGGCACAGCTCCAAGATTACATTAAAATAAATTATTTTTATTGGTTACAAATAAACAACACATTCAACAACAACTATTAAAAACAAATCACCACCAATCCCCTAAGGCCATGATGGAAATACATCAATGAATCAAATAAAATCTCACAGAGCAGCTTAATTACATTTATACAGACACTTATACAACTGGCTAGTCTCCCATGAATGTATAACTGTACCATCCAGAATAGCTCTAAAATATTATATTATAACATACAGTGCAAAATTGTGAATTCATAAGGTAAATACCCCTAAATAAAGTGCAAATCCAAAAACCAGATAATAGTATAAAAGTATCCATTAATTATATATATATATAATTGCAAATTATCCCAGGCCAACATGGGCCTAGACTCCTAATAAGGCATAATACTGTGCTAAACTGCTAAGCAAGTTATTTCTAAAGTACACATGTGAGACAGGTCCAGAATATGTATGCTAAAAATGGTAAAAGATACTGTGCATTAATAGATGATCAGGTTAGAGTCCAGGGGTCAATGTGTATGCATCCCTACGCGTTCTGCCACACACCCGTAGCTTCTCCAGGGGTACATCATTGTTTAAAGTTCCACCATTTATGGAGCCAGAGGATGTGCAGGCAGGAAGTGTTGTGCCCTTGCGCTTGTGCCCAGCCAAGCTGGAAACACCACCATGGGCTGGGAGGATTACATATTTATAATTTGTAGAAATATTATAATGGTTTTAGCTCTTCCATGATATCTATAACCTAAAAGATTCAGTTGGATATTTTAGCAAAATCACACATCAAATGGAAGGTTACACATACTGCACCTCTCAGAGGCCGATTCATTAATAGCGCCAGGTAGCGACAGATGAGCGACAGTAGCGGTATTTTCACAGCGCCCGCTAGTATTCGCTGTGCTTGGCCGTTGTTCGGTTGTTGACAGCGACTCAGTCGGTGTGCGGTAATGTTGAATACGGGGTTAGGAGTCGCTGTTTGACAGGTTCCGCGCTGTATGGGAGCGCATGACAGCGAATGGCCATAGCGAACGGCTCCCAGCATATATTCATTAACAAATCACGCTCAAAAAATTATCGCGCTGTGAAATGCTTGTTTAAACCCCAGAGCGCTGGCGGCGATGGGTTAAAAGTCGTTTTTTAACCCCCAAACAACCATATTTTTGGAAAAAAAAAAAAAGTTTTTCAAAACATTTTGTAATATGAATACATTAATATCAGACCTGTAATATCAATTCTGCACAATTTTTTTTTTTTTTTTTTACCTTAAAAAAAATATCTAACATTGCAGAAGTGGTCACAGAATTTTTGACATTTAAAAAAAAAAAAAAAACATTAATAGCAATTATTAAGAATATTTAAAGATTGCTCCATTGAAATGCATTGGAGAGCGCCAGGTAGCGAGAGGTCATACCTGTCGCTGTTCAAGGTCGCTCACTGGCGCTGTGGGGTGAGGCTGGAATAATGATGAATGATTCGCTATCTGGCGCTCTGTCAGTCGCTAAGCAGGATCGGCTTGATAAATGTGTGATTGCGGAGGGGAGCCGGCGTTCTCGTGGCGGTGACCGTCATTACCGTTCGCTCACCATTCGCTACCTGGCGCTATCCCTTGTTAAATAAGGGCCTCAGTCTCTTTTTAGTTGCCCATTGGCTCTGTTTAATATAGATTGTATGTAAGTGTCACACCTGCTTATATATACATAGTTACTATGGCCACCTAAAATAATTATACATATTGTAATACAAAAAAACATTGTTAAAATGTAAAGTTTAATGTCTAAGCTTTAAAAGCAGCATGCACGAGAACATTGGAACTATTTGGTATGATCAGAGATGTTAGGCATTTCCCTTATAATAAAGGAGGGAAAATAGCATGGTCAAGGAAACATACAGATAAGAGCAACCATAATTAAAATAATTTCTGAAATCTCAGATTTCATAAGATAACCCCTATGACCAAGTCATTTTATAATTACCGGAGTTATCTGTGAGGAATGCTCCTTCTAGATATCTAATTACCTGGATGCAGCTGAATAATAGCTCATTGTTTTCATCAGCATTCTCTAATTAGGGCCACAATGATACATCAAAAACAAGTATATATTTATATATCCTAATAGAATATTGAAATATATTTGGGAATATTAAAATAATTAGCTTTACAGTTGCTACTACTGATGAATATTTTCATTACAGCAATGACAGCCTTGGAATTCAGGTTTGCCGGGTCTGATTGGTCACTGACACTCATGTGTTGCACATTGCTATTAAGGGGTTTATTTATCAAGGGATAGCGGCAGGTAGCGCCTCGTAGCGGCAGGCAGCATCTGGTGAACGCTGGGCGCTGTACGCAATACCACATTTATGAAGGCTATTCTGGTGAGCAGCTCTAACAGCGCCATGTAGAGTACGATTCATCATTACAGGTGGCTCAGCATATAGCGCCAGAGCTCTAGCTTCCCGAGCGCCAGGTATTACCTGTTGCTACCTGTCGCTCTCCCATACATTTCAATGGACGTTCCTTTTCTTCTGTTTAGACAGGGTATTTTGTTTTTATTATTTTTTTTCCTCTCAAATAATTGTGTCACCTCTCCTGGCCTAGAAAAATTCATTTTTGAAAATGTTTTTAATTTTTTATATTTTTAAGCAGAATTGTCATTACAGGTCTGGCATTAAAGTATTAATGTCACATGTTACGACACTGTTATTCCATGTGTTTTTGCTGTGTCGCTGGTGGATATGTGTTAAAAAACAGACTTTAATCAGATAGTACCTGGCGCTCTATGCTATAGCGACCAGATCCAGAGCTCCTATACTCTGTGGGGTCGATTCAAAGAAACATGTAACAGCTTTGATTTTGGTGCCGATCATCCTATTTTTCCCGTACGCTCGTGCGTTCGTATGAACTTGCGAGTGATACTATAAGCTAATACGTTTCTATCCTAAAATGTACGTCCGTTCGTATGGCAGTTCGGGAATCAGACCTATGTCAGTTTCCATCCTGAATTTTCCGTTTCATTTCTCAGGTTGCAACATTGGTTTTGCCCTTTTTCCTTTTTTTTCGGGACGTAAATCCTTCTGATCTTGCGGCTGCGCACTACAAACTTACCTCATTAAAGTGCATTCTAAATATTTGGTCTTTTGTTTTTCTTTATTTCATTCATTTTGTAGTAACCAACCATTAATGAATGCATTTGCATAAGTAAATTTTACTTTGTTTAATTTTTAGTTAACTTGCATTTTTTACTTGTGGATTTAATTTTAATATTTTGGCTTCAAATGGTACAACTTAAAATTTTGTGTGTGGTTACCCACACCCTCTCCATACAGATTGCTGTCAAATATAAAAAAACACCCAGCAACTTCTGCATGTTATGAGTCTAGAAACAGCCAAGATGGCGGGTCAGGTATTATCGGGCAGCCTGCAAACAGAAAGGGCCTTGTGACTGTGTTGCTCTGGATTCTTTGATTTCTGACCTTTCCGTGCCCCCAGCTCTGCTGTGTCTGTGCAAAATACAGCAGTAACCCACATCCTGCACTTTATCCCGCTCTCCTCTCCTCAGTAAGTGTGATGCATCTGACCAAAGATGAGCTAAAATAATTAAACAAAGCAAAGGTAAACAACTACACCAATAAATTCAATCTAAAAATATTATTCTAGTACATCAATTTAAAAATAAATAACAAAGGACATAAGTTTCTTTAATTAACGCAAATATATGGATGTATTGCAAAATAAAGGTTTACATGCAAAGGACTAATTAAGGTCCACATTAAAATGCTTTTATAAGGCATACATGAATCAGGTATGCATTGCCATACAATTTATGGCCTCGGCCATGCTGATACATGCAGTTCATTGGAGCTCAAGACGCGCAGACTCCTCCACATAGCCAAAAAACCTGATCAAGAACAGCAATGCGACTGCTAAAAGGTGTCGGAAGTGGCTTTCTTTTAAAACGTATTTAGAGGTAGGAAAACTGCTCTCTGAATTACACGTAAACACATCCGATTATCCTAAGTTTTACGTTTTGATCCTAAGTTTTAGGATTTGATCCTAAGTTTTACGTTTTGATCCTACAATTTAGGAACGAACTTCCGATGATCGTAAGAGCATATACGAATTCGTACGTAGGCTCGTGCGAGTCGGAAATGGCCAAAAAAACAAGAAAAAATGACACCCACCCAAACTTACGAATCTCGATCCGAAATCAATTAACTTTTGCTCTTTGAATCGAGGGGTGTGTGTCTGCTTTTTTGTTGAATATGGTGAGTCGCTGAGAGTCGGTCGCAATGAGCTGGCGCTAACTTTTGCTCACTGCAATGCTGTACTGGTGTTAGAACGCCCAACATACTTCTCAATCGTGAATGCCGGCCAGGTTACTAAAGGGAGTGAGACGCTCCGTTACAGCGCCCGATAGCGGATTACAGCGTATACTAGCGGTCGCACTAAGCGCTGCTATACAGACGCTCATCTGCCGATACCTGGCGCTAGTAATGAATCAGCCCCCCCGTATCGGCATGCCCTGGCATTGGGACTCTGGGTAGGAAAGCACGGGTAGAAGATAGAAGACACCTTTAACATTTTCACACAATGTGTTACCCTGATGAAATCCAGCCCCACAATTGGGCATATTGCCACAGTGCAGCCAGATTTAACCAGGGGAATGCAATACAAGTAAGGACATTTGAGGCTGTAAGCAGTGTTTGCATGGGAGCATCAGCAACCAAAATACCCCCAAGGCATATGGACCAACACCCATTTTGTTCAAGAATGGGCATTGGTCCTCTTGCTTCCAATACAACAGTAAAGTTTAAAGAGATTGGCCAGACATAAATAAAAACAACACTAGGCACCTTTTGTCTAGCGCAGCTTTACCACTGGGACACGCTGGAATCACTGAGATTGCACTCCATCAGTCACTTGCAGTCCAAGATGGCAGCCGTGAATGTGTCAGAAAGATGCACCACAGCACACTCCATTCATTCATTGCAATGGAGCTGGTTGTGCCAAGACGGGGTTATGCAGACATGCCAACCCCATTGGATTTCGATTTGAGATGCCCCACAGTGGGAATCCCTAAGAAGAAGTCAGGAGCCTTAACACAAACCCCCCTTTTGCTGGGCTCCCATGGCAATGAAATATGGCACCAGCAAGCAGATGGGGATGCTGAGATGCTCCCTCCTGTCTCCAGTCTGTTAGTCTGAGAGGGGGGATGCTGCTGCTTAGCAGCTCCATCTGCTGGTGCTACATTTCATCACTGAGGGAAGACAGAAGAAGTTGAATTTGTGTCACATCTCTGGGAGTGTTGTTAGAGTTTCTCACTGTGGGGCATCCCAAATCAGAACGCCAAGTAAGGGTTAGGAAAGTGGAGTCTATTTTAGACAATTGGTTCACTGTAAGGGGATATCTAAAAACACAAACATGTTTTGTTTCTTCCCTCCATTTCTTCAAATCTAGGAGGTGTGTTCAGTATTCACAAGAAATATTATCATTTATTTCTCTCTCCTGCTTTACAGCTCCAGCCTATGCTTTAATTTGCCGAATAAATTCCATTCTATTTTTCTATTTGTCTTTTTTACTGCATTTTCCTAAAAATGTGTACATTCCTTTTGAAACACAACAAAAGTTTGATTCTACAAGACACACAATTTGTTTTTATAAAATACTTTATTGATGTTATTTCTCCTGTTTACAAAGGGATATCTCAATTTAGACATAGACAGAGATGTATAGTTTTCTCCAATTGTCCCTGTCCCTACACATTCATGCTTGTTGTGGCTTCCTCGGGGGAATCAGGCTCTATTCCCTAACCAAAAGATCTTGTTTTGCAAAATACCAAGAAATCCTGTGACTAGTTACATAGTAGCATAGTAAAATATGATGTAAGCCTGAATAATGACTTTAGTCCATCCAGTTCAGCCTGTTTATCTCCTTCCAGTGGTCTAGTAGCCATAGCTGGAAATGTTATTACATGCAAGGAAGGTATCCAGGTCACTTTTGAACTCTTTTAGTGTATCCTTCATAACTACCTCCGCTTGCAGAGAGGCAGATAGTCACACTGCTCTTACAGAGAAGAATCCCCTCCTATGTCGGTGGATCACCCTTCAGGTCCAAGCTAAATAAACCTAACTTTGACAATCTTTCAGGGAACTTTAGTCTCCGCACTCCATTTATTACCTTAGTTGCCCTCCTTTGAACACACTCCAGTTCTGATATGTCCATCTTACGCACCGGTCATGGACACCTATGCCTCTTTTGATGTACCCCATGATCCTTGTATATATACCCCATGTACCCCATGATGAACCTTGTATATATACATGCATGAATAATGTTGGGTGCATAGGCCCTTACAATGATTTGTCCCTCATCAAATCCTACTCATATCTAAATAGAAAAAAAAGACTGCACACCTTACTCAGGAAGTTATAAATTGCAATTAAGCATGAGTATTTAGAGTGAGTACAAAATAGAAAATATATACAGAAATATATACAATATAATTCCTCCTTACAGTACTGGAGGTAGGAATCGCTAGGTTAGTAAAGACAATGTAGTCAAATAGTATATTGATATGTATCCATCTTGCAATGCATAGATAGCAGTAATGTTTCCCGGCCACACGGTGGCGTAAGCGTTCAGTATACTAAAATAATATATGGACAGAATGTCCAATCATCAAAGGCTTCGGGTATGAAAAAATTGTTAAACAACCAGACGAGCAATCAAAACATTCAGAAGATTAGGATACGTTTCAGCAGTCAGGTAGGTGGATTTCCAACGTTTCAGACCCAGGTGTGTCTTTCCTCAGGGAGGTGAAAAGCAGCGATTGCTTAATTGCAAATTACAACTTCCTGAGTAAGGAGTGCAGTCTTTTCAACATTTTTCCAATCTGATTATGTACCATTGATAACCACCCTCTGCTTCTGATCATTAAGCCAATCTCTCACCCATGTGCACATGTTTTCCCCCAATACAAGCATTCTCATCTTTTTGTACCAGTCTTTTATGTGGAACAGTATTAAATGCTTTAGAAAAGTCAAAATCTATGATATTCAATGATTCTCCCCGATCCAATCTTGAACTTACCTCCTCATAAAAGCTGATTAGGTTTTTCTGGCAAGAGCGATTCCTCATAAATCCACATTCTTTTGTCAATATGGAAGCAAAGAAGATGTTTAGTAAATTTGCTTTCTCCTCATTCACCTCTATAGTTGCCCCCTCTTGCTTTTCAGGGGGCCCACACCCTCAGGTGTGTATCTTTTACTGTTTATGTAGCTAAAGACCATTTTGGGATTTGTTTGCTCTCTTTGGCAATCTTTCCATCTCCAACTTTGCCGTCCTCATCTGTTTTTTACAGTTTATTTTCTTCTTTATAGTTCTGTAACGGTTCCACAGTCCCTGCCTGCTTTAAACATTTAAATGCTTTTTTTTTGTTGTTTATTGACCTAACATTTTTGTTTAGCCACATTGGTTTATACTTGTTTCTAACCCTTTTATTCCTGTAAGGTATATATCTGTCACAATGAAAATGGAGGATTTCTTTGAAAGTATTCCATTTTGTGTCCATGCTTTTGTTTTTAAGGACATTTTCCCAGTCAATGCAGTTTAGGGCATCTCTCAGCTGGTCAAACTTTGCCTTTTTGAAGTTCCACGTTTTTGTGGCTCCTTGATAAGGTACCCTAGTGACTAATTAATGATATTATGATCACTGCTTCCAAGGTGTTCCCAACCTGTACCTGTTACTTTGTCTGGTACATTGGTTAGTATTAGGTTCAATATGGCTCCCCCCCTTATTGGAGCTTGTACTAGTTGGGAAAGTTAGCCATCATTTGTTTTAGACAAAAAAACTTTTAACTTTATGAGATGCACAGGTTTCAGCATCCCAGTCTATATCTGGGTAGTTAATGTCCCCCATACCTCATTTAATTTAGGGGCTACATCTATTTGCCTTTCTGTGGATTCTGATATAACTGGAGGCTTGTAGCAAACCACATCAGTATTTTATTTTGCTTATCCCTCTATGTGTTTCTACCCATACAGACTCCACATGTTCGTTTTCCTCACATACACTTACCAGGGCTCCCATGGCGCAGATGATGCCCATGGCCACATCCCTTTAGCTCACAGGTGCTCCTGTTCCCGTTCATCCATTCATCCAAAAAGGAGAGAGGAGCTTCCCAAGCTAGATGGAAGCCAGGGATGCGGCCAGCAAGCAGGTCACTCCATCTGCATCATTGAGAAACTTGGGTGGAGAGAGAGGGTGGGGAGTGTGGAAGACCTTGTATTGGGGTTTGGCCCACTTTAAATGGTGGATATACAGTATTATACATATATCTTAATAAAGTCAGGTGACGTGTCTCATAAATCTAACATCCACCCATTAAAATCTTACATCCACCCATAGCAAAACTGGGCACACTCTATGCATACTATGCAGAAAAGTAAATGAACATTCAAATTGCATTTCCAGGCAAACACGCAAAGACATTTTAGGTTTAATATTTCTTCGTTATAAATGCTTGAAATAAAGAAACCACAGAAGTATATCATTTTAGATGAACACATTTATTTTTTGACAGGCTGTGCTTTATCTCATGTATCTGTAAAGCACATATTAGTTATTAATGGTAAATGATTTACTGTAAAAATAATCCAATAACAGGCAGGTCTTACAATATTAACCCCCTACATCTAAAGTGCCACTGGGCCCATGCTGACAGTCATTAGATGGCTGCTTAGCTTCCCCCCACTGACTGATTAGCTGCTGACTCGCACTGCTGCAGGCTGCTTCTCTCGCTGCAAAGTCAAGAGACAAGGTGATGTATAGGTGACTCAAAATGATCAGAATAAATTGAGGTTAACCTAGCATTGGTGGAGCTGCAGGGAATTTGTACAATAGCTGTCACAGGAAGCCATACTTAGACTGGAATTTGTGGGCTGTGTTAGTGTATTTATAGACTGATTTAATAGTACACCTTGCTTGCGTGTATTTTTCAGGGAAATTACTCTAAGCCAGCTCCGACCATTCTAATATAGATGTGTAAATTACCAAATTGTAATGAAATTCCCCTTCCTATTTATTATCATTATCCTTAAAGTATATTTTATATAAAAGGTACTGTAATCATTGTATGATGCAAAATACAATCCCTTGATAGCCTTGATGATACTAAATGCTGACCATTCCTATTTTGGAAGTCAAGGCTAAATTTCCAGTTTTTCAGTGTAGTGTTTGTTCACAACACTTATACCTAGGGCTGTATTTCCTGTTAGGAGACCCTAGGCCTGTGCCTAGGGCAACAACCTCAGGGGGTGCTGAGGTTACTGCTATAGTAAAAAAAAAGGCAGCTGTAAAGTATACCAAATTAACCCGGGTTTCGGTCCATGATCCTTTGCCATCCTAATTCCCTGCTCCAGATCGCCCTAAAAATTCCCCTTCTCAATGTTCGGGATGGTGCATGCGCAGGCTCTCGTCCAACCAGCGCTTTTTGCTGTGTATATTGATCCATGGCATAAAGCTCTGTATGTAACAGCTCCCAGCGGCTGTGCTACATCATTACAAGATGGCACTGTTGAGATGGCTAATGGATTGTGACACTGCGGGTCTACCAAACTGTTGGCTATAACTTAACCACATAGGAGTACAGCTGAGCTGCCATTGGCTGAAGAAAGTAAGACTAGAGAAGGTTCTAGAAGCCTGCCAGAGTGAATCTATATAAGGAAGTAATGAGGAGAGTTACCTCAGAAGAAGTCTGGAAGTAAGAGAAGGAAGAAGTATTGTAGTAACAAGGAGTGAGGAAGGTACCAGAAGGGTCAACTGGTAGTAGTCAGCAGTCACTCGTAAAAGAGAGCAGGAGAGCCACATTCATGCCTAACAAATAACCACAGGAAAGGTGAATCATTCTACCCGAGATGCTGATGGAGGAAGCTTAAGGCCTTGGTATTCTGCTATGAGTGCCCACCACCTGTTGAAGTCCACCTGAATGTAATGTTGTGCTATGGAAACTGCCAGTGGAACTGTTGTGGATAAAGACTGTTTGACCTGCTGTAACCACCAAGTGTACCTGAAGTCCTGCTAATAAAGTACAGTCGCTTTCGCCCTATAAGACACACTTATTTTTCCCCAAACCTCTGAACCTGCTGTGGGGAGCGGCATGAATCCCGGGGAGTACAAGGTAAGCATTTTATTTTTGGGAGGGGGGGGGGCTGCACATTGTGGAAGCCTGGGGGTGCCAGAACATTGGGGATGCCTGGTGATTTCAGCACATTGGGGATGCTAGCACATTGGGGATGCCAACACATTTGGGATACCAGCACATTCGGGATACCAGCACATTGGGCATTCCAGCACATTGGGGATGCCTGGGGATGCCAGCACATTGGGGATGCCAGCACATTGGGGATGCCTGGGGATGCCAGCACATTGGGGATGCCAGCACATTGGGGATGCCAGCACATTGGGGATTCCTGGGGATGCCAGCACATTGGGGATGCCTGGGGATGCCAGCACATTGGGGATGCCTGGGCATGCCAGCACATTGGAGATGCCAGCACATTGGGGATGTCAGCTCATTGGGGATGCCAGCACATTGGGGATGTCAGCACATTGGGGATGCCTGGGGATGTCAGCTCATTGGGGATGCCAGCACATTGGGGATGCCAGCACATTGGGGATGCCTGGGGATGCCAGCACATTGGGGATGCCTGGGGATGCCAGCACATTGGAGATGCCAGCACATTGGGGATGCCAGCACATTGGGGATGCCAGCACATTAGGGATGCCAGCACATTAGGGATGCCTGGGGATGCCAGTCAATTGAGGATGCCAGCACATTGGGGATGCCAGCATAATGGGGATGCCTGGGGATGCCAGCACATTGGGGATGCCAGCAAATTGGGGATGCCAGCAAATTGGGGATGCCAGCACATTGGGGATACCAGCACATTGGGGATGCCAGCACATTGGGGATGCCTGGGGATGCCAGCACAATGGGGATGCCAGCACATTGGGGATGCCTGGGGATGCCAGCAAATTGAAGATGCCAGCACATTGGGAATGCCAGCACATTGGGGATGCCAGCACAATGGGGATACCTGGGGATGCCAGCACATTAGGGATGCCTGGGAATGCCAGCACATTGGGGATGCCTGGGGATGCCAGTCAATTGAGAATGCCAGCACATTGGGGATGCCAGCATATTGGGGATGCCTGGGGATGCCAGCAAATTGAAGATGCCAGCACATTGGGAATGCCAGCACATTGGGGATGCCAGCACAATGGGGATACTTGGGGATGCCAGCACATTAGGGATGCCTGGGGATGCCAGCACATTAGGGATGCCAGCACATTGGGGATGCCAGTACATTGGGGATGCCTGGGGATGTCAGCACATTGGAGATGCCTGGGGATGCCAGCACATTGGGGATGCCTGGGGATGCCAGCACATTGGGGATGTCAGCACATTGGGGATGCCAGCACATTGGGGATGCCTGGGGATGCCAGCACATTGGGGATGCCAGCACATTGGGTATGACAGCACACTGGGGATGCCTAGGGATGCCAGCTTAATGGGGATGCCTGGGGATGCCAGCACATTGGGGATGCCTGAGGATGCCAGAACATTGGGGATGAATGGAGATGCCTGCACATTGGGGATGCCAGCAAATTGGGGATGCCAGCACATTAGGGATGCCAGCACATTGGAGATGCCAGCACATTGGTGATGCCAGCACATTGGGGATGCCTGGGGATGCCAGCACATTGGGGATGCCTGGGGATGCCAGCACATTGGGGATGCCTGCACATTGGTGATGCCAGCACATTGGTGATGCCTGGGGATGTCAGCACATTGGGGATGCCAGCACATTGGGGATGCCTGGGGATGCCAGCACATTGGGGATGCCTGGGGATGCCAGCTTATTGGGGATGCCTGGGGATGCCAACACATTGGGGATGCCTGGGGATGCCAGCACATTGGGGATGCCTGGGGATGCCAGCACATTGGGGATGCCAGCACATTGGGGATGCCTGCACATTGGTGATGCCAGCACATTGTGGATGCCTGGGGATGCCAGCACATGGGGATGCCTGGGGATGCCAGCACATTGTGGATGCCTGGGGATGCCAGCACATTGGGGATGCCAGCACATTAGGGATGCCTGCACATTGGTGATGCCAGCACATTGTGGATGCCTGGGGATGCCAGCACATTGGGGATTCCAGCACATTGGGGATGCCTGGGGATGCCAGCACATTGGGGATGCCAGCACATTGGGGATGCCAGCACATTGGGGATTCCTGGGGATACCAGCACATTGGGGATGCCTGGGGATGCCAGCACATTGGGGATGCCAGCACATTGGGGATGCCTGGGGATACCAGCACATTGGGGATGCCTGGGGATGCCAGCACATTGGAGATGCCAGCACATTGGGGATGCCAGCAAATTGAAGATGCCAGCACATTGGGAATGCCAGCACATTGGGGATGCCTGGGGATGCCAGCACATTAGGGATGCCTGGGCATGCCAGTCAATTGAGAATGCCAGCACATTGGGGATGCCAGCATTATGGGGATGCCTGGGGATGTCAGCACATTAGGGATGCCAGCACATTGGGGATACCAGCACATTGGAGATGCCTGGAGATGCCAGCACATTGGGGATGCCAGCACATTGGGGATGCCTGGGGATGTCAGCACATTGGGGATACCTTTGAACCTGCTGCGGGAGCGGCAGGAACGCCGGGAAGTACAAGGTTCATTTTTTTTTTTTTTTTGGGGGGGGGGGGGTGCCTGCACATTGTGGATGCCTGCACATTGGTGATGCCTGGGGATGTCAGCACATTGGGGATGCCAGCACATTGGGGATGCCTGGGGATGCCAGCACATTGGGGATGCCAGCTTATTGGGGATGCCTGGGGATGCCAGCACACTGGGGATGCCAGCACATTGGGGATGCCTGGGGATGCCAGCTTATTGGGGATGCCTGGGGATGCCAACACATTAAGATGCCTGTGGATGCCAGCACATTGGGGATGCCTGCACATTGGTGATGCCTGGGATGCCAGCACATTTGGGATGCCAGCACATTGTGGATGCCTGGGGATGCCAGCACATGGGGATGCCTGGGGATGCCAGCACATTGGAGATGCCAGCACATTGAGGATGCCAGCACATTGGGGAAGCCAGCACATTAGGGATGCCAGCACATTAGGGATGTCAGCACATTAGGGATGCCAGGGGATGCCAGTCAATAGAGGTTGCCAGCACATTGGGGATGCCAGCATAATTGGGAAGCCTGGGGATGCCAGCACATTGGGGATGCCAGCACATTGGGGATGCCAGCACATTGGGGATACCAGCACATTGGGGATGCCAGCACATTGGGGATGCCAGCACAATGGGGATGCCTGGGGATGCCAGCACATTGGGGATGCCTGGGGATGCCAGCAAATTGGGGATGCCAGCACATTGGGGATGCCAGCACATTGGGGATGCCAGCACATTAGGGATGCCTGCGGATGCCAGTCAATTGAGAATGCCAGCACATTGGGGATGCCAGCATTATGGGGATGCCGGGGTATGTCAGCGCATTGGAGATGCCAGCACATTGGGGATGCCTGGGGATGCCAGCACATTGGGGATGCCTGGGGATGCCAGCACATTGGGGATGCCTGGGGATGCCAGCACATTGGGGATGCCTGGGGATGCCAGCACATTGGGGATGTCAGCACATTGGGGATGCCAGCACATTGGGGATGCCTGGGGATGCCAGCACATTGGGGATGCCTGGGGATGCCAGCACATTGGGGATGTCAGCACATTGGGGATGCCAGCACATTGGGGATGTCAGCACATTGGGGATGCCAGCACATTGGGTATGACAGCACACTGGGGATGCCTAGGATGCCAGCTTATTGGGGATGCCTGGGGATGCCAGCACATTGGGGATGCCAGCACATCGGGGATGCCTGAGGATGCCAGCACATTGTGGATGAATGGAGATGCCTGCACATTGAGGATGCCAGCAAATTGGGGATGCCAACACATTGGGATGCCAGCACATTGGAGATGCCTGGGGATGCCAGCACATTGGGGATGCCTGGGGATGCCAGCACATTGGGGATGCCTGCACATTGGTGATGCCTGGGGATGTCAGCACATTGGGGATGCCAGCACATGAGGAATGCCTGGGGATGCCAGCACATTGGGGATGCCAGCACATTAGGGATGCCTGGGGATGCCAGCACATTGGGGATGCCTGGGGATGCCAGCACATTGGGGATGCCAGCACATTGGGGATGCCTGGGGATGCCAACTTATTGGGGATGCCTGGGGATGCCAACACATTGGGGATGCCAGCACATTATGATGCCTGGGGATGCCAGCACATTGGGGATGCCTGGGGATGCCAGCTTATTGGGGATGCCTGGGGATGCCAACACATTGGGGATGCCAGCACATTATGATGCCTGGGGATGCCAGCACATTGGGGATGCCTGCACATTGGTGATGCCTGGGATGCCAGCACATTGGGGATGCCAGCACATTGAGATGCCTGGGGATGCCAGCACATTGGCGATGCCTGGGGATGCCAGCACATTGGGGATGCCTGCACATTGGTGATGCCTGGGGATTCCAGCACATTGGGGATGCCAGCACATTGGGTATGACAGCACGTTGGGGATGCCTAGGGATGCCAGCTTAATGGGGATGCCTGGGGATGCCAGCACACTGGGGATGCCTGGGGATGCCAGCACATTGGGGATGCCTGGGGATGCCAGCACACTGGGGATGCCTGGGGATGCCAGCACATTGGAGATGCCAGCACATTGGGGATGCCTGGGGATTCCAGCACATTGGGGATGCCTGCACATTGGGGATGCCTGGGGATTCCAGCACATTGGGGATGCCAGCACATTGGGGATGCCTGGGGATGCCAGCACATTGGAGATGCCAGCACATTGGGGATGCCTGGGGATTCCAGCACATTGGGGATGCCTGCACATTGGTGATGCCTGGGGATGCCAGCACATTGGAGATGCCAGCACATTGGGGATGCCAGCACATTGGGGATGCCTGCACATTGGTGATGCCTGGGGATGCCAGCACATTGGGGATGCCTCTGAACCTGCTGCTCGGAGCGGCAGGAACGCCGGGGAGTACAAGGTAAGTTTTTTTTTTTTTTTGGGGGGGGGGGGGTGCCTGCACATTGTGGATGCATGGGGATGCTAGCACATTGCGGATGCCAGCACATTGGGTATGTCAGCACAATGGGGATGCCTGGAGATGCCAGCACATTGGAGATGCCTGCACATTGTGGATGCCTGCACATTGGGGATGCCAGCGCATTAGGGATGCCTGGGGATGGCAGCACATTGGAGATGCCTAGGGATGCCAGCACATTTGGAATGCCTGCACAATGGGGATGCCAGCACATTGGGGGTGCCTGCACATTGCAAATGTCAGCACATTAGGGATGCTTGTGGATGCCTGCACATTGGGGATGCCTGTCCATGCCAGCACATTGGGGATGCCAGCACATTAGGGATGCCTGGGGATGCCAGCACATTGGAGGTGCCTGCACATTTCAAATGCCAGCACATTTGGGATGCCTGGGTATGCCAGCACATTGGGGATGCCTGTGGATGCCTGCACATTGGGGATGCCAGCACATTGGGGATGCCAGCATATTGGGGAGGCCAGCACATTGGGGATGCCTGGGGATGCCAACACATTGGGGATGCTAGCACATTGGGGCTGCCAGCACATTGGGGATGCCAGCATATTGGGGATGCCTGGGGAAGCCAGCACATTGGGGAAGACTGGGGATGCCAGCACATTGGGGTTGCCTGGGGATGCCAGCACATTGGGGATGCCTGCACATTAGGGATGCCAGTACATTAGGGATGCCAGCACATTGGGGATTCCAGCACATTGGGGATTCCTGGGGATGCCTGCACATTGGCAATGCCAGCACATTGGGGATGCCTGCACATTGGGAATGCCAGTACATCGGGGATGCCTGCACATTGGGGATGCAAGCACATTAGGGATGCCTGGGGATGCCAGCACATTGGGGATGCCTGGGGATGCCAGCACATTGGAGATGCCTGCACATTGGTGATGCCAGCACAATGGGGATGCCAGCACAATGGGGATGCCAGGGGATGCCAGCACATTGGGGATACCTGGGGATGCCAGTACATTGGGATGCCTGGGGATGCCAGCACATTAGGGATGTCAGCACATTGGGGTGCCTGCACATTGGGGATGCCAGCACATTAGGGATGCCTGGGGATGCCAGCACATTGGGGATGCCTGGGGACGCCAGCACATTGGGGATGTCAGCACATTGGGGATGCCAGTACATTGGGGATGCCTGGGGATGCCAGCACATTGGGGATGCCTGGGGATTCCAGCACATTGGGGATAACTGGGGACGCCAGCACATTGGGGATGTCAGCACATTGGGGATGCCAGAACATTGGGGATGCCTGGGGATGCCAGCACATTGGGGATGCCTGGGGATTCCAGCACATTGTGGATGCCAGCACATTGTGGATGGCTGGGGATACCAGCACATTGGGGATGCCTGGGGATTCCAGCACATTGGGGATGCTAGCACATTGGGGATGCCGGCACATTGGGGATGCCTGCACATTGGGGATGCAAGCACATTAGGGATGCCTGGGGATGCCAGCACATTGGCGATGCCTGGGGATGCCAGCACATTGGGGATGCCAGCACATTAGGGATGCCTGGGGATGCCAGCACATTGGGGATGCCTGGGGATGCCAGCACATTGGGGATGCCAGCACATTGGGGATGCCTGGGGATGCCAGCTTATTGGGGATGCCTGGGGATGCCAACACATTGGGGATGCCAGCACATTATGATGCCTGGGGATGCCAGCACATTGGGGATGCCTGGGGATGCCAGCTTATTGGGGATGCCTGGGGATGCCAACACATTGGGGATGCCAGCACATTATGATGCCTGGGGATGCCAGCACATTGGGGATGCCTGCACATTGGTGATGCCTGGGATGCCAGCACATTGGGGATGCCAGCACATTGAGATGCCTGGGGATGCCAGCACATTGGCGATGCCTGGGGATGCCAGCACATTGGGGATGCCTGCACATTGGTGATGCCTGGGGATTCCAGCACATTGGGGATGCCAGCACATTGGGTATGACAGCACATTGGAGATGCCAGCTTAATGGGGATGCCTGGGGATGCCAGCACACTGGGGATGCCTGGGGATGCCAGCACATTGGGGATGCCTGGGGATGCCAGCACACTGGGGATGCCTGGGGATGCCAGCACATTGGAGATGCCAGCACATTGGGGATGCCTGGGGATTCCAGCACATTGGGGATGCCTGCACATTGGTGATGCCTGGGGATGCCAGCACATTGGAGATGCCAGCACATTGGGGATGCCAGCACATTGGGGATGCCTGCACATTGGTGATGCCTGGGGATGCCAGCACATTGGGGATGCCTCTGAACCTGCTGCTCGGAGCGGCAGGAACGCCGGGGAGTACAAGGTAAGTTTTTTTTTTTTTTTGGGGGGGGGGGGGTGCCTGCACATTGTGGATGCATGGGGATGCTAGCACATTGCGGATGCCAGCACATTGGGTATGTCAGCACAATGGGGATGCCTGGAGATGCCAGCACATTGGAGATGCCTGCACATTGTGGATGCCTGCACATTGGGGATGCCAGCGCATTAGGGATGCCTGGGGATGGCAGCACATTGGAGATGCCTAGGGATGCCAGCACATTTGGAATGCCTGCACATTGGGGATGCCAGCACATTGGGGGTGCCTGCACATTGCAAATGTCAGCACATTAGGGATGCTTGTGGATGCCTGCACATTGGGGATGTCTGTCCATGCCAGCACATTGGGGATGCCAGCACATTAGGGATGCCTGGGGATGCCAGCACATTGGAGGTGCCTGCACATTTCAAATGCCAGCACATTTGGGATGCCTGGGTATGCCAGCACATTGGGGATGCCTGTGGATGCCAGCACATTGGGGATGCCAGCACATTGGGGATGCCAGCATATTGGGGAGGCCAGCACATTGGGGATGCCTGGGGATGCCAACACATTGGGGATGCTAGCACATTGGGGATGCCTGGGGATGCCAGCACATTGGGGCTGCCAGCATATTGGGGTTGCCTGGGGATGCCAGCACATTGGGGATGCCAGCACATTGAGATGCCTGGGGATGCCAGCACATTGGTGATGCTTGGGGATGTCAGCACATTGGGGATGCTAGCACATTGGGGATGCCTGGGGATGCCAGCACATTGGGGCTGCCAGCATATTGGGGTTGCCTGGGGATGCCAGCACATTGGGGATGCCAGCACATTGAGATGCCTGGGGATGCCAGCACATTGAGATGCCTGGGGATGCCAGCACATTGGGTATGCCTGGGGATGCCAGCACATTGGGAATGCCTGGGGATGCCAGCACATTGGGAATGCCTGGGATGCCAGCACATTGGGGATGCCAGCACATTGGGGATGCCTGGGATGCCAGCACATTGGGGATGTCTGAGGATGCCTGCACATTGGGGATGCCTGCACATTAGGGATGCCAGTACATCGGGGATGCCTGCACATTGGGGATGCTAGCACATTGGGGATGCCTGGGGATGCCAGCACATTGGAGATGCCTGCACATTGGTGATGCCAGCACAATGGGGATGCCAGCACAATGGGGATGCCAGGGGATGCCAGCACATTGGGGATGCAAGCACATTAGGGATGCCTGGGGATGCTAGCACATTGGGGATGCCTGGGGATGCCAGCACATTGGAGATGCCTGCACATTGGTGATGCCAGCACAATGGGGATGCCAGCACAATGGGGATGCCAGGGGATGCCAGCACATTGGGGATGCCAGCACATTGGGGATGCCTGGGGATGCCAGCACATTGGGGATGCCAGCACATTGGAGATGCCTGCACATTGGTGATGCCAGCACAATGGGGATGCCAGCACAATGGGGATGCCAGGGGATGCCAGCACATTGGGGATACCTGGGGATGCCAGTACATTGGGATGCCTGGGGATGCCAGCACATTAGGGATGTCAGCACATTGGGGTGCCTGCACATTGGGGATGCCAGCACATTAGGGATGCCTGGGGATGCCAGCACATTGGGGATGCCTGGGGACGCCAGCACATTGGGGATGCCAGTACATTGGGGATGCCTGGGGATGCCAGCACATTGGGGATGCCTGGGGATTCCAGCACATTGGGGATAACTGGGGACGCCAGCACATTGGGGATGTCAGCACATTGGGGATGCCAGTACATTGGGGATGCCTGGGGATGCCAGCACATTGGGGATGCCTGGGGATTCCAGCACATTGGGGATGCCAGCACATTGGGGATGGCTGGGGATACCAGCACATTGGGGATGCCTGGGGATTCCAGCACATTGGGGATGCTAGCACATTGGGGATGCCAGCACATTGGGGATGCCTGCACATTGGGGATGCAAGCACATTAGGGATGCCTGGGGATGCCAGCACATTGGCGATGCCTGGGGATGCCAGCACATTGGGGATGCCTGCACATTGGGGATGCCTGGGGATGCCAGCACATTGGGGATGCCTGCACATTGGGGATAACTGGGGATGCCAGTACATTGGGTATGTCAGCACATTGGGGATGCCAGTACATTGGGGATGCCAGCACATTGTGGATGCCTTGGGATGCCAGCACATTGGCAATGCCAGCACATTGGGGATGCCTGCACATTGGGAATGCCAGCACATTAGGGATGCCTGCACATTGGGGATGCAAGCACAATGGGGATGCCTGGGGATGCCAGCACATTGGGGATGCCTGGGGATGCCAGCACATTGGGGATGCCTGGGGATGCCAGCACATTGGGGATTCCAGCTCATTGTGGATGCCTGGGGATGCCAGCACATTGGGGATGCCTGCACATTGGGGATGCCTGCACATAGGGGATGCCAGCACATTGGGGATGCCAGCACATTGGGGATGTCAGCACATTGGGGTGCCTGCACATTGGGGAGGCCAGCACATTATGGATGCCTGGGGATGCCAGCACATTGGGTATGCCAGCACATTGGGGATGTCAGCACATTGGGGTGCCTGCACATTGGGGAGGCCAGCACATTATGGATGCCTGGGGATGCCAGCACATTGGGGATGCCAGCACATTGGGGATGCCTGGGCATGCCAGCACATTGGGGATGCTAGCACATTGGGGATGCCAGCACATTGGGGATGCCTTGGGATGCCAGCACATTGGGGATGCCTGCACATTGGGGATGCAAGCACATTAGGGATGCCTGGGGATGTCAGCACATTGGCGATGCCTGGGGATGCCAGCACATTGGGGATGCCTGCACATTGGGGATGCCAGCACATTGGGGATGCCTGCACATTGGGGATAACTGGGGATGCCAGCACATTGGGTATGTCAGCACATTGGGGATGCCAGTACATTGGGGATGCCAGCACATTGGGGATGCCTACACATTGGCAATGCCAGCACATTGGGGATGCCTGCACATTGGGAATGCCAGCACATTAGGGATGCCTGCACATTGGGGATGCAAGCACAATGGGGATGCCTGGGGATGCCAGTACATTGTGGATGCCTGCAAATTGGGAATGCCTGGGGATACCAGCACATTGGGGATGCCCTCACATTGGGGATGCCTGCAAATTGGGGATGCCTGGGGATACCAGCACATTGGGGATGCCCTCACATTGGGGATGCCAGCACATTGGGGATGCCTGGGGATGCCAGCACATTGGGGATGCCAGCACATTGGGGATGCCTGGGGATGTCAGCACATTGGGTATGCCAGCACATTGAGGATGCCAGCACATTGGGTATGTCAGCACATTGGGGATGCCAGCACATTGGGGATGCCTGGGGATGCCAGCACATTGGGGATGCCAGCACATTGGGGATGCCAGCACATTGGGTATGTCAGCACATTGGGGATGCCAGCACATTGGGTATGCCAGCACATTAGGGATGCCTGGGGATGTCAGCACATTGGGGATGCCAGCACATTGGGGATGCCAGCACATTGGGGATGCCTGGGAATGCCAGCACATTGGGGATGCCTGGGAATGCCAGCACATTGGGGATGCCTGGGGATGCCAGCACATTGGAGATGCCAGCACATTGGGGATGCCAGCACATTGGGGATGCCTGGGGATGCCAGCACATTGGAGATGCCAGCACACTGGGGATGCCTGGGGATGCCAGCACATTGGGGATGCCTGGGGATGCCAGCACATTGGAGATGCCAGCACACTGGGGATGCCTGGGGATGCCAGCACATTGGGGATGCCTGCACATTGGGGATGCCAGCGCATTGGGGATGCCTGGGGATGCCAGCACATTGGGGATGCCTGGGAATGCCAGCACATTGGGGACGCCAGCACATTGGGGATGCCTGCACATTGGGGGTGCCTGCACATCGGCGATGCCTGCACACTGCCTGTATTGAGGAGACCTGCATACTGCCTGTAATGTAGGATATTGCTCACTGCCTTTAATTGGGATACCATTTACTGCCTGTAATGTGGGATGCCCCTTCCTGCCTTTAATGTGGAATACTGCTTACTGCCTATAATGTGGGGTCTTTAATGGTGTGATCGGGTGGAATTCTGCACACTGTCTATAATGGGGTGATTGGTAGGGGATATTTTAGCACATCATTTGGTTTAGAATATTTTTTTCTAATTTTTCTCTTCCAAATCCAGGGTGCGTCTTATAGGCAGGTGCGTCTTATGGGGCGAAATATATGGCAAGATCACTTTTTTTAAAGTCGGTCTCATTTGGAGTTATTGAATGCAAGCCCACATCGGGAGGTCCCCCAAGCCCGTTAACAAAGAACCCACTCCCCACACTCCTGAGGAACTAATCCCGTGTGCTACACACTGTCCTATCAATAAATTGTATTATTGATATAGTATAGTACTATATGCAATATGACTTAAAATACATATAGCCTACGTTCCAGCTTTTCAGAGTGGGAAAGAGACAATATGTAAATGAATCCGTGCCCCTTCATTGAGGGAGGCATAGGAGATAGGGTGTAACAGTACAGTAAACACAATATACTCTGAAATATAATCAAATATTTCCAAAAAACACACTCTCTATATAATATTATTAAACATGACATTAATCCTGTGCTAGGAGTGTAGAGCCAGTGTTAGTTAGTTCAAAGGATAAATGTCAAATTACTACAGATTCAAAAACTATATAAATCACTCCGCGGGAATAAAATTAAATGTCCATTAAGATAAATCTGTTCACCACCAGTGCTTGTAAATCCTTAAACACTGTGCAGCTTCCAACTACCAAATATATAAAATAACGTACCAGATTCCGTAAGAGTTAGCGATCATAGGATAATCGATCGATTTAGGTCCTCATTAATACTCAGGCAGTTGGTCGAAAAACCAATAATCCCAATATGAATCTCTCTCTCCGTTTTGGGCAATTTATCATGAAAGGAAAAGATAGAAGCCGTCAATAGTGTGATATTGTTTAAAACAGATAAATGCGCTTACCAGGTTACAAATTAGTTACAACACCAAACTCTATTCAAATGAGAAAGGGAAGAAAAGTTGGGCTATGCCTCATACCCTCTGACTTCCATTCAGCTTCTCAGAAATACACAAATGGGCACTGTACTGTTTTTTCCCTTCTGCGGGTCCCGGGAGTGCTCGCTGTCAAAGGATAATCACGTGCTGCAGAGACTCCACCTGACGCGTTTCATCATGTAGACTTATTCAATGAGCAGCCAGGAATGTGCAGCACGTGGCCTTATCACTGTATGTAGATCACGTGGCTTAGAAAATTTACTCCTTCATTCGCCACGCATCAATCTGCTACTGCTTTTCGCTTACTCATTACATGCCTGTGCAGTCATACAGAGGGGAAAAGGAACGCTCAATTCATAGTTTTATTTCAATGTTCAAAAATCCTGAAATTATTATTTTTTATTATAAATCAATCAATTTGAATAGGCAAATAAATAATGTATTGATGCAGATCTGCATGTTACACCTCAAAGAGGGATAAATGAAAACAATGAGGGACAGGGGGACATGGACTAAAAAGAAGAGATCAGGGACACTTGGGAGGTATGCATAAAGTAAGCTGAAGCTGCTGTATCTCCAGCATCGATGCACAAGCTACGTATTTATATTTGGGGACTGATGGGAAGATCCACGTGTGCTACATATTACATTGCAGGGGAGGGGGCTTCTTGTGGGGCAGCTCATTTTTGTATGTAGCAGATTTGATGTGCAATTTGCATGTTTTTATTTTGGGAAACTATTGGGGGATCTGTGCAGATTAAAGGGCCACTGTGTCCCTTGCTGAAAAAAAACTTACCCCCGTCTTGCCCCTTCCAAATTGCGATCCTGCTAATGTAATAAAAGAAAAAAAAAGACACTACTTTCACACAAATCCAGCCCCCAAATTGGTGGTGCTGCAGCTGGTGGCACCAAAAGCCCGCTGCCATCTTCCTGAAGTCCCCGGCCGGCCGCTAGAAGCAGACACTCCTCATTGCGCGCTCCCGCCCTCCCATTCACGTGAACCAACAGGCTGGTTTAGAGGTCATGTAAGCAGTTCTCCTCTATCTCCAACTGACACTGTTGCTGACGGGGCTGATGAGGTGTAACACAACACAAGGCAGGGCTCCTGTCCTCATCAGAGAAGCCTGGCATGCTTCAAGAAGCAGCTCACCTGCCTGCCTACAAGGTTATGCAGCACTCCTTTATATTATTTATTTATTTATCTTTCTTTCTTTCCTTCCTTCCTTCTTTCTTCCTTTCTTTCTAGCTTCCCTTTTTCGCCTTTTTTTCTTTACATCCTCCCACATTCCTTACTCCCTTACTTCTTTCTTATTTTACTTTCTTCCTTCTGTATTTTCTTTTTTTCTTCCTTTCTTCCTTCTCTCTCTCTCTCTCTCTCTCTTTCTTTCTTATCTTCCTTCCATTTTTTTTACCTCCATACCCTCCCTTCATTTCTTTCCTTAATTTTTTCTTTCCCTCTTTCCTTCCCCAATCTTTTCTTTCATTCCTTTACCCCTTCTTTTTTCTCTTTGCTTTTTGCATTTTTCGTCCTTATTTTTTTTTCCCACCTTCCTTCCTTTATTTCCTTGCTTCCTTATTTCCTCCCTCTCTTCATTCCTTCCTGTCAGGGTTCCTCCACAATATGGAAGCCTGTTTCTACCCTGTATAGACATTGCCAGTCTCCACTTGTTTTTTTGCTCTGCTATATGCTGTTCCGCCAGCAGGTGACCCTCTCTTGCAGAGGTGCTGGTAAACAGTCAGCACCCGTGTCACCCCATGGCCTTTATATGCTGATCCGCCCTTCCAGCGGCGGATCAGCATTGTATTGTCTATCTGGACCCTGATGCTCTGTACTTTGGAATCTTGGAACCTTGGAATTTTGAACCTTGAAACCCTGAACCCAGAACCTAGGACTCCTGCCACAGCCTTTGTTATTGTTTTCCCTGTCTCAGCCTAGTACCTGTCTGTGGACTTTGGACTTTCTCTGGATCCCTGTGCATGTATGTTTTCTGACTCCTATTGTGTATATTTACAGCCAGAGTGTGTTTGTTTTCCGGGTGTATCTGTATTTCTGTATCGCAGCCGTAGTACTCAGTGATTACCTGTGTATTCTTGTATAGTTTCCTAAGCTCATGTGTGTATATGTCCACTTGTAAATTTGTACAGCAACCTGGTTGGTTTTTGCTCTGTTCACTTATCACTGTTTATCATCATTAAACGCGGTTTGTTGTCCTTCTCTGTCTCGCAGCCTCAATTACTGGTCATTCTATAATAGGGGATCTCTCTGCTGAGAAATCCATGACACTTCCTTTATTTTTATTTAACATTTTTTCTTTCCCTCCTCACTTTCTTCCCTCTCCTTTACTTCCTTTCCTTCTTTTCCACCTTCATTCGTGCTTGCTTTTTTTCTTTCTTTTCTTCCTTCCCCTTTTTTTACCTTCTATTTCTTTCCTTCCTTCCACCATTTTCCTTCTTTCTATATGTCCTTCCCACATTTCCTTTACTTTCTTTCATTTCTCTTTTCTTTCCCTCTCACTAATTTTCTTTACTTATCTTCCTTCATCTACTCTTCTAATCTATTTCTGTCCTCCCTTGCATACCTCTTTCTTCTTTTGTTTCCTTCTTTCCTCCCTTTCCCTTTCTGTTTTCTTTCTTTCCTTTCTTCTTTCTTTTTCACCTGATAAGTGCACCATGGGAGCTACTTAAAACAGAACTGGTGGTGAGGCAGGACAGTGGGGGGGGGGGGGGGGGGTTACAAAGAGAAAAAACCTTATCTTATCCAGGAGCCCACACTGCTCCTTCAGCGCTCCACCACCATCTTGAATGAAAAGAAAAAGTGAATGGATGGGGGGAGCGCTTGCTGACCCGGGGATGCTGCAGCTTTGTGTCTTTTTTTCTTTGTCATAATTGACTGAAGTTCTGCTTTAAGCTAGAATCTTCCCTGCCATTTGTCTAGAAAAATAAGTAAGAATACTCAAACTTACTTTACTTGAAGCATATCTGGCCAAGTCTGCAGCTTTCAAATATACCTATTGGGTGGATCCGGCCCCGACTTCAGTTGTGTGACTGCTTCCTCCCAGACAGCAGGCGTGTTTATGGTATGTTTGTAAGCAAATTTCCTTATTTCAATGTCGTCTAGATGGCAAATGCCCTTTTTTTTCTCCCCAATGACAAAAACAGCAGAAATCAACCATCTGACCCTTTTTAAAAGTTTTATATTTAATTAAATGTCATTCTTCAGGCAAAACAAACTTCTTTACTCACCTTTTGTCCTCCACAGATCCCTGGTAGGGCAGTGTGATGGTTTCTTACCTGACTGCATGATCGATTCCTGTGCCGCCAGGCTTTGGCTGTACCAGGACTTGGCACACTGGGGCACTGGTTGTACAAAAGTGACTGGTTACCCATTAGCAAGATGGGCCAGGTGGCGGGATGCCCCAGTCCTAGTGACTCTTACACATCCCCTCCATTCACTGCAATGAAGGGGATGTGTAAGAGTCACTAGGACTGGGGCATCCCGCCATAA
Organism: Gastrophryne carolinensis; assembly: GCA_027917425.1. Classification (NCBI taxonomy): domain Eukaryota; kingdom Metazoa; phylum Chordata; class Amphibia; order Anura; family Microhylidae; genus Gastrophryne; species Gastrophryne carolinensis. The sequence goes on from CM051236.1 coordinate 144,565,681, forward strand.
TGAAGGAGGCTGTAACTACAGATCAGGCCTGGGAAGCATGGGATTTGATAAGAGGGTCAAAACAGAGCCAGAGCACCGGACCTCTAGTTGGTAGAAAAAGGTGAGTATAGCTTTCGTGCCTGGGGTGCCTGGAGTAACAGACATAGGGACTCAAGTCCCTAGGGCTGGAAAGCCTCCTCAGACCATAGTGTCATAATAACCCCTATGGCATTTGCCACCTGGCCCATCTTGCTAATGGGTAACCAGTCACTTTTGTACAACCAGTGCCCCAGGGGAGATGCAGTTACTCATGTGGGGTTTCTTATAACCAACCAAAGATCTATACACCAGATCAAGGGGAAGGGGGCTCAGCAAACAATTACCCATAGCTTCTCTTAGGCTTCGCTGGTGTAGAAGAGTTTGGTGCCCACTGACATGACACGGTATTCTTCCAAGAAATATTCCTAGCTAAGCCTTTAAGCAAGCCATGCTTAATGTGGTATTCACTCACATATTATATTAGATGTATCGCATAGATGGGTCAGATAGACACAAATGCCCTAATACTGCTTCTCATTTACTCCAGGAGTTCAGATCGCACGAGGGATTAATTGCTCAATACAGTGTTTGCCTGTTACTCAGCGAATTAAATTGAACCGGTAACTTCAGGGTATAGCATAACACCGTATTTCATTTTAATATGATTAGAATGTTGCATTTCTGGATTGACAGTATTATTTTTACAAGCCTGAGCCCAAAGGCTTTTAAAATTGTTTTTGAAGCAGCCTTTTGATATAGTTAGTCGATCAGTAGCCAGGATGTGCAGAAAATCTTTAGAGCTATAGTTAATGTATAGCAGCAGAGGGTGAAATAATTCCTGGAAAAAAAGGTTTTCTTTTTTCTGAGAAAAAGTAGTTGAGTGTTTCAGGTGTTATTTTAATTATTCCATTACCCTGTTTCACAAAACTTATTTTAGTTGACTGTATTATCAAAATTGACTTAAAGGTCCGCTGTTGACAAATACAAAAAAAGGGGGCTACTCTTCTCCAATGCCTCTCAGCACATCCTTTCTAATTGACTTCTTCTATACTTTTCAGTTAAAGTTAAGTTATACTTATCAGTTAAAGAGGATGAGCATGGGATCCACCACTCACTGAAGTGCATCCAAGTTCTTCAAGGGCTTCGTAACGACCCCCCAGCCCGTATTCAACATTACCGCACACCGACTGAGTCGCTGTCAACAAGCAAACCCCGGCCAAGCACAGCGAATACTAGCTGGCGCTGAGAAAATCACGCTACTGGCGCTCATCTGTCGCTACCTGGCGCTATTAATGAATCGGCCTCTAAGCCACCAACAGATGCAGAGGTGATGTAATTAGTGCTTAGACCGAGCAATAGAGCAAGCTGTTTGGAGATCCACAAAACCTGAACTGTTGGTGTCTATCGAAGCGAGAGTTGGGAAACACTGCTCTATTGTCTTTATGCCCACCAATAGACTGCAGATGAAAATGAAAGAGAAACAACATCTGGGATTTTCACTTCCCCAGGAATTGTTCCTCTCAGGCGGGGCATCCTGATTTGGGATTCCCTGCTATGTGTATCCTCACACATCCCCCCATAGTTTCTAGCAGCAGGCATTCCCGCGCCGCCCATTCAGAGGCCTGGCATGGGTGCGCTGACAGCTAGAGGTGCTGAGACAGGGGATCCAGGGGATTTCACACAGCAGGCCATGCCAATTCAGGATGTGCCAAGCAGTGGAACTCAGGCAGCCATGGAATCATGGATTAGACCTCCACCATTCCTCTTTATTAATAGACATTTGGCAGAATTTAATTATTAAGTCTTTTTAATATGGTTAATTGTAGTTCCATAAATGTAGAGATAGCCCTATATGTTTCCACAATTTTTCAGGTAAAAATGAATGCTGTAGTATAAACCCAGTACATTTGTATTTAATGTACCATACTGTATTTTTCACCCTATAAAACTCACCTGCCCAACTCCGTCGCTCGAATGAACTTGATGGACATATGTGTTTATTTCAACTTTATTAACTATGTAATTTCATCCCCAAAATCTGATATGGCATTGACTAGTTTATTCTACAAATGTACAGTGAAATACAAATGGATGTAGTAAAAAGCCTTTTGTAAATGTGTTTATGAAATAAGTGAGGAACAATGTATTATCCCCCTGAAAAGCCTTGTTCTTATAGATATGTCTGATGATGCAACCTAGCATCACTTGTCACCAATTTCTAGTGATATGTGGAACAGCCAGAGGCGAGGCTAACTTCAGTTCCCTATGGGAAAAGAGGGATCAGCAACCTGCCTTCCTTCTGCTTTTCAGCAGCAATGAGGAGGCTTTGTCATCCATAACAATGCACATTCTTCTGTGTTTCTCAAACTGAATTGACAGATGCCAGAAAACAATCCCCTGCTTCCTTTTTATTTTTGTGCCTATTAAATAAATTTGAAATATGGGCCTTTCATCTCTAATACTGAAATATAAATGCAGTCACTAAACTGACATTAAGAAACATCTTAATATGGCTGGACTGAACATCTTTAGCAAACCAAGCTAAGCAATACATTGCAGACCAATGCTGTTAAAGTTGAATTAGCTATGGTATTTTGTTCCTGAGCTCAGACAAAAAACAATAACATTATACTGTATACTAAAATGAATGATGAATTAAATGTTGTGCATCATTTTTTTATTTCTTATCTCTGTTATTTGTAAAATGTAGTTATTTAAATACAAAATGTGTGTATGATGAATATATTTTTGTCTCGGTATAATCATTTGTAACATATGTCCATCATGCCCGTTGATCTAAATTTGTGGCAGTTATACAGAATGTGTTTTCTTAGTTATTAGTTTCAATTGCTATCAGCAGTAAGCGTACCGCTGATGGCAAATCTACTGGACACCACACTAGCTTTTTCTACTGTGAATGTATTGTCATTGATACTGCTGATAACAACATTACCTGTATTTGCCTCGACGGAATAAATGACCCACAAACCACTTTCTTTCACAGCAAAATCAATATCTTCCCAAGATGTCACAGCCCTAGGGAAATGTTTGGTAAACTCAACGCTTGAGAGGTTGCTCTATAGATTTACCCAGTTGTTTAACACTAGCAAGTATGGTTGTGTCACACTAATGCTAAAACAACCTAAAATGTGCTACAGTAACCTACAGCTCCCACTGGCCATCTGCTGCTTTTCCATCCACAAGCACTAGTCACTAGTACTGTATATGCAACATAGTTACAGCTATGAAAATATGCAATAATGCACTCACCCTTGCAATACAACCTGCTGGCTATGAATGTAACAGACCTGGATTTAATTGGGAATGTTGTCTGAAGTTATGTTTCAGCCAGGCTGGCTTCCCACCTACTAGCTTTCAGCTTACATGCTTACAGGGCCACCTCTGGTATATCTGTTTTATATGTCTTCTGTTTATTCCATCAATTTGACCAAGTACTTATTGATGTAATGGACTTTCATCATTGTTCCAATTGCATAGTTTGTAAGCTGCCAGAGCACGTAGGTGGACTTAGGAGCATCTCATCCTCTTCTGAGCATGAACCAGATTAGTCTCATCCTAACTTTGGATTAGTTTGGAACAGGACAGCACATCACTCCTGATACCTGGACTTCCATGGACTCCATCAGGAATCATCCAAAACCTGAAATATCACCCCATGATAGGCAATACCATGCAAGTCTTTTCTAGCTACTGATACAGGTAGCCCTCATTTTCCACTTGTCCAACACCTATAACTGCCATAATTGGAAATCCTAGTTTTATTCCGGCCTTACTGAGGTCCTAGGTCAGATCATGGACTTCAGGCTTTACACTTCAAGTCCTCTTAGATATCATAGATATTAAAGAGATGGCAGGCAGATAATTCTCTTTTTGGAGGGCCTTACAATTTCCAGTAGACACTGTGTCACATACCTGATAGCGGATCGACCTATGGACACACAGACTACTGCTAGCAGTACCACCCGAGGCTTCCCTTGTAGTGGTACAGGGGGAACACAGCAAAAGGGAATGCCAAAGTGTGAGGGATTGATGAATTGCAGGATCAGGTAAACTGAACTGGAACTCAGAAGCTAGAAGGCAAGATGGGGTTAACGCTGGCTAAGCTGGGAGGAATCCAGCAGGGAATGTCTGGGGAAGGAACTGCCTCCGGGTGGCCTCAGGTTCTGGATGCAGAATAAGTTCAGAATGTGGAATGCAGAACCAGGTACCGAATGCAGAAACAGGTCTCCCAAAACTTGAGTTAAATCACTGCTTTCTGATGGCATCTGAAGCAGCCTGTGCCTGGGCCAGATCCATTTTTATGGCCTGCAGATACTGTCACGTACCTTGTTGTGGATCGGCAGAAGCAGACATAGAATACTGTTTGCAGCCTGTGGGTTCCCCTGATAGTGGTTACAGGGGAAATGCAGCAGAAGGGAAGGCCAGAGTGTCAAGGATTGATGAATTGCAGATTCTGGTAAGCTGAACTGGAACTCAGGAGCTAGAAGGCAAGATGGTCTTAATGCTGACTGAGTTGGGAGGAGGCCAGCAGTACTCCACAACAAGGCAGCTTCAGTGTGGGGAGTCTGCCGACAAGTCTGGTTTTTGGCAGCCTCCCACAGCTTCCGCTGGCAAGTGCTGAGCCCAAAGTCCAGGTAAGTTCTGGTGTGTGCAGTAACAGAGCTGGCATGCAGAAACAAGGCCATAGTATGGAGACCTTATTCCCAGTGCCTCGGGCCTCCTTTTATAGGCTACTAGCGTGAGGAAGTGCTGCACATACTCAGTATAGTGAGTGCTGCAGGACCATATCAGCCACTGTGACACTCTGCTTATCAACCATAAGAGAAAAAGCTACTTTGTTGAGACCTTACTACCTTTAAAAAATGTTGTTTGGAAAAGGACCCTATTCGACATTCAACATTTGCATTATGTGCGTCCAGCTGACACAACCTTCATAGGATTACGATCTACTACTTTTGACTAAATGAGGGTCGTACCTAGAAACCCACTTTTCCAAAGATCAAAAGTCCAGAATTATTTTCTTTGCCTATAATGCTTTAATACTCTGCAACTATCAAGACATAGGCTTTATAAGCTGGTCTCTAGGTAGTATCGGGTACCGAGCCAACTTCACAAATTTTCCTGTGAAGCCAGACGACTTTGTTGGAGATTTGGAGAGGTAGAGCTAATGCTAATGCACATTTTCAGTCCTACTCCTACCCGCAAAACTTTTGGACCAAAGTTCCTTCAGTAATTTTCAAATTGATAAGCACAAACAATCAGGGAACCATAACGCGGACCAAAACCCACATTTTTAACTTGCATCTCCTGAATTGCTCCCCCTATGAGGAGCACATTTTGCTAATTTTCATTGCTCCTGCTTTACTCTAATCCCAGATAATGAAGTCTGTTTTAGCTGTAAAGCTCCGCCTCCTCTAATTATTGCCGCTGTTGTGTATGGCAATGATGTCATTGCCACACTTATGCAATGACTGATCGCCTGCCATCTTACAGAGAGGGGCAGTTAAAAAATCATTGTTGCAGGATGATTCGAAAAGCGGAAATATCCATTTCTAGTTCTATACCCTAAAAAGAGAGTATCGGCAGGGGCTTTGGCTAAATGTATATCACAAGTTCAGTGGATTTTGGTCCGCTTTAAAGGTGTCAGGCTGTGGGTAAAAAATAAAATTTCTTCTGGGAAAATACAGGCCAGGTGGAAACCTTACCATAGAAACATAGAAGGTTGACGGCAGAAGGAGACCATACGGTAAATCTAGTCTGCCCTTATGTGTATACTGTATGTACTCTTTATCTTAGGATAGATGTGTGCTTATCCCAGGCATGTTTAAATTTAGTGACTGTTGATTTTTCAACTCTGCTGGAAGTTTGTTCCAAGCATCTACTACTCAATATAATATTTTCTCAATTATATTATAATATTACTCAATAATATTTTCTACCATTGCGCCTGATCTTTCTTACCAGGCACAGAAGTGTAATTGCAGCAGATCGAGTTTCAAGAATGGAAGGGTGGCTCAGGTAGATGGAGATCCAAGCACAGAAGTGTAATTACAGTAAAGGTTTCAAAGAGGGGAATGTAGAGATCATGGCCAGTGGCTGTGGGTGGATTAGGGACCTTGACCCTGCATCGCACAGAATTGTCTGGGAGGGTTAAAAAGATGTCCCTGATGAATGGTGCATATGGCTGCTGATTTCAACTGGATCCTTCATACGTTGTTTTACATCATTGCCTCTTTCAATCGTTCTTGTGAAGGTTTATAGCAAGAAATACATTCTCCTTTCACAACAGCAAATGATTTGTCTTACAGTTAATATGAGTGAATGCACCGATGAGAATTGACCTGTGTCCCCTCCTGTAAGAGCAGGCTCTCCTCTACAATTCAATTATGCTATCTTCTGAAGAAAGCACCCTGGGCCCTTAATAATGTCTTTCTGCTGCAGGAAGTGATTGATGTCCAACTTTCCTTCTTGCCCATGACTGTATTTATTGTGTCAAGCCACGTTAAACGCCTTACGGCCTGGTGCTAGGAGCACCATTAGGTCCCATTTAAATAAATAATGTTTGAGACTTCCACTGAACGTGTCTTCATTTCTAAATTTAGTACTGTGTTAACTTTCTGATGATAGTGGATGTTCCACCTAGTAAATCTCTTTCTCGTATCCCTATTTCTTTATTTGATATTATTATAACCTTTTATTCATTGGAGTATATTTTTTACTTATTGTGATATATATTTTATGTGTAAATATTAAAAAAATTACAGTAATTAATGATATTTTCTAATATTTATTTACACTTTCAATAAGACTTTAGGGGGGTCACAAAATGTTATTGCACTTTTTGTTGTACTATAAAAAGCTCAGCGAGATGCAGGTTGCAATTAAAACCCAAATGTGCACCCAGAGTTACATTTGTTTCCGTAAATAGTTATCATGATCCCCAGTAATTAAATCAAAATATGTAATCTTTAGAAGTCATGCAGGTGGATTAGCATGGCAACTAGAGATGAGTGAATTTCCTAAAAATTTGATTTGGGCGATTCGACGAATTTCTCCAAGAAATTTGTGTTCGTCTGAATCAAATCTTTGAGAATCGCTCACCTCTGGAAAACCCACCACAAGGTGGGAGCAGGGGAGGCCGGCTGCACAGCTGACAGCGCAACCGGCCTCCCCCGCTACCACAGTGCGGTGTAGTTTGCCTACATGCCGGCATGGTGGGAGCGGAGAAGGACGGCTGAACTGTCAGCGGGTGGTGGAAGCCGACTTGCACTTGCCCATGCAGGGGAGGAGTGGGGGGCCGGCTGCACTGTCAGCTGTGCAAGCTGGCTACCTCCGTGCACACTGGATCCAAGCGTGGTGCTGGAACGAGTATGGTGGGAGCTTTTTTTTTTCTACCCAGTGAATTTCAGGAAAAATTTGTTCAGCACAAACCCCCAAAATTTTGGTTTATTGTTAAATCAAATTTTTCCTGAAAATCGGAAGAACTTGGGTTCTGACGAACCAGTTCGCTCATCCCTAATGGCAACCTTGGAACTACAGTTTAAGGAAGCAGCTTAATGCTCTAACAGAAAGATTCCATATCAAATTAGCGATATTGACAGACAGTCTGTCATCATTAACATGGTCGTGTACAAACTACTGTTATAATTAAACTGGACCTTCAGCATCATTTAATGAAAAGCCCAAACTTTAAAAAAAACTATTCCCCAGCATCCAAAATTAATATCATTTACGTTTTTAGTCATTTATTTATTATTATTTCCACCACTGGGCTTGAACTCAGGTGCCGCCATCTTGCTTCAGAAGCATCACGTAATGAGGAGAGGAGAGTGGGGGTAAAAGTACAGGGGGTTATAGCTCTGCTTTGCTCAGACAGAGCAGAACTGGGGTCAGGAAAATGACAGCAATACCAGAATGCAGAGCAACACAGTCAGAAGACACTTCCTGTTTGCAGGCAGCCTGAGACTCCATGGAGCACCATCATGGATGTTTAAAGGCTCATAAAATGTAGTAAATGCAGGTAGGATGATTTTGAATATGGGCAATATGTATGTACAGGTTGGGGGAAACATATAAGACAGGCTCTTATTTAGGGTGATAGTCCGGTATAACTAATCTTGCTGATCTCTCATTGATTTGAAAGCAGTATTTCTTTAAACTCCATATCCATTTTTAAAAAATGTTGGCCTATTTTATTTCACTGTTGCTATGCAAATAAAAATGAAATCCAAAATATTGTCCTTGTCAAAGACACAGACAGACAGAGTTGCTTTAAAGCATTGTGCCAAGGGAACAGTTAAAAATCGGGAAAAGGCACCATGTGCTTTTCTTATTTATGTTGTGGCTTATGATAAATTAGGCGCAACACACTGGCTTTTTCAGCCACTTTCATTTTCTATATGTTGCAGGTATAGGATGGTTTAGCATCACAGCTTGAGATGAGTATATTTCAAAGTATATTCTGGCCTAGCTTTTCTCTGGGGTTATCCTTACCTGCACCTCATTACCCAGCTTATTAATTAGCTCCACAGACAAGGGGCCAGTGCTCCAGTATTCTGGCGCTTCTTGCCTACTCTCATGCCCCTACATTCTCAGCTCCTGGCCCTCCAGTATCTGGACCTGGCCGGCCAGGTTACTACAGCAACTGAGGAGCTCTGTAATAGCGACTCACGGCTGATCAGAGCGACCACTAGCGGTCGCTCTTAGCGCCGCTGTACAGACACTTCTAGCCCTCTGGTTTGGTATTAGTTGTTATGTTAAATTTTGGTTGCTGTGACTTGTGCGTATTTTTGGTTGTTTGCTGTGCTCTTATGTATAGTCTGTCCTGTAAATAGTTGCTGTGTTTTTTACCCTGGTGTTCACACGTGTAAAAACCAGTTTGCCATCGATCTGTATATTTGTATGTATGGTGAATAAGCAATATACCACAAAATTGTGACTGGAAAGGGAATTGGCAAGTGGCAAACCACCTGAAAGGAGGTGACCAATGTGGGTCACAAGAGAAAGTCCTAGCAGAGCAGAGGTTGTGCCTGGGTTGGTATTGCTGGATTAGAGATGAAATATAGAGAGGGGCCTGGCTAGAGAGAGTTTTGTAATTTGGAGTTAAAGCGGACCAAAATCCATTGAACCTGTGAAATACATTTGACCAAAGCCCCTGCCAATACTCTCTTTTTCATCAAATCGCCCTGGAACACTGATTTTTTTTGCTCTCCTTCTCTGTAAGATGGCAGGTGATCAGTCATTGCATAGGTGTGGTAATGACATCATTGCCACACACAACAATGACAATGAATGGAGGAGGCGGAGCTTTACAGCTAAAACAGGTGCCATTATCTGGGATTAAAGTGAAGCGGGAGCACTAAAAATAGGCCAAAGTTACTATTCGTGGGGGGCGCAATTCAGGGGATGCTAGTTAAAAATGTGGTTATGTTTTGGTCCGCTTTAAGATTTGAAACTGAATTTTATGTCAAACTGCCAGCCAATGGACAGAGGGTAGCATTACTAGAAAAGCAAAAGAAGAGTTGGGCGAGGCGAGCATATGTGTTTTTCATATCAGAAAGAAGAGGAGCCCCACAACTCCCCACGTCCCCCAGAAAAAGCGGCACCACTGTATGAAAATGTATACAAAATAGATCTTTATTGACTACAAATCTCTACACTACAAGACATGTTAAAAAACACATATCAAACTACAATCCATATAGAAGGGAGGGAGGGGGAGGGGGTAACAGATGGTCACCAGTTGTTATTATGGTCATGCAATATTAATAAATATCACAACCATCACTAAAAAGATGGTCTATGATCCCGGCCAGATACTATTAAAGAACTACTGTAAACATATATCTATCTTAAAAAATTAAATTGCTGAAAGTGCAAAAATACATGTACCCATCAACAATCAGAAATCCTAATAAATAAGTTAAAAAAAACCAAACCAAGTGTCAGTGCTAAAGTGCATACATATATACATTCATACTCCTATATATAGCTAATATGAGGACCCGCCGGGAACAAGCAAAACAAATGTAAATACAAAAATCAATAAATCTTACATGACCAGGGACCAGCACACCACCCCTCCTGAACGTCTACGCGTTACGTGACGACTCTCCACGTCACTTCCTCAGGACGACAAAAAAAAACATATGTGTTTTTCTGCACAGGTCAGTTGCTCATACAGGTGTGCCTCTGGTGACTGTTCCCTATGGGTGTCACTGTGGATTTGTAGAAATAAACTGATTTAGGTATGCACCACAAAGAATACTTAAAGCGGTCCTTCACTCTTAATAAGAGTCTATGTGTTTCCCACACCCTGCACATGCAGATTGCTCACATTAAAAATCATCCTACCTGCATCTACTGCCTGTTATGAGCCTTTAAACATCCAAGATGGCGGCTCATGGAACATCACGCAGCCTGAAAACAGGAAGTGTCTTCTGACTGTGCTGCTCTGCATTCTGGGATTGCTGTCCTTTCCCTGACCCCAGCTCTGCTCTGTCTGAGCAAAGCACAGCTATAACCCGGCCCCCTGTACTTTATCCCTCTCTCCTCGCCTCGGTAAGTGTGATGCTTCTGAGTCAAGATGGCGACGCCCGTATCCTAAAATCCTGAACAGAGCTGCAGCCCAGTGGGGGAAAGAATAATAAGTTAGTGACTAAAAACATAAAATATATTAACTTTAGATGCTGGGGAATTGTTTTTTAAAGGTTTGGGCTTTGTTTTGGTAGACACCCTTTCCAGCCCAAGGAGACTCCCCCAAACTGAAACAGAGCTTTAGGAGATTTTCAGAAAAAATACAACTGCGCTATGCGCACCTTGCAGTTTTTCCAGAAAAACAACCCTTTACATTTAAAATACCCCCCACAAACTATATATTCTCTGGAAGTACACGCCTCAAGCTTTCTAGGCGTACCAAGCTTTATGTGGGCTTAGTTTTCTGGAAGTAATCCCTCAGTGTATTCTTTGGTTGCACAAAGTTTCCCTAAAAATGAATAAAAAGGAAGAATCAAGCCACATTTTCCCAAAAAAAGCTATATGCAAACAAGAGAAAACAAGTAAAATCTCAAAAAGCAACATCCCCCAAACAGAACGATACCCAACATGCATAGCTACTGTCAAGGGAAGAGTTGGCAAACACCACAAAGTAAAGTGTGAGCATAACAGTAATTTTACTTGAAAATTTCAGCTCTGCAGACAAAGTGCGCACCTTGCAATTTTTCAACCAAAACAACCCTTTACATTTGGAATATCCCCCATAAACCATATATTCTCTGAAAGTACACATGTTAAGCTTTCTAAGAGTACCCAGCTTGTTGTAGTAGGCTCACCTTTCTGGAAGTAATCTTTCGAAGAATTCTTAGGTTGCACAGGGTTTCCCTAAAAAAATGAATAAAAAATCTGAATAAATAACATGTTTTCCTAAAATATAAATATGCAAACAAGAAAAAAGCTAAATCTAAAAGCGCAAGGTCTGCCGAGCAGAACAATACCCAACATGCATAGGTACTATTAACCTTTTTAATTGCCAGCCTACTTGAAGTTTTGTCACCTGTTGACAGGTCATTTTCCCCATTTTGCGCCATGTTTAGCCGTGATTTTTGCCGGAATTTTCAGGAATATATATATATATATATATATATATATATATATTTTGCAGCAGAGTTTAGGCTTTAATATGAAATGTCTTGTTTGTAATTTTTCGACTGTTTTTTAAATATTTTTGCGTAAAAAAACCAAAAAATAAATAAAATAATATTTTTTAGACAATTGTCCCCTTTATTTTAAATAAAACATTTGTTTTATTAATGAAAACCATATTGCATGTCTAAGCCCCATTTCTCCTGATTACAACAGTACCACATATGTATTGGTACCTCCCCCCATTCTTGCCCAGGAGACCCCCCAAACTGAAAAGAGCACTTTATAACATTTACAAATAAAATACTACTATCCACACTATAAACATAAGGGGTTAATGAAAAAAAATGACATAGGGTCCCCCCTCCTGGTGGAAAAACCCTTAAAAATCCTGTAAAAACCCATAAAAATCCCCCCCAAAATTACGCCCCCCTTAGCTAGCCGCAGGTGACTTGCCAGCCCCCAGCCTTGTGAACTGGTATAGGGGTCTCATGGACCCCTTACCAGTTCACAAGGGGTTAAAAGTAAAAAAAAACACAGACACATGGAGAAAAAATATTTTATTTGTTTTTGTATTTTTATTTTTTATACTTACCTCCCATTCATCCTGGAACACTGTGTCCCACGCTGATCACTCTGGCTTCTGCTCTCCTGCTGCTGCTGGAAGCCTTTTATAGCTGCTGGGCGACAGAGCATAAGGGGTTAATTTAAAAAAAAAAACGACATAGGGTCCCTCCTCCCGGGGGGGGGGGGGGGGGGGGCATTTTTTTGGAATTGTTAGGGTTAGGCTAACCCTAACCCTTAAAAATAAAAAAAAATGGGGTCCCCCCTCCCAGGGACCCCATTGTTTTTGGAATTTTAAGGGTTAGGGTTAGGCTAACCCTAACCCTTAAAAATCCCCCCAAAAATGACATAGGGTCCCAGGGGGGGGGGGACCCCATTGTTTTTTGGAATTTTAAGGGTTAGGGTTAGGCTAACCCTAACCCTTACAAATCCCCCCAAAAATTACGTAGGGTCCCCCCTACCCGTCATGACCAGCCCGGGACCAGCTATGTGGGCTTGTAGGAACAGAGTGGAGGGGCCAGCTTTTGTGGCCCCCCACCCTGCAGCCTACAAGCCCACATAGCCTATGTGGGCCCGGGCTCTTCTGCCCTTCTGCCCCCCCCCCCGGGCTTTGGGGAGGCAAGTAATTGGGGGTGCAGGGGTTAATGGCAAGTCACCCGCTAGTTGCAGGTGACTTGCCAGCCCCCAGCCTTGTGAACTGGTATAAGGGGTCTCATGGACCCCTTACCAGTTTTTTTTTTGGTGCTTGGCACTTAGATCCTTGCCGAGCCAGCACGTGGGTGTTACGTGCTTGGCACTTAAAGGGTTAAGAAGAGATAGCGTCAGGTAGTGGCTGATTAATGAGAGGTAGCGTCAGGTAGCGACTGGTGAACGCCGGACACGGCACGCAATTACATATTTATCAAGCAGAATCTGTTTAGCGACTGGGATAACGCCATGTAGCATCCGATTCATCATTTTCACAGCCTCAGCGAACAGCGCCGGCGTTCAGCCTTGCACAGCGCCAGGTATGACCTCTCGCTACCTGTCGCTCTCCCATTCATTCCAATGGACGAACCTTTTCTTCTCTTTAAACAGGGTATTTGTTTTTGTTTTTTTCCAAAAAATCACAAATAATTCTGTGACCTCTTCTTGTATTGAAAAAGCAGTTTGTATACAAATTTTTCATGTTTTATATATTTCTTCAGAAATGACATTACAGATCTGCCATTAAAGTGTTCATGTTACAATGTTGCTACAATGTAATTCCATATGTTTTCGCTTTGTTACTAGTGGATACATGCTGAAAAACAGACTTTAAACACACCGCCTCTGGCGCTCTGGGCTTCAAACAAGCATATTTCAGCGCCAGAGATTTGTGAAGCAGTTTTTTTGCTGAATATGCTGTGAGTCGGTCGCACTGACCAGTCGCTAACATGCGCTCCCATACAGCGCTGTACTGGTTAAATAGCGACTCCTCACAATGTATTTAACATTACTACACAGCAACTGAGTCGCTATGAACTAGCGACTCACGGCCGAGCACAGTGACTTCTAGCGGGTGCTCTGAAAATGCCTGCTACAGACGCTCATCTGTCGCTACCTGCCACTAATGATGAATCAGCCTGTTAGTTCTCTTGGTCAGTCTTGCCTTATTTCTTTTCTACTATTCGCAATGACAACACTATACTGTGTATTTCAGGGGAAATAGCTAGAAATAACCTCTAGGCCCCACCTCTGGTCTATGGAACCAGGGAGTATTGATGGGGGCCTTTGTCTCCGCCAGCCCTATTGTCAATAGAAAGGTTACGTTTAGAGATGAGCGAACCGATCCGGACGAACCCAGATTCGTTCTGAATTTCATGAAAAATTCGATTCTGAACGAATCCGAATTTCCCCGCGATTTGATCGATCGAAGTTTTCCTTTAAACTCCATTCATTTCAATGACAGACATTCTAAGATGGTGGACGGCACATGTCCAGACATGTACCCTGGGGCAAGGTATGATGGGACACTCACATGCAGCCTATCAGCAGCCAGGAAGCCCGGTGACGTCACAGCACTATATAAAACGGCGGCCATCTTGCTTGTGCGCATTTCAGCGTTCTATTGCGGCCAGAGCACAGCTCCTTACAGACAGGGACAGAGTTAGAGATAGGTAGGGAGAGAAGACCAGTTCCAGGGAGAGCCAGGGAAAGATAGGGAAAGATAGTTAAAAATCGGAGGCAGGGACAGCAGAGCAAGTGACAGGGAAAGAAAGCTTTTTTTATTTTCATTTCAATTCATTTGCCAGATCAGCTTTAAATTCCTGGCCACTGTGCATACCATGTTGGCAGTGGCACATTTAACATTTATTATATCTCGATTAGTTTAATTTTTTTTTGTCTGCTGTACAAACCCCAGCCCACATGGGCATTCCATTTCAGCAGGTGACCCTATCTTTTAAATCAAATCCTACATCTGCACCGAGCAACCCGTCTGTTATACTAAATAAGCGTGCTTCAGCCTGAGCTGTACTAAGTTCTTTCATTTTGCATTGCTTTCTGTCTGCTGACATTAAACCTGTGCCTGGGGTATCCCAAAATTGCAACGAGCACCCCGTCTGTTATACTAAATAAGCGTGCTTCAGCCTGAGCTGTACTAAGTTATTTAATTTTGCATTGCTTTCTGTCTGCTGACATTAAACCTGTGCCTGGGGTATCCCAAAATTGCAATGAGCACCCCGTCTGTTATACTAAATAAGCGTGTTTCAGCCTGAGCTGTACTAAGTTATTTAATTTTGCATTGCTTTCTGTCTGCTGACATTAAACCTGTGCCTGGGGTATCCCAATATTGCAACGAGCACCCCGTCTGTTATACTAAATAAGCGTGCTTCAGCCTGAGCTGTACTAAGTTCTTTCATTTTGCATTGCTTTCTGTCTGCTGACATTAAACCTGTGCCTGGGGTATCCCAAAATTGCAACGAGCACCCCATCTGTTATACTAAATAAGCGTGCTTCAGCCTGAGCTGTACTAAGTTCTTTAATTTTGCATTGCTTTCTGTCTGCTGACATTAAACCTGTGCCTGGGGTATCCCAAAATTGCAACGAGCACCCCGTCTGTTATACTAAATAAGCGTGCTTCAGCCTGAGCTGAGCCTGAACTGCATGGCTCACGTCTTCAATCTGGTTGTCAAGTGGTTTCTGAAGTGTTCCCCCCATATGCAAGACATCCTAACAACTTCAATAAACTTTGCATGCACTTCAGCCACTCATACACCGCCAAACACACCCTTCTTGAGCTACAGCGCCAGAACGGTATCCCCCAACATAGTCTGATTTGCGATGTTTCCACCCATTGGAATTCCACCCTTCACATGTTGGACCGATTATATGAACAGAGAAAAGCCATCACGGATGATCCAAGCGGATAGGGGGACTCCCCTGTGTAACTTCAATGTCAACCAGTGGCAGCTCATACGTGACATTGTGAGAGTATATGCCAGCCTGAATTCTGTCCCACCACTCCCCACGATAAGGCAGCACGACGGAGAGAGCTCACCTCCAAGAGCAGCACAAGCAAACACAGAGTCCAGCCAGCCTTCGTGGTTCAGATAAAACGTCCAGTTTAATGGAAAACCTTAAAATGCTCTCTCGGGCAACATCACATACATGAAAGGCAGAGTAACATCCCTAGATGCGTCGACGCATTTCGGGCTTCCTGCCCTTAATCATGACTAAGGGCAGGAAGCCCGAAACGCGTCAACGCATCTAGGGATGTTACTCTGCCTTTCATGTATGTGATGTTGCCCGAGAGAGCATTTTAAGGTTTTCCATTAAACTGGACGTTTTATCTGAACCACGAAGGCTGGCTGGACTCTGTGTTTGCTTGTGCAGCTCATACGTGACACCTGCCGTTTGCTCAGGCCCTTTGAGGAAGCCACTTTATTTGTCAGTCGGCAGGATTACGGGATGAACGATGTGATTCCACTGCTTCATGTACTACAGCACATGTTGGAAACCATGGCTGGTCAGGGCACTGGAGACATGGCATCTACATCTTACGGCCACATGAACCCCGTTGGAGCTGAACTGGAGGAGGAGGAGGAGGAAGAGGAGGAGGAGGAGGGGCCCAGTGAAGCACAGTTTAGGCTTGGCGAAATGGCTGGTTTATCTTGTCAGCGGACAGGAGAGGAGGAGCAGGAGCAGCCAGAGGAGCTAGAGGTTTTTGAGGAAGGCGAGACAGAGGACCCGGACACACCGTGGCAGTATGCAGTGGAGGTGGAGACAGGTAGTCCCTCCGAGTCACTTGCGCAAATGGCAGGAAGCATGCTCACGTGCTTGCGTAGTGACCCCAGAATTATTTCCATTTGTCGGCGGGATGACTTCTGGCTCTCCACCTTATTGGACCCTCGCTTCCGGCACAAAATGGGGGCATTTTTTAAACCCGCCGAGAGGGAGGACAAACTGAACTACTACAAAGACATTCTACGTAGTCAGCTGGCCGATGCCTATCTGCGCCATGGTCCATACTCTCGCAGGTCTGACTCGGGGGGACCTCTGCACTCACCTTCCACAGCCATGGCTGCTGGGGGGGTTGGCAGGAGCAGCAGCAGCAGCTCCATCAGCAGCAGCGTCGCTAATGAGTAGCTTTCTACACCCGCATAGTGAGGCTACTCATGAGCAGCAGGAAGACCTGGAGCAGGACCTGAACCAGCAGGTCATGTCATACTTTGACATGACCATGCCAACACACCTTGAGGATCCGCTGGACTTCTGGGCAGCCAAACTTGGCTTGTGGCCGCAACTAGCAGAGTTTGCCCTGGAAAAGCTGTCCTGCCCGGCAAGTAGTGTGCCATCTGAGCGGGTGTTTAGTGCGGCGGGGGCCATAGTTACGGCGAGGAGAACTCGTCTGTCAACTAAAAATGTGGAGAGACTCACCTTTGTCAAAATGAATCAGGGATGGATCAGCCAGGATTTCCACCCACCAATGGCTGATGCATGCGACTAGATTCAGCATGGTGCTACGTTTTACATTTTCCAAATGGTGCAAAACATATTTATGTCTTTAGGCCAATTTTTGGGCTCCTGCTGATGCCAACTTTAGGGTGTGCCTTCCAACCAATTTTTGGCCTCCTGCTGATGCCAACTTCAGGGTGTGCCTTCCAACCAATTTTTGGCCACCTGTTGATGCCAACTTCAGAGTGTGATTCATCCAATTTTTGGGTTCTTGCTGCCAACTCCAGTGTCTCTTTCAAGCAATGTTTTGGCTGCTGCTGCTGCTTGCAACGCCAGGTTGTGAGTCATCCAATTTTTGGGCTCCTGCAGCAAACTCCAGTGTCTCTTTCAAGCAATGTTTGGGCCCCTGCTGCTGCTTGCAACTCCAGGGTGTGATTCATCCAATTTTTGGGCTCCTGCTGCCAACTCCAGTGTCTCTTTCAACCAATGTTTGGGCTGCTGCTGCTGCTTGATTCATCCAATTTTTGGGCTCCTGCAGCCAACTCCAGTGTCTCTTTGAAGCAATGTTTGGCCTGCTGCTGCTGCTTGCAACCCAGGGTGTGATTCATCCAATTTTTGGGCTCCTGCAGCAAACTCCAGTGTCTCTTTAAAGCAATGTTTGGGCTGCTGCTGCTGCTTGCAACGCCAGGGTGTGATTCATCCAATTTTTGGGCTCCTGTGTCAGGACTGTACCTAACACCCGTCTGTCTTGAGCTGGTATCCCCCAATCTCCGCCGCCACTTCTGCCTATAGACAAGCCCCCGCTTGTAGGAGACGCGGGTAATGCCTCTCCCAGTCGGTTGCCCCCAGGACTTATAAGGCGCAAAGGATACCAGCTTAAGGTGCAGAAAGATGTTAGGCAGGGAATCCCGCGCGCGCGAGCACGACGTGAGCCAGGCGCGCCCCCGCCCGGAGGAGGCAGCGTCACGCCACCCGGAAGCCCAGCAGGCCGGCGCAGCCGCGCGGAGCGGGCCGCGATGCGGCCATCAGCCGCGTGCTGCACCGACAGCCCCCGGACCTCACAGGGGCGCCGAGGGGACGGACGACCCGGGGACGGCCGAGCAGAGGCCCGCCGGGGCCCCCTCAACAGTGCGCCGCGGGACCCGGAACGGCGAGCAGGTAAGAGTCTAACATTACCCCCCCCCTGAGGAGGGGCCACTGGACCCTCCAAGCTGGGTTTCAATGGATTCTCCTTATGAAATCTCTTCACCAGATTCTGCGCATGAACCTCTCTGGCTGGAACCCAAGATCTTTCTTCCGGGCCGTACCCCTTCCAGTCAATTAAATACTGAAGAGAGTTCCTAAAAAGGCGGGAGTCAAGAATTCGGGCGACTTCGAATTCCTGATGACCATCGACTAACTCAGGACCAGGAAGCTTATCGGGTTCATGGTTTCTAGCAGATTTAAGAAGAGAAACATGAAAAGACCTACAAATCTTCATGGACGAAGGGAGGGCCAACTGAAACGTGACCTGATTAATTTTCCGTACTATGGGGAAGGGACCAATAAATTTAGGTCCTAACTTAGCGGAGGGCTGGCGTAGTGCCAAGTTCTTAGTTGAAAGCCAAACCCAGTCTCCCACCTTATAACTAGGGTTAGAGGAACGTTTGCGATCTGAAAATTTTTTCTGCTGAAGAGCGGCTTTAGTTAGATGCTGTTGGATTTTATTCCAAACCTCTGGCCATTTGGAAACCCATTCATCCACGGAGGGAACTCTAGAGGGTTGATCCGGAAGGGCAGAAAACTTCAGGTCCTTACCATAAACACAATGGAAGGGAGAAACCCCCGTGGAAGAATGTGCAGCGTTGTTAAATGCAAACTCCGCAAATGGTAAGAAGAAGGCCCAGTCAGTTTGGGTATCAGCCGTAAAACAACGCAAATACTGTTCCAAGGACTGATTCGTTCTCTCGGTTTGTCCATTCGACTGCGGATGGAAAGCCGAGGAAAGGGAGACAGTGAAACCCAACTTAGTACAGAAAGCCCTCCAAAACCGGGAGACAAACTGGACCCCCCTATCTGAAACAATATCTATGGGAATACCATGGATCCTAAAAATGTGAGTGATGAAGAGTTGAGCTAATGTTTGAGCTGAGGGGAGTTTCTTTAAAGGAACGAAATGAGCCATCTTGCTAAAGCGGTCCACAATTACCCAAATAACAGTATATCCCTGGGAAAGGGGAAGGTCAGTAACAAAGTCCATGGCCAGATGGGTCCACGGAGAGGCGGGAATGGATAATGGGAGGAGTGGGCCTTCAGGAGAATGCCTTAAAGATTTACTTCGGGCACAGACTTTACAAGTGGAGACAAATCTTTGAACGTCCCTCCTGAGAGAGGGCCACCAAACTTGGCGCGTTAATAAAGCAATGGTTTTCTTAACCCCTGGATGACCCGCTGTTTTGGTATCATGAAAATGGGACAAAAAGTCAGTCCGGTAAGTAGAAGGCACAAACTGGGCTGAGTCAGGTTTCCCAGGAGGAGCTTGGGCCTGGAACTGAGTAAGGTCAGGAAGTTGGGGTTGGATAGCGGCTACCACTAGGGAGCGGGGTAAAATGGGAGAAACCAACCTTTCAGGTAAGTCGGGAGGAGAGAAACTCCGAGACAGGGCATCTGCTTTAATGTTTTTGGATCCGGGCTTATAGGTTATAGAAAAGTTAAATCGAGAAAAGAATAAGGACCAGCGAGCCTGTCTAGGAGTTAATCTCTTAGCAGATTGGATGTATTCTAGATTTTTATGATCCGTAAAGACCGTGACTGGATACTGAGCCCCCTCCAGCCAGTGTCTCCATTCCTGAAAGGCTAACTTGATGGCCAATAATTCTCTATTGCCGATATCGTAATTTCTTTCGGCCGCTGAGAATTTCTTGGAAAAGAAGGCACATGGATGGAGGCGTTCAGGTGAGCCGTAATACTGTGACAAGACTGCCCCAACTGCGACTTCAGAAGCATCTACCTCCACAAGGAAGGGTCGTTGCTCATCAGGGTGGACTAGGACGGGAGCGGCACTAAACACCCTTTTAAGATTCTCGAAGGCCTGGACAGCTTGAACAGGCCATACTGAGGGGTACCCGCTTTTCTTGGTCAGATTGGTTAGTGGTGTAACAAGGGCAGAAAAATTTTTAATGAACCTCCTATAGAAATTAGCAAAGCCCAGAAACCTTTGCAGGCCCTTCAGATCCCTGGGCTGTTCCCATTCTAAGACGGCCTTCACCTTAGATTGATCCATGGATAGACCAGATTTAGAGATAATATAACCGAGAAACGGAACCTCTGACACTTCAAATTGACATTTCTTTAACTTAGCAAACAGTTTTCCCTAAGTTTTTGCAGGACCAAACACACGTGTTTGCGATGTTCATCAATGGATGAAGAAAAAATTAAAATGTTGTCTAAATAAACGACCACAAAGCGGCCAAGATAATCCCTAAAAATTTCATTAACAAAACTTTGAAAGACCGCGGGGGCGTTGCACAGGCCGAAAGGCATTACTAGATACTCATAATGCCCTTCAAGGGTATTGAAGGCCGTCTTCCACTCGTCCCCTTGCCTAATTCTAATGAGGTTATAGGCCCCCCGGAGATCGAGTTTAGAGAAGACCTGCGCCCCAACCACCTGTGTAAATAGTCCCTCAATAAGTGGTAGGGGGTACTTATTCTTTATCGTGATGTTATTTAAACCCCGATAATCAATACAGGGGCGAAGTCCCCCATCTTTCTTCTCCACAAAAAAAAACCCTGCCCCTGCTGGGGAAGATGAAGGCCGGATAAACCCCTTCTCTAAGTTCTCGGCAATATATTCCCGCATGGCAAGGGTTTCCGTTCGGGTCAAATTAAATATTCTCCCTCTGGGAGGCATGGTACCGGGGAGAAGTTCAATAGGGCAATCCCATGGTCTATGGGGAGGAAGTTTGTCTGCCGCCCTTTCAGAAAAGACGTCAGCAAACTCTAAGTATGGAGTGGGGACCCCAACCGGTGCTAGATGCGCGACCCTGAGTGGAAATTCTAAGCAGCTCTGAAAACACTGGCTCCCCCACTTAGTGATTTGCCCTGAGACCCAATCAATTTGGGGATTGTGCTCCCGCAGCCATGGCAATCCCAAGATTAAAGGGGTACTAGGCATACTCAATACCAAAAAACTGATAACTTCAGAATGATTGGCTCCCACTTTGATTTGTATAGGAGGGGTTTGGAACCGAACTAACCCCCCAGCCACAGGAGTGCCATCAATGGCTGAAACCCGGAAGGGAGTCGGCAAGGGCTGGACCATAATTCCTAAAGTCTGCGCTAGATCGGAGTCTAGGAAGTTCCCAGCTGCTCCTGAATCTAGGAGAGCCTTTAGATTCAAATACTTAAGATTAATCTTAATCTGAACTGGAATAAGAGCTGGAGACGATACTTGAGGAGATACCTTACAGCCTAGGAGGGCCCCCTCGAAACCCCCTAGGCTCTGGAGTTTCCCGACGGCTTCTTTGGGCAAAGTCTGACCATGTGGCCGGTTCCACCACAATACAGACAAAGCCCCTCGGATAGACGTCGTCGCCTCTCGCCTTCAGTGAGCCTAGTGGCACCTAGTTGCATGGGCTCTTCCGAAGGTTGTACGACCGGGACCTCAGACCTTGAAGCAGACTCGGCATGCGACCCTTTTTCTAGGCGCCTCTCCCGAAGCCGACGATCAATGCGGATGGCAAGGTGCATTAATTCGTCTAGGGTCTGAGGTTCTGGGTAGTTCACCAAGGTGTCCTTGATGGTATCAGCCAATCCTAGCCGGAATTGGCCGCAAAGAGCAGGATTGTTCCAACGGGAATCTACCGCCCAGCGCCGGAATTCTGAACAGTAGTCTTCGGCTGGACGGCGTCCCTGGCGAAGAGTACGTAACTTGGCATCAGCTGTGGCCCCTTTGTCGGGATCATCATAGAGAACCTCCATCGCAGAAAAAAAACTATCCACAGAGAGACGGATTGGGTCCTGAGCTGATAAGCTGAAGGCCCAGGACTGAGGATCTCCTTGAAGAAGGGAAACAATCAAGCCGACCCTTTGCTCTTGTGACCCTGAGGAGACAGGACGGAGCTGGAAGTACAATTTACAAGAGTCCCGGAAGTTGGCAAATTTTGCCCTGTCGCCGTGGAATTTTTCAGGAAGTGGGATCTTAGGTTCCACAAACATTGCGGCCGGAGTCCCCTGAGGACTGGGGACGTTAGGAGCAGGACGGTTCTCCTGAGCCGCAACCCGGTGAGCCAGGTGCTCCACCGCCGCTGTCAAGGCTTGCACCTGCTCCAGGATTTGGTCCATTCTTCTGGCCCGTTATAATGTCAGGACTGTACCTAACACCCGTCTGTCTTGAGCTGGTATCCCCCAATCTCCGCCGCCACTTCTGCCTATAGACAAGCCCCCGCTTGTAGGAGACGCGGGTAATGCCTCTCCCAGTCGGTTGCCCCCAGGACTTATAAGGCGCAAAGGATACCAGCTTAAGGTGCAGAAAGATGTTAGGCAGGGAATCAGGAACCAGGAGGTCACAGGGCGTGGTATCCGAAGGAGGTAACGAAGGGGTGGTCGAGGCTAGCCGAGGTCAAATCCAGGAGGTCACGGAGCGAGGTATCAGAAGGGTCAGGCAAAGGCGTGGTCGGGCAAAGCAAGAGGTCAGGGCAGGCAGCAAGCAAGAGTAGTCAAAGTCCAATATCCAAATGTTCACAAAAGACACTGCAACGCACATCCAGAACCCAGAAGCTATAACGGGCACTGGGATGAAGGGGCAGAAAAACTTTATAGGGAATGCTGGCCAATAGGGAAGGGCGCAATTGGGGGGAAGAATAATGATTGGTGCATACAACTAAAAATGGGATCGGTCCCAGGAGCCGGACGGCCCAGGCCAGACAGGCCGACCAGTCCCTGGGCCCGATCCCAGGATCCGGCTGCCAATAGGTCACGCGCGCGAGCACGACGTGAGCCAGGCGCGCCCCCGCCCGGAGGAGGCAGCGTCACGCCACCCGGGAGCCCAGCAAGCCGGCGCAGCCGCGCGGAGCGGGCCGCGACGCGGCCATCAGCCGCGTGCTGCGCCGACAGCCCCCGGACCTCACAGGGGCGCCGAGGGGACGGACGACCCGGGGACGGCCGAGCAGAGGCCCGCCGGGGCCCCCTCAACAGTGCGCCGCGGGACCCGGAACGGCGAGCAGGTAAGAGTCTAACATCCTGCTGCCAACTCCAGTGTCTCATTCAAGCAATGTTTGGGCTGCTGCTGCTGCTTGCAACGCCAGGGTGTGATTCATCCAATTTTTGGGCTCCTGCAGCAAACTCCAGTGTCTCTTTCAAGCAATGTTTGGGCTCCTGCTGCTGCTGCTGCTGCTGCTTGCAACGCCAGGGTGTGATTTATCCAATTTTTGGGCTCCTGCTGCCAACTCCAGTGTCTCTTTCAAGCTATGTTTGGGATGCTGCTGCTGCTTGCAACTCCAGGGTGTGATTCATCCAATTTTTGGGCTCCTGCTGCCAACTCCAGTGTCTCTTTCAACCAATGTTTGGGCTGCTGCTGCTGCTGCTTGATTCATCCAATTTTTAGGCTCCTGCAGCCAACTCCAGTGTCTCTTTGAAGCAATGCTTGGCATGCTGCTGCTGCTTGCAACCCAGGGTGTGATTCATCCAATTTTTGGGCTCCTTCATCCAACTCCAGTGTCTCTTTAAAGCAATGTTTGGGCTGCTGCTGCTTGCAACGCCAGGGTGTAATTCATCCAATTTTTGGGCTCCTGCTGCCAACTCCAGTGTCTCTTTCAAGCAATGTTTGGGCTGCTGCTTGCAATGCCAGGGTGTGATTCATCCAATTTTTGGGCTCCTGCAGCCCACTCCAGTGTCTCTTTCAAGCTATGTTTGGGCTGCTGCTGCTGCTTGCAACTCCAGGGTGTGATTCATCCAATTTTTGGGCTCCTGCTGCCAACTCCAGTGTCTCTTTCAAGCAATGTTTGGGCTGCTGCTTGCAATGCCAGGGTGTGATTCATCCAATTTTTGGGCTCCTGCTGCCCACTCCAGTGTCTCTTTCAAGCTATGTTTGGGCTGCTGCTGCTGCTTGCAACTCCAGGGTGTGATTCATCCAATTTTTGGGCTCCTGCAGCCAACTCCAGTGTCTCTTTAAAGTAATGTTTGGGCTCCTGCTACTGCTGCTGCTGCTGCTTGCAACTCCAGGGTGTGATTCAGCTAATTTCTGGCCTCCTGCTGCTGCCAGCTCCAGGGTGTGTTTTTCAGGCACTATAGGGGCCCCTCATAGTGATGGCACTTCAACTCTCTGCAATTGTGCTGCTCTGTGATTCTATTAGCGATGCCTCTGATCTGCATGTCCTAGTTATTTACAGTATTATTTCACTAACCCAGCACGCATCCTATGCGTGTTACAGCAAGGCAGAATGGTTTACAACCCTATTGAGGCTCTAGGAAGCTCAGAAATAGCCGTTTTTAATAGCGTTTCGTCGCGAATAAATTCTGACCGAAATGAATTTTGATGGAAAATTCGGCGAATCAGCCGAATCGAATTTTTCAAAAGTTCGCTCATCTCTAGTTACGTTAACTGCCTTTGTGGGCAGAACACTAGCCATTGAGGACTCCCAAACGCCGCCAGAGATTAAAGTGGACCAACACCCACGGGTGATCGGCCCGGGAATCTATAAGATTCCCGGGCCGATCACCCCCCACCCCGCGGGACATCCGAGATCGGGATGTCCCGCGGGGTGAAACCCCCCCCAAACACCCCAACTCACCTACCTTATCTTCGGCGGCGGCCGGCCACCTCCCTCGCGCCCCTGTAGGCGTGCGCGCCTCCGCGCCGGCCGTCTGCGAATGGCCGGCGCGGGCGCGCGCGCGTCAAAAGTGACGCGAGGGAGGAGGCGGCGCCCGCCGCCGCTTAGAGGTTCCAGATCTTCCCTTGTACGTTGGCGCTGGGAGCGTGGAGAGGTGAGTTTTTCGGGGGGTTAGGGGGGGTTTCACACAGCGGGGCACCCCGATCGGGGGTGCCCCACCGAAGTGGACCAAGACCCAGGATAGTCAAAATCCTGGGTGTTGGTCCACTTTAATGGTGCCTGGCCTTGGATAAAGAGGTTTAAGGTGAGTATAGTTTTAGTTAAATTAGTTATTTTTTACTCTATGCTTTTTTCCCCTATTTTGGTCAAATGCATTTCACAAGTTTTGTGTGTACAGGCCTCACTTCTCTCTTCTTGTAGATCTTGATGTACAGACTTGTTATACAGTTGCAGTGTAAATTGCTTCCATAAAACACACATTTGCGGACATATGTTAGATAAGCTCAGCACCTTGAGGGCATTGTTTTCCCACAAAATAATGTTCTCTTTCAAAAATGAAAAGGGGGCTTTAACTTTAAGGTAGTAAAAAGAGTGCTATGTCTCACTTCTGTGCTTACAATGTTTTAATTTGTATTACAAATATTAAAACACTTGTAGTGACTGTAAAACTGATATTTGAGTCCTTTTTTCAGAGCACTCAAATATCTGATTCATGATAAATAAAGACACAAATAAGTGACAACAATATGTTACAGGCTACAAGAAATACAAGCTGGTCATATAGAAGAGAGACTAAGGGGCTTATTTAAGAAGGGATAGCGGCAGGTAGTGCCTCGTAACGGCAGGTAGCGTCCGGTGAACGCCGGGCGCTGTACGCAAAACCACATTTATGAAAGCGAATCTGGTGAGCGACTCTAACAGCGCCATGTAGCGTCCGATGTATTATTACAGGTGGCTCAGCGTATAGCACCGCGCTCTAGCTTCCAGAGCGCCAGGTATTACCTATTGTTCAGTGTCGCTCTCCAATACATTTCAATGGCTGTTCATTTGCTTGTGTTTAAACAGCGTGTCTGACAATTTATTTTTTGCTCAAATCATTGTGTGACCTCTCCTGGCTGCAAACAAACATTTTTAGAAACTTGTTTTACTTTATATTTTTATGCAGAATTGTCGTTACAGGTCTGGCACTAAAGTGTTAATGTCACAGTGTTAGAACAATGTCATTCCATGTGATTTCGCTTTGTTAATGGTGGATATGTGTTCAAAAGCAGACTTTAATCACACAGCGCCTGGCGCTCTATGCTATAGTGACCAGATTTAGAGCGCCGACGCTGTGTGTGTGTCCTTTTTTCATAAGTATGGTGTGGAGCGCCGAGTGCTGGACTCACTGAGCTGGCGCTACCTTTCGCTCCCTGCAGCGCTGTACTGGTGTTAGAGCGCCCAACATACATCACATTCAATGCCGTCCAGGTTACTACAGCGACTTTGTTACAGCCCCCGATACCCACTTACAGCGTCTACTAGCGGTCGCTCTAAGCGCCGCTATACAGACGCTCATCTGCTGATACCCGGGGTTAGTAATGAATCAGCCTCCACGTCTGCTGCTAATAATAATGGGTCACTCAATACTGCATCTATAGGTCTGTCTGTCCCACTTATTTACAACTTCCCACAATGCAGCTTAGGTGTACAAATGACATTGACAGCAGCGTTGGACTAGGAAGCATAGGGCCCACCACTAGAGCTGGCTGAAACTCTGCACCTTGAGGTCATTGTTTTTCCACACAATAATCTACTCTTTTACAAATGCCACGGAAAGGGGACTTTACTTTTAAAGGGGGCCAAAAGTAAAAAAAAAGAAAGTATAGTAAATGACTAAGCTAAAGCCACTGTTTGGCAAAAACTATTTGACAAGGCTTAAACCCGACCTTCACCCTGAATAAGAGCCTATCTTGTATTTTCCCCCACCCTGTATATACAGATTGCCCACATTAAAAATCATCCTACCTGCACCTATTGAGTTTTCTGAGCCTTTTAACATCCAAGATGGAGGCCCATGGGGTGTCAGGCTGCCTGCAGACAGGAAATGTCTTCTGATTATGCCGCTCTGTATTCTGGGATTGCTGCCCTTTTCCTGACCCCAGCTCTGCTTTGTCTTTGCAAAGCACAGCTATAACCCACCCCCCCATATTTTTCACCCCTCTCCTCAATATGTGATGCTTCTGAGGCATGATGGCGACGCCCATAGTCCTGAACAGAGTTGAATCCCAGCGGGAGAAAGAATAATAAGTAAGCGACTAAAAATTTAAAATATATTAATTTAAGATGCTGGGGAATAATTTTTTTAGGGGTTTGGGCTTTTTATTAAATGATGCCAAAGGCCTGTTTAAAGTGAACCAAAACCCAGCTGGAACATCCGGGGAATCTTATCTTATCCAAAATCGAGATGTCCCGCTGTGTGAAACCCCCCAGGACGCCCACTACACCTACCTTAATACCTGTCCAATGTAGCGCAATATGCGGCTGCCAGCGCCTTCGGAGCCGCTGAGCTAAGACGTCGCTAAGACGCGCATAGCTCAGCGGCTCCGAGTGCGCTGATTGGACAAGCGGCCGAGCATGTGCCGTAGGACCGCAGTGAGATGAGTTGATGCCTGCATCCTGGGGGGCTTCACGTAGCGGGGCACCCCCGATCAAGGTGCCCCGGGGGAGAGGACCAAAACCCAGGATAGTAAAAATCCTGGGTTTTGGTCCACTTTAACTCCATAAATGCCTGATTTTGGAGTTATTACAGAACTGTAAACCCACTTTGAGCCCCTTTGGGCCAACCATTGCATACAACACCCTACTGTACATGGCAATGATGTCATTACCACACATATGCAATGACTGATCTCCTGCCATCTTACAGAGAAAGACAGCAAACAAATCTGTTTCAGGACAATTTGGTAAGCGAAAATATCCATTTCTAGTTCTACACCCTAAAAAGGGATCATCAGTGGGGGCTTTGGCCAAATCTATTTTACAAGTTCAGTGGGTTTTGTTCCGCTGTAAACTCTCTGCGCTGCACTTTAACTGCAATTTGAACGCAAAGGAAATGTAAAAAATATGTATAAACTTTAAATATTAAAAGTCTCTGATTTTCTCAGTTTGATAACCTTGGGAGCATTACTTTTAACCCCAAATTAGACACATCTCATTTATTTTGGTGCCTGTCTTTTTCTTCCTTTATTCCCCTGTCCGCTTTGTATTCCATGGCTGCCTCCTTTTTCTCTTCACTCTCTATTAAAGCGGACAAAAAGAGCTGCTCACCAGCTGGGTTATATGCATTTTCCTCACTGCTGTGCTCTTGACATTCCTTCAAACGAATCTTCAGAGCGACAATTTCTCAGTGGATTGCAAGGACATTGTTCTTATCTAGACTTTCAGGCTGATGTACCATCAGACTCGTATTTGTAATCTGCGCAAGAAAGAATAAGAATGTATGCAGGAGAAAATTGCTTTCCAAATATATCCTTATGAATACTGATTTTTGAGACCTGGAAATCTGATTCATGATAAGAAAGACACAAATAAGTGGCGACAGTATGTTATTGGCTAGAAGGGATTAAAATAAGAAATACAAGCTGGCAATTCAGCAGTGAGAGTATGTCTGCTGCTAATAATGGGCCACTTAATGCTGGATCTATAGGAAATCACTGTTTTTCACATCACTTACACCCCACCCCCCACCCCCCGCTGATTTACAACTACCCACAATGCAGCTTAGGTGTACAAGTGACATTGACAGGCAAGTCAGGGAGGTAGCAGATAAGCTTTATTTTCATTGCTTAAGCCAAACATGGTGAAGAAATACATGTAAGAATCTTAAGATACAGTAAAAATGGCCCTCAAGTATTGCTCCTGAAACCAATAACCTGCACCTTAAACTGGACCTTCAGCATCATTTAATGAAAAGCCCAAACCCTTAAAAAAACATTCCCCAGCATCTAAAATGTATATATTTTACGTTTTTAGTCGCTTACATCTTATTCTTTCCCTCACTGGGCTGCAACTCTAATCAGTACTTTAGGATACGGGCGCCGCCATCTTGACTCAGATGCATCAGATACTAAGGAGAGGAGAGAGGCCAAAAGTGCAGGGGGTTGGGTTATAACTGTGCTTTGCACAGACAGAGCAGAGCTGGGGTCAGGAAAAGGACAGCAAACCCAGAATGCAGAGCGGCATAGTCAGAAGACACTTCCTGTTTGCAGGCACTCTGAGACTCCACAGGCCGCCATTTTGGATGTTAAAAGGCTAAAAAAAGACGCAATAGGTGCAGATATGATTATTTTTGATGTGGGCAATCTGTATGTACGGGTCGGGGTTAAACATATAAGCTAGGCTCTTATTCAGGGTGAAGTTCCGGTTTAATATTAAAGAGGTCCCACACCAATTTTCAACATAATAAGTATAGAGCCGCATCATTACAGTCTCGGAGGGGATCCAGATTGCTGCACCCTGCCCTGCACATAGAGCCCTGCTACCTCCCCCTCCACAATCCTTACCTGAACCTAAGCCAACGAAATGCCGCCCTGTGAATGGACACCTACGTGTTCCGCAAGTTGCTTTCTCTTCTCCGGCCACTAATCGAATCCAGATCATGTGACCACAGCAGATAATCGCAGATAGGATTATTTTTGATGTGGGCAATCTGTATGTACGGGTCGGGGGGAAACATATAAGCTAGGCTCTTATTCAGGGTGAAGTTCCGGTTTAATATTAACGAGGTCTCTACATAATAATTATGGAACCGCATCATCACAGTCTCGGGGGGGGGGGCATCCAGATTGCTGCACCCCGCCCCCTGGACATAGAGCCCTGCTACCCCCCACAATCCTTACCTGAACCTAAGCTAGCAAAATGCGGCCCTGTGAATGGACGCCTGCGTGGTCCGTGGTTGCTTTCTCTTTTCCGGCCACTGATCGAGTCCAGATCATGTGACCACAGCAGCTAATCGCATGGCTGCATTGCGCCAGCAGATCGAGGTCCAGGTAAGAATTGAGTGAGGTGACAGGGGTGTATGCATGCAGCAATCTGGATGCTCGAGACAATGCCGCCCCACACCCATTATGTAGCAAATGGATGTGGGACCGCTTTTAGTAATTTTTCGTAATCTAATAGTCTTCAAACCAATTAAAATCAAAGCGCAAAGGTGTGCAGGACACTACATAAAGAAAGCCTATTTTGGAGTAAAGAAATACCCCTTTTTTTCAGACTCATGGGATTGAGCAGTGCATAGAAAAACATGAATTGTATGTTTTTTTGCATTTATTGGATTGAATAAGTGCAAAAAAAGTATGAAATTGCATAAAAGTACAGAAAAATTAGCTTGCATATAATGTGCATGTAAATTGATTGTGTTTTGAAAAGTACTATTTAAAATAGACAAAAAATGTAGATTTTCACTATCCCAGCTTTTAGTGATTCCACCAGTTCCAAGGCACATGCACGGGCTCTTGTCCAATCAGTGTTATAGGCTTTGCTTATAGATATTTCTGTTTGAAATAAAGAAGCAGGATTGGCTGGGTCTCCGAACTTCCTGTGGTCTATTGAACTCTCCCACCCTAGCCTAAATAAATGGCTGGGTGGGGGAGTGTGCCTCAGGAGGCCAGGACGCTAGAAATGTGACGTGGGATCGCCAGAATGGAGAGTGTTTGTGGGGCAATATTGGGGGTTCCATACTAGCCCCAAGGCCCAGAATCTGAATACCTAACCTTCAGCCCTATAGACACCCCTAAAACATACCAGTCCCATGCTGTTGGGCACTGGGCTTTTCTGCAACACAGAGGAGGTATGGGTAATTGCTCAGGGCTATCTGCTAGCTCACTCTCCACATGGCAGGTAGGTGCATTCCTTTTGTCCTTGTAGTGCTGAACCACAGAACAAGTATTTTGTGAACTGCACACAAAATAAATCTATAAAATGTTTACCTAAAATGATATGTGCAGCAGGTGATATAAGTATTTAACATGTCACTAGTTTTTTTAGTTTTTTTATTTCTATATGTGTGACATCCAATGTCTAAATTTATGTCATGATTTCCCCCTCTGCCTCATCTCCAGCATTCCTACACATGTTCTATAACAAATAAACAGTTCTCCAAAGTCTTCCTGCACACAGGGGCAATAAATCCTTATCTAGGAACAGAAAACACCACTGATAAGGAAAGGTTGGGGGGAGTGCAGCTTGGAGAAGAGATTTACAATAATTTGTCCCCCAGCACCCACTCAGGGAGGGGGATGGCATCTGTCCTTCCAGCCCCTTGGAATTTAGGATAAATCAGGGGAAGAAATGGTTTTGAGGGTCACATACAGAGGGTCCGATCCTTGATCGTGGTGTGTCCCATTGCTCCTCCGGCCCTCGGAACAGAAGTCTTTATCCATTTATGAGGTATAGGATTTCCAATGGTTTTCTCCTTTTATTTTCTAACTGTTTTTCTGCACATTTATTTATTGTCTTTTTTTTGTTTATTATTTGAATTTTTGTCTTTTTATTAAAATTTTAAAATTTCCATTTTGCACGGGCCTACCTTCTTGGCAATTAGAAATCCTCTAACCTGGTTTACTTGAAGCTCTAAAAACGACCCCCTGGTTTCTGAAGATTGTATGACCGCTCGTAATTGTGTATTAACCCATAGACTGTAAGATCGATTGTAACTAATCCATTGTATGATTGAGAAAGTGTAACTAATCATATAGTGTTACAAGGTTGAATGACTCACAGTTAACTTGGAGTGCTGCATGGTGACTGTGTGTGAGCCAGCAGATTGCAAGCTGATTGTATCTGATCGTTCGACAGCAGAACTGATCAGACTCTCCTCAGGATAAGTGTGGGACGGAATCAGTGTGGATTGCCTGTGCCCTGCTTGTATGTGGAGAGGGGTCTGCAGGTGTGTGGTGACTGTCTCGATTACTCGCCAGCAGAGTTTGATCGGATGGTGATTGAGGAGGGTTCCACCGGCCCAATTTAATCGTTTAAAGTGTAGTTGCGGTGGTGGTGGCAGCTTGTTGTAATTGGTGTGTGGGGTGTTTTTGGTCTGATTGCTCTCTGTGCTGGAAGCAACCCACACACACGTTGCAGATCGCTCGATCAAACAGACGTTGAGCGATCGATTTTGTGACATATTGGTGGCAACGCGTGCGATACGTTTTAGAGCATTAGTGTCTGGTTTAAACAAGTTAAATCTTACACTAAGGGGTGGTGTTCCCCCTAAGGGATTGCCAGCCTTCAAGAGGAACCACCGTGCATATTTTAGTTTTTTTTTTGTTGGAAAATACATTTGTGCAGAAAACAGTTTACCCTTCCCTGTTTTTCTTTTCTATCTAAGTTTATTTTGCAAAAGAAAGGACTGAGATGGCTGCCTCCTACAAACGGTTTTCAAAGGAGAACTACTAATGCCCTTATTCATCAAGCGATAGCGCCAGGTAGTGTCTGACGAGCGCCAGGTAGCGGCAGCTAACGGCGACTACCGACTCAAGTACGCCCGCGGCGGTCACAATGACGCATTTATCAAGCAAAATGAGGCTAGCGCCGGCGAGAGCGACGGCTAGCGCGGCATTCATCATGAAGCCGCCTGGACCGAACAGCGCCGCTGCAAATTCCCTCACAGCGCCAGGTATGAGCTGTCGCTCCCTGGCGATGTCCAATGCATTTCAATGGAGCAAGCTATAATTAATCATAATTAATTGTTTTTTTTTTTTTAATTTTTTTTTTAATGTCAAAAAATCGGAGAACACTTCTGCAATGTTAGGATTTATTTTTAAGTCAAAAAAAAAAAAATATGTGCAGAATTGATCTAACAGGTCTGAGATTAATGTATTCATATAACAAAATGATTCTAAAAACATGTATAATGTTACATTAAAAAAATATGGTTGTTTAGGGGTTAAAAACTAGTTAATACAGATCGCCGCCAGCGCTCTGGGGTTTAAACAAGGAATGGACAGCGACAGCACATTCGGAGCGTGATTTTTTGATGAATATGAAGCTAGCCGTTCGCTCTGGCCATTCGTTGTCAGGCGCTCACATACAACGCTGGACCTGTGAAACAGCGACCCCCCAGCCCGTATTCAACATTACCGCACACCGACTGAGTCGCTGTCATCAAGCTAACGCCGGCCAAGCACAGCGAATACTGGCTGGCGCTGAAAAAATCACGCTACAGTCGCTCATCTGTCGCTACCTGGCGCTATTGATGAATCGGCCTCCCCGTCTTTGTGAGCAAAGAGGAATTGACAGCGATGCATCCAAGACAAAAGAACATTTGATTACTGCCTTGATGGAAAATGACCAAGATCGTTCAGTCATGACACCCGATCCACAGCCAAACATAGAGAGTTCCCGGGAGCCTGCCTTTAATCTCAATGAGGGCTCTGAGCAGCGTCCCTTGCCAAGTGGACTAAGCCCCTCTCTGCAGGCTGCCCTACAGTGCTTGGGGGACTGTGACCCACAGATCAAACTACAGCTCATCATGCAGCATCAGCAAGCAGAAGCCGCTGCCAGGCAAGCAGAAGCCGCTGCCAGGCAGGCAGAGAGAGAAGCCGCTGCCAGGCAAGCAGAGAGAGAGGAGCGCCAGGCAGAGCGGCAATTCCAGCTTGACCTTGCGCGCATCCAGGGAGACCGTGCCTGTCCACCATCCTGTGAGTCCCGAGAGGTACGCTCCTCTATGCCATCTTTTGACCGATTCCCTGTGATGGACCCGAATTCGGATATGGACGTGTATCTCCGAACCTTCAAACGTACCTGTCACCAGTTTCACCTACCTAGAGACCAGTGGGCCAGATATCTAACACCTGGGTTAAAAGGTAAGGCCCTGGAAGTCTTTGCCGACCTCCCAATGGACTGTGACGGGGACTATGATAAGATAAAAGAAGCCCTGATCAAACGGTATAACCTTACCCCTGAGGTGTACCGGAAGCGATTCAGAACTGTGCAGCGTTCCCATCATGACAGCTACGCCGATGTTCTGAGCAGCTTGAGAACTTCTTTTAATCAGTGGGTCAGAGGACTGTCCATCTCCACATTTGCTGACCTTGCAGACCTCATGATAAAGGACCAATTATTACACATTTGCTCAGCAGATGTCAGACAGTTTATTCTGACCAAGGAACCCAAAACCTCTGACCAGGCTGCGGACTTTGCTGACCTGTATGTGGCCAGCAGAGTGCAAGATGTCCGCAGATCCCCTCCTCTCCGCTGGAAAGAAGAGAAGACTGGGGACCATCCCCCATCTTCTGCTGACCGGATGTCCCCCAGATCAGGCCCCAACACTTCTGGCGGGCAGGCAGTGGCCATCGACGACCGACGGTGTTATATATGCAAGAAAACTGGCCATCTGAGCCCTGCCTGCCCCAACAATAAGAGACTTCAGCCCCAAGAAAAGTCTGCGGGCGCATCTCATGCCGTGTTGTGTGTATCAGCTAAATTGCACAAGAATACAGATAACCAGCAGGCCGTAACCATTGGCAACAAAGTGACTATAGGACTTCGGGACACGGGTGCCGAGGTAACCCTTGTTCGCCCGGAGCTGGTCAACTCTGAGGACATAATCCCTGGTAAGACTATGACTGTTGCCGGAATTGGGGGGGGTAAACCCTAAAGTAGCAATGGCCCGAGTGTATCTGGACTGGGGTGCTGGATGTGGCCTGCGAGAAGTGGGGGTGTCAGAGTCCATCCCTGCCAATGTGTTATTGGGGACCGATTTGGGCAGAATGATCTCCCAATACATGCCTTCCCCTGCCTCCTCAGATTCTGCCTCATTCCCCCAGCCTGCGGATCCAATGGCACTGCCAGGTGCCTCTGAGCAAGACCGGAATGGGGAGGATTGCTTGTTATTTGATTCTGTCTTTCCCACACAGGGGGAGCCCAGCCCCCTGAACACCTGCCCTTCCCCAGTCCCATCACTATTGGCAGATAGTGTCCATTTAGGTCATCCTACCCCAGTACCTGCCGTAGCTGCTGTGACTCGCCAGCAGAGCGCACAGATGGTTATGACTGAGGATGAAAACAATCAAGCCATGCAGGAGGATCATCTGAAAGATTCCGATCCTTCAGATCCTCTTCCTGAAAGTACATGGGCAGTGCAAAACACCCCTGCTATAGAGGCAGAGTTCACAGAGGCCCTGGCGACCGATGCCACCTTGGAGGAGCTGAAGGAATCTGCTGCCCGGGCCCTGGGAGACTCTGACAAAGTTAAAGTCTACTGGGAGCATGGGAGACTATATCGAGAGTCCCTCCCTAAGAAACCCAGTGACCTTCCACCAGCTGAGAGGCAGTTGGTTGTACCCCACAAATACCGGGGCCAGTTACTGAAGGTAGCGCATGAAATTCCACTGGCCGGGCATTTGGGGGTGCAAAAAACAAAGGCTCGGCTGGTGACTAATTTCTACTGGCCCAACATGGGGACGGACATTGCCAATTTTTGTCGTTCTTGTGTTACCTGTCAACGTGTTGGAAAAGCCGGGGATGTTGTTAAGGTCCCGCTGATTCCACTACCGGTCATTGATGAGCCCTTCCAGAGGGTGGCAGTGGATATCATCGGACCCTTGGCCATTCCCAGCTCTTCCGGTAAGCGGTTCATACTTACCGTGGTGGACTATGCTACTCGGTACCCGGAGGCCATCGCTTTGTCCTCTATCAGGGCAGACAAAGTGGCGGATGCTCTGCTAGGTGTCTTTTCGCGAGTCGGGTTTCCTCGTGAGATGCTCCCCGATCATGGGGGGCAATTCATGTCTAATTTAATGCAGTCGCTGTGTAAGAAAATGCAAATGGAACATATTGTTGCCAGCCCCTACCACCCTCAAACCAATGGTCTCTGTGAGCGTTTTAATGGCACTCTAAAACAGATGCTCAAGATGTTTGTCGAGACTGAGGGTCGGGACTGGGAACGTTATCTTCCGTACTTGCTTTTTGCCTACCGTGAGGTCCCCCAGGCTTCCACAGGTTTCTCACCCTTTGAACTTCTGTATGGGAGACGGGTCCGTGGACCCCTGGATCTCATTCGAGAGGCCTGGGAGGGAGAAACTGCAGAAGCTGGGACTTCAGTAGTGGACTATGTATTGAACCTCCGGGAAAAGATGCACACTCTGTTGGCCCATGTCCGGCAAAATCTTTCCGAAGCCCAGGGCAATCAGAAACGATGGTATGACCGCAATGCCCGAGACAGAGTTTATGACATTGGACAAAAAGTGTGGGCCTTAATTCCCATGAAGCAGAACAAGCTCCAAGCCGCCTGGGAGGGGCCCTATACCATTACCAAGAGGGTCAACGATGTCACCTATGTGGTGGCCCTTGATGAGCGAGGGAAGAGGGAACGGGCCTTCCATGTCAACATGCTCAAAGCCCACCATGATAGGACAGCCTATGCCATGCCAGTATGTAGTATGTCAGACGAGGGGGAGGAGGATCTATTAGTGGACATGCTGACAGGTAGCAAGAACAATGGGTCACCCCGAGACCTGCAAGTCAACCCTCAGCTAAACAGGGAACAACAAGCTGATCTGGCACAACTCCTCTCTATGCATCATGACACCTTCACGGGTAAGCCAGGCAGGACCCACCTCACTGATCATCATGTGGATACTGGTAGTCACCACCCAATTAGGCAGTCAGCCTACCGAGTTTCTCTGGAAGTACTGGAAAACATTAAGAGGGAAATAGGGGAGATGTTAGAGTTAGGGGTCATCCAAAAATCCCACAGTGCATGGGCTGCCCCTGTGGTTCTCATACCAAAAAAGGACCACACAACCCGGTTCTGTGTGGATTACAGGAAACTGAATGCCATAACGGTGTTTGATGCCTATCCAATGCCCCGGATCGATGAATTGTTGGACAAGTTGGCAGGAGCCAAATATCTAACAGTCATGGACTTAAGCAGAGGATATTGGCAGATTCCCCTAACCCCAGCAGCTCAGGAAAGGTCAGCCTTCATTACACCCTTTGGACTGTTTGAATTTTTGGTCATGCCCTTTGGCATGAAAAATGCGCCAGCCACCTTTCAGAGGCTTGTCAATGACCTGCTGGGAGGACTGGAACATTTTGCAGTGGCTTACCTAGATGACATTGCCATCTTCAGCCCTACATGGGAGGACCACCTCACCCACTTAGCACAAGTCCTTGAGAAAATCCGGGATGCGGGACTGACTGTGAAACCTGAGAAATGCCAGGTAGGCATGACTGAGGTTCACTATCTTGGGCACCTGGTGGGAGGGGGAACCCTTAGGCCAAACATGGACAAAGTAGAGGCTATTAGGGCCTGGCAAACCCCACAGACAAAGAAGCAGGTGAGGTCTTTCTTGGGTACTGCGGGATACTACCGTAAATTTGTACCAAACTACAGTGCCTTGGCCAAGCCCCTGACTGATCTTACTTAATTTATTAACCTAACTTATTAAGAAAAAGTTGCCCAAGACCATAATCTGGACGGAGGACTGTGAGAACTCTTTTTGCTCCCTAAAAGAAGCTCTGTCAAACTCTCCCATACTGCAGGCGCCAGACTTCACTCGCAGATTTGTGGTACAGACAGACGCTTCCATGTATGGCCTAGGAGCTGTTCTTAGTCAGGTGAACCAGGCGGGGGAGGAGCATCCCATTCTGTATTTAAGCCGGAAGTTGCTGCCCAGAGAAGTAGGTTACGCAACGATTGAGAAAGAATGTCTTGCCATTGTTTGGGCATTGCAGAAGTTGCAGCCTTACCTCTATGGGCGGAACTTTACAGTGATTACCGACCACAATCCCCTGAGCTGGCTTAATAGAGTAGCGGGAGATAACGACAAACTACTGCGATGGAGTCTAGCTCTACAGCAATATGATTTCTCCATCCAGCATAAGAAAGGAAGCGACCACAGCAATGCAGATGGCCTCTCCAGAGCTGCTGAGCCTGCAGTTACAGGTGCTGCGGAGAGCGACCTGTGAGTCCCTCCACCCTGCACCTGCTTAGGGGGGAACGTGTGACATCCAATGTCTAAATTTATGTCATGATTTCCCCCTCTGCCTCATCTCCAGCATTCCTACACATGTTCTATAACAAATAAACAGTTCTCCAAAGTCTTCCTGCACACAGGGGCAATAAATCCTTATCTAGGAACAGAAAACACCACTGATAAGGAAAGGTTGGGGGGAGTGCAGCTTGGAGAAGAGATTTACAATAATTTGTCCCCCAGCACCCACCCAGGGAGGGGGATGGCATCTGTCCTTCCAGCCCCTTGGAATTTAGGATAAATCAGGGGAAGAAATGGTTTTGAGGGTCACATACAGAGGGTCCGATCCTTGATCGTGGTGTGTCCCATTGCTCCTCCAGCCCTCGGAACAGAAGTCTTTATCCATTTATGAGGTATAGGATTTCCAATGGTTTTCTCCTTTTATTTTCTAACTGTTTTTCTGCACATTTGTTTATTGTCTTTTTTTTGTTTATTATTTGAATTTTTGTCTTTTTATTAAAATTTTAAAATTTCCATTTTGCACGGGCCTACCTTCTTGGCAATTAGAAATCCTCTAACCTGGTTTACTTGAAGCTCTAAAAACGACCCCCTGGTTTCTGAAGATTGTATGACCGCTCGTAATTGTGTATTAACCCATAGACTGTAAGATCGATTGTAACTAATCCATTGTATGATTGAGAAAGTGTAACTAATCATATAGTGTTACAAGGTTGAATGACTCACAGTTAACTTGGAGTGCTGCATGGTGACTGTGTGTGAGCCAGCAGATTGCAAGCTGATTGTATCTGATCGTTCGACAGCAGAACTGATCAGACTCTCCTCAGGATAAGTGTGGGACGGAATCAGTGTGGATTGCCTGTGCCCTGCTTGTATGTGGAGAGGGGTCTGCAGGTGTGTGGTGACTGTCTCGATTACTCGCCAGCAGAGTTTGATCGGATGGTGATTGAGGAGGGTTCCACCGGCCCAATTTAATCGTTTAAAGTGTAGTTGCGGTGGTGGTGGCAGCTTGTTGTAATTGGTGTGTGGGGTGTTTTTGGTCTGATTGCTCTCTGTGCTGGAAGCAACCCACACACACGTTGCAGATGGCTCGATCAAACAGACGTTGAGCGATCGATTTTGTGACAATATGTGCTAATGGAATGAATTTCTCACCAGATGCCGGTGACACCCCCCCCCAATTCACACACACAAAGAAACCAAACCATAGCTGTCCATAAACGAAGTTATGTGTAATTATGAGTAAATGTGTATTTGGAATTATGTGTTCACCCTTGTTTCATCTTCATCATCCTGGTCGATGGCAGGCATTTTTTTTTTTTTATCAAGAATGTCTCAGTAGATTTGTCAATTAATCTTTCCATTAATGATTTGAAGCCAGTGCCTTATGCTGAAAAACACCATGATGTTCCCACCTCCAAACTTTGGAATGGTGTTTGTGGAGTGAGATGCCGTGCCACCTTTTTGTATTTGCCTATAAACATGGTGTGTATTCTGCATCCGAAGAATTAAATTTTGGTATTATCGGATCAGACTTTATTCTCCCAGTATTTCACAGGCTTGTTTGAATGTCACTGGAAAAACGTTAAACGCACTTCAACATGCTTTTTCTTTGGCAATAGAGTCTTGTATGGTAAATGTGCTTATAGGCCATGGAGGCTCAGTGCATTACTTGCACTACAACTGTTACTCTGAAACAATGGTACTTGCTTCCAGGTCCTTCTGTGGCTCTCGAAAGGTGGTCCCTCACTCGTGGAAAAAACTCTTCTGAAATCTTGCAGGGAACATGTGGTTGTGGCCCGGTTAGGATGAAATAATGTGCTTTCCCCAGGGCTCACTGGAATCCTCAGTAGTTTCTGTAACCAATGCCATCAGTATCTTTTGCAACCATTAAGCATTGAAAGTCAAGGGAGAGCTCATTTTTATAGGCTATCAATTGAACCAGCTGATATTCATTTGCATTAAGGGGATTGTTTACTACACTCGCACCTGTTCGCCAGTTTACGCCTGACCGGGTACGTTATGTGTGCTGCAAGTGTGTAATAACAATAACTAAGCTATTTAATAGAATGTCTTTGCCGCACTTCGCTGGTCAAAATGTGTGATATTTACTAGCGAACAGGGTGCTCCTGAAAGCTGCAAATTATGGCAGTGCAGTTTGCTGTTACCAAACCAGACGTGGTGTTGGAAACCTTAGGCCAGCATAGAATTTACCTCAGAATGTATGCATGGTGTCTCTCAAGAGTCTGGGTTGTTTTGGAAGCCTCTAAAAAATAGTTTAAAAAAATAAAATATCATATGTTTTTATAAGTTGTTTCTCCAATACCAGTTATCTATCTGACCTTCACACTCAAATTACATAAACAGCCACTCTCGCCAGAAATAACATTGATTCCTATGGGGTTCTCCACTAAAAGCTGGCGCACTGAAAAGCCACTCGCCCGGTGAAGATGAAGGGACTTAAAGAGGACCGAAGACATTAGACAAGCTCCTTAATGAAGGGGCTCAAGCGGATCTGAGCGCGCTGATTGGATGAGTGCCCGTGCATGCGCCATAGGACTGGGCAGAGGTGAGTTCAGCCATTTCTAGCATAGTAAATGCAATAAATTAGCAACAGCATGGCGACTGGCCGGCGAACACTTAGTAAATCACCCCCTAAGTGACAGGTTTGATTTCTAATTGCTAATACATTTCAGATGGTGTTTTGCACCTCACTTTCTTCAGTCTTGATACATCACCGTGCAAATTTCAATGCAAACACGCATCGATTCGCAACAATCCTGGTTATCAGGCATAGGGGATGGTAACCCAAGGCTCAGGAGCTGAACCAGGCCCTATGCTCTTTGGAAGGGGTCTGTTGCTCTTCCATGTGGTGCCGGGGGCACCCCTGAACGAACACCAGGCCCCGAGATCTACTGAACTCTTCATTATTACATTTAACTTAAGCCTAATTTAAGAAACGCCAGCGACACATAGTACCAGGTGTTTTTCTTCAGCGCCACCAGCAAGTCATATTTATGATGGGAAAACATGTTTATTGCCTTCCATGTATCAAGAGCACCAGGTTAGCTCTGGCGCAGTGTTCCCTACAGCGCCACATCACATCAGGTGCTCAGTTTCTTCTCTCATAGACTTCAATTATCCATTCCAGTTATGTTATTTTTGGTGACTTCTGGTTAGCGCTTTTTATTTTTTTTTGTGCCCAGTCAAGCATTTTTTTTGTGATTCAGAATGTTTTTTTGATTAATTATTGTACTTAGGTTACCCGCAGGTAACTTTTGTTTTCATGCCTGTAAATCATGTGGCATTTCATTTGTATGTCCCCAATGTCATTCCATGTGTCTTGGCTTGGTCACTGTGCAGCCATCCTTTGTTAAAGCCTTTTTCTATATTGCACCTGGCATGGTATGCCTGAGAGTCACGCTTTTAGTGCTGGTGCTGGTGCTGTGGTTTTACATGTTAAATACGGCATAGAGCAGCAAAGCGCCAGCCTGTCTCCATTGAAAAATTATCAAGCAAAGGTACAGGGCCACATAGCCTTCAGCGCCAAACACTAGAAGAGTCGCCTGCCTGTGGCCGGCATTGAAACTGACGCAATAGCGTATCTTGGCAGATGCTCAACTGGCTCTACAAGGCGCAAATAATAAATTGGGCCCCCCAATTTATGGACATCTATGGTTTGAAATTTGTTTTATCAGCGTGGATTGGATGGATTCTTAGTGACACCTGGTGAGAATTAATTTTCATGTTTTCATTTACTTTTTATTTTAGAGATTTGAAGTATGGGATCGAGCCAATCCAAACATCAAATTTAACTTTGCACCAAATGTGATCAGCTTATTAGCTGGAATACAGTGACTGTGGTGAGATGCACGACAGTTGCAGTGGCAGGGTGACAGGTCACATTACTGCACGGGACACATATTTTTTAAAAGATATCCATTAAATGTTATGTTTTAAGGGACCTGGTGAGCTGGATATACATGAGAGGGCAAGGTGACAGGGCCCAAAGTAGGGAGGAG
This sequence comes from Gastrophryne carolinensis, assembly GCA_027917425.1. Classification (NCBI taxonomy): domain Eukaryota; kingdom Metazoa; phylum Chordata; class Amphibia; order Anura; family Microhylidae; genus Gastrophryne; species Gastrophryne carolinensis. The sequence goes on from CM051236.1 coordinate 144,607,647, forward strand.
TCCAGAGAGGGCAGGGGGGTGTAACAGCTGCCGCTCAACCTGACGTGCAATGCAATCTGAGCAATGTCAGAATCGGAGAAATGATAGAAATGCAGAAATGATAAGACCGTCCCTGAATGCAGCCAATTGGAGTGTGTTTGCATGTGATAGAGCCGGGAGTGGTGTGCTGCAGACTCCAGAAGGTGATTGTCCAGCCAAGTAACTGTTTGGTGTTTGTCTGGCACCTGCCCCATGACTGGAACGACAGTTTGAGTCCCTTGTGCCACCCTTGTGTGGGTGCGTGCTGCTCAGACACTCCTGCTTTCTGAGTGGGGGTAGTATAGTTTCCCAGCTGGTCCAGCAGAAAACAGTCGCTAAACGGCCGCTAATTGACAGCTCTGCACCCACCCATCAGGCGGCTTTGCTGCTCTAGACTCTCTGTCCTGCCCTGTGGTGGGTTTGGCTGCAGGTTTGCATAAACAAAACAAGGCTTGCCCAGGCACCTGGAGGCCACCCCTGCAGCCGATAGCTTCTATGCTGGATGCCCCGGTGGGAGAGGGAATCTTTTAGATTGCTGTGGGTTTTGGTCCACTTTAACATATAGACTTGGTGCTAAGACATTTATAAAATACAGTGTACTTCTCTATCCAAAATATCCTTTCCCTTAGTTCATAAAATACAATTTAAAGAAGAAATTCTTAAACTTCAGAATGATAGGGAGGGAGCAACAGCGAGGAGATGCTATCCCTCGTTTACATCCGCACCACCAGTTTCCTTAAAGAGGACTTACAGTCAACACTGACTAAAGGTCCGCTTTCCCTGGCAGCACAGGGGAAACTTGATTTGGGTGCTCTGCTGTTTACCCCCTCAAAGAATCCCAATACCAGACAGCCGCTGGAATACAGAAGCAGTAAATAGCTGTATCATGCTTCCCAGAGGGAAGGACCAATCACTTACAGGTGCTGAATACATACAGGAGAAGACTGCTTAATGTAAAAGAATGAAATGAAGAATTTAAATATGCCTGATGAATGGAATGGTGGTATTTATTAGGGATGGGTGAACCCCTCAATGTTCGTGTCCAGGAAGTTCAGCTGAAATTTGAATAAATATCTGGGTACCTGAAACCTGTCCCCACTGAAATGAATTGAACTTTTGGTGGGGGGCTGTGGTGGGAGGGGTGCAGAGTGTGCAGCAGTAAGCGTACTGCTGTAACTTACCTCAGCTTACTATCCTCATCCTCTCAGCGGCTAAGCAGCAGCTGCTTCTGAATTTGGCCCCAGCCAGGGCTACTAAGAGATGGCTGCTGGCTCTCATGAATGAGGACACTTCTAGTGCCAGGCGACGGCCCATCAACCAGCTTTTCCGTGATCGACACGAACACTGATCTTGAAGGCGAACTTCTGGCTGAATTCTGTGTTCAGGTTTGGAAATACAAACTCACAAGTTCGGTACGAACCTGAACTTTGCGGTTCGGGTTTACCCATCTTTAGTATTGATTGAGCCTAATGCTCAGCTTTAGGGTAGCTGCAGTAACCTTTGCTGTCATTTCTGAGAAAACAACCCTAAAGATTGATGTGTCTGATGATTTTTTAAAAGGTGGAGGGGGGAGCAGCAAGAAAAAATGGTCTGGGGGAATAGAGTACATATATTATTCCAAGATCATTATGTAGAACCATCTTTCAGTATTTGTATCTACCATCTTCCGAATAAATGTATTTTGTTGCATTTAGATGGATGACTCACACAATCCCTTTTAAATAATGGCAGAACAGTTTTGACAAATCAAGCAAGAAAAAGTGCCTGTCTTGTGCGATTGTATAAAGCTTTTGTTTGATCAAGCTGCATACTGATAAACGTGAAAAGATAAATGTAAAAAAGCAAGTGTGTTACAATATTCTCAGAACCTCTCTCTGTGGGTTATTAATCAACAAATCAAAAGAAGTTTGCCCCAATTACTATATTATTGTATGAGTAGGAGTATTGATGAGTGGATATTCAAAAATAAATTGCAGCCCGCATTTTTCAGGTTTTCACACATTAAAGCAGAGAAAAAAACATTTTCCACCCCCGGCCCCACTATCACCATTTGGCAAAAAAGGTACAAAATTGAGGGAACAGGAGCTGAAGCCAGACACCTGCTTGATGCTTGACGGGACTTGATGATTATTGCCTGTCCATGGTGATGATCTCTCTTTGTGATTGAATTAACTACCCAGTCTTTGATTATATTGGAATTGTATTATAGTCTATAGAGTATTTAACCTTTGATTGCATTTGCATTAGATGTATACTTCAAATCACCTATTACTTGTTAAGTAAATGAAACTATTAAGAATGTGTTATCTTATGAATTATTAAATGAAGCTTCTACAACACGGTATTAACCCTGTCAGATATTTTGTTCAGTTGGTAATACAGCTGTTCAGGCTGCTGTCATGACCAAGGTTGACACAGGTAAACAAATACAAGGACTGTTCAGTATGATATTTACATCGGTATATTCTGTAAGTTTTAGAGAGCTGGGCTTCTCTGTGCAGAGTGAAATGTCTGGACATGCAACACACATAGTAACAGTTCAATCTGATAAAAGCAATGGAAGTGACAGGAAAGCAACTGCAGTACAGGGCCTGTCTATATAAAAGTGAGATATCCATGAAAGGATGATTGCAAAATATGGTCATGATGCACCTTCCCATTGCCAAGCTAAGTTTAAATGGGACAGGGAATCAGGGTGACATGAAGCATCGTCGTAACCTGAAGAATGGTTTTCTGATGATAATGCAGTCATAGAGTAACAAGGTTCCAGCAGCGGCAAGAATGTGAATGACATTGTTTTAACACTGTAACAATGACACTGCAATAGCAGACTTGCACATACAATTCTGCATTAAAATAAATCAAAATATAATAACAGTATAAGTGTTTGGTAGCTGGGCAGGAAAGGTCACGCAATAATTGAATCCTAAAATAATAAAAAAATAATTAATTCAAACGCTATTTATACACAAGCAAAAAAAACCACCATTGTATTGTATGGGATAACGCTGCTGAGTGACAGGTGCTACATGGCGCTGCTAAACATATAGAGCCGACACTTTACACTGAACCCCTGCTAGTAATACATTGGACTCTACATGATGCTATTAGAGGCGCTCACCAGATTGACTTTCATATATATGGTTTTCACATACTGCGCCCGGCATTCACCTGACACTACTTGGTACTTGGTGGCGTTAACGTTTCTTAAATAACCCCCTAAATGAATTCCCACACAGGTCCTGAATGAAGTGCCTGCCTAGTTGGCCTTAAAGCAGTGTGGCCCATGGGGAATTCTCCTCTTTAAATACCCCTTGTATTGTTAATAGGTGGCTTTTTGAATAATTTAGTCTGTTAGCCCACTCTATTAAGACTGACTGAGGTAACTCTCTAAGGTGTCTTGCTGTTTTGTTTTGGTGTTCCCAAGTAGGGATGAGCGAATCGATCCGGACGAACCCGGATTCGATCCGAATTTCATGAAAAATTTGATTCGGATCGAATCCGAATTTCCCCGCGATTCGATCGCTCGAAGTTTTCCTTTAACATCCATTCATTTACATACAGGCATTCTAAGATGGCGGACGGGACATGTCTAGACATCTATCCCGCGCCAGTGCAAGCTGGGGCAGTCACATGCAGCCTATCAGCAGCCAGCAAGCCCGGTAACGTCACAGCGCTATTTAAGTCGGCCATCTTGCTTTTGCTTCCTCATTTCTCTATTGCATTCGTGAGAGACAGAACGTTGTAGTGAGGGAGAGAGGCAGTTAGACAGGCAGGGACAGACAGGGACAGGCTGGAGACAGGCAGGAGACAGGCAGGAGACAGACAGAAAGTCAGCGAAAAACAGGGAAAGTTAAGAAAAATCGGAGGCAGTCACAGGGAGATTTTTTTTTTTTCATCCAGCCTGAGTGTTTGTTACTGGCTGGCTGACAGGCTTTGTTAGCGTTTTCAGGCTGCTTATACTAACTAACTGTGCATATATACTGAACTGATCTTAAGTCTGCTGTGAGGCATCCCATTCTGTGACTACAACAGCCTCTATTTAAGACCATATAACCATTTGCACTTATTCTAATTGAAATTAGGCCTGATAAAGACACTTTTGCTGTGCATAGCACTACTGGACCCTGCCAGGTGCACTTCTTTTTTGGGGCATCCCATTCTGTGACTACACCAGCCTCTGTTTAAGACCATATAACCATTTGCACTTATTCTAATTGAAATTAGGCCTGATAAAGACACTTTTGCTGTGCATAGCACTACTTGTCCCTGCCAGGTGTACTTACTGCTGGTTTTTAGGGCATCCCATTCTGTGACTACAGCAGCCTCTGTTTAACACCATATAACCATTTGCACTTCTTCTAATTGAAATTAGGCCTGATAACGACACTTTTGCTGTGCATAGCACTACTTGTCCCTGCCAGGTGTACTTACTGCTGGTTTTTAGGGCATCCCATTCTGTGACTACAGCAGCCTCTGTTTAACACCATATAACCATTTGCACTTATTCTAATTGAAATTAGGCCTGATAAAGACACTTTTGCTGTGCATAGCACTACTTGTCCCTGCCAGGTGTACTTACTGCTGGTTTTTAGGGCATCCCATTCTGTGACTACAGCAGCCTCTGTTTAACACCATATAACCATTTGCACTTATTCTAATTGAAATTAGGCCTGATAAAGACACTTTTGCTGTGCATAGCACTACTTGTCCCTGCCAGGTGTACTTACTGCTGGTTTTTGGGGCATCCCATTCTGTGACTACAGCAGCCTCTGTTTAACACCATATAACTATTTGCACTTATTCTAATTGAAATTAGGCCTGATAAAGACACCTTTGCTGTGCATAGCACTACTTGTCCCTGCCAGGTGTACTTACTGCTGGTTTTTAGGGCATCCCATTCTGTGACTACAGCAGCCTCTGTTTAAAACCATATAACCATTTGCACTTATTCTAATTGAAATTAGGCCTGATAAAGACACTTTTGCTGTGCATAGCACTACTTGTCCCTGCCAGGTGTACTTACTGCTGGTTTTTAGGGCATCCCATTCTGTGACTACAGCAGCCTTTGTTTAACACCATATAACCATTTGCACTTATTCTAATTGAAATTAGGCCCGATAAAGACACTTTTGCTGTGAATAGCACTACTTGTCCCCGCCAGGTGTACTTACTGCTGGTTTTTAGGGCATCCCATTCTGTGACTACACCAGCCTCTGTTTAAGACCATATAACCATTTGCACTTATTCTAATTGAAATTAGGCCTGATAAAGACACTTTTGCTGTGCATAACACTACTTGTCCCTGCCAGGTGTACTTACTGCTGGTTTTTAGGGCATCCCATTCTGTGACTACACCAGCCTCTGTTTAACACCATATAACCATTTGCACTTATTCTAATTGAAATTAGGCCTGATAAAGACACTTTTGCTGTGCATAGCACTACTGGACCCTGCCAGGTGTACTTACTGCTGGTTTTTAGGACATCCCATTCTGTGACTACAGCAGCCTCTGTTTAACACCATATAACCATTTGCACTTATTCTAATTGAAATTAGGCCTGATAAAGACACTTTTGCTGTGCATAGCACTAATGGACCCTGCCAGGTGTACTTACTGCTGGTTTTTAGGGCATCCCATTCTGTGACTACAGCAGCCTCTGTTTAAGACCATATAACCATTTGCACTTATTCTAATTGAAATTAGGCCTGATAAAGACACTTTTGCTGTGCATAGCACTACTGGACCCTGCCAGGTGTACTTACTGCTGGTTTTTAGGGCATCCCATTCTGTGACTACACCAGCCTCTGTTTAAGACCATATAACCATTTGCAGTTATTCTAATTGAAATTAGGCCTGATAAAGACACTTTTGCTGTGCATAGCACTACTGGACCCTGCCAGGTGTACTTACGGCTGGTTTTTAGGGCATCCCATTCTGTGACTACAGCAGCCTCTGTTTAACACCATATAACCATTTGCACTTATTCTAATTGAAATTAGGCCTGATAAAGACACTTTTGCTGTGCATAGCACTACTTGTCCCTGCCAGGTGTACTTACTGCTGGTTTTTAGGGCATCCCATTCTGTGACTACAGCAGCCTCTGTTTAACACCATATAACCATTTGCACTTATTCTAATTGAAATTAGGCCTGATAAAGACACTTTTGCTGTGCATAGCACTACTTGTCCCTGCCAGGTGTACTTACTGCTGGTTTTCAGGGCATCCCATTCTGTGACTACAGCAGCCTCTGTTTAACACCATATAACCATTTGCACTTATTCTAATTGAAATTAGGCCTGATAAAGACACTTTTGCTGTGCATAGCACTACTTGTCTCTTCAAGGTGTACTTACTGCTGGTTTTTAGGGCATCCCGTTCTGTGACTACACCAGCCTCTGTTTTACACCATATAACCATTTGCACTTATTCTAATTGAAATTAGGCCTGATAAAGACACTTTTGCTGTGCATAGCACTACTTGTCCCTGCCAGGTGTACTTACTGCTGGTTTTTGGGGCATCCCATTCTGTGACTACAGCAGCCTCTGTTTAAGACCATATAACCATTTGCACTTATTCTAATTGAAATTAGGCCTGATAAAGACACTTTTGCTGTGCATAGCACTACTTGTCCCTGCCAGGTGTACTTACTGCTGGTTTTTAGGGCATCCCATTCTGTGACTACAGCAGCCTCTGTTTAACACCATATAACCATTTGCACTTATTCTAATTGAAATTAGGCCTGATAAAGACACTTTTGCTGTGCATAGCACTACTTGTCCCTGCCAGGTGTACTTACTGCTGGTTTTTGGGGCATCCCATTCTGTGACTACAGCAGCCTCTGCTTAACACCATATAACCATTTGCACTTATTCTAATTGAATTTAGGCCTGATAAAGACACTTTTGCAGTGCATAGCACTACTTGTCCCTGCCAGGTGTACTTACTGCTGGTTTTTGGGGCATCCCATTCTGTGACTACAGCAGCCTCTGTTTAAGACCATATAACCATTTGCACTTATTCTAATTGAAATTAGGCCTGATAAAGACACTTTTGCTGTGCATAGCACTACTTGTCCCTGCCAGGTGTACTTACTGCTGTTTTTAGGGCATCCCATTCTGTGACTACACCAGCCTCTGTTTAACACCATATAACCATTTGCACTTATTCTAATTGAAATTAGGCCTGATAAAGACACTTTTGCTGTGCATAGCACTACTTGTCCCTGCCAGGTGTACTTACTGCTGGTTTTTGGGGCATCCCATTCTGTGACTACAGCAGCCTCTGTTTAACACCATATAACCATTTGCACTTATTCTAATTGAATTTAGGCCTGATAAAGACACTTTTGCTGTGCATAGCGCTACTTGTCCCTGCCAGGTGTACTTACTGCTGTTTTTTAGGGCATCCCATTCTGTGACTACACCAGCCTCTGTTTAAGACCATATAACCATTTGAACTTATTCTAATTGAAATTAGGCCTGATAAAGACACTTTTGCTGTGCATAGCACTACTTGTCCCTGCCAGGTGTACTTACTGCTGGTTTTTAGGGCATACCATTCTGTGACTACAGCAGCCTCTGTTTAAGACCATATAACCCTTTACACTTATTCTAATTGAAATTAGGCCTGATAAAGACACTTTTGCTGTGCATAGCACTAATTGTCCCTGCCAGGTGTACTTACTGCTGGTTTTTAGGGCATCCCATTCTGTGACTACACCAGCCTCTGTTTAAGACCATATAACCATTTGCACTTATTCTAATTGAAATTAGGCCTGATAAAGACACTTTTGCTGTGCATAGCACTACTTGTCCCTGCCAGGTGTACTTACTGCTGGTTTTTAGGGCATCCCATTCTGTGACTACAGCAGCCTCTGTTTAACACCATATAACCATTTGCACTTATTCTAATTGAAATTAGGCCTGATAAAGACACTTTTGCTGTGCATAGCACTACTTGTCCCTGCCAGGTGTACTTACTGCTGGTTTTTAGGGCATCCCATTCTGTGACTACAGCAGCCTCTGTTTAACACCATATAACTATTTGCACTTATTCTAATTGAAATTAGGCCTGATAAAGACACCTTTGCTGTGCATAGCACTACTTGTCCCTGCCAGGTGTACTTACTGCTGGTTTTTAGGGCATCCCATTCTGTGACTACAGCAGCCTCTGTTTAAAACCATATAACCATTTGCACTTATTCTAATTGAAATTAGGCCTGATAAAGACACTTTTGCTGTGCATAGCACTACTTGTCCCTGCCAGGTGTACTTACTGCTGGTTTTTAGGGCATCCCATTCTGTGACTACAGCAGCCTTTGTTAAACACCATATAACCATTTGCACTTATTCTAATTGAAATTAGGCCTGATAAAGACACTTTTGCTGTGAATAGCACTACTTGTCCCCGCCAGGTGTACTTACTGCTGGTTTTTAGGGCATCCCATTCTGTGACTACACCAGCCTCTGTTTAAGACCATATAACCATTTGCACATATTCTAATTGAAATTAGGCCTGATAAAGACACTTTTGCTTTGCATAGCACTACTGGTCCCTGCCAGGTGTACTTACTGCTGGTTTTTAGGGCATCCCATTCTGTGACTACACCAGCCTCTGTTTAAGACCATATAACCATTTGCACTTATTCTAATTGAAATTAGGCCTGATAAAGACACTTTTGCTGTGCATAACACTACTTGTCCCTGCCAGGTGTACTTACTGCTGGTTTTTAGGGCATCCCATTCTGTGACTACACCAGCCTCTGTTTAACACCATATAACCATTTGCACCTATTCTAATTGAAATTAGGCCTGATAAAGACACTTTTGCTGTGCATAGCACTACTGGACCCTGCCAGGTGTACTTACTGCTGGTTTTTAGGACATCCCATTCTGTGACTACAGCAGCCTCTGTTTAACACCATATAACCATTTGCACTTATTCTAATTGAAATTAGGCCTGATAAAGACACTTTTGCTGTGCATAGCACTAATGGACCCTGCCAGGTGTACTTACTGCTGGTTTTTAGGGCATCCCATTCTGTGACTACAGCAGCCTCTGTTTAAGACCATATAACCATTTGCACTTATTCTAATTGAAATTAGGCCTGATAAAGACACTTTTGCTGTGCATAGCACTACTGGACCCTGCCAGGTGTACTTACTGCTGGTTTTTAGGGCATCCCATTCTGTGACTACACCAGCCTCTGTTTAAGACCATATAACCATTTGCAGTTATTCTAATTGAAATTAGGCCTGATAAAGACACTTTTGCTGTGCATAGCACTACTGGACCCTGCCAGGTGTACTTACGGCTGGTTTTTAGGGCATCCCATTCTGTGACTACAGCAGCCTCTGTTTAACACCATATAACCATTTGCACTTATTCTAATTGAAATTAGGCCTGATAAAGACACTTTTGCTGTGCATAGCACTACTTGTCCCTGCCAGGTGTACTTACTGCTGGTTTTTAGGGCATCCCATTCTGTGACTACAGCAGCCTCTGTTTAACACCATTTAACCATTTGCACTTATTCTAATTGAAATTAGGCCTGATAAAGACACTTTTGCTGTGCATAGCACTACTTGTCCCTGCCAGGTGTACTTACTGCTGGTTTTTAGGGCATCCCATTCTGTGACTACAGCAGCCTCTGTTTAAGACCATATAACCATTTGCACTTATTCTAATTGAAATTAGGCCTGATAAAGACACTTTTGCTGTGCATAGCACTACTTGTCCCTGCCAGGTGTACTTACTGCTGGTTTTCAGGGCATCCCATTCTGTGACTACAGCAGCCTCTGTTTAACACCATATAACCATTTGCACTTATTCTAATTGAAATTAGGCCTGATAAAGACACTTTTGCTGTGCATAGCACTACTTGTCTCTTCCAGGTGTACTTACTGCTGGTTTTTAGGGCATCCCGTTCTGTGACTACAGCAGCCTCTGTTTTACACCATATAACCATTTGCACTTATTCTAATTGAAATTAGGCCTGATAAAGACACTTTTGCTGTGTATAGCACTACTTGTCCCTGCCAGGTGTACTTACTGCTGGTTTTTGGGGCATCCCATTCTGTGACTACAGCAGCCTCTGTTTAAGACCATATAACCATTTGCACTTATTCTAATTGAAATTAGGCCTGATAAAGACACTTTTGCTGTGCATAGCACTACTTGTCCCTGCCAGGTGTACTTACTGCTGGTTTTTAGGGCATCCCATTCTGTGACTACACCAGCCTCTGTTTAACACCATATAACCATTTGCACTTATTCTAATTGAAATTAGGCCTGATAAAGACACTTTTGCTGTGCATAGCACTACTTGTCCCTGCCAGGTGTACTTACTGCTGGTTTTTGGGGCATCCCATTCTGTGACTACAGCAGCCTCTGTTTAACACCATATAACCATTTGCACTTATTCTAATTGAATTTAGGCCTGATAAAGACACTTTTGCAGTGCATAGCGCTACTTGTCCCTGCCAGGTGTACTTACTGCAGTTTTTTAGGGCATCCCGTTCTGTGACTACAGCAGCCTCTGTTTTACACCATATAACCATTTGCACTTATTCTAATTGAAATTAGGCCTGATAAAGACACTTTTGCTGTGCATAGCACTACTTGTCCCTGCCAGGTGTACTTACTGCTGGTTTTTGGGGCATCCCATTCTGTGACTACAGCAGCCTCTGTTTAAGACCATATAACCATTTGCACTTATTCTAATTGAAATTAGGCCTGATAAAGACACTTTTGCTGTGCATAGCACTACTTGTCCCTGCCAGGTGTACTTACTGCTGGTTTTTAGGGCATCCCATTCTGTGACTACACCAGCCTCTGTTTAACACCATATAACCATTTGCACTTATTCTAATTGAAATTAGGCCTGATAAAGACACTTTTGCTGTGCATAGCACTACTTGTCCCTGCCAGGTCTACTTACTGCTGGTTTTTGGGGCATCCCATTCTGTGACTACAGCAGCCTCTGTTTAACACCATATAACCATTTGCACTTATTCTAATTGAATTTAGGCCTGATAAAGACACTTTTGCTGTGCATAGCGCTACTTGTCCCTGCCAGGTGTACTTACTGCTGTTTTTTAGGGCATCCCATTCTGTGACTACACCAGCCTCTGTTTAAGACCATATAACCATTTGAACTTATTCTAATTGAAATTAGGCCTGATAAAGACACTTTTGCTGTGCATAGCACTACTTGTCCCTGCCAGGTGTACTTACTGCTGGTTTTTAGGGCATACCATTCTGTGACTACAGCAGCCTCTGTTTAAGACCATATAACCCTTTACACTTATTCTAATTGAAATTAGGCCTGATAAAGACACTTTTGCTGTGCATAGCACTAATTGTCCCTGCCAGGTGTACTTACTGCTGGTTTTTAGGGCATCCCATTCTGTGACTACACCAGCCTCTGTTTAAGACCATATAACCATTTGCACTTATTCTAATTGAAATTAGGCCTGATAAAGACACTTTTGCTGTGCATAGCACGACTGGTCCCTGCCAGGTGTACTTACTGCTGGTTTTTAGGGCATCCCATTCTGTGACTACACCAGCCTCTGTTTAAGACCATATAACCATTTGCAGTTATTCTAATTGAAATTAGGCCTGATAAAGACACTTTTGCTGTGCATAGCACTACTTGTCCCTGCCAGGTGTACTTACTGCTGGTTTTTAGGGCATCCCATTCTGTGACTACACCAGCCTCTGTTTAAGACCATATAACCATTTGCAGTTATTCTAATTGAAATTAGGCCTGATAAAGACACTTTTGCTGTGCATAGCACTACTTGTCCCTGCCAGGTGTACTTACTGCTGGTTTTTAGGGCAATCCCATTCTGTGACTACAGCAGCCTCTGTTTAAGACCATATAATCATTTGCACTTATTCTAATTGAAATTAGGCCTGATAAAGACACTTTTGCTGTGCATAGCACTACTGGACCCTGCCAGGTGTACTTACTGCTGGTTTTTAGGGCATCCCATTCTGTGACTACAGCAGCCTCTGTTTAAGACCATATAACCATTTGCACTTATTCTAATTGAAATTAGGCCTGATAAAGACACTTTTGCTGTGCATAGCACTACTGGACCCTGCCAGGTGTACTTACTGCTGGTTTTTAGGGCATCCCATTCTGTGACTACAGCAGCCTCTGTTTAAGACCATATAACCATTTGCACTTATTCTAATTGAAATTAGGCCTAATAAAGACACTTTTGCTGTGCATTGCACTACTGGACCCTGCCAGGTGTACTTACTGCTGGTTTTTAGGGCATCCCATTCTGTGACTACAGCAGCCTCTGTTTAAGACCATATAACCATTTGCAGTTATTCTAATTGAAATTAGGCCTGATAAAGACAGTTTTGCTGTGCATAGCACTACTGGACCCTGCCAGGTGTACTTACTGCTGGTTTTTTAGGGCATCCCATTCTGTGACTACAGCAGCCTCTGTTTAAGACCATATAACCATTTGCACTTATTCTAATTGAAATTAGGCCTGATAAAGACACTTTTGCTGTGCATAGCACTACTGGTCCCTGCCAGGTGTACTTACTGCTGGTTTTTAGGGCATCCCATTCTGTGACTACACCAGCCTCTGTTTAAGACCATATAACCATTTGCAGTTATTCTAATTGAAATTAGGCCTGATAAAGACACTTTTGCTGTGCATAGCACTACTTGTCCCTGCCAGGTGTACTTACTGCTGGTTTTTAGGGCATCCCATTCTGTGACTACACCAGCCTCTGTTTAAGACCATATAACCATTTGCAGTTATTCTAATTGAAATTAGGCCTGATAAAGACACTTTTGCTGTGCATAGCACTACTTGTCCCTGCCAGGTGTACTTACTGCTGGTTTTTAGGGCATCCCATTCTGTGACTACAGCAGCCTCTGTTTAAGACCATATAATCATTTGCACTTATTCTAATTGAAATTAGGCCTGATAAAGACACTTTTGCTGTGCATAGCACTACTGGACCCTGCCAGGTGTACTTACTGCTGGTTTTTAGGGCATCCCATTCTGTGACTACAGCAGCCTCTGTTTAAGACCATATAACCATTTGCACTTATTCTAATTGAAATTAGGCCTAATAAAGACACTTATGCTGTGCATAGCACTACTGGACCCTGCCAGGTGTACTTACTGCTGGTTTTTAGGGCATCCCATTCTGTGAATACAGCAGCCTCTGTTTAAGACCATATAACCATTTGCAGTTATTCTAATTGAAATTAGGCCTAATAAAGACACTTTTGCTGTGCATAGCACTACTGGACCCTGCCAGGTGTACTTACTGCTGGTTTTTAGGGCATCCCATTCTGTGACTACAGCAGCCTCTGTTTAAGACCATATAACCATTTGCAGTTATTCTAATTGAAATTAGGCCTGATAAAGACACTTTTGCTGTGCATAGCACTACTGGACCCTGCCAGGTGTACTTACTGCTGGTTTTTTAGGGCATCCCATTCTGTGACTACAGCAGCCTCTGTTTAACACCATATAACCATTTGCACTTATTCTAATTGAAATTAGGCCTGATAAAGACACTTTTGCTGTGCATAGCACTACTGGACCCTGCCAGGTGTACTTACTGCTGGTTTTTAGGGCATCCCATTCTGTGACTACAGCAGCCTCTGTTTTAGACCATATAACCATTTGCACTTATTCTAATTGAAATTAGGCCTGATAAAGACACTTTTGCTGTGCATAGCACTACTGGACCCTGCCAGGTGTACTTACTGCTGGTTTTTAGGGCATCCCATTCTGTGACTACAGCAGCCTCTGTTTAAGACCATATAACCATTTGCACTTATTCTAATTGAAATTAGGCCTGATAAAGACACTTTTGCTGTGCATAGCACTACTTGTCCCTGCCAGGTGTACTTACTGCTGGTTTTTAGGGCATCCCATTCTGTGACTACACCAGCCTCTGTTTAACACCATATAACCATTTGCACTTATTCTAATTGAAATTAGGCCTGATAAAGACACTTTTGCTGTGCATAGCACTACTTGTCCCTGCCAGGTCTACTTACTGCTGGTTTTTGGGGCATCCCATTCTGTGACTACAGCAGCCTCTGTTTAACACCATATAACCATTTGCACTTATTCTAATTGAATTTAGGCCTGATAAAGACACTTTTGCTGTGCATAGCGCTACTTGTCCCTGCCAGGTGTACTTACTGCTGTTTTTTAGGGCATCCCATTCTGTGACTACACCAGCCTCTGTTTAAGACCATATAACCATTTGAACTTATTCTAATTGAAATTAGGCCTGATAAAGACACTTTTGCTGTGCATAGCACTACTTGTCCCTGCCAGGTGTACTTACTGCTGGTTTTTAGGGCATACCATTCTGTGACTACAGCAGCCTCTGTTTAAGACCATATAACCCTTTACACTTATTCTAATTGAAATTAGGCCTGATAAAGACACTTTTGCTGTGCATAGCACTAATTGTCCCTGCCAGGTGTACTTACTGCTGGTTTTTAGGGCATCCCATTCTGTGACTACACCAGCCTCTGTTTAAGACCATATAACCATTTGCACTTATTCTAATTGAAATTAGGCCTGATAAAGACACTTTTGCTGTGCATAGCACGACTGGTCCCTGCCAGGTGTACTTACTGCTGGTTTTTAGGGCATCCCATTCTGTGACTACACCAGCCTCTGTTTAAGACCATATAACCATTTGCAGTTATTCTAATTGAAATTAGGCCTGATAAAGACACTTTTGCTGTGCATAGCACTACTTGTCCCTGCCAGGTGTACTTACTGCTGGTTTTTAGGGCATCCCATTCTGTGACTACACCAGCCTCTGTTTAAGACCATATAACCATTTGCAGTTATTCTAATTGAAATTAGGCCTGATAAAGACACTTTTGCTGTGCATAGCACTACTTGTCCCTGCCAGGTGTACTTACTGCTGGTTTTTAGGGCAATCCCATTCTGTGACTACAGCAGCCTCTGTTTAAGACCATATAATCATTTGCACTTATTCTAATTGAAATTAGGCCTGATAAAGACACTTTTGCTGTGCATAGCACTACTGGACCCTGCCAGGTGTACTTACTGCTGGTTTTTAGGGCATCCCATTCTGTGACTACAGCAGCCTCTGTTTAAGACCATATAACCATTTGCACTTATTCTAATTGAAATTAGGCCTGATAAAGACACTTTTGCTGTGCATAGCACTACTGGACCCTGCCAGGTGTACTTACTGCTGGTTTTTAGGGCATCCCATTCTGTGACTACAGCAGCCTCTGTTTAAGACCATATAACCATTTGCACTTATTCTAATTGAAATTAGGCCTAATAAAGACACTTTTGCTGTGCATTGCACTACTGGACCCTGCCAGGTGTACTTACTGCTGGTTTTTAGGGCATCCCATTCTGTGACTACAGCAGCCTCTGTTTAAGACCATATAACCATTTGCAGTTATTCTAATTGAAATTAGGCCTGATAAAGACAGTTTTGCTGTGCATAGCACTACTGGACCCTGCCAGGTGTACTTACTGCTGGTTTTTTAGGGCATCCCATTCTGTGACTACAGCAGCCTCTGTTTAAGACCATATAACCATTTGCACTTATTCTAATTGAAATTAGGCCTGATAAAGACACTTTTGCTGTGCATAGCACTACTGGTCCCTGCCAGGTGTACTTACTGCTGGTTTTTAGGGCATCCCATTCTGTGACTACACCAGCCTCTGTTTAAGACCATATAACCATTTGCAGTTATTCTAATTGAAATTAGGCCTGATAAAGACACTTTTGCTGTGCATAGCACTACTTGTCCCTGCCAGGTGTACTTACTGCTGGTTTTTAGGGCATCCCATTCTGTGACTACACCAGCCTCTGTTTAAGACCATATAACCATTTGCAGTTATTCTAATTGAAATTAGGCCTGATAAAGACACTTTTGCTGTGCATAGCACTACTTGTCCCTGCCAGGTGTACTTACTGCTGGTTTTTAGGGCATCCCATTCTGTGACTACAGCAGCCTCTGTTTAAGACCATATAATCATTTGCACTTATTCTAATTGAAATTAGGCCTGATAAAGACACTTTTGCTGTGCATAGCACTACTGGACCCTGCCAGGTGTACTTACTGCTGGTTTTTAGGGCATCCCATTCTGTGACTACAGCAGCCTCTGTTTAAGACCATATAACCATTTGCACTTATTCTAATTGAAATTAGGCCTAATAAAGACACTTATGCTGTGCATAGCACTACTGGACCCTGCCAGGTGTACTTACTGCTGGTTTTTAGGGCATCCCATTCTGTGAATACAGCAGCCTCTGTTTAAGACCATATAACCATTTGCAGTTATTCTAATTGAAATTAGGCCTAATAAAGACACTTTTGCTGTGCATAGCACTACTGGACCCTGCCAGGTGTACTTACTGCTGGTTTTTAGGGCATCCCATTCTGTGACTACAGCAGCCTCTGTTTAAGACCATATAACCATTTGCAGTTATTCTAATTGAAATTAGGCCTGATAAAGACACTTTTGCTGTGCATAGCACTACTGGACCCTGCCAGGTGTACTTACTGCTGGTTTTTTAGGGCATCCCATTCTGTGACTACAGCAGCCTCTGTTTAACACCATATAACCATTTGCACTTATTCTAATTGAAATTAGGCCTGATAAAGACACTTTTGCTGTGCATAGCACTACTGGACCCTGCCAGGTGTACTTACTGCTGGTTTTTAGGGCATCCCATTCTGTGACTACAGCAGCCTCTGTTTTAGACCATATAACCATTTGCACTTATTCTAATTGAAATTAGGCCTGATAAAGACACTTTTGCTGTGCATAGCACTACTGGACCCTGCCAGGTGTACTTACTGCTGGTTTTTAGGGCATCCCATTCTGTGACTACAGCAGCCTCTGTTTAAGACCATATAACCATTTGCACTTATTCTAATTGAAATTAGGCCTGATAAAGACACTTTTGCTGTGCATAGCACTACTTGTCCCTGCCAGGTGCACTTCTGTTGGGGCATCCCATTCTGTAACATACCATACCCCTCTTTATTTACACTAAGCAGCTCTCTTATTTACACTAAGCAGGCCTGTTGGAGGCTGAGTGTTACTGCTCACTTTTGGTGTGCATTATATTCTGTGTCATATAGACCCACCGCTGGCCGGGGGTTCTTAAAATATCACCTACTACCACGCCAGTTAGACTATGTCGGGCAGACAAGTGCCTGGAAGTGAAAAGAGGAGTGGCAGAGGCCAAGATTCCACAGGCAGAGCTCGCATCAGACTGGGGGCCAGTAGCAGCAGGAGTCACGCTGAGTGACCTAATCTGCCAGTATCTGCTAGCGGTCGGGTCTCCACCAGTAACGCATCTGCCGTGGTAGATTGGTTGACGCAGATGCGTCAACAACATCATCACAACTTACGTCTGAGACCCCCAGTCTAGGGTCGGTAGGTTCCTCTGACACAACCCTGAGTTGGCATGCCCCGAGAGCAGTCCCTGTCCTCCCATTGCCTCTGTCCTACGCCGTTCCCGCCCCCAGCGACGTATCCTATGCTTTGGGTTCAGCTCCACTCTTTAGTGAGGAGGACCATCAGATAGAGGACAGTCAGCAGCTACTGCCCAGCCAAGAAATGGAGGTGGCTTCTCTAGCTAGGCAGACAAATAGTGATGTGGACAGTGTCGTGGGTGCTGCGAGCGTTCCAGCTCCTGCGCCAGACACTGTTGACGAATCCACGAACATCAGTGATGTACAGCCACAACTCGGTGATGATGATGATGACGATGAAGCCGATCGCACTTGGGAGCCGGGTGATGAAGGGGCTTCATCGTCATCATCAGGAGAAGAGGGGCGCAGGTTGCCCCGGAGTCAACAGCTGAGGCAGCAAGGTGGTAGCAGTCAGCATGGGGGCACAATTCCAAAGGCTGGAGCCGGCCAGGGCCGGGGCCGGGGTAGAGCACCTGCTGTGCGGCAGTCTACCTTATCGGGAGGTAGTGGAGCAGGGGTTCCTGGAGTTGGCAACAGCAGCATTGAATCAGTGAGGCCAGGGGGTGGGAAAAGTAGCTACTCGGCAGTGTGGCAGTTTTTCCTGAAGCATCCGCAGGAGGGTAACATGGCCACATGCAAGATATGTAGGCAGAAGGTGAAGCGTGGCCAGGGTCCAAATGTTGGCACCACGGCCCTGCGTCAACATATGATGCGTCACCATAAAGCGACCTGGGAGAACCGAGGCTCCCAAGGGGTGGTCCAGTCTGCTTCCTCACCAAGTGAGCTCCCAATTTCTGCCAGCCAAGGCTCCAGCACCTCAGCCGAAGGCAGCTGTGCGTCATACCCATCCTCTGTCGCTCCTGCTCCTCCTCCTCCAAGTCATGCATCCCGCCAGCAATCCATCAGCGAAGCCATGTCCAAGAGACAGCAGTATGCGCCCACTCATCCTACGGCGCAGAAGCTGAATGTGCTCCTGTCCAAGTTGCTGGTGCTGCAGTCGCTCCCTTTTCAGGTGGTGGAATCTGCACCTTTCAGAGAACTGATGGCTTGTGCCGAGCCGAGGTGGAGAGTCCCAAGCCGTCATTTCTTTGCCAAGAAGGCAGTACCAGCGCTGAACACTTTTGTTGAACAGAAGGTGGGACAGTCCTTGAGCCTGTTGGTGTGTAGCAAAGTGCATGGCAGCGCCGACATCTGGAGCTGTAACTACGGTCAGGGACAGTACATGTCGTTTACGGCCCACTGGGTGAATGTGGTCCCTTTGCAGCAGCAGCAGCAACTTGGACAGGTCACGCCGCTTCGGCCTCCGCGCTCCCTGCCCGTTGGGCCTGTGACACCGTGCGACTCGGCCTCCTCATCCTCCGCCATCTCCTCACCCTCCACTGTAGGCTCAAGTCTCAGTGCCCCTCCAGTCTATCATGTGTGCAGGGCACGGAGGTGTCACGCAGTGCTTCACATGGTTTGTCTTGGCGAACGGAGTCACACAGGGGAGGAACTGCTTAAATGTATTCATCAGGAAATCCAAACATGGCTTACTCCAAGAAAACTTAAAATGGGAATCATGGTTACCGACAATGGGAAGAACATTTTGTCTGCGCTGCGCCAAGGAAGCCTGACCCATGCCCCCTGCATGGCTCATGTCTTCAATCTGGTTGTCAAGCGGTTTCTGAAGTGTTCCCCCCATCTGCAAGACATCCTAACAACTTCAAGGAAACTTTGCATGCACTTCAGCCACTCCTACACCGCCAAACACACCCTTCTTGAGCTACAGCGTCAGAATGGTATCCCCCAACATAGTCTGATTTGCGATGTTTCCACCCGTTGGAATTCCACCCTTCACATGTTGGACCGATTATATGAACAGAGAAAAGCCATCACGGATTTCCTGATGATCCAAGCAGATAGGGGGACTCCCCTGTGTAACTTCAATGTCAACCAGTGGCAGCTCATACGTGACACCTGCCGTTTGCTCAGGCCCTTTGAGGAAGCCACTTTATTTGTCAGTCGGCAGGATTACGGGATGAACGACGTGATTCCACTGCTTCATGTACTACAGCACATGTTGGAAACCATGGCTGGTCAGGGCACTGGAGACATGGTGTTTACATCTTACGGCCACATGAACCCCGTTGGAGCTGAACTGGAGGAGGAGGAGGAAGAGGAGGAGGAGGAGTTGCCCAGCGAAACACAGTTTAGGCTTGGCGAAATGGCTGGTTTATCTAGTCAGCGGACAGGAGAGGAGGAGCAGGAGCAGCCAGAGGAGCTAGAGGTTTTTGAGGAAGGCGAGACAGAGGACCCGGGCACACCGTGGCAGTATGCAGTGGAGATGGAGACAGGTAGTCCATCCGAGTCACTTGCGCAAATGGCACGAAGCATGCTCACGTGCTTGCGTAGTGACCCCAGAATTGTTTCCATCTGTCGGCGGGATGACTTCTGGCTGTCCACCTTATTGGACCTTCGCTTCCGGCACAAAATGGGGGCATTTTTTAAACCCACCGAGAGGGAGGACAAACTGAACTACTACAAAGACATTCTACGTAGGCAGTTGGCCGATGCCTATCTGCGCCATGGTCCATACTCTCGCAGGTCTGACTCGAGGGGACCTCTGCGCTCACCTTCCACTGCCATGGCCGCTGGGGGGGTTGGCAGGAGCAGCAGCAGCAGCTCCATCAGCAGCAGCAGCCTCAGTCTTCAGTCGCTAATGAGTAGCTTTCTACACCCGCATAGTGAGGCTACTCATGAGCAGCAGGAAGACCTGGAGCAGGACCTCAACCAGCAGGTCATGTCATACTTTGACATGACCATGCCAACACACCTTGAGGATCCGCTGGACTTCTGGGCAGCCAAACTTGATTTGTGGCCGCAACTAGCAGAGTTTGCCCTGGAAAAGCTGTCCTGCCGGGCAAGTAGCGTGCCATCTGAGCAGGTGTTTAGTGCGGCGGGGGCCATAGTTACGGCGAGGAGAACTCGTCTGTCAACTAAAAATGTGGAGAGACTCACCTTTGTCAAAATGAATCAGGGATGGATCAGCCAGGATTTCCACCCACCAATGCCTGATGCATGCGACTAGATTCAGCATGGTGCCACGTTTTACACTTTCCAAATGGTGCAAAACATATTTATGTCTTTAGGCCAATTTTTGGGCTCCTGCTGCTGCTGCTGCCAACTTCTGCCAACTCCAGGGTGTGATTCATCCAATTTTTGGGCTCCTGAAGCCAACCCCAGGGTCTCTTTGAAGTAATGTTTGGGCTCCTGCTGCTGCCAACTTCTGCCAACTCCAGGGTGTGATTCATCCAATTTTTGGGCTCCTGAAGCCAACCCCAGGGTCTCTTTAAAGTAATATTTGGGCTCCTGCTGCTGCTGCTGTCAACTCCTGCCAACTCCAGGGTGTGATTCATCCAATTTTTGGGCTCCTGAAGCCAACCCCAGTGTCTCTTTAAAGTAATATTTGGGCTCCTGCTGCTGCTGCTGTCAACTCCTGCCAACTCCAGGGTGTGATTCATCCAATTTTTGGGCTTCTGAAGCCAACCCCAGGGTCTCTTTAAAGTAATATTTGGGCTCCTGCTGCTGCTGCTGCTGTCAACTCCTGCCAACTCCAGGGTGTGATTCATCCAATTTTTGGGCTCCTGAAGCCAACCCCAGGGTCTCTTTAAAGTAATGTTTGGGCTCCTGCTGCTGCCAACTTCTGCCAACTCCAGGGTGTGATTCATCCAATTTTTGGGCTCCTGAAGCCAACCCCAGGGTCTCTTTGAAGTAATGTTTGGGCTCCTGCTGCTGCCAACTTCTGCCAACTCCAGGGTGTGATTCATCCAATTTTTGGGCTCCTGAAGCCAACCCCAGGGTCTCTTTAAAGTAATATTTGGGCTCCTGCTGCTGCTGCTGTCAACTCCTGCCAACTCCAGGGTGTGATTCATCCAATTTTTGGGCTCCTGAAGCCAACCCCAGTGTCTCTTTAAAGTAATATTTGGGCTCCTGCTGCTGCTGCTGTCAACTCCTGCCAACTCCAGGGTGTGATTCATCCAATTTTTGGGCTCCTGAAGCCAACCCCAGGGTCTCTTTAAAGTAATATTTGGGCTCCTGCTGCTGCTGCTGCTGTCAACTCCTGCCAACTCCAGGGTGTGATTCATCCAATTTTTGGGCTCCTGAAGCCAACCCCAGGGTCTCTTTAAAGTAATGTTTGGGCTCCTGCTGCTGCCAACTTCTGCCAACTCCAGGGTGTGATTCATCCAATGTTTGGGCTCCTGAAGCCAACCCCAGGGTCTCTTTAAAGTAATATTTGGGCTCCTGCTGCTGCTGCTGTCAACTCCTGCCAACTCCAGGGTGTGATTCATCCAATTGTTGGGCTCCTGAAGCCAACTCCAGTGTCTCTATAAAGTAATGTTTGGGCTCCTGCTGCTGCTGCTGCTGCTGCCAACTCCAGGGTGTGATTCATCCAATTTTTGGGCTCCTGAAGCCAACCCCAGGGTCTCTTTAAAGTAATGTTTGGGCTCCTGCTGCTGCTGCTGCTGCCAACTCCTGCCAACTCCAGGGTGTGATTCATCCAATTTTTGGGCTCCTGAAGCCAACCCCAGGGTCTCTTTGAAGTAATGTTTGGGCTCCTGCTGCTGCTGCCAACTCCAGGGTGTGATTCATTCAATTTTTGGGCTCCTGAAGCCAACCCCAGGGTCTCTTTAAAGTAATATTTGGGCTCCTGCTGCTGCTGCTGCCAACTCCAGGGTGTGATTCATCCAATTTTTGGGCTCCTGAAGCCAACTCCAGTGTATATTTGGGCTCCTGCTGCTGCTGCTGCCAACTCCAGGGTGTGAATCATCCAATTTTTGGGCTCCTGAAGCCAACCCCAGTGTCTCTTTAAAGTAATATTTGGGCTCCTGCTGCTGCTGCTTGCAACTCCAGGGTGTGATTCATCCAATTTTTGGGCTCCTGAAGCCAACTCCAGTGTCTCTATAAAGTAATGTTTGGGCTCCTGCTGCTGCTGCTTCCAACTCCAGGGTGTGATTCATCCAATTTTTGGGCTCCTGAAGCCAACTCCAGTGTCTCTTTCAGCCAATGTTTGGGCTCCTGCTGCTGCTTGCAACTCCAGGGTGTGATTCATCCAATTTTTGGGCTCCTGCTGCTGCCAACTCCAGTGTCTCTTTCAGCCAATGTTTGGGCTCCTGCTGCTGCTTGCAACTTCAGGGTGTGATTCATCCAATTTTTGGGCTCCTGCTGCTGCCAACTCCAGTGTCTCTTTCAGCCAATGTTTGGGCTCCTGCTGCTGCTTGCAACTCCAGGGTGTGATTCATCCAATTTTTGGGCTCCTGCTGCTGCCAACTCCAGTGTCTCTTTAAAGCAATGTTTGGGCTCCTGCCCCTCATAGTGATGCCACTTCAACTCTCTGCAATTGTGCCGCTCTGCGATTCTATTAGCGATGCCTCTGATCTGCATGTGATATTTCTTCAAAGTATTATTTAACTAACCCAGCACGCATCCTGTGCGTGTTACAGCAAGGCAGAATGGTTTACAGCCCTATTGAGGCTCTAGGAGGCTCAGAAATAGCCGTTTTTAATAGCGATTCATCGCGAATTTATTCGGGTCGAAGCGATTTTTGTCGGAAAATTCGGCGAATCAGTCGAATCGAATTTTTCAAAAGTTCGCTCATCTCTATTCCCAAGCCCCCCCCCCATACATTTATTAATCTATAGCCTTGTTCAGTATAAATATTAAAAGCTATATCTAAGCATTGCACATAACAACTTTTGAAATAGCAATGGAAGACATATACATATGGTTTTTCATGGCTCTGCTTATTACCCCTGTAGAGTGATGGGTTATTCAGCTATAACTTGAGTATATGTGCCATATAAATACGTTCAGTCTTAAGAAAGTGCTCTTTCTCTATGAAAGACTAAGAAAGAAGATAAGTCAGACTAACAGGCACCAGAAAGCTGCTTATTGTGGTTAGTGATTTATTAATAGTTCCTTGAAGGTGAACATTTTACCATCAAGTTTTGTTTTTATGTTTAGGACAAGAAAAGGCAGGGTTAGAAGTTCAGAGCAAACTGTCACATTCTCCCAAGAAAGTGGCTCTTTGCAAATCTCAAAAACCCTTAAAAGTGACTCTACTGACAGCTTATGCATTGTAACCCTCTGGCTATCCCAGAAGCCTCTCCATGCGCGTTCCAGCTGCCAGCAACAGTTAATCATCATTGGTCTAGGGATTGTTCTGAGGGCTCCAGGTAGATTTGTTTACACGTTATAATACTTTGAGGACCATAGACTGTTTTCGGGACAGGTTTAAAATCTACCTATATAAGGTATTGAAAAATTGAGGAATCCTTATTCAAAATTCTGGCAACAGCAGTAAATGCATATATATATATATATATATATATATATATATATATATATATATTGGCATAGACTGTCTGTCCCTTGTTCTTGTTTGTCAATCTTTGGAGCGTAACAGGCAGTTCTGCATCAGTGAATGATTCATTTGCCTTTTCAAAGTTTAGATTGTTTTACCTGTTCCATCTCACCACAAATGTATATTAAAGTCATACTTTACGCAACAATAAAAAACACTATACTCACCTTTCATCCAGCGCAGGCTATCGCTGCTAGTCCTGTGCTAACAAACTTACCAGACTGTCCCACGCCGGGAGCCGATCCCTCCTACTCCGCCACATAGGGGGAGTATTTAAGAAAGGATAGCGCCAGGTAGTGCTTGGTAGCGGCATGTGGCGTCTGGTGAACGCCGGGCGCTGTACAGGTAACCACGTTTAACCCTTTTGTTGCCAAGCCCGTAACACCTACGTGCTGGCTTGGCTGGGCCTTAAGTGCCAAGCCCGTAGGTGTTACGTGCTTGACTTTCCTCGCTTCTAGTTTAAAAAGTAAAAATAAAAAATACTCACCTGACCCCTTGTTGGATCCGACCGGGTCTCCTCTTTAATTTGGTGCCATCCGTTCCCCCGTGGGGGGTCGGATGGCTCCAGGAGAGCCCCCGGAATAGGCCACCCCCCCCCCGCTTCTGCAGCAGCAGCTTCTAACTGTAAAAAAAATAAAAAATAAAAATGACATTCACTTACCTGTGTGTGCGCTGGCTCCCGATGTCCCTCCTCTTCACCTGGGGGGCCTCCGATCCCCCCCCAGGGCTTACCGATCTTCAGGAAAGAGCCTGGGAGGCTCTCTCCTCTCTTCTTCTCGATGGCGGCCGCCATCATGCCTCTAAGCCCCGCCCCCTTGGGGGCGGGGGTTATGAAGTCATCCCGGCCCCGAACGGGCTTCAGCTTTCTCAGCTTCTCAGATGCCGGTGATCGGCGCTGGGGAAGGAGGTGACAGGAGATCCTCTGATCTCCTGCCTTCTCCTTCTCTGGATGCCGATCACCGGCATCTGTCAGCTGAGCGGCGAGGGACAAGAGCTTGCAATCGAAGGTAAGTACAGTAAAAAAAATTTTTTTTCGTGTCGTGGTTTTTTTAACAGTTAACCCTTTGTGAGCTGGTAAGGGGTCCATGAGACCCCTTATACCAGTTCACAAGGCTGGGGGGGTGGCAAGTCACCTGCCCTAGCGGGTGACTTGCCATTAACCCCCGCACCCCCATTACCTGCCTCCCCAAAGGCCAGGGGGGGGCAGAAGAGCCCGGGCCCACATAGGCTATGTGGGCTCGTAGGCTGCAGGGTGGGGGGGCCACCAAAGCTGGCCCCCCCACTCTGTGCCTACAAGCCCCCATAGCTGGTCCCGGGCTGGTTACTTTGGGTAAGGGGGACCCCACGTCATTTTTTGGGGGGGATTTTTAAGGGTTTTTAACCCTTAAAAATCCCAAAAAAAATGGGGTCCCCCTCCCCGGGAAGGGGGACCCTATGTCATTTTTTTTTTTAATTAACCATTTGTCATCCAGCAGCTATAAAAGGCTTCTGGGCAGGAAAGGGTGTCTACCTATACATATGTGGTATCGCTGTAACCGGGAGAAATTGGGGTTTCTCACGCAATAAGATTTTATTGACAAACTTACATTTTTTATTACAAAAAAACTCTACAAATTGTAAAAAAATATTTTTTTTTTATTTTTTTTCACACATTTCACCCAAAAAAATTGAGAATACACCTAAAAAATACAAACAAGACATTTCATGTTAAAGCCCAGACTCTGTTGAAAAAAAACAATATATAATTTTCCTGGGAAATCCCTGGAAATCCTTTCAAAAATGACAGTTGAATATGTGTAGCGCAAAATAGTGAAACATCGTCTGGCAACAGGGAGTGGCAAATGCTGCAGGTAGGCTGGCAGCGAAAGGGTTAAGAAAGCAAATCTGGTGAGTGCCTCTAACAGCACCATGTAGCGTCACATGTATTACTAGAGGCGGCCCAGCGTATAGTGTCGGCGATCTAGGTTCAAGTATCACCTTTCGCTCAGTGTCTCTCTCCCATACATTTCAATAGGCTTTCATTTGTTTGTGTTTAATTTGTTTGGCAATAAAAACAAAATATTATTTTTTTGCTCAAATCAATGTGTGACCTCTCTTGGCTGCAAACAAACACTTTTATAATTTTTTGGGACTTTTTATATTTTTATACTGAATTGTATTTACAGGTCTGGCACTAAAGTGTTATTGTCCCATTGTTAAAGCAATGTCATTCTGCGTGTTTTCGCTTTGTTACTGGTTAATATGTGTTCAAAAACCGACTTTGTTCACACAGCGTCTGGCGCTCTATGCTACAGCGCCCAGCTTTAGAGCGCCGACACTATGTCTGTAGTTTTTTTGTAAAATATGGTGTGGAGCGCCTAGTGCTGGATGCACTGAGCTGGCGCTACCTCTCTCTCGCTCGCTGCAGCACTATACTGTTGCTACAGCGCCCAACACACATCACATTCATTAATGCCGGCCAGGTTACTACAGCGCCCGATACCCGCTTACAGCGTCTACTAGCGGTCACTCTAAGCACAGCTATACAGACGTTCATCTGGCAATACGTGGCGCTAGTAGTGAATCAGCCTCATAGTCTCAGCAACACCGCTGTGAAGAAATTATAGTGAATGGAGAGGGATGTGCCATTAAACCTGTGAAGAGGGGGCAGGGCGCCCCATAGTCCCCTTTTCACATTGGTGTAACTGAATGGCTGGGGCGGGAGCGTGGGCTGCCGCATCCCTTGCATCGTGCACGTGCCCCCACCCAAGGCCATTCAGGTTGTAAACAATGAGAGCTGGCTACCAATTGACATAGTCACAATAAGCGTCTCTCATTGGACGAAAGCCTGTGCATGTGCCGTTGGATCCCGGAAAGGAGAGATTTTATGGGCGAGCTGGGGGGTTTCCTACAGCGACCAATCTCGATTCAGGATGCCCCAGAGAAAAGCTGTAATTCACACATCAGATTAATAGTGCTATAATGGGGGCAATTTCAAATTGTACAAAAAGCCAATTTGTCTAAAAGAATCCAGTGGACTCATGGTTCATCCCCAGCTTCCTAACTAGGCTGAATCTGAATGGCCGGTGAGCGCACACATCAACTGGATGAGAATGCATAGCTGAGGAACCTGGCACTCCAATCTTTCAGAATAGATTGTCGGGTGACAATGAGCATGAGCTGTGGAAGCATCAAGAGAGATAAGAATATCAGTAATCCGCAGTAATTCACACATTATGATAATATTGGACCAAAGCCAAGGTGAGTCAAAAACCTGGGTTTTGGTCTGCTTTAAATAGGTGATTTCCCTTTTATTTTTGTTCTGGCACATTCCCATATATTGCTTCGATTTTTTTTATATTACAACCACTTGTTGGATATTTAATAAACATTTTTTTTACCTTCATACACAAGTGATTGACTATGACATTGCCACAGGCTACAAAGATTTTCAGAACAGAGCAGTCTTCCATTTCCCTGGTTCCCATTTCCTTCAAGAATTTCTACCCATCACAGGAATATTAATGCAGAGTTTACTGTCTGCATTTGTAATGTACCATCGAGTCTGGCTAAACATTTACCTCTTCGCTGACATTGCCCCCTTCATCTACAACCACAACAGTAGAAGAAATGGTTCTAATCTCTACAGGCTACACACTGCAGTGCTGCACGCCCCTATTGGTGATGGTTCAGTAGCTGCAAAAAATAGATTCTACCTGGCCTGGGTAAAATCATCCAGGAGGTTTTTTTATATGGGAAAATAATCCCCCCACCCTTTGAGCTTCTAGCTTGGCACTCCAAACACAGGGGCTGGTAACTCAGGGTTAAGAGGCTGAATTGCTATCCTTTGCTCTGCTGGTTCACCAAAACCTGGCATAGGTCGAGTGCTTGTGCTGTGGAACCCCTGGAAGAACACTGGGCCCATGTTGATGGACACCACACCCCTGATGGCCAAGAATGGGTTTGGGCAAGCCACCCCCCACCCAGTGGCTAAACTAAATGTGAAAGGGCCCTTGTTCAAAAATTAGATGGGGACCTGTCAATGCTCATACAGTAAATGTTTTTTAACTCTATTGGATGGAACGGATGGAAGTAGACAACTAAATAATGAAACAACTGAGACAAATGGTTCTTCCTTTCTCTAAATAATGGCAAGTGAGCACAAGTAGGGGGAGTTGCAACAATGATTGGGCTCCCTGACCCTCTGGGCCCCACTTCAGGTACACCCTCTGCCCCAGCCCCTACCTTTGGACATGTATAGGGGGTCTCTTGGACCTCCGACGAGTTACAAGTTGTTAACAAAGACACTTCACAATTTTGCAGAA
The DNA here is from genome assembly GCA_027917425.1 of Gastrophryne carolinensis. Taxonomy (NCBI): domain Eukaryota; kingdom Metazoa; phylum Chordata; class Amphibia; order Anura; family Microhylidae; genus Gastrophryne; species Gastrophryne carolinensis. The sequence continues at coordinate 144,635,863 of CM051236.1, forward strand.
CTCACCATCTCTGTGTCTTCCTGTTTTTTGTCCCCCACTGGGCAGTGTCCTCTCCTCAGGTTCACTGGGACAGCTCTCACTCCTGGTCCAGTGGGCAGGGGTCCTCTGGTGCAGCAGTTTTAGTAGCCCCTGCAATGGCATCTACTGTTGATGGGGTTCCCCTTCCTCCAACTTGGCATCCCTCCAAGTGTAATGGCACACCACCAGTGAGAGATATTTTTATGCCCCAAAATATCAATCCCTCCCCCGCTTTCTGACTAAATACATTGTGACAAACTTTCTGGTGAATGCCCCTGTATGTCCCTCCCCTTCAGTGATGTAAGAGTCACACGGGGGGATTCTACAGTGGCTTTGCTTTTGTAGTATAAAAGCTTCCCTCCTTGGCAGCCCACCACTAGCCTTGGCTGAGGTCCAAAGTGGAGACTATTATGGTCTCCTAGAACAAAATATGCAGGTGTGAAGACTTCTTAAGCACCCCCCTCTCCCCCCCCCCCCCCCCCCCCCCGTCTGCATCCCTTCATACAAATTTAAGCGATAGTCCTGTGGGAGCCCCGGAAAGGTGAGGGAATCCGGGGTGATCTTCGGAGCGCACATAGCAGTGCTTCCCAAATCGGGATGCCCCAAGTTTGCATGGTTGGCCATGACTTCAGGGCCACCTAAACGAGTGGTTGGTCCGCTTTAACCCTTTAAGTGTCAGCTACATGAGTTTCACATAGCTGCCTCTCCTACAGTTAAGTGCCAGCTATGTGAGAGACACGTAGCTGACATTTTTCCTGCATAAAAAATTAAAAAGATAGACACTCACCTCTACCTGCGATCGATCCAGCCAGGTCTCTTCACTTCAACAGGGGAGCATCTGATTCCCCCCCCCAGGCTCTTCCATGGTCAGGAGAGGGCCCCCTAAAAGGCCATAGGGAGCAGATTACATCATCAAGCCACTGGACAGTGGACAGGAGGTGAGTAAAGAAAAAATAATGTACATTTAAATAACATTTTTGCTCTAGCTGTGTAGTACGTTTTTATTTCTTGCAGTTAGCCCTTTGGGAACTTCTTCACAAATCATAGGTGGCCCCCCCATTACCTTCCTCCTCAAAACACAGGGGGGGGTTGAATAGCCTGCAGCCCCTGCTAAGGCTATGAGGGATTGTAGCCATGGGCTGGTCTTTAAGCATTGCATAGCTGATCCCTGGTTATGATGGGAAGGGGAACCCACACTATTTTTAAAAAACATTTTAAGGGTTTTTAGCCCTTTTGTTTTATTGCAACCAAAGAATTTGAGGGATTACTTCTAGAAAACTGCACCCAGGACAACAAGCCTTGTACGCCTAGAAATGATGAGATGAGTACTTCCAGAGAACATATAGTTTGTGGGGGATTTCAAATGTAGAGTTGTTTTTCTTGAAATACTGCAATAGTATTTATAATGTAATTAGGGGGTGTCTCCTGGCAGGAAAGGGTGTCTACCAATACACATGTGGTACCATTGTAACCAGGAGAAATTGGGATTTTACATGCAATATAATTTAACACTACAAACTACAAAAATATATATATATTTTGCACATACCCCAAAATATAGAGAATACACTACAAAACGGACAAACATGACATTTCAAAAGCCCAGCGTCATTTTGTTTTCATATTTCCTCAAAAATCACAGTTAAACATGTATAGCTAAAATAGGAGAAATGGCCTAGCAACAGAGGGTGACAAAATATCTAGGTGGGCTGGCACTTAAAAGGTTAATGGTCTTCAGCTTCAGGTTTAAAAAAAACAGTATAGCTGGACACTTTCGGGGCAAACAGCCTCTGGACAGAATAGGGGGCTGTTCAGCTTATCATTATGGATGAAAAAGAGGTCTGCTGAGGAGACTCTCTTTTGATCAGCTATTTATGTTGTGCCTATTAATTAGGGGCATACAAAACTGGTTGGGGGTGCACAGCTAAGATCTCCAAGCCCACTTTACTTCTGGTATTGGCATGGGAGCATGCAGCTTCTGGAGGGATGTCTGGGAAATGAGTTTCATGAAGATCCTGGATGTTTCACACACTAGGCCATGGATACCCCAAAAGAGGGAGACCACAGTCCCTAGAGTCTTATAAAGTATTTATATAATAGATTTAGGTAGAGCAAAAAGAGCTTTTACATGTATTCTTTCAGAATCACTGCATCTCCTCTTATTATAAGTTATACTTACCCTATTAACCACAGCAGCTACAATGTAAACTTTCATTTATTGTCATTTTATAAATTTTTATTTCATTTCTGCAGGGGATTAAACACTTTAGAAACTGTAACACTAAACTGTTAAACTGGACCATTACTCTGAATAAGAGCCTATCTTATATGTTTCCCCCACCCCGTACATACAGATTGCTCACGTTAAAATTCATCCTACCTGCACCTAGAGCATTTTTTGAGGCTTTTAACATCCAAGATGGCGGCCTGCAGACAGGAAATGTCCTTTGACACATTCTGGGATTGCTCTCCTTTTCCTGATCCTAACTCTGCTCTGTCTGTGCAAAGCACAGCTATAACCCACCTCCTGTACTTTTCACCCCTCTCCTATCCTCAGTATGTGATGCTTCTGAAGCACCCGTATCCTAGAGTCCTGAACAGAGCTGCATCCCAGTGAAGAGAAGTATAATAAGTAAGTGACTAAAATGTATATATTATTTTAGACACTGGGGAATAGTTGTTAAGGGTTTAGGCTTTTCAATAAATGATGGTGAATGTCTGGTTTAATTGCAATAATAATTTACAGCCTGTTATTTCTGATATTGTTGGAGAATCAAAGTGAGCAACAACAAAGGGGGAAACAGTTTTCCTTGGTGCACTTTAAGTAGCTCATGGAAATAAGGAAATAGAGGGGAAACTAAATAAATCAGAAAAGGACACTGCTTTATGCTTGAAGTGCTGCGGACATTTCAGAAAAGTCATACTAGGCATGTTCATTTGCCTTGGGCTGCCTATGCTTAAATGAGCAGTGCATATAGTAATCCACAGATAAACCAACCTGACAGAGAGTTTGGCAGGCTGACAGGAGTAATGCCATTTTTGGACAGTTGCCTCTCAAAGTTCAATGGCTACTATTTAGCAAAATGTTTTTTTTTGTTCCTTTTCTATGCTGCTTGGTCTTAGCTCATACTGTCCTTAGCCATTAGTTTCAATTATTCCCGTTGTCTACTTCTATTAAAATATTCATTACTGTGCTTCGGTAACCATGCTGGAAGTGGGGCGGTTAGCGACAGTCTGAGTGCAAAGTTTAAAAATGTAGCAGTTATGTTACCATCATATTTAATGCTCTGCTTCTTGAGGACTCATTAGGGCGATAGCCTTCTCATTGATGTATAACCTAGTGTGTGATAGTCAGGAGCATAATATATTACCTTGGAAAGCTGATTTTATAACACCCACAAATACAATGTATACCAACTATTGGATAAAACATTGATTTACTAGCTATGCATTACCAAATATAGCGTAAAGTGGACCAAAAGAGTCTATAAGACTCTAGGAACTCCTGATTTTCTCTCCTTGGGGTATCCCGATTTGGGATGCCTCGCTGTATGAAAACCTCCCCAGTCGCTCATTATGCTTGCCTCATGACGAGTTTACATGCATCCTTTTCAGGGTGTGCGCAGCAATGTCTGTCGTCTTCGATTGGCTGACTTGGCTGCGCACAGCCGAAGGATGCAAGTGATACCATGCGCCGATAGTGTGTGCGGCTAGGATTCCATTTAGCTTTTCCACCGGCAAATTAATATCATCTTCCAGGGAAAATGACTGACGAGAGCCATGTCTGTGCCACTGACTCGAGATCTTGCCTCTCGATTAAAGTACTGCTTTTTCTCTGTCCTTTCTGATGGGAGTAACTAGCAGAGCAGGAACAGGAAGAGGGAGGGGTGAACAGGGACTTGATTGGCAATCAAGTCTACCGCTGATGGAAGGGGGCAGCAGGATCTTGGGGCTGGTGAGAGCTACTTGAATCAACTGTCTTTGTGTGCGTATTTCTGTATTTAATTAAAAGCATAATTTTACTACATACAGCACTACGCAAGATGCGTTTTTTCTGGTTTTGTGTTTGTGTCCACTATTGAGAGACGGGCGCTTTAGATTCTGTTGGCAGCACTGGCCTTTGCATTGAAGATTGTGAGTGCAGACATTTGTGGAAATCTTGGGGACCATTTTATACACCTGCGTGCTACTTTATATTGAACCATCTGCAGACCCATGTGGTTATTTACAGATGATGTTTGGTAAGAACCTATGATTTTGGTGAAGGGCACATCGGTGATTTTCAGTTTGGAATGCATGTGTTTTAGGATCACGATGCCTCAACTCAAGTTACCTTCACCCACTTGGAGAATTTCTAAATGTATTGTCTGTTTTTTTTTCTATACATCAAGTGAATAGTGAATAGGGGCAACAAGTAGTAAAATACTGATTAAAAGTAAGATAAAGATAAGGGGTTATTAAGCTGGCAGAAACGGTGTGGGTGGTAGGTAGTATTTATGAATAAAAGGGATTACATACAAGAGATGGATAGATTTTTATTGGACAGAGATACTTATAAAAAACTAGGTAAAGACTACCTACCAGAATGTATGGAACAACTAGCTACCCTTTTAGATAAGGGTAGATGCTATAACAGCTATGAAGATGTATCCCACACGCCACACCAGGGCCGGATAACGTGCGGGGCGAGCTGTCACAAGTTCTTGGAATCCTGAGGGATGATTGGGATATGGCCAGGTGGAGTCACCACACACTGCAGATATCTTTGCAAACTTTATTGAAGCAACCACACTTCCAACTTAGCAACAGCAATCAGCAAAGTACTTCAGCACAATAGCAAACAGGCTCACAGGTTATCAGTATCACTCTAGGGGTTTGGGACTATGCTACCTTGGTACCTTGTGTGTTGGTCCTCAGTGCACTCCACTCTGCTCCTCCTAGGCCCACACGGATGTCTCTCTGTGAGTAGCTCTCTGTCTTGCTCTGCACACTGTAGCTCTTTCTCCTGTATAGAAGTAGTAGCTTTCCTCTGTCAAAAGGGTTAGCGGGCTCCATCAGGTACTGACTGACTGACTATATAACCTCTGTTTATGATGTCACTTTCCCACAGCAGCCTCTAGTGATTAACTCCGTAACTGCTGCTATGTCTTATGCAGCTAGGCTGTTTTACACAGGGTTTTCAATGAGAGATTGGGTAACCCCATTGTCAGGGAACCGTGGGTCACGTGATCCAACTATAAACCAGGGACCTCCGTACACACAGAACTCGTTCCCCTAAACCCTTGTCCGAGTCCTCCTATCAGGAATACCAGTCCCAAAGCCTGCAGACACACAGATTCTTGGTTTAAGGCAAACAGATCGCTCAAGTTAAAATTTAAGTTTAATGCTATAAGCACACTAGGCAGTGATAACAAACATTTGGCTATGGTGGAATATGAAATGATGCAGATGATACAAACGCTGTTTTGAGACGGTTACAGGATAGAGTGAGTTACACAGAGAGACAATTGTCAGTTACTTTAGTATGCAGTTTGCAGAGTAGTGGTGATGACGGCCTCTCACAAGAGGTAAGTGAAGAGCTTGTGGGTGGACACCTCCAGCACGTGTGAATCGTGACCTCTCCAGATAAGTGACCCTGTTCTCGTCCCCCTGGCTCACTTTTAAGCAGGTGTCAAACCTCCACCCCTCCCATCTGTGAGACGGGTTGTCACCTCCCACTGTTCTGGAACATGCTTTCGCCCCTAAAACCCTTTAGGGGTTATAAATTTGGGCAGGGGGGTCGTATGGCTTTGGAAATGGCACCAAACGATTGGGCTGGATGCCGGGCATTGGATGAGTCCAGAAACGGGGTCCCTAAGTGCGTCAGATCCTTAGATCTTCATTTTCCTAGGTTTCACCGGGGTTGGCGACAAAGGAAAACTATCTCCACGTGCGGTTTTGTGAGCCGGTTCTGATTCTGTACCTGGTTTGGTGCTGGGACACATGGGGGTGCAGCTCTGGTCCGATTGGTGTTGGTGCCCGATGTCTGAGGCTGCCAATTCCAGCCAGCTGCAGACCCAGCGGAGTCTTCTTAGACTAGAAGTGTGAGGATCGCCAGTGGGGAGTCTGTGATCTGCCCTGCTTAAGCTGTAAATGCTAATTCATTTTCCTGAGTGCATATGGATGACTAGTACATGTGAGTTTTCTGCACTTAAGCTGGATCGTTCCTTCACACCCATTTTTTACCTGGGCCACACAGATACTATAACAGCAAGATTTGGGGGATATAATGCCCCATATTTAAAACTTTAGGTAGTGACCTTACCCTTATATATTGTAGATTTGTCACATTTAAATTGACTGTATAAAGGTTTGTGTAGAGGAAAATAATGTTTGTGTATGTGTGCTTTCTGTTAGCATGGCATTGCTAAGCAATTCCATTTTAACATTTTTTTGGGGAATTTATAGAGATCTGACACTGGATAAGATGAAAGGGAATCGGACACTGGATAAAGCATTGGCTACATTTTGATTGCTTCTTTGTATGTATACAATGTGGGATGTCCAACTGTTTGTACATAGGGTTGGGCTTTGGATCTTGCTGATTTGGTCTGGTTCTCCCCATCCCTGATACTGGTAAGATCTGGGCCAAATTATCAGGCATCCGCCAATGCTGGCAGATAGCATGCTGCCCATCACTACCCTGTGAACTGGCATTGTAGTAATTTCTATCCCTTACCAGTTCACAAACAGTTAAAAAAGAAAAAAATGTAAAATAAAAAAAGAACTGTCACCTTCTTTTCCTTCATCTGTCCCCTGCCAGGCAGCGTCCTCTCTGCAGATCAGTCGCTGCTGCCCCGACAGCTTCTGCAGTGAGGGGAACACAGGTACCCCCTCTTCCTTGCTTGGCATCCCACCAAGTAATTGCCACCCAACAGCAGCAGACCAGCGCCTTCCGGACCAGGAGATAGCCCCCGAACCAGCAGACCTGCTGAGAGGACGCCTCCTGGTGGGGGACAAGAAAAGGAAGACGTGGTAATGCTGAGTTATTACTTTTTTTGTAAACTGTATTTTTTTGGTTTAACAGTTTGTGAGCTGGTAAGTTCACACACTGTGGTGGCCAGAGCTATTGTATCTGCATTAGGGAGTATCAAATGCCAGAAACTGGGGATTATTTGACTTGCTAACCTGAAAGCCAAAAATGTCGGGGTGGTTGCCAAGCAACCCCCCACACCGTCCCCTGATTGGGGGAAGCTGGGACTGACGTCACCCGCCCCGGGAATCCCACCCGGTGACAGATGACGCGGCGCCCGGGAGCCACGTGATTGGCTCCCGGGCGCCACGAAGCTAGCGCTCCATCCCTGGCCCTCTGACAGGCCAGAGACTGCTCGCCAGCCCTGTCCCAGCTCCGGGGCGGCAGGCGGCCAGCGCACCCACCCCTCACAGCCTTCCAGCCTGCCACCCTGCAGGGGGATAGTTTGAGGCCAGAATTAGTGTGGGACTATACTGACCCTGGCCTATGACCAGTCCATGAACTACTAAGCCGATGTTTATTTCCTAGATGGTCAACAAGTGCACTCCACAGCTGAGGCTATAGCAATGCAGGGATTGATCATAGGCAGGTGGATATGGCCAAGTGATGGTACAGATGCTTTAGCATTGTAGGGACAGATGTCAGGAATTTTTATTATAGCGCTCCTTTCTATACATCTTAACACAGATTACAAGGACTACTACATTTTTGGCTAAAAGTCTTAATACTGCAATCATATTGATCATTCATCCAGATTAGACTTGTATCATGCTCAAAAACTGTTTTAATTTATCTGAGAGGAATCTAGGCAATCGTTCAGCTTAATACTTCATACAGGAAAAATTGGGCAGTTGTAAACATGACTAAGGCTCTGTACTGTATTGAATTCTCTGTTGGCTTGCTAGAAAGCATTTGGGTTTGGACAGCAGTTATTTATACTGGACAGCAATATTGTACTGTGTATAAGGATCCAATGGCTCTGCTGTCAGCAGGGGCAGGCTGGCCATTGGGCATACCGGGCAGAATCCCGGTAGGCCGGCACATGGGAAGGCTGCAGGTGGTGGCCGATAAGCAGAGCAGTGTAACGGGTGGAGGCCGCACTTCCCGCCGCCACCGGCCCCGCTGTCACACACTAACACACACCCAGATTATCTGCCTGTAAACATTAGTGTGTGTGTGAGAGCAACGGCGGGCAGAGCGGCCTCCACCCATTACACTGCTCTGCGCATCGGCCGCTGGTAGAACATTGGCTCCGCGCAGGCTCGGCATCAGCAATTATAATCAGCAATTGTCACTAGTGGGAAGCAGAGGAGCTGTGTCATGTGACAGAGCAGGATATGTGTGCATGCTGCTGCCCCCTAGTGACAACCTGTCCCAGGAGCTGGAGGGTAGTGGATGCTTCACACTAGGTTCTGCCATTTGTAACTCGGCTGCAGGGAAGTGCTGCTGCTTCTGCCACAAGGTAAAGCCTTTCCTTTGTGTGTCCTCCCTCCTGGAAGCTTATTAAGGAAAGTTTAGATGTTCAACCCCCTTTTACAATACAAACAGTGTCCCATGTGCTGTCCATAGACTCGGCTGTGCAGAGCTTCATGTTCCCTGTCCTTCATACTGTATGTCTACTAAATGGAGCCTCTCACAGCCCCTGTAACAGGAGGGAGGCAGGGTGGCCAGTGTGACCAAAGAGAAAACTTCTACAAAGCCACCTCATATCTGTGTCCAAATCTGATCTGCTCCTGATCTGTGTCTCCAAATCTGATCTGCTCCTGATCTGTGTCCAAATCTGATCTGCTCCTGATCTGTGTCTCCAAATCTGATCTGCTCCTGATCTGTGTCTCCAAATCTGATCTGTTCCTGATCTGTGTCCAAATCTGATCTGCTCCTGATCTGTGTCTCCAAATCTGATCTGCTCCTGATCTGTGTCTCCAAATCTGATCTGCTCTTGATCTGTGTCCAAATCTGATCTGCTCCTGATCTGTGTCTCCAGATCTGATCTGCTCCTGATCTGTGTCTCCAAATCTGATCTGCTCTTGATCTGTGTCCAAATCTGATCTGCTCCTGATCTGTGTCTCCAGATCTGATCTGCTCCTGATCTGTGTCTCCAAATCTGATCTGCTCCTGATCTGTGTCCAAATCTGATCTGCTCCTGATCTGTGTCCAAATCTGATCTGCTCCTGATCTGTGTCTCCAAATCTGATTTGCTCCTGATCTGTGTCTCCAAATCTGATCTGCTCCTTATTTGTGTCCAAATCTGATCTGCTCCTGATCTGTGTCTCCAAATCTGATCTGCTCCTGATCTGTGTCTCCAAATCTGATCTGCTCCTGATCTGTGTCTCCAAATCTGATCTGCTCATGATCTGTGTCTCCAAATCTGATTTGCTCCTGATCTGTGTCTCCAAATCTGATCTGCTCCTGATCTGTGTCTCCAAATCTGATCTGCTCCTGATCTGTGTCTCCAAATCTGATCTGCTCATGATCTGTGTCTCCAAATCTGATCTGCTCCTGATCTGTGTCTCCAAATCTGATCTGCTCCTGATCTGTGTCTCCAAATCTGATCTGCTCCTGATCTGTGTCTCCAAATCTGATCTGTTCCTGATCTGTGTCAAAATCTGATCTGTGCCCGAATCTACTCTGCCACCAACTGATCTATATACTAAACTAAATAATTGTGCTGCTAACTGTTCTGTGCCCCAGCTTTGTCCACTACTGACTCATCTGTGCCCAAATGCATACCTTCTAACTTTTTGGTGTGGGAAATAGGGGCAGTTGCTAAATTAAGCCTGTAAAGTGGGATGCCCCTCTCTTTCTTTCTTATTTTTGTCCTCTTAAACCCTGGTAAACCATGGAACAAAATAAGGTATATATATATATATATATATATATATATATATATATATATATATATATAAAATTATGTGACATTAATATTCTATACTGGGCCAGGAACAGTAAAGCAGGGCCGGTGTGCCCCAAAAAGTCCCGGCCCGTTTTTTAGTCCCAGTCCGCCCCTGGCTGTCAGTTAATGGCATCTCCTTCCTACTACCTACAGGTGTGTACCCTAGACCCAGGGCAGGCATCAGCACTGTGCATACCTGGACGCGCTGCACCTTGGGAGGGCTCACCTCGTTTTCTCTACCCTGGGCAGCCCCTATGCCTGACGCAGTGCCGCACATTAACCAGAACTAGGTACTGTCAGCCAAGGGCAGCCTTTCTTTCTGTCAGTCCGTCTATTCTTTTTTTCACTCCTTCTATCCTTTCTTTTCATGTATTCTTTGTTTGTTTCTTTCATCTGTTCTGTTTGCCATTCCTTTTCTTTTTTCCTTCTATTATTTCTGGTATTTACTTGTTTGTTTCCTTCAGTTCTTTCCTTTCATTCTAGTCTTTTTCTTTCCTTTTTTTCTTTCTTCTGTTTATTCTGCCATTTCTTTTCTTTCTTTTTTTCTTCTATTATTTTTCTGTCATTCCTTCTATATTTTCTTTCATGCTTTCTCTTTCTTTTTTTTTTGTCATTCCTTCTATTTGTTCTTTCATTCTCTGTTTTAATGTCAGCCCTTCTATTCTTTCTTTCCTCCTTTTTTTCTGTCAGCCCTTCTATTCTTTCTTTCCTCCTTTTTTCTGTCAGTCCTTCTATTCTTTCTTTCTTTCCCTCCTTCTCTTCTTTTTTACTCTACATCTAGGGAGATGGAACGGGAGTAGAAAAGAAGAGATGGAAGGAAAGAAAGAAAGAAAGAAAGAAAAAAGGACTGACAGAAAAAGAAAGTGGGGGATCGAATAGAAGTACTGACTTTTATTCCTTATACGCTTCTGTCATCCATGCTATGCTTTTGGTCTTTCTTTGCTTCTTTCCATTTTTTATATTTATTTATTTCTATATTTCTATTCTTTCTTTTTTGCCATTCCCTTTCTCTTCTCTTTCTGTCTTTCCCTTTATTCCTTCTATACTTTTCATCCCTTCTATAATTTTTTTTTTTCTTTCAGTTCTTTACCAATATTCACCATACATTCAACTTTATCACCATGTATGGCGTATCATAGGGTACCACACTGCAAGGGACCCGTTGAGACTCTGAGGGCGATTCATTAATAGCGGCAGGTAGCGACAGTTGAGCGACTGTAGCGGCATTTTCAGAGCGCCCGCTAGTAGTTGCTGTGCTTGGCCGTTGTTCTGTAGTATATAGAGACTCAGGCCCTTATTTAACAAGGGATAGCGCCAGGTAGCGAATGGTGAGGGAACGGTAATGACGCTCACCGCCACGAGAACGCCGGCTCCCCTCCGCAATCACACATTTATCAAGCCGATCATGCTTAGCGACTGACAGAGCTCCAGATAGCGAATCATTCATCATTATTCCAGCCTCACCCCACAGCGCCAGCGAGCGACCTTGAACAGCGAAAGGTATGACCTCTCGCTACCTGGCGCTCTCCAATGCATTTCAATGGAGCAATCTTTAAATATTCTTAATTAATTGCTATTAATGTTTTTTTTTTTTTTTTTTTTTTTTTAAATGGCAACAATTCTGTGACCACTTCTGCAATGTTCGATATTTTTTTTAAGGTAAAAAAAAAAAAAAAAATTTGTGCAGAATTGATATTACAGGTCTGATATTAATGTATTCATATTACAAAATGTTTGTAAAAACATGTTTTTTTTTTTCCCAAAAATATGGTTGTTTGGGGGTTAAAAAACTACTTTTAACCCATCGCCGCCAGCGCTCTGGGGTTTAAACAAGCATTTCACAGCGCGAGAATTTTTTGAGCGTGATTTGTTAATGAATATGCTGGGAGCCGTTCGCTATGGCCATTCGCTGTCATGCGCTCCCATACAGCGCGGAACCTGTCAAACAGCGACTCCTAACCCCGTATTCAACATTACCGCACACCGACTGAGTCGCTGTCAACAACCGAACAACGGCCAAGCACAGCGAATACTAGCGGGCGCTGTGAAAATAACGCTACTGGCGCATATCTGTCGCTACCTGGCACTATTAATGAATCGGCCTACCCGTCGGTTTGCCGTAATGTTGAATATTGGGTGAGGAGTCGCTATTTGACAGGTTCCGCGCTGTATGGGAGCGCATGATAGCGACTGGCCCTAGCGACCGGCTCCCACCATATTCATTAAAAATTCCCGCTCAAAAAATTCTTGCGCTGTAAAATGCATGTTTAAACCCCAGAGCTCTGGCGGCGATGGGTTAAAAGTAGTTTTTTAACCCCCAAACAACCATATTTTTGGAAACCAAAAAAAACAAGTTTTTTAAATAATTTTGTAATATGAATACATTAATATCAGACCTGTAATATCAATTCTGTACAATTTTTTTTTTTCCCTTAAAAAAATTATCTAAAATGGCAGAAGTGGTCACAGAATTTTTCACATTTAAAAAGAAAAAAAAAAAATGAATAACAATTAATTATGAATATTTAAAGATTGTTCCATTGAAATGCATTGGAGCGCGCCAGGTAGCGAGAGGTCATACCTGTCGCTGTTCAAGGTCGGACGCTGGCGCTGTGGGGTGAGGCTGGAATAATGATGAATGAGTGGCTATCTGGCGCTATCTCAGTCGCTAAGCAGGATTGGCTTGATAAATGTGTGATTGCGGAGGGGAGCCGGCGTTCTTGTGGCGGGGCCCGTCATTACCGGCCGCTCACCAGTCGCTACCTGTCGCTATTCCTTCATAAATAAGGGCCTCAATCGCCCAAGGGCCCACATAAACCTGGAGCCGGCCCTGCCTAGACTACATATATATATATATATATATATATATATATATATATATATATATATATATATAGAAGCACCGTAGTGCATTCTCTTTATGTATAACACAGCTGCCGTAAGGGACGAATGAGTTAATACATTCCATTGCAGGAAGTGGGTTCTGATGGAAGGTGTGAGGCTACTGATGCTTGGAAGGACTATTTTCTGAGGAGGACACATTCTATTGACATATGACAGACCTACATTTCACAGATGCAATCACCCCTGACAGGTTTGTTTGCGACCTGATCTAACCAGAGCGAAAGGAGAGAATGTGACATAAAAAAGCTTTCTTGCTGGTAAAGCTGATCCCAAAAAAGAGGTAATGACAGCCTTTAATTTTATAACTGAACATCAAGGATTTGCTTAAATAAACAGCTTTATGATAGTATAATTACTTTTATGATCAGAATTCTCAAAGGTTAAATGAATACTAAACATCATCAATGCTTGCTGGTTATAAACCTGGTGGACTGTATACGACCATCAACATAATGCTTTCCAAGGCCACACAGTTTGCATGTTCTGATAAAATCTATTAGCGCTGATAGCAGTAATAACTGCATGGATAATGGCTGATCATGCACCGCTGCACATAAAATGTCCAAATAGATTTTAGCTGAATTGTTTTCTATTTTTTTTTCTTCTATTTGCAAAATTAGATTTTCAAGCATTTAGCCAGGGCACACCAACCATTTTAGCTTAAGGCCATTATTGTGCTAAGAACAGCGTGGTCACGTGCAATGTCAACATCTAATGACCAGTGCTTTTCTCACATTTTTAGTCAGCACTAAATTAAATAGTAAGTGTCTTTATTGGAAAAATGTAAGCTAAAGTTTTACTTGTGACGCTTACAAGACAAATTATAGGCCATCCTTATTCCCCCCCCCCCCCCCCCCAGCCTGGCAAAAAAATGTAAATAATTTTGAGAGCATATGCATTTTTGAATAGACAATGAGCCTTATTTATGATGTGCGGCATTCAACATCTTTCTTGTGGCTATAGCACTAGTTTCGGCGCGCCAGCATTTTTGTCTGATCTCGCGCTGTTGACTACATTGGCGCTAGCAGTCGCTGCACAGAACGCTAACTAACAGGCTGATTCATTAATAACGCCAGGTAGCGTCAGATGAGCGTCTGTAGCAGGCATTCCAGAGCGCCCGCTAGTGTTCGCTGTGCTCAGCCATGGTTTGCTAGTTCAGAGTGCCTCAGCCGATGTGCAGCATTGATGAATACGTTGTGGGGAGTGAATGGTAGCGACTGGTCAGTGCGACCGACTCACACCATATTCATCAAAAAAACAGCCTCACACACCGTCGACACTCAAAAATGCTTCGCTGTAGCCCAGAGTGCCAGACGCTGTGTGAATAAAGGCTGTTTTTGAACATGTATCCACCAATAACAAAGTGAAAACATGGAATTACATAGTTATAATGAAAAAAGTTTGAAAAAAAATATTTTTCTAGGCCAGGAGAGGTCACAACATTATTTGTGAATAAAAAAAAAAAAGTAATAAAAACTCCCTGTTTAAAGAGAAGTAAAAGAACGTCCATTGAAATGTATGGGAGAGCGCCAGGTAGCGAGAGGTAAGACATGGCGCTCTGCAAGTTTGAACGCCGGTGATGTACGCTGTACGCTGAGGCTGGGATAATGATGAATCAGACGCTACATGGCGTTATCCCAGTCGCTCAACAGAATGGGCTTCATAAATGTGGAATTGCGTGCCGTGTCCGGCGTTCTCATGCCAATACCTGCCGCTACCTGACGCTTAACAGCCACTACCTGTCTTTATCCCTTCATGAATAAGGCCCTAATTAGCTGTGTGGCGCTGCTGCTTCATAAATAAGGCTCCCTGTTTTGTGAGACTTTTTTAAACACTATGACTTTTTAGGGAAAAAAATCAGTTGCTAAAGGGCAATTCAACAGTTGTATTACAATTTTTTTTATGTTGTAATGATTTAATTTAATAGCAGCAGCCTATGGGGTATTCAAACACATTAAATATAAGCCTCATTTTTTTTTCGCTTGATCATGTGCTACATAAAGATGGCGTCCTGTTCCCATGAGTGAGGACACTGCTAGTGCCAGCATCTTTTTTTTACCCCGGCTGGGGCCAGTTTGAAATGCTGCTGCAGCCACCAATCCACCACGCTGACAGAAGAGGATTGCCGGCAGAGGAGAGTTACAGCAGCTTCCTGCTGCTGCAGTCATAGGTGAAACTGTTTGATGGGCTGCTCAGCGCACTTCTCACATTGCACACTACGGGGCTGTTTTTACTAATTGTTCACCAGCCATTTGCCATGCTTTCGCTAGTTTTCCACATTTACTATGCTAAAAGTGGCTTATTCACCAAAAGGCAGTGTTTGCGTGAAGGCTGATTCACTACTAGTGGCAGGTATTGCCAGATGAGCGTCTGTATAGCGGCACTTAGAGCGACCGCTAGTAGGCGCTGTAAGCGGGTATCGGGCGCTGTAACCTTGCCGACATTGATGAATGTGATGTGTGTTGGGCGCTCAACAGTATAACGCTGCAATGCAGCGAATGATAGGTAGCGCCAAAAGTCTTAAAGGGGCCACAGCACTCAAACCAGTTAGCTTGCTGACCAGCCTACAATCTGTCTCTAAACTAGGTTAAAAACAGGGGGCTCGGTCACACACATCTGCAGAAGTATGCTTAAGCTGCACCACCAGCGCCAAGGTGCCCCTGTGAGGTGCAGTCCTAACTCTAGTACTAATTCTAGTCTCTAAGAGCCCCATTTGGGACATACAATGCAATAGATAAATTGGGAGCAGGCTTACCTGAGGTTGCCCTAAACCTCAAGTGCAAGCCATGGGGTGGAAGGGTCAAAGACCTTGCAATACAGCCTAGACCCCACACTCCATGTGCTTGCACAAATTCAAAAGAAACAAAAGGGGGGTGGCAGCCGCTCAGACCATTTTATAACTAACCAGGGAGGTGCGCCAGCTCAGTTTTTTCCGGCACTCGGCGCCATACTTAGGAAAAAATTACACACACACAGCGTCGGCGCTCTAAATCTGATCACTATAGCATAGAGCGCCAGACGCTGTTTGATCAAAGTCTGTTTTTGAACACATATACACCAGTAACAAAGCGAAAACACATGGAGTGACATTGTTGTAACACTGTGACAATGACACTTTAGTGCCAGACCTGTACATACAATTCTGCATAAAAATATTAAAAAAACAGCTGCGAGTGTAGTAAATCAGTAAATGTACCCCAACAAAGAGCATTTTTTAACAAGCACATTTTGCCAGACTATACCACATGAGTGGAAAACATAATGCCTTCTCTGCGTTACACGAGAGAAGGCAGGCTGGCGTTTTAGATGAAGAGATATGTGATATTAGGGTAAATAGTTTGTTGGTGTTGTCCCTGGCCTCCCTCCCGGGACAAACTCAACCTGGTCTAAGTGAATCAGGCTTGGGAGAAGGGGTTAAAGCCTCAGTGCGATGATTTTAGCAAAAAGTTTTAGATCAATGTTGATAAGCGATATTGGCCGGAAGCTGCCACAGAGGGTGGGGTCTTTGCCAGGTTTAGGGTTGACTGAAATAGTGGCTTCCAGGGCCTGTTTGGGGAAAGGACAACTTTCGCTGACAGCATTGAAAGCCTTTGTTAGAAGGGGGATCAACTGAGTGCTAAAATGTTTATAGAATTTGGGAGAGTATCCGTCTGGTCCCGGACATTTACCAGTCGGAGATTCTTTGATTGCCTGGGCTACTTCCTGTAGTGTGAAAGGCAATTCTAGAGAGTCCACCTCCGCTGGTGGGATAACGGGAAGCGGGGTGCTAGCTATATAAGCGTCAATTGCCTCAGATAACTTATGGTCTTGCGTGGGGGACGTGGGGCTGTGTATGTTATATAGTTCCTTGTAAAAATCTCTAAAGGTGGCTACTATGTCGGAGGGGGACCGCGTCACAGCGCTGTACGACCTCTTAAGAGTGGGTATGTAGGCCGCGGTCGATCTAGGGTGCAAGGCTCTGGCTAACATGTTTTAATATGTGTAAAATTTGTTTATTGTAGTGCAGCAACATGTACTAGTGGAAAGTAGTCTGGCAGATAGGGGTCGATTCAGAGCCGGGAGAGAATTCTCACTCTTTTTAAGGAGAGAAAACTGCCATTCACTCCCATTGTCCACCTCGGGACAGAGCGAAAATTTATACAATAGACAATGAAAGTCAATGGCATAATAGTGAGAATTCCCACCTGGCTCTAAATCGATCACATAAGGGCTGATTCAAAGCCTATTTCACATGCACTTTCACATGAAAAAGCATGTGTATGTGTATTTTTTCCGTTGGGTTTGGGCCATTTGTGAGTTTCTCGTTAGCTTTTTCCATCGCATTAGTGTTTTCGTTGTGTGTAAAAGTCTTTTCCGTTGTGTGTAATTACGTTGTATTTTTTTCACATTCATGTGTAAAACTCGTGATGAGTGAGACTTCCACATGATTCAGAGTCCAGATTTAGCGTGTGAGAGAAGGCTTTACAATGGGAAATTTCTGACGGCACTTCCAGGCACTATTTGTTATTGAGATTGTGCTTTCGTGGTGTGTGAAAAAACAGAATTGAGTTCTTAAGGCACTAGGAGGCTGTCACCTTCTTTTAAACACCCCCCAAAATAAACATTTTTAAATATTTTTGAATGAAATGTGACCAATTTTTTGATAAGGTATATTTTATAAAATTACATTTTCAAAAACATTAACCACCCCCCCAAGAAAAAAATATTAGAAATATTAAAAATAAAAATACATTATGAATAATAATGTCATAGTTTATATATATATTTATGTTTTTATACAACTCTTAAGGTCTGATTGAATGTTATCAAATTATTTGTTTATTTAAAATTTTGGTCACACTGCTTAGGTGACTTGCCTGGAAGTAGGAATGTTTTTTTCTGGGGAGCAGGGGGAAACTTGGGCCTGGTGCAACAGGTCAGGGAGTTAGATTTTCTTTTTTAACTTTTTAAATATTTTTTATTCTTACCTAGGTGCAAGAAAAAATACCTAATCCTGTGTTACAAAAGTGTTTGTTTGCAGCCAGGAGAGGTCAAACAATGATCTGAGCAAAAAAAAAAAAAAATAAAATAATAATAATTTTAATTGTCCAGCACACTATTTAAAGTGGACCAACACCCAGGATTTTGACTATCCTGCCTGCTGAGCTGCCTGTAGTAATACATGTGACATTACATGGATCTGTTAAAGGCACTCACCAAATTCACTTTATTAAATGTGGTTTTACGTACAGCCCCCAGCGCACCAGGCGCTACGTGCCACTAGGTAGCATTACCTCAGTAATTTTTACATTATATCCATGTGGGCATCCCAAATATTCAACTAGGAAGGTATGCTTTATGAATTAAAAAGAAGAATGCATTAAAATGGTTAAGGTATGCTTTATGAATTAAAAAGAAGAATGCATTAAAGTGGTTAAGGTATGCTTTCGGAGAAGAAGAATGCATGGCATACTAAGTACCGTATTTTTCGCCCTATAAGACGCACTTATTTTTCCCCAAAAGTGGGGGGAAAATGTCAGTGCGCCTTATCGGGCGAATGTAAAAAAATAAATAAAAAAAAAATGTAAAAAAAAAAAAAAAACTCACCCCTCCCCGGCGCTCCCGCGTTGTCTGGCACACTGCGAGAGGCCAGAGGAGCGGCGGGGGCTCTGTCCCGGCCCCGCCGCTGCGATCGCTGTCTTTTCAGGCAGCGATGACAGCGACGGGGCCAGAGACAGAGCCCCTGCCGCTCCTCCATCTGCTCCTCCACACGCGAGCACGAAGGTCCCGGCAGTGGGTGGGCGTGGCCAGCTCGTGAATGGGGTGGGCGTGGCCTGCGTCGACGCTGCGGCGCAGGCCACGCCCACCCCATTCACGGAGCCGGCCGCTCAGCGCAGTGGTGTCAGCGGACAGGTGAGTTTAACTTTTTTTTTTTTTTACTATGGCGCCTGCCTATACTAATGGGGGGAGGGGGGTGGGAATGTGGGGATGGGGATGCCACACAGCCTATGGGAATGGGGGGATGGGGATGCCACACAGCCTTTGGGAATGGGGGGGGATGCCACACAGCCTATGGGAATGGGGGGATGGGGATGCCACACAGCCTTTGGGAATGGGGGGGGGATGCCACACAGCCTATGGGAATGGGGGGAGGGGGATGCCACACAGCCTATGGGAATGGGGGGATGGGGATGCCACACAGACTTTGGGAATGGGGGGAGGGGGATGCCACACAGCCTATGGGAATGGGGGGATGGGGATGCCACACAGCCTTTGGGAATGGGGGGAGGGGTATGCCACACAGCCTATGGGAATGGGGGGAGGGGTATGCCACACAGCCTATGGGAATGGGGGGATGGGGATGCCACACAGCCTTTGGGAATGGGGGGAGGGGTATGCCACACAGCCTATGGGAATGGGGGGAGGGGTATGCCACACAGCCTATGGGAATGGGGGGAGGGGTATGCCACACAGCCTATGGGAATGGGGGGATGGGGATGCCACACAGCCTTTGGGAATGGGGGGAGTGGTATGCTACACAGCCTATGGGAATGGAGGGAGGGGGATGCCACACAGCCTTTGGGAATGGGGGGAGGGGTATGCCACACAGCCTATGGGAATGGGGGGATGGGGATGCCACACAGCCTTTGGGAATGGGGGGAGGGGTATGCCACACAGCCTATGGGAATGGGGGGATGGGGATGCCACACAGCCTTTGGGAATGGGGGGAGGGCTATGCCACACAGCCTATGGGAATGGGGAGAGAGGGATGCCACACAGCCTATACTAATGGGGGGAGGGGGAAAGCCACACAGCCAATGGGAATGGGGGGAGAGGTGGATGCCACACAGCCTATGGGAATGTGGGGAGAGGGATGCCACACAGCCTATACTAATGGGGGGAGAGGGGATGCCACACAGCCAATGGGTATATGGGGAATGGGAGGGGGGGATGCCACACTGGATATACGGGGAATGGGATGGGGGCATGCTACATTGTCTATGGAATGGGGGCATCCCACACGGCCTATGGGAATTGGATAGGGGAATGCCACACTGTCTGTAATGGTGCATTTTTGATTGAAAATTTTTTCTTCTTATTTTCTTCCCCCAAATCCTAGGTGCGTCTTATGGGCAGGTGCGTCTTATAGGGCGAAAAATACGGTAGTTTGGAACAGAAGAGAGTTGGCACAGCAATAGGCAATGGGCTAGCAGGACCAGGGTATGTGAAACAGTTAAAAAAAAGGCTTTCATATGTGTAGAATCCATGTGTAGAATATGTGTAGAATCCACCAAAAATGAAGCACCTTGGCAGCAATTCCTTGCCACATGAGCCCCCAAAGGGTTGCAAAAAAGTCCAATAAAACATCATAATTAATAAGCTGAAGCTATAACCCAAGAAGACATAATTAGCATCAGATAAATACCTTTAATGTTAACATACCACTGACTCCTTTTTACTTTTATAAAGGACAAAAATGAAAATACTGCCTCCCTTAAAAGGACAATCCAGGCAACATCAATAATAATATATAAAGCAGCTCAACCAATGTCTGTCCCAAGTTCCTCTGAGAAGGAGCTGTAACAGAGTTCCAAAGTCTTCCCTCCTTTCAATTCCATTCCTCCACTACCCCGTGAAGAAAGTGGTCTAACTATGTCCCTTGAAGCTCTTAGTGTGACCATGGAGGCCACAGTGGTCCAGCAGGATGAAGGAAGCAGCACACAGGACCACAGTCTATGGTTCGACGCGTGGGGGGGGGGGGGGGGTCACGGTCTTGATTTCTGGTAGAGGTAAGTCTCAAATCTACGGAACATCAGCTGTGCCGGACCATGGGGTTGAATCAGAGCCAGGTGAGAAAACTTGCTCCTTTTTAGGAGAGAAAACTGCCGTTCACTTTCATTTCCTACCTTGGGGATGATTCAACAACTAGATGTTAATTTTCACCTGGTGTTGAATTAGCCCAAGCTAGACAATGGAAGTGAGTGCCAGTTTTCTCTCTTTAGAAAGCAGTGAGTTTTCTCAACTGACTCTGAATCGAACCCTATAGGTGAGTATGTGGTTATTCTGTTTGCCTGTACAGTCCCATTAAGCTGAGTTTGAAGATATTTTTGCACCCAAAGAGGAACATTACAGATCATGAGTTAGTAAAAACTCCCCAGACCTATCTGGCTTCTCCGGTCGCATTGTGCTTGGCATCTCTTCGCTCCCCTGTCGTCCTCAGTAGGGCATTGCTATCTTGGAGTCCCGACATGCTGTGTGCTGCCCCTCAGATCTCGCGCATGTGCAGTGTCATTGCATAGGCTGCAAAGACACTCAGAGGAGCGGCGCGGGACATTTGAAAATAGGACAGCTAGGCCTGCAGCCTTTACTTTGGTATGACTAAGGGGGGGTGCTGCTAAAGGGGCCAGGTATCCTCCCGGATGTCAACGTTTTAGATAATGCCGACATCCACAAGGCAGTGAGGGGGGGTGTTTAGAGGGGAACATCAGAAAAGGTCTGATGTTCCTCTTTAATTTGCAATGGCTGATGGAAATTTCATTTAATCTAAGAACTTAGATAATAAATACCTATGGAGCACAAATAAAGGTAAACCTTTCTTATATGTTTAGTATACAGAGTTTATCCCTATTTGCGCCTGTCATTTAGTTCTAGGATCTTGATAAATAGCTGCCAGATTACAGTGGCCATTTTTAGCTTTGATCTTAATATAAAAGGCAGATTGCAATTTCTGACTTTGCTATTGCAGCATGAAAGTCTAAAGTCAGTATTTAAATAAATACTCCGCCATCAAACTCATTCATTTATTTTAAGCCTATTTAGTTCAGAAGTGAGATAAAGGGAGTTAATCTTGGACCGCTTTCATCAATACTCTTGCTGCCAGACAAATAACTAATCTAAAAAGTTCCCTATTCATTCTGCTCACACTGCTCTTGTGATTCATTTAATCTGCAGATTTGCTTTCCCCTACAAACAAAAGGTGCCATTTATCAAGATTTAGAAACAAAATAAATGCAGTGGAAAAACTCCTCATTCACACTATATGGCTGAGGCTCATGTAGAGTGTAAGAGATATACGGCCCTATCTGACTGTAATGAATTGGCATAGCCAATGTGTTTACTTTACATTTCCTGTTAGTCTGCACAAGAAATAATGTTATGGTAGGCAGGCACCAATGTAAGCCTTTTTGCCACAACTAGTCATATGCTCCAGATAAAGGCCTAAGCTAAATTGGTCCAGATCTTGCCAAATTTGATCTGGTCCAGCTAATCACAAATAGCAGCAGAATCCGGGTCAAATTATTCAGCCTTTTTTTTATTAAGTACCAGACATAGGGACTGGTAACCTAGGGCTCGGAGGCCAAGGACCCACCTCAGTTTCTGGCAAATTACCAGCCCCTATTTCCTAGAAAAGAAGAACACACACTTCATGCTAAATATTTACACTATATTCACCTTTGTGATCCATCCTCATCCAGTCCAAAGGATCCAGTGTCTCTTCCAGTGGATGCTCTTCTGATGGTGGCAACTGGCAAAGTGACCGCATAGCCGGCACCATGCCAGGTGGAATACCAGGCCACCATTATGGGGTGCTTTTATAACGTTTTGGTCTCAGGTGACTAATATTACTGTTTGGAGGGGAAAACATCATGCCTCTCCCCTCTATAGTGACACAGTCACACTGAGGGGAGTCTCCAGTACCCGCCCTTGAGATATCGAAGCCACTTTCATGATGGCCCTTGGATTTCCCTTGGCCAGGGATTGAGGCCAGGTGTCCTTTGTCCCCTGTCTGCCCAATGTCTGGCTGCTTTGACTGCTACTGCCAGTAGAAGAGCAGCCCTGGGGGAACCCGAAGATGGTACCTGTCTCTGACGAAGGTGAGCACATTGTAATCTTAGTTTGATAAAATGTTTTTTTTTGCGCTATGTGTGTTTTTCTTTTTTTACAATGCAATAACACCAGACCACTCCTGAAAGGAATAGAGGCTGGTAACAAACCAGGGCTGGCCACTGGGCCTCTGTGACCCAGCTTACCAGCCCTTATGACTATTTCACAACATAAAGTTAGTTAGTTCTTTTAGTGGTATTTTCAAATTCAGAAAGGCAGTTGGGCTAGATGAATCAGGGAGGAAGGATCCAGTTGGACACCTGCCTCTTGTCAACCAGCAACCACCAATCTCTATCCTTGCTTCATCTTTAAAAAGGTCGGGGGATGAGAGAGGAGTCAAGGTCCAACCAGGGGTCAAGCTGAGAGGTTCTAGGTTATCTAAGATGAGGTGCCAAAGAACTAGGGTGAAGAACAAGAGTCAGTAGGTCACGCCAAGGTCGTGCACAAGCAGTAATCTGAGACTGGTTGAGACACTGCATAAACCCACTATAGAATTTGCCTTAATGGGCAAAGGACAGGAGAAGGTTGCTGGCTTTATTCAAACATTGATCGGGCCAGAGGTGATTGGCCAGGGGGGTTAATTGTATATGGCCATCAGGCAAGACAGATTGCTGGAGAGGTTAAACCTTGTGAGCTTCTTTAGATTTCAAAGGGTTAATACCCCAGTTGTGCCTGACAGCAGCCTACCCCTCCAGCTCTGATGGGGAGAGCAGAGGGGGGTGCAAGGCAGCCCAGCTGTTGTGCATGCTTGCCATTGCCATGCACCCCGATGTTCTTTCAGTTGTTTGGAGGATGCCAGGAGTTGTATACAAATCTGTAATTGAGAATCTGAATGACTTCGTATTCTGACTGTCCCTCTACTAGGATGGCTGGAGTTGGATCTCTGGGGCCTAGATCCTATGCTGGATTTAATAAATAAACCTGGAATGAGTTGGGGATTCTGAGAGAGCTGGGTAACTCTAAGGTATAGGTCTAAGGTCTAAGGTATAGGTAACTTGACTCACATTATGCACGTAGGAAAGGGACCAATAAAGTGAGGACCCAGCTTGGCACTGTGCTGAAGAAGAGCTAAGTTGTTGGTTGATACCCACAACCAATCCCCATCCTGAAAATGTGGTTCTTTAGTGAGGAGATGATGTACCTAACAAAATGAATCTGAATCTAAAGAAGATCTGTTCAACTGACTAAAATAATCAACATTAGAACAACCTTTTTTGTTCTCTTAAAAAAGAGGAGAGTAGATATGTGACCAACCTACTCTTCATCTAACTCCAGAGATAAGATTTTATTTAAAGGCAAGCAAACATAGAAAGCTAAGAAAAATCTATTTTAAAGTCAGCATGAACCCTCTACCCCTCATGGTGGGTGGGCATTAGTTGAGAATCACGAAAGTACAGTATGATTGACCCAGGCTTCAGAGTAATAGGTGATAGGAGAAGTGGTAGTGAAATAGTCCCAGTAAAATGTAACTTTTCTTCCATTCTTTAAGTGGAACAAAACCCACCAGCAGTTGCCCTGGAATCGCCCTGGAAGGTCGACCTCTGCCTTTTCCCCAGGGCACCCTGAATTGGGATGTCCCGCTATTCACTCACCTCTTCCTCGTTCCAACGGGGAACGCCCCGTCTGCCGTGACTATATTATTTGGCAAATGGCTATCATTGTTGTAAATGGGGAGTGCACTGCTGCATCCCTTGCACGTGTCCCGCCCCAGATGTTGAAGTCAATAAGGGCTATTTGTCACAGCAGATAGCTTTCATGGGAGGAGAGCATGCGCATGGGCAATTGTGGCGCTCTGGAGGGTTTCATCCCAATTCAGGAGGCCCCAGGGGAACAGAACAAAACCCAGGAAAGTCAAATTCCCAGTTTTTTTCTGCTTTAAAATGATTGCAACACTTTAAAAAATCGTTGTCTACATGACGCGTGTCAGAGACATCGTAGCTTTAAAATTCAAGCTAGAGTTTAGTTTTTTCTCCCCACAGATCTCTGTAAAAGCCTATATTTTGTAATAGCATCAGTCTTTTACACTGGATTTTCTTATTGTCTTAATTTTGGCTCTCTACTTCCAATGACCAATAGGGCTACAGATGGCAAAACCGGTTAGAAAACTGTTAGTATTTAAACACGGGTCTGTATTGTAGAGTTTTATCACACACATCAATAGAATATGCTTAAAAAAAAAAAAAAAAGTATGGTTTATAAATGCTAGAAGTAGCCACATGGTGGCCTATGTGATTCAAACAGCGGTACGCTTTTGCATGAAGCACGTACTCTGTATCGTTAATATTAGAATATAAAGCTCAGGAGAGCGGAGAATTTCAAAGGGTAATGACATCACTCGCAATATCACACAGGCACATTTCACTGATACAGACGGCATGCCATTCCCTGGCCACAATCATGATCTAATGGTGACGTCTATTTGCAATAACAATGAAATTCTAATGCTAGATGCAGCTGTTATTTTGATGCTTTTCTTGTACATAAAATGCTTGGAGTCATTTGGCTGCTGAGACTGTGTATAGAGGAAAAAAAAAAGAAAAAAAGAGAGCTTATTAAATTAAAAGGTGCACATAATGTTCTGGTACCAGCACCTTACAGAGAAAACGCAGAATGCTCGGTAGCGCTAAATGTCACTTTTAAAAGGTAACTTGCCAACACAATTGCCTTCTCCATCACAGGTCAAAGAAGCTGCCCGTGGAAAAAAACAGCAAGTACGGTACCTCTCATTAGACTTGGCTCTTTGTGTTTGTCTCTATAAAACATTCCCCTGAATAATATCCAGGCACAATGTCATTTCAGATTTTTTTGCCTGGATATGCTTCTTTGATACTGCCCAAAGCCATCACTTATCACAGTTATATATATTCTGTAACACCTTCTACTTCTGATATGCAAACATTTCATCCTGTGGTTCATCATTAATACTGCAAAGGAAAAGAATGCTTATCCAGGAAAAATACAGGCTTTTTTATGTGCAGGGACAAGCTTATAATTTCTGGGGCCCCATGCAAAGTCATGTCTGGGGGCCCTAATGAAAGACAAAATACAATATTATAGAGAAACAAGTGACGGAGAGAAGCAGCTTTCTTATGTAGCCTCGGCACTGTCAGCATCACCTGTATTACACCAGTATTACAGGAAGACGCCAGCTGCTTCCATTGTTCACTCAGCAGAGTATATAACCACCAACCATTCTAAGAAAATAAAAGACCAAATCTAGCCAATAATCCTATTTTAGTTTTAGAAAGAGCAGAAATGAATAATATCCATGTTCTGTATCTGCCATTATGTTGCTATAGCTATTTATTTCATTATGGTTTGTATTGGTAAGTCAGTGATTTAGTCATAACTCTCTACCTCTGGATTTTTTTGTGCGACCCTTTCAAACATGTGTTTCAATTATCCAGCTGGTACTCGGTCAGGCCAATATTAAATTTTTTGCTGGTTCTGGGGTTTAGGCACCCCCAGTATAGTTCTAACAGCCTATGACCCAGACCTCGCTGTTTAGTGTTCCATCACATTTTATTGTTGTATAAACATTTACAATAAAAAATTGCCACATACATTATAAAAACATGATCATGATCGCTCATATTCACAAGCAATATATTAAGTTCATTCTAGTTTAATTTAGTAATGTTTCCAACATATAGTTCTTACAACCAGTGTCCGGTAATTATTGCTCCCTAGTTTTCAATCTTAAGTCTGATTTCTCATGCTTCCCTTCCTTGGGCAAACATGTTTCGCCTCTGGCGTTTGGCTTCCTCAGTGCCCTTTATTTTGTGGGAAACATATTAAGACTGTGTATTAGATAATAGTAATAACCGTATGCGGCATCATTATAATTCTATACATGTTCAGTGGCATTTTTATGTACCTTCAAAGGGAATTTCATAAAGTCACAATTGGTAACTCATAAGTGGTACAATCATAGCAGATTCCCCTGGAGATCTGGCACTGGACTACCCTGGAAACAGATAGGATCCTTTAGTAATATAGTATTTCATTTTGTTAGGCTTTTAAATGGTTAACATTTGTACTGGCCTGGCTGGGTTATTCTTACTTTGTTCCCCAGGTTTTTCACCTCCCCAGGTGTGCACCTCAAGTGTCTCGCCCTGGATTCCGATCCTCCGATCCCAGGCCACTTTCTAAAATAGATGGAGAATCCATTTGATCCCATAACCTAATCATTTTAGTAACAGCAATAACTGTATTGATTCTAATTCATTGGTACTGTACCTTTAAGTGCCTTCAATTTACGCTGCGCTGTCAGTGTGGCGTCCCGCTCTCTGCCATCCTCACTTTGCTTTGACCTCCTCGGGTCTTTCCTGCTCGTTTGTCTAGGGGCATCTAGCGGCGCCACTTTTTGGGCGGCACTTTATATGCGCTCCAAGATTAGGAGCGCATCCCCCGCGCCCACCTCCGCCGGAAGCGTCAGTGTGCGCTTCAAGCCGTGGAGCGCACACTGTGTCCATCTGCAGGTTGGGCCGGAAGTGACCAGTGATTTAGTCAGTTACACCCTATCTTTGTTCAGGCACCTTTGAAGTGTGAAATATCCGTGCTTGATATAGAGCTGAAATACAATGACTAACAATCAATCACCTGTCACACAAAGATGGGGATGCACAGAACTAATACAGGCAGCAGATAAGGCCTAGAGGTGATGGCATTTGTGTGTAAAGTTCAGGGACTAAAAGTTTAATATTTTACAGCTCAGATCACAGATGGAAAATGGATATAAACTTTGACATGAATAGAAGTTTATTGTTGTACTAGTAGAAACACAGAAAAACAACATAACTGGAAACATAGAGCCTTATTTAAGAAGAATGTGGCCACCAGCTGGCGTCTTAACACTAGCGCCCAATGATTCAGCGTGTGGCGCTCTGGTTGAAGCAGCGCCAGATTTAATTATTAGAATTAATATTGCACACATTTATTTGTACAGAACTTGCATTGGGATTTGTCAATAATAGAAACGCAGGACCTAGATGGGTAAAAAAGTTTTTTTGGGGTGTTATTAAAATTGATTTTAATGGATTAGTTTGCTCAAAAATGTGTAATTAGGAAACCAACAAGTAAAACGCAAATGAATGCACTGTAAAGTTTTTCCCCTTTGTCCCCAGCAGTGATTTCTTGTAACTGTAATGATGAAACGCTGACCAGTGCTGGAAAAATACAGTGCCAAAGATTTCAAGTAGAAAAAAAATCATAAATATGCTGGGGAAGTCCCGGAATAACGGCAGTACAAAGTGGCGCTAAATGGCAAATGAGATAATGGGATAATCGGCCGGCAGGTCCAAAAGGCGCTGACATAGGCAACAATCAAAGCTAATTAGTACTGTAGCAACTGCTAGCACCAGCGTAGTCCATATTACAGCACCAAATGAGATGGGAATGCTGGCACTCCAAAGCTGGTGCTGCATCCGCAAAAACGATGCTAAATGCCGCACATCGTATATAAGGCCCATAGTTTACCTTCACATTTACCTTTAGCCAGTAACTATGGCTGTGTCAGAAAGAGGCTGAGATCCTGGCGGCAGTACATCTTGGTTACCTGCTGGTGGCACTGTTCCACCTGGATGTTTGATCTATGTCAATTCAGGCTCACAGTAGGTGGCTCTCTCAAAGCCAAATCTGCAGCTGTGGACAGTCGGATGTCTGACATCACCCAGTCCACAGCTACTGCTCTTGTGCCGCCAGCACAAGATGGCAGCGCAGGAGTGTGATGTCCATGAGCCGGCAACCAGGTAAGGTGAGTAAAACTTTGTTAAGCATGCTGCAGGTTTCATCCTTATCAATTACCTTTTCTGTGCATTTTTAAAATGTAAAAAAGGCCAATAAAACAGACTTTCGGACCACTTTAAATCAGCTCCACAGACAAGCAATCATTGCTCCAGTATGTGATTGCCTTGCAGACATGTCTGCTCCTGCTAGCCTGTCATTCTGGACTCTCTGCCTCCAGTCTTAATTTCTAGTCCAGCCCCACTACCCTGTCTCCAGTCCTTCTTCCTTTCCCTACTAGCATTCCATCTTTGGTTAGTCAGGTACTTTCTTCTCTGCCCTCAAGGAAGTCCAAGTCCGAAACCAAAAACCAAGGGAAACATTTTTCCCCCAACACCTCACTCTTGTTGCTGTTTCCACAACCAAAATCTTCATCACCATTCTAGTCTTCAGCCATGCCCTCAGCCTGCCATTTCCAAGGTGCCACCAAAGCCTGCTGCTGCCATTTGTCAGCCACCATCAAAGAATGTTTCTAGTCCACAGCTGTGGAGTCTGGCGTTGTTTCCAGTACTGGAAACGTGTTTCCAGTTCAGGATGACAGAGACTTCAGGCACAAAATAGACCATTATTGGAACCTATAAGCTGGTTTGATTTTTCTTAGAAAAAGTTAGGACAATTATGCAAATGCAACAGAGATGTGGCCTCTTTTGAAAAAAAAGTATGCATTAGGAAGGCTTCATACTGTGTTTCCCCTAAATCTAGACCTACCCTGAAAATATCAGGGGCAGGACAGGCATCTCCGGTCAGGCACTGCTGTAGCCACCTATTGGGAGCCTTCTACTAGTAGAGACTGAAGGCCCCAAGGAAGCTGAAGACCCAGAAAAAGCTCTCTGCAGCAGTGCCTGACTGGAGGATGGAAGCCAGCACAGTTTCACCGCAACGCACCAGAGGTAAAGTGCCCAGGTAAAGTGCCTTTAACTATGGTGCCCATAAACTTCTATGGGGGTGCATTGCAGTTGCGCTGTGGTCAGAGTTTTGAAAACCGCAGCGTACTAATGTGAAAGGGCCCATTTATTTTAAAGAGGAACATCGGACCCAAAATAAAACGGGGTAGATCCCCCCCATCTGCCCCTACTTACCATTTGGATATCGCCGCTACCTGCTCACGTCCGGCTGCTTCAGGGCCCGATCCTCACCCCGCTATCCGCTTAGCCAACTGTTAATGACAAACAGCGCCTTAGCCATGCCCGTCAATGTCTCATGGAAATCTCACAGCTCATTGAAGTCTTGTGGGATTTGTGCCTGATGGGATGCAAGATGGCGCCGTCCGTCAGAAGTTTTCCTGGAAACCGAGGGACCTAGAAAATGGATCCCTTGGCGAGGTAAGTAAATAATGCCCTAAGGTAAAACCAGAGGGGAGGCAGCAGATCGATGAGGCGTGGGGGAGGTTTTAACCTCCCCCGATATTCCTCATTAATGGGTTACATATTCTGGCCGTTTGTGACCCGTTGGAGTATTTATAGTGGCCTCAGACCTGTCTCATTTTCAGGGAAACATGGTATGTACTTTTTTTACGGATTCATATGTAGCTAGCAAATGTCAGTGCCAACCGATACTGTTTTATTTCTCAGAAAATGAAAGCAACTTTCGTCTAAAATAAACTTTGTAGATTTATTTTGCACCGAGATGTATGCATCATCTTAATGAATGTCTACTTTTTATGCAGTACCTAATCGTACTCAAATCCCAAACTTCAATTAATCAGATCCAACTATTTCATTAAATTAAATGTCATCTCTTTCCATCTTCGTTTTTTCCTAAAATGTTAATTCACTTCAGATAAATAATGAATATTAATTTTTTCCTTTATAGTTTTACTTTTATTCAGGAAGCTTGCCTTTTGAATCGTAAGTCAGTCCAGTTTCATCATGATCAAAAGTCTTGCAATGATGCTACCTTGATTTTTTTTCTTTTTCTTTTGATTAGTTCATTGGGATTTTGCATCATGTCATTGAAAAGGCGTTTCACCTAGAACTCACTAAGTGCTGCTCACATAAAAGAGGAGGGATGATTAGAAGGACCCTCAATTCAGTAACATCTTCTTCACATCTGCACATCACCAACATCTTATTATTGCTTAACCCTCATAAATGATGTCCTTCATTTGAAGTATCTGAGTATATTTGTAAAATACAGGGAATAATATGAATGCCAGGTAGGTTTGTATGAAAGAAGCATATTTACACAATAATCTATTATGGGTTCCTTTAACACTACCACAGCAAAGGGGCCTCATTTTATTAACTCAGTTAGAAAATGGCTTTACATGACCTGTCTAAAGAAAACTTACCTGCCATTCTAGAGGAACATGTGAATTAACAGATGTAAAATAACAATTAGCAGATGTAAAAAATAATTATACACATATAACATACATAAAGGCTCCAGCGACCAGCTTCTACTATATCTTACTCCCCTGGGGAAGTGGCATCTTTGGATGGTATGTCCACCTGCAGTATTGCTGTGCATTAAATAGATATGGGGCTTCATATAATTTACTCTTTTTTCTAAATGTTTAGATGATTTGCTTAGTCAAGGTTTATCCCCTTGTATAATAATGGAATGTGAATTGTCTGTGATATTCAGAATTACTCTTAATGACACAGGAGGAACTTGAGACCCTTTGGCAGGGATACTTCATCTGGGTCAAGCGATGGATCTGGTAATATCTGGCCTTTGGGAGGGGAGCTTGCAGGGGGATACTACAAAAGAATGCATTAGGTAACCAGCAGGGGTCAGGGTTGCCATGGAGCCCCTAAATTACAACTGTAACCAATGGCATAACTAAATGTGATGGTATCCTGGTATGAAGATTAAATAAAGAAGATTAAATAACTCAATTGGATACAGCTAGACAATGAATGACTGAAACAACAGCGATATATGGGGCTTCCTTTTTTAAATGATGCCAAATGAGCACAAATATGGTAAATGAAGTGGAGGAGCAACAATGATGGGGCCCCCTGACCTTCTGGGCCCCAGTGCAGTTGCACCCCCTCAAGTTACGCCCCCGACTGTAACCAATGTAATGAAAAGTATAAAGAGGTGAAAAGATACCAAATCAGGTGTAATACTCGAGCTCCAGTCCCAAGTCCTTTTTGAGGCAACATGATCACAATCAACAAGCTTTTGGGAAGCCGCCCCCTCCAATCTGCTCCATAGGGGACATCTTGTTGCAGAGTGGAGAGTATTATATACATCAGAGACTGATGTAATGCACATCATGGTAAAGAACATATCTGCTTAAAAGCTGGTAGGCTCGCAGGCCTTTCGCTCAGCCGCTGGGCCATTTGTCTGTTGCACTAGACTGGCAGACTCTGGAAGGATAGGGGACAGGGCTGGCATTCAGGGTTAGGCAAACTCTGCAATTGTCCAAGGCCCCACCACCTAAGGACCCCCTGGCTTAAACTCTAGAAACATGATATTGGCCAAATAGTTGTAGGCACAAGGTAAAGCTTATTGATTCCCATACAAAATTTCAACTATAGAAACTGGATCTGTACACCTGGTGGACTTTCAGAGCTAGCCCACCTTCATGTCCCCATATAGCAGGCTGCACACAATTTACAAAAATAGATGAAAATGTATTATTAACCAAATGCTGTCAGTACATAACATATATTACACGACATCACACTTTAAAAACCATATACATAAAAATCCAAGTGGGGAGGAACTTTTGGGGCTAATATATAAGACACTCACAATGTGTGTCTAACCATTCATATAATATAATTTCATATACCTCTAACTTTAGAGTGTTAATGGCATACATATACATAAACAGACGCCCGCATGATGAGATACTACATAAGTGAATCCATGTGAAACTAAAATTACTAGTGATCTGTGCTCCTTCATCAAAGCTATATGCAGCCTTTGATACTACTAAAATATGTGCAAACTAAGCAATAAAGTGCAATAATTCAGTGCATAAGTGCCCAAAGTGCTGTAAGTGCTAGTTCTACCAACTAATAGTGCTCCTACTCATCTCTGCAAGCATCCGCCATGTCATGTTGCCAAATATCAATTTAGATCAGACTCTGATTGTATCTACCAATCCAACGCCCCTAGTCCTCCCCACTTACCTTTCACCGACGCGCTGCGTGGTTCAAGCCCATTTCTCCTGGGTGCCAATATGTGGGTGGCCAGCCCGCTATAGAAACTATAGAAACTGCACAAGCTTTGGCAGACATATTTTATGAACAGGTTAAACCAAAAGGTTTGGTCAGGCACACCATATGCAAGTCAAATGTATCAGTATGTAGGACTTGGGGTGCAAGAAGTCCTGAGGTGCTTCCCCAAAGCCACCTCTTTAAACCATATAGGAAGTTGGACAAATGCACACCACACGAAGTAAATAGTTTGCACTTAAAAGTATATTTCAATGTTCATACAAAACAATACAGAATTCCATAAGCGAAAAAGGATACAGTGTAGGTACACATTGTATGGTATGCCCAGTCTCCAGGATCGTCGACCACCTCGATTAAAAGAGTGAAAATTAGAGGCCGATTCATTAATAGCGGCAGGTAGCGACAGTTGAGTGACTGTAGCGGGATTTTCAGAGCGCCCGCTAGTAGTTGCTGTGCTTGGCCGTTGTTCTGTAGTTGATAGCGACTCAGTCGGTTTGCCGTAATGTTGAATATTGGGTGAGGAGTCGCTATTTGACAGGTTCAGCGCTGTATGGGAGCGCATGATAGCGACTGGCCCTAGCGACCGGCTCCCACCATATTCATTAAAAAATCACGCTCAAAAAATTTGCGCTGTAAAATGCATGTTTAAACCCCAGAGCGCTGGCGGCGATGGGTTAAAAGTAGTTTTTTAACCCCCAAACAACCATATTTTTGGAAACCAAAAAAAAAAAACCATATTTTTGGAAACCAAAAAAAAAACAAGTTTTTTAAATAATTTGGTAATATGCATACATTAATATCAGACCTGTAATATCAATTCTGTAAATTTTTTTTTTTTACCTTAATTATCTAAAATGGCAGAAGTGGTCACATAATTTTTCACATTTAAAAAAAAAAAAAAAAAAAAAAAAAAAATTAATAACAATTAATTATGAGTATTTAAAGATTGTTCCATTGAAATGCATTGGAGAGCGCCAGGTAGCGAGAGGTCATACCTGTCGCTGTTCAAGGTCGGACGCTAGCGCTGTGGGGTGAGGCTGGAATAATGATGAATGAGTGGCTATCTGGCGCTATCTCAGTCGCTAAGCAGGATTGGCTTGATAAATGTGTGATTGTGGTGGGGAGCCGACGTTCTCGTGGCGGGGCCCGTCATTACCGGTCGCTCACCAGTCGCTACCTGTCGCTATTCCTTCATAAATAAGGGCCTTAGTCAAATGAGCTATAGTGTTAGAAAAATGCAAGAGAATCGAAGATGGTTACCAATGAAGACTATGAGGTGGTTAACAGATCGGTCCTGGGGAGTGTTACATAAACGTAGCTAAGAAATCTCAAGTTAAGGATAACAAAGCATTTTTATGCAGTCAAAACGATAACAAGTTTCTGGTCAGAGTCTAAGTACTGCATAGGACATCATTCCAGAGAGGCAAAGTGAATATCTGATGTAGAATATACAGTCTACAGCATAGCATTGTTAAATCATGACGTGCATCATAGTCATTTGATAACAAAGGATCATAGTGACATTACCAATACAAAGAGAACCCTGATCGCATAACCCGCCTAGGTTTCGGGGCCACCCGGCCCCTTTGTCAAGGCTGTGTCATCGTGAAATGCTTTGTTACCCTTAAAGTGGACCAACACCCACGGGTGATCGGCCCGGGAATCTATAAGATTCCCGGGCCGATCACCCCCCACCCCGCGGGACATCCGAGATCGGGATGTCCCGCGGGGTGAAACCCCCCCCAAACACCCCAACTCACCTACCTTATCTTCGGCGGCGGCCGGCCGCCGCCGCCTCCCTCGCGCCCCTGCGGGCGTGCGCGCCTCCGCACCGGCCGTCTGCGAATGGCCGGCGCGGGGGCGCGCGCGTTCAAAGTGACGCGAGGGAGGCGGCGGCGGCGGCCGCCACTTAGACGTTCCTTGTACGTTGGCGCTGGGAGCGGGGAGAGGTGAGTTATTCGGGGGGTTAGGGGGGGTTTCACACAGCGGGGCACCCCGATCGGGGGTGCCCCACCGAAGTGGACCAAGACCCAGGATAGTCAAAATCCTGGGTGTTGGTCCACTTTAACTTGATATAAAAAAAAAAAAAAAAAAAGGATTTTTGTCCCACACTGCTAAATTAAGGTCCTTATTTCACAAGGGATAGCGTCAGGTAGCGAATGGTGAGCGAACGGTAATGACGCTCACCGTCACGAGAACGCCGGCTCCCCTCCGCAATCACACATTTATCAAGCCGATCCTGCTTAGCGACTGACAGAGCGCCAGATAGCGAATCATTCATCATTATTCCAGCATCACCCCACAGCGCCAGCGAGCGACCTTGAACAGCGACAGGTATGACCTCTCGCTACCTGGCGCTCTCCAATGCATTTCAATGGAGCAATCTTTAAATATTCATAATTAATTGCTATTATTTTATTTTTATTTTTTTTTATGTCAAAAATTCTGTGACCACTTCTGCAATGTTAGATATTTTTTTTAAGCTAAAAAAAAAAAAAAAAAAAAAAAAAAAATTGTGCAGAATTGATATTACAGGTCTGATATTAATGTATTCATATTACAAAATGTTTTGAAAAACATGTTTTTTTTTTTCAAAAAATA
Organism: Gastrophryne carolinensis; assembly: GCA_027917425.1. Classification (NCBI taxonomy): domain Eukaryota; kingdom Metazoa; phylum Chordata; class Amphibia; order Anura; family Microhylidae; genus Gastrophryne; species Gastrophryne carolinensis. The sequence goes on from CM051236.1 coordinate 144,671,075, forward strand.
TGGTTGTTTGGGGGTTAAAAAATGACTTTTAACCCATCGCCGCCAGCTCTCTGGGGTTTAAACAAGCATTTCACAGCGCGAGAATTTTTGGAGCGTGATTTGTTAATGAATATGCTGGGAGCCGTTCGCTATGGCCGTTCGCTGTCATGCGCTCCCATACAGCGCGGAACCTGTCAAACAGCGACTCCGAACCCCGTATTCAACATTACCGCACACCGCTACTGTCGCTCATCTGTCGCTACCTGGCGCTATTAATGAATCAGCCTGCCTTTATGCTAATCTATGTAAATGCTGGTGCTGGCTGATAAAGGGACATCGAAATGTACACAAACAGAAAGGTGGTGGGGCTGCCAGTATACCATGCCTTTATTGAAAACATACACATATACAAGACTGACAAAAGTTTAAAAAACATTTTAAAAGGTGTTGGAAAAGGGAGACTAAATTTTATGGCTCTAATACAACAAGTACAAATATCATGATGAATGCAGTCAATTAAAGTAAAAATGAGGACGCGCAAAAAAAAAAAAAAATTCTCTGGTTCTGCAAAAACTGTGCAATGTGCATGGTAAAGTGCAAATAGTGCTATCCAAGGTGCAACCAAATGGGGAGGCTGATTCATCATTAGCGGCAGGTAGCAACAGATGAGCGTCTGTAGCAGGCATTTTCAGAGCGCCCGCTAGTAGTCGCAGTGCTCGGCCGTGGGTCGCTACTTTACAGCGACTCAGTCCCAGTTCAGTAATGTTGAATACAATAGCCTCGATTCAGAGAGACAACAAAAACTTCCATTTTAGTTCCGATCTGTTTTTTTTGTGAAATGTTTCCGTTCTCGTATGGGCGTACGAGTGATTCTATGCATGCATTGAAAACCTTGTGTAAAGTTTCCGTCCGTTCGTAAGGCAGATTACGAATACGAGGATGTCATTTTCCATCCAGACTTTTCCGTTTCATTTTCACATGTTACAACGTAGGCTTTCGTTTTTGCCCTTTTCCCATCGTATCCTCCAACGAATCCTTTACATTTCCCGTTCGACTCTGTTTCCCTTTTTCAATAAATATTCGTCCAGATGGAAATCCTAACGATCTTGCGACTGCGCACTACAAACTTAACTCATTAAAGTGCTCGCCTACATATTTGCCACCCTCACTTCTACTACAATGTTTAGCTAAATCACTTAGCACTATCCTCCATCTTCCCTTTTGGGCCCTTAAAGCTCACCCAAACCACTTCTTGGTTAGGTTCTTCTTCCATTTTCGCCCCCTAAAACTTACCCAAATCACTTCTCGGTCATGTGAATATTCATCTTTAAATATTTCTGGTCCCATTCGTTTTGTGTTAATGTATTTTGTAAATGAAATGACAATGTAACATTTTTTTTTATACCATCATAAAATATAAATATTTCAAATTTTTACAACTATAAAAAACAAAATACATAGCAATGGCAGGCCACTGAACATTATTCTTCATCTGTGGTCCCCAACGAGTTGCGCAGCTCCTGCATCTCGGCCACCAACTGAAGGACCCTGACACTCAGTTGTGCCACTCTGGCACGTGTGGTCCCTGTTAAAAACGTAAATTAAAATTTTGGTATAACCTTGTTGGGGTCATACTGCAGTGCCCCCCCCCCCCCCCCCGTATGGTCCAAACACCTAAATCTGGACTTCAAAAGCCAGAGCCCCTCGCCACCACGGCCCGGGTTTTGCATAGTGCCCGCATTCCGCAGGCAAAGAAAGGGCATCAGGAGCAAGGGAGAGTGGCACATCTTGCGGTTCCTGCAACCAAATATAAAATAATTACACAAAGCAAAGGTAACCAACTAAAACCAACTATGGAAATCAGCTCTCTGAATCAGACAGAAACCATCCCAACAACGGAAGTTATCTGAACGAACGGAAAATTTCCGATTTTGTTTGGAAAATGATCCGAACTAACGGAAATGTTCCGATTTGCTTCCGTTCATCATAAGCGAATTCCCGAACGTTCGTGCCAGTAGAAAATGGACGAAAAAAAGCAAAAAAATGACAAACACCCACCAAAACTTATACAGACAGCTACAGAAGTCCGGACGAATGTGTCTCTGAATCGAGGCTATTGTGAGGAGTCGCTATTTGACCAGTACAGCGCTGTATGGGAGTGCATGTTAGCGACTGCTCATAGCGACCGACTCACACCATATTCAGCAAAAAAACAGCCTCACAAATCCCTGGCGCTGAAAAATACTTGTTTGAAGCCCAGAGCGCAGGAGGCGGTGTGTTTAAAGTGTGTTTTCAAGCATCTAACAACTAGTAACAAAGCGAAAACATATGGAATTACATTGTAACAACATTGTAACATAAACACTTTAATGCCAGACCTGTAATGTCATTTCTTAGGAAATATATAAAAAATTAAAAAATTATGAAAAAACTGCTATTTCAATGCCAGAAGAGGTCAAAGAATTATTTGTGATTTTTTTGAAAAACAAAAAAAAAACAAAAACCCAGTTTAAAGAGAAGAAAAGGATCGTCCATTGAAATGTATGGGAGAGCGACAGGTCGCTCTCCCATACATTTCAATGGACGATCCTTTTCTTCTCTTTAAACGAGGTTTTTGTTTTTTTTTTGTTCATACTTGGCGCTGTGCAAGGCTGAACGCTGGCGCTGTTCGCTGAGGCTGTGAAAATGATGAATCAGACGCTACATGGCGCTATCCCAGTCGCTAAACAGATTCTGCTTGATAAATGTGTAATTGTGTGCCGTGTCCGGCGTTCACCAGTCGCTACCTGTCGCTACCTCTCATTAACCAGCCACTACCTGACGCTATCTTTTCTTAAATAAGGGCCAAAGTGTCAAGTGCTATATAGATACCAAGTGCTATACAACATACATTGTGATATGACTGCTAAAAATAAAGATGAAAATGGTATCACCAGGTCAGTGGAAATGGAGCCAAGTCCCCTCACCAAACAGCCTCATAGACTGTTGACGCGTTGCATGCGGGGTCACCCAGCACTTCGTCAGGATGAGTCAGGGGCTACCTCCTCACTCCCTTTTTTGTTGTGTATAATGCCAATGAAATGAGTGCAACCAAACATGTGGTGGTGTCCCCTCCCCCGGCTGGGGGATTCTAATTAGACACCTGCTGGGCACATCACTTCTGCCCAAAAATTGCATAGGCTGGACCATGTATTGTTAAAACGCCGATGCGCGACCCCGACCCCCCGGCGCGCAGGCGCATTCCCCTGCAGTGGGAGCCGCCCACCCGCGGGGGACGCTGGCATGCGCGAGCACACGGATGCGCAATCCCGGTCCCCCCGGGCGCACAGGCGCACTCCCCTGCAGTAGGAGCCGCCTACTCGCCAGGGAGCCCAGGCGGCCACTCACGTGCAGCGGCGCTCAGGAAAAACAGCAGAGGGCGGGAGGAGGGATGGTGATGTCAAGGTGCAAAAAATATGTCTACAAAAACGATATATACACAGGCTTCATTGCAATTCATAATAGATCATTGAGACACTTGACAGAACTTAGACATATGTAAGTTTGACCGCATAAACATAAGTAAGTTTGACCGCTTTGAAAAGAGCCCTTAATGTGGGTATCTGCGTATATTCATGGAACCAGCTGCTCAAGGTTAGGTTATCCTTACTTGCCTAAGACATGTCTAATATGATTACATATAATGTGCCATATATTCTCCTATTATTAAAATAAACATCTAAGTAATTATACCTATTGAATTAAATTAAATTAAAATTAAATTAAATAACCAAGGTTGACAAAGGGGCCGGGTGGCCCCGAAACCTAGTCGGGTTATGCCATCAGGGTTCTCTTTGTATTGGTAATGTCACTATGATCCTTTGTTATCAAATGACTATGATGCACGTCATGATTTAACAATGCTATGCTGTAGACTGTATATTCTACATCAGATATTCACGTTATCGTTTTGACTGCATAGAAATGCTTTGTTATTCTTAACTTGAGATTACTTAGCTACGTTTATGTAACACTCCTCAGGACCGATCTGTTAACCACCTCATAGTCTTCATTGGTAACCATTTTCGATGCTCTTGCATTTTTCTAACACTATAGCTCATTAGACGGGCAGGCTGATTTATCACTAACGCCAGGTAGCGACAGATGAGCGTCTGTAGCAGGCATTTTCAGGGTGCCCGCTAGTAGTCACTGTGCTCAGCCGTGGGTCGCTACTTCATAGCGACTCAGTCGCTGTCCAGTAATGTTGAATACATTGTGAGGAGTCGCTATTTGACCAGTACAGCGCTGTATGGGAGCGCATGTTAGCGACTGCTCATAGCGATCACACCATATTCAGCAAAAAAACAGCCTCACAAATCACTGGCATTGAAAAATAGTTGTTTGAAGCCCAGAGCGCAGGAGGCGGTGTGTTTAAAGTCTGTTTTTCAGCATCTTTCCACTAGTAACAAAGCGAAAACACATGGAATTACATTGTAGCAACATTGTAACATGGACACTTTAATGGCAGACCTGTAATGTCATTTCTGAATAAATATATAAAAAATAAAAAAAAATTGAAAAAGCTGCTTATTCAATGCCAGGAGAGGTCACAGAATTATTTGAGATTAAAAAAAAACAAAAAAAAACAAAAACACAGTTTAAAGAGAAGGAAAGGTTCGTCCATTGAAATGTATGGCAGAGCGTCAGGTAGCGAGTGGTCATACCTGGCGCTGTGCAAGGCTGAACGCCGGCGCTGTTCGCTGAGGCTGTGAAAATGATGAATCAGACGCTACATGGCGCTATTCCAGTCGCTAAACAGATTCTGCTTGATAAATGTGTAATTGCGTGCCGTGTCCGGCGTTCAACAGTCGCTACCTGTCGCTACCTCTCATTAACCAGCCACTACCTGACGCTATCCCTTCATGAATAAGGCCCTAATTCTCACTCTTTTAATCGAGGTGGTCGACGATCCTGGAGACTGGGCATACCATACAATGTGTACCTACACTGTATCCTTTTTCGCTTATGGAATTCTGTATTATTTTGTATGAACATTGAAATATACTTTTAAGTGCAAACTATTTACTTTGTGTGGTGTGCATTAGTCCAACTTCCTTCTTAGACATATTTTATGAGTCATGCTCTGTATTGGCAAATTCCAGTGTAAAATGAAAAGCTTGCAGAGTCAAGTGAATTGAATCTGGATTCCTTTTAACAATTCTTGCTGGGCTGCGACTGATTTATCTAACTTGATTTCTCTAGAAAACCCTCAGACATGGAACTCTGTATTATGAGAAAAGGGGGAAACATCTGTACACTGAATTTCTGCATGCTCTCTATTAGAAGGGGTTTGGTTGTTTCCTGTCAATTTAGTGGAGCGTTGCTAGGTAAAGGTGTGTACAGTACCTTTCTAATACAAAAATCAATGCTGACATAAAGGTGGATGAGGTTAGTTTGGTGCCTTGCCCTGGCATAGAGTTGCAAGGGAGGGTTTAGGCCCACTTAAATACTCAGTTTAAAGAAAGTTTTTGACAGTACCACAGAATGTCATAAAAATTGGTCAAATACAAGCAGTAGAACTGAACAGTTACAGACCTATTACATTGCATTCCAATTTATTATTATTATTATTTAAATTGGATTTACTTGCCATATAGATGTTTTTTTTGCTTTCCAATGAAACTCATGGGTGGTATTGTGTCTTGGACCTTTTTGAATGACTGAACTCAATCTCAGACACCTGTGAGAATTGGTTTACCAGGTAAGACCAATTATAGGAAAAAGTACTTAAGATGGACTTTCCACATGATTAAACAGGCCACAGGTTTCAAGCAATATGAGAGAGCAATCTGTCTGCTGCTAAAAAGCATAAACAAATGCAATACCTTGAACAAGGTATGAAAATGTTATTTCATGAGAACAAAACCCAGGATTGGGGTATATATTTTATTTCCTGCCAAATTGGAATGCCACACTGTGTGAATCCCCCAGAAAGCCCAAACTTTCCCCCATCCTATGACGCATGTGCGGGCTTTTGTTGGATCAGAGCCTTTACTGTGCATATGTAATGCTCGACAAATGGATCCGCGCACATGCAGGGCTTCAGCAAAGGGAGTGAGAGTGGGTGCATCCCCTGCAGTGCATGCAAACCTGCCCCCCAGTCTATCTGAATGGCTGGGGGCAGTAGCGTGCTCACAGCCCCAAGATCTGTGGATATGGCTGCATGATGTTCACTTTGACGAGAAAGCCCAGGGGCAGTTGAGTGTTACGCAGCCTTGGTGGGGGGGGCTGATGTTACACAGAGAAGCATGCTGATCTGGGTTGCCCGGGGGAAGACCAGCATCTGATTCTGGAATCTTTTAAGGTGCAGAGTTGGCAGAATGAAGCACTGAACACAAATCAATCAGCTCCACAGGGATCTGGCAGCGGGGGTGGAGGAGTAAGGGGGCAACCAGCGGATGGACTGGTTTATGAGGCGCTGTGGCACAGCCAGTGCCTGGAGCAAATCCTGGCCAGATTGGTGGGGGGGCAAGAACCCCAATGTTTGAGGCCAGGCCACCTCAACCTAAACAGCTAGGGTTCCAGGTGCCATTTTTTGTTTAGTTGTCATCCATTATTTCTTTAAAAATAGCGTTTGTTTGTGTGTACTATGGTACCATGTGCGGTAAATATGATTTCGCTCTTCTAAAATACTTTCAGAATGCCAGTGGTGGTGAAACCCACAATAATGAAACATTTAGAAGGTGTAGTACAGCTGTGTGGCCGGAAGTTACGTGTCATCCGGAACAGGAAGTGTGCAGACATGACATCACTTGGGCCGGCCTGGGGGATCTCCATCTTTTATAAGGGTTAGGAAGCGGTGCGGTTAACAAGATAAACGCCTGCTTGAGAAAGGGGCATGGAAAGGCTTCAAACATTGCAGGAAGGGCGCACAATGATCAGTATTGTTTTAAGGTATGTTGTGTGTCATTGTTAGTGTGAGTATATGGGCTTAATAGGTTATGTACTTTATGTATGTTGTCTGTATTGGCCAATGGGGAGGTGCTTATATTACACTGTCTGCTGCTACATATAACTGTCTGCTGCTACATATACCACCTCAGAGAGGGATTGTTTACATTTGTGACAGTGTTGCTATTTCATGTATTAAATGTAAGTATATGTATTAGTCCTCAATTGATGTAATTAGGTTCTGTTATGCAGAATAAATAGCTGGAAATTATTTTGGGTGTGCACTGTATGTATTAAATACTTAGTAAATAGAGCTAAAATAAGACAAACAAAGGTGAACCCAAACCATGACCCTAACTTTGGATTAGGGAACATTAGGATGTAGGGGCCTTGTAGGCAGCAAACTGAGGCAGCAGCCAAACAAAATGTGAGGAACATATTCGAGGGGAAGGACAAGAACATGCATTAATTTACCAATGAGCCACCTACCAGACAGCACACACATCTCAAATTTCTCAAACAACCCTGAATTTTGCAGGATGTAGGAGTCATGTGAGGACCCAGGGAAGCCAATCAGAACATTGAGGAAATCTGGACATGCCATGCCATGCACCCAAGGAATGACCCATCTTGCTATTCCTGTATACAGAAGACAACAGTCACATTTCAATATTCTAGAAAAACTAATATAGGGGAAAAATCAGAAGCCCATTTTCAGAGGCAAAAAACAAGACCATTACAAAGCGATTAAAAAACGATACATTGCAGCTAAAAATACAGGCTAAGAAAAGTAATTTCAGTTCAACACAAAAAGCAAAGACCCATTGCAGTAAAATACAAAAGCAAGGCATTGCAGTAAAGGACGATAAAAACTAATCCCAGAAATGAGTGCAAGAAACAAAAACACTAACCTGAACTTGTACTAATTAGCCATGGGGGGCACAAAAGCAACATGTGTACAATCGATTGCCCCCATCCCATTTGGCATATCGACTATCTCATAAAACCGGGTGTCAGGGAAGCAAATATACTTCTCCACCAAGGTAGCCATGCAATCAAGAAATGTATTTATAGTTCGGCTGAGCGTAGGCTGGGACATGCCAAACAACAGTGCACCCAACCGCTGGAACAAGCCGGTCGCCAATAACTGGAGACAGCCAACAACTTTGGTCATGCCAACAATCGAATGCCCCTTACTTGTGGCGGGGACCAACCATGGGCACGGCTCCAAATTTAGCTCCATAAATTGAAACTACAAGGAGAAATTCTTAAACTAAGTTATATTCTTTTCTGACAAAGAGCCTAATTTAACCTTTTTTTGTGCGGACCCTAAATGAGTGTCTCCTGCGAAACACCTGGAGACAAGCAGCACTCTGGGTTTGCTAGCTCCCAGCCGTCTGCTGGGTGCTAGTACAGACCTGTAAAAATTGGAGAGGGTGTTCCAGAGAAGTGGAAAGGCCTGGAGGTGAGAATAAGAGGAAGTAAGTAGTTAGGGGACAGAAGAAGGTCAGAGGCAGAGCAGAGGTTATGTCTCGGTTGATATTGTTGGAACTGATTTTAAAATGTAAAGAGGAGCTTTTTGTAGATTAAAATTTGGCTTTAAAACTGAATTCTCTGTGAGACTGGCAGCCAGTGGAGGGGATGACAAAGGCGAGCAGCACAGGAAAAGCCGGCGGAGAGGAAAGTGAGCAGCAGAGTTCGCAATAGATCAAAAAGCTGCCAGTCTGTTGGTAGACCACAACAGAGGGTGTTGCAGTAGTCCAGCTGGGATATGACCAAGGCATGCACTTAGATGTTGGGTGTGCAGGAAATTTTCAGAAAATGCAGATGATGATATTGTAAATGTGAGGTTTGAATGATATAATATGAATGAATAATAGAGCAGTTCCGTATGACTCCCAGGCCTATAAAGTCTAAGCACCATCTATTATATGACATAACATAATCAGGATGCAATGTTAGTTTATATTGGATTCATTTAGATATTAGTAGCATAATAAACTATTGGATAAGAAGTGACATAAAAGATGAGAATAAGAATTACACTGCTTGCTAACAATTGTTACATGTTTAGATGTCTTCTTTTTCAAAACAAAATTTGTTCCACGTGTATGTTTCGCAATTGAATCAAATGTCATTATGCAAATGCTTAATTATTTGTTGCACATAAACCTGTTCTTTTAGACGGTGAGCATATGCTGTGCGGCAGACAGGAATCTGTTGAAGCTCTGATGGTAACACATTGTCTAGATACAATGCAGAATCAATTAGCACAACATAATTGTTGCTGCTCCTCTATAGCTGATAACATCTTCTATATCCAAGTTTTTTTTGGCAAACACACATTTTAGTGCCTCTTCCATAACAATATACCTGCATGCTAAATCACATTAAGTTGCTTACAATTATCCCACCATTGATAATCTTTTTTTTTTTTAAAGGAGTGAAACACTTTCAGAAAAAAACAATTCATATAGGAATATGGTATTACACAAAAAGTGTTTTTTGCCTTCTAGGGAAGGTAAGGGATAATCATAGAGGACCTACTCCCACTCAATATGGGATGGCATCTGCCTTTATACCTAGGCATGCGAGGAGCACTGTGGCATCATTGGTGTGGCTGAGACTTACCTGCAGTCTCAAGATAAGTATAATGCTGGTATAATTGGAGGGACATAGAAACTAAAAAGGTTGTCATGGTGTGTCTATAAGACAGAGAGGTACTGGAGAAGAGTATGGATAAAGGGTGCACAAGGTCTTATGAGAGGAGCTGCATATAAGTGAGAGAGCACTTTTTAAAGCATACAGTATTTACATGGCAATGCAGACCAAAAATACCAGGCTGCACCCATTATTCTTAGTGAGTAGGTGGAGCCATGAAAATCAACCCTCCCTCTTGCAGTCAGTGATGCAAGCCATTTGAGAGGGCTTAACTCGGAGCAGATGTTGAATGTGGAAGTGGACTCGCAGGAAGATTCTATGTCTCTGAACTGCATTGAAGCTACCATCTTGCCACAGTTCCGACAAATTATCAAACTTTATTTTCTTGACTGATGCTTTAAAGAGGAACATTGCAGTTGGAGTATCGGAGTTAATAAAAACTCTCCAAACTGCCCCCTGCCCCTCCGCTTTATTATTTGACAACTTTAAACTCACCTGTCTGGTCTCATTGCGCTCTGACATCCCTCGGTCCCGTACCACCTCTGTCGGGCAGCGCCATCTTGCCGTCCCGTCATGTTCTGCGCCACCCCTCAGATCTCGTGTATGCACAGTGTCAATGCATAGGCTGCAATGACACTCAGCGCAAATCCCACACGATTCAAAGAGTGGCAAGGGACATTTTAAGATGGACTGCGAAGGATGAGTACGGCCAGGGCTGGCTCCAAGTCTATGTGGGCCCTTGGGCGATGGAGTCTCAATGGGCCCCTTACGGTGTGGTATGATACTCCATAAATGGTGATAAAGTTGGATGTAAGGTGAATACTGCCAAATAATAGAAAGAAGAAATAATAAAAGTAATGATAGAGAAATAGAGACTGAGAGAATAGAAGGAATGACTGAATAGAAATAAATAAAGAAAGAAACATGAAGAAAGAAAGATAAAGTAAATATGATAATAGGAAGGAAACCAAAAAAAAACAAAAGCATTGAATGAATGACAGAAAGAATAAAAGGCATGGCAGAATAAAGCAGGAAAGACAGAAATGGAAGAAAAGGAAAGAATAATAGAGGGACTAACGGAAAAAAGAAAGGAAAGAAAAAATAGAAGGAAAGAAGAAAGAAAGGGAATGGTAAAAAGAACACATGAAAGAAACGAATAATGGAAAGAAAGAGAAAAAAGAATACAATTAAATGAAAGAACAGAAGGACTGACAAAAAGAAAGAAAGTCTCCCCCATTGGAAAATCTGTCAGTTTTTAGTCCTGGTTACTGCACAGTCCTGCATCCTTCATAGGGGCTGCCCAGAGTACAGGGAATGAGGTGGGCCCTCCCAAGGTGTAGGAACCCTGGCACCTGCCCAGGTATGCCCAGTGCTGATGCCTGCTCTGAGTACGTCTAAGACTTGCAGCCTTCGGCTAAGACTTGCAGCCTTCACTCAGCGACGGCTAAGGGGGGCGGGTGCAAAGGGGCCAGGAATGCTGTCGGATATTGACATTTTAGATAACTCCGATATCCAAAAGGCAGTGGGGGAGGGGGGAGGGATGTTTAGAGAGGAACATCAGAAAAGATCTGATGTTCCTCTTTAAGAATTAGCACCTGTAAAGGATTATATAGATTTTTCCTGAGGTATAAGGATACTCTACAGCATTATTCCCTAACCCTTTCCTGAATACCCAGCAACAGGTCATGTTTTATGGAGCTCCATCTAGACGGCTCTATAGCTCTACCTCAGTGCTAATTACATCACAGTGCATCTGTGCAGAGATCTGCAAAACATTGCCTGTTGGTAGGCCTTGTGGAGGTTTGGGGACCACTAAGCTAAAGCACAAACAAAGGGCAATAGCTTACCATTTTACAGGATTGTTGGTGAAACTGACCTGAGCTAGTTTCAATCTCAGCCTCCCACACCCAGAAATAAAATAAGGAAGTGAGAATAAAACCTATGCCTTTCAAGCTCTAGCTAAACGTTTTCAGTGCCCCTAACTGGCAGAGTGCAGGCCTAACCCCTAGCACCAAACAAACACAATACATTTGCCACTGCCACAGTGGCAGCCTGAATAATTCATTGACAGCCCAAAACCAGAACTGTTAGTATGGAATGGGTGGAACTGGATGTCCATTCTTCTCTCTCAGGCCCTAATACCAGGTTTTACAAAATAAACCCTGTGACAGTAAGAACACCTTTTCAGTTGTGTTAACTCATTGGATGTCTTATGTAAGACACATGCTGGACTAATGATAGTGTATGAGGAGCAAGGAGAGTTCTTCCAACCATGGGGTACCCACCGTCTCCATCTGAAGTGTAGGGTGGATGTTGTGTGATTTCCCAAGTACATGTGGCTGCCATGTTGATCCCAATAAATCACGTTATTTGGGAGCTCTTACAAGTTCAGCATTAGATCAAAATAACTTCATCTCAAGGTCTTTTATATATAGCGCACCCTTAGCTTTAATCTTAGCATGGAACAAGTCACCGAAAGGTTCTCTCCCTCTGTTAGGTGGCTCAGGACTGTTCTGCTAGCATAAGTTGCTCTGTGGTTGATGTTCAAACTTCTCTTTGGCTTCCCCCTGGCTCATCAGTTACAAGTATTTTCTCCTCTTCTAGAACCTGAGAACCTGAGAACTCACTACAATGTTAATTCCTGCTTTAAATATTATTATTTTAATTTTCCATACGTTTTATTGAAGAACAGAACAAATATCAGAACAGCAATGCAACAATTTTTAAACAACTTTCAAAGTACCGTAAAAGTTCTTGCTTCATATGAATTCCAAATCATTTAAGATAGAATACAAGACAATGTAGGACCATTACCAAAGCCCATACAATGTAGCAAATGTAATGCTTAGGAAGACAAAGACAGAATTTAAATATTATTTTACTGAGAGTGGTACTGTAGATCCTTGGAACAAACTTCCAGCAAAGGTACCTGGGATAAACATACATCTATCCAGATATAAGGAGAACGTATACACATAAGGGTAGACTAGATGGACTATGGGGTCTCCTTTTGCTTTGTTTTTAAATATTCTCTGACTCCACCCAGGAATGCGTAAACTCCGCCGAAACACACTTTAGGGTTGATTCAGCACCAAATAAAAAAAGGTTATTATTTAAGAGAAAAAATTCCTATTCACTTACATTGTCTACCTTGGGAGGGTTTTAGCAACTGCAAATAAATGTTCACCTAGTGCTGAATCAGCTCCAAGGCAACCAATGAAAGGGAATGGCAGTTTTTTCCTAAAAATAGTAGAGTTTTCTCACCTGGTGCTGAATGGACCCTTTTATTAATCCTGCTATAAACTTCCAACTAGATCATGTTTATATTCTTATTCTCTATTTTCTAGCGCTTTACCCTTTTGACCTAAATGTATTATAGCTAAGTTCTGTTATTTTGTATAAAACTTTCCCCTACTGCTGCCACCTTGTTGGTTAATTTTAAAACTACAACTGACACATAAACTGTCTAAATCTTACTTACTGTATGATTTCCCAATCAACCTGTTACATTTATATGGATGAAGCCTGAAATTAGGCAAAATATACACTCCAACCACCAGCTGCCCATGGTCTGTCAAACAACTTACACACATATTCCTGGCCAGATTGATGTAACTGTGGTACTGTACAGGTAGAACTGATAGGGACACAAACTGCAGGGTAAACTTTTTTACACACCTTAGGAGCTGTGTCATAATAAATTGGCAGCATACAAAGAGCTAAGTAAAAAACAGCAGGAAGAAGTATATACAGGTAATATTTAGTATTTAGAAAACCGATGATGATAATGTCTTTTATAATGCTTATACCTAAAGCTTTTGTAATCATCAGCCCTCAGCAGCTACATGTTTGCCCCACAGGCTTCAGACCAGTAACACTGAGATAGCTCCAATCCTGTGCAGAAGCAGGATCTCAGGGCAGGTGTTCATCAGCTGGTGTGCAAATATGTTTTTTCTGGCCACAAATAGGCATTGAATTAAACTTGAGGCATTCTTCTTTTTATTCTTATTTTTTTTTGTTTATCCTCGTTATTGTAGAATATACCACCACGCACCTGCCCAAGCGCCCCAAACCCAAATAGCATGTGTGATGCAGAAACTTGTGATTCGGTCCATGATTCAGAGAACCGTGTGCTAGATTTACGCATATGTGCTTTGCACCATATGGCATGCATGAAGTGCGATCACAAGTTTCCGATTCATGCTCAAACTTTTGCATTGTGTATCAAAATGCAGCTCTATTTACGAACAAAGGGGCATCCTATGTGCGCAAGGCAGTCAAAGTTCCCCATGGCCCCCCATGTTTCTCCTCCGCCTTTACTCTAGCATTGGCGAATTGTTCTCTTCAGCTACTGTGTTACAGGTGAATTTCTATTCTTCAAACTGTGGCATGTGTGTTTTCCTTGTTTTTATGTGTAGTGTTTTAGTGGGCAAATTCCTGATTCCAGGTGGCCTACATTGTTGTGTTTCCCATTGTTTTGTCCTAGATGCTCTCTATACCCCTCCCTCCATGCATTGTTTGTTTAGTGTATTACTGCTTATTAATTGTGCTACTAACATATTTTTTTATCTTGTTTTTTTTATTAAAACATTTATGGACAAAAAGTTCAAAACAAAGAAAAATAATTGGTGTCTGACACTTTCATTCATAAAAAACTTGCCGGCTATTGCCGGAACGTGTTTTATGAATGAAATAAGCATGTCAGTTAGTGAAGTCAGCATTTACCTCCTGCTTTTTGCATGAAAAGAAGACATTTTAGCTCACTTTTCAACCCTTCAAACACTCCCTGAGTCACACGCAAATATACATTTTGAGTAAATTTGTGCATGAAATATTACCCCAGGGGCAAATTTACTCGCAAAAAAAGAGACACACAATAAAAGTGTCTGCTGAATCAGGAGTAAGGGAAAAATGTGAGTAAACCATTTCTACTCATGAAAAGTGTGCTCAAACTACTCATCATACTTATGGTCATGAAATTACCCTAATATCTGTGATGTCTATACCTAAATGCTTACAACAGGAAATTTACCAGTTATACCATGTATACATTCTACTTTACACCTAAGTTTGCTCTTATTTAAATAATGTATGCTTTTATTTGCAAAGCTAAAAAGCTAGATAGCAAAAAAAAAAAGCTGAATAAGGTACAACTAAGCCAAGACATAACTGTATATAAATATGTATGTGGTCATCTATAACAGGTCTGATGGATCTATCTTGAAAACAAGGCCTTGAATAGAAATCCGTCAAGCACCATTGGCCCCATATTGAAGCCTCGGTGAGGATTTAGCATAAAGATTTCTATGGTAATTGTGTATAAGGTTGCCTCTGATTTACTGCTTGTGACCTGCTTGATTGATTCATTGGGAATTAAATTGCTGATGCCACCATCAACCCATATCTAAACCTGGTGATTTTGATAATGCCAAATATAGATTTATATAAAATTATGTTAGACAGATGGCAGGGCAGACAGAACAAAACACAAACCATATGAGCTTGCTAAACATTTGGGTGCTGATTGATCATCTTTGTGGCAGGATGCACTGACATGCCAAACTGGCACACCCAGTCTTCTGCTTTTGAGTTTTCAAGAATACTTAGTGCCTGATATACTAAGTGTGCCAGCACAGAGAGATAAAAAGGCTAATTTATCATCGCCTCATAGAGCTACTTGAGCATCTGAGATTATTATTATTATTTATCATAGTGACAGTGCTAAAAAATAAAATACAAACACCGGTGAACGGAATAGGGTGAGAGAAGTTACCAGGGGTGCAAGTCCAGAAATGATGATACAGCAGCAGGTCCCAGGAGTTGAAAGCAGGTGATCAAAGTTCATCAAAAGCAGAAAAAGTTCATAAGGCAGATAGAGTTCCTCAGAGAGCCTCTAGCCAGCAACTCAAAAAGACGATAATAAAGGCCAGCCTTCTAAATCCCAGGTGCTGCTAGGTGCAGGATAACCCTGCTGGCAGACTGGGGAATGGCCAGCAGGGACACCTGATGGTGGCAAGGAGAAACACAGGAATACAGGGAGAATACAGCAGGTGAATCAGGGGAGCTGCGAGGCTCGGGGTAAGGAGGAACCCCATATATAACAGCCCAGATTATTTGTTGGCAAGCCTGACAGCCTAATTTATTAGAAAAAAATGTGTGGAACATCATCATAATCAGGGATATTTGAAAATGTCCCTGGTTTTTCACATTAAAAAGAAAGTGGTGATGATGGACCTCAGAGTAGCAGAAGCTGGGGAACACCATCTGGTGCTGGATAAAGATGGCAAAGGTCTGTATAGTGCAATAAAATGCTTTTGCGTGGCATATTTTTCTTCCAATTTCAGTACCTTGAGGGGATCCCTATTCTAGCTCAAAGGGTAGAGAGGGGCAGCAAGTTACCTGGCCCGAGTGGTTTGCCTTTAGCCCCCTCCCCATTACCCGTATCCCAAATGGCAAAGGCAAAGTCTGGTGCCCATCAGAAAAAGTCTTCCCATGTACTGTAGCTTAAAACCAACCAATATTGCACGTAGAATATAGTTGTATTGCTCACAATTAGATTTGGTAGAAAGGTCCTAGACATTACACTATACTTACCTCCACCATCTTCAACCAGCATCTATCTTGGAGGAGGCAGGGTGCTTGATCTCCACAATAGATATGTTTTAACACACTGAAGCAGGACGGAAGTACTGTTTGGGGTCAAAAAGTGAGTATAGATATTTCTGTGTTCATGTTTGCTGGTCAGATAAGATTAGGTAAATTCACAACTAAGGGGTCCATTCTCTTAGTTGACATCATAAGTTTGGGCATATGCTTTTTAGCCATTTTTTATTCAATATTAATTTTCAATCTTTGCATTGCCAGGACATTGCTGGATTACTACTTGGGCATATTACCTGTGGGTAGTGCAGTTTCCCTTTTGTCTATACGCCTGTCAGCATTTCCAGTCATATAGGTGAGCCATCAAACAACTTTTCCTTCACTACTTTAGTAAATGCAGTTTTTAGTAAAGACACAAGATGTCAGTAGTGTCAGATGGGACTGAATTACATCAATGGATGAACAATTAGGAAATGGAGGTAAAAGCTAGGTAAATAAGAAGTGGATAGAACTGGTCAGAAAAGGTTTAGAAGGGGACCCTGACTCATTTGAGATGAGCAAGATCAGAGGGTATTTAGAAAGAACTTGACCATTGAGTTGTAGCTGAGTTATAGCTAAGGAGCTGAACTAGAGAAATGCCTAAGTAAGAGGAACAGCCATAGGAGAAGACTAGCAATCTGTTACTAGAAGACCAGTGGTAGCCTGTTGGGACTTGGGTGTGAATCAGTACCCAGGAACCTATGTACAGGACCAGCTTCAGCTGTGAAGGAGTGTAACATTTGCTGTGTGAGACCTTGATAAAAGCCTTTATGTATTGCTGCAATTATATTATGATCTTCAAAAAGTAATAACAGTCTACTGCCTGTGAATTGGTGCAACAATTTGAGGACTGTGCAACACCTCACAACAAAAGAATATATGCTCCTCACCACAATGTCACTAACCTGGTAGCAGGTGGGTTACAGATGGTAGACTTGTTTTAAATTCAATTCAGGTAGGTTTCTTAGGATGAGTAAGTGTAGCTACCTGAGAAGTTTCCCAGCAGGAGCAATAAATTCTATTTGTCCAGTGATAGGGGAATGCTGATATAATTGATTACCAACAGATTCAATATTCGCCCAGCATGCTCAAATGCGAGTGATTACATAATTTTATAAGCCATATTTATTGATTTTTCCTTGCTGTCTGCTCCTTAATCTGAATCATTGGTTATTTAGCAACATGTGCCTTAATGAGTAGCCCAGGGAGCATAGTGTTATGTGCAACATAAAACAACTTGAGCACCATGATCCATTTCTGTGCTATTCCAATAGTACAGAATTAGAATAGCACCGACTTTTGATAGGAATTGATTTTCCTACTATCTGAAATTAGAACTTTTTCTAAAGATACAAACTTTGGTTTCTCTCATGAAAACAGAGAAAATAGGGGAAAAGACCTGCTGGATACGTATCTTTTTTGATGGCTCCTTCGACCTCCAAAAACATGGTGCATCGATGGGTTCCCCCTTCTCACCATCCCTGGCTAAGCTTTACATGGGGTGGTGGGAAGAGGGAACCATCTATCATGACCATAATCCATTTTGGTCCCATATTCATTTATACGGGTGCTACATTGATGATATCATTGTCATTTGGCGGGGTCCCTGAAGAGGACCTGAAGTCCTTTGAGACATACATCAATAAAAATGATTGCAACTTAAAATTCAATATGGTGAGCAGTGAACAAATAATGTTCCTGGATTTAAAAATTTGGAGTTTGGGGGAGCTAGAGCTATCAGAACTGTAAACTATAGGAAACCAACATCGGGGAATTCTCTCTTACATGCTACAAGCCTACATCCCTCCCATGTAATACACTTTTGTGGAGTACCTTTTCAAGATAGCCAAAGCAACATAGCCAAAGCAATATTACAGTAGAACCCCCTTTTTGTTGGTAGCATCATCAAAGCATAGATACAAGAGGAGCCAACGTACCAACTGGTCAGCAGGTGCCACTATGATGGCTTCCTTTCCATAGCTAAAGAACGCATTTATCTGTCTCCAACAAAAGGGTGTGTGCCAAGGCACTGCCTAACTGCATTTCACCTTGCCATTAGGAAAGAGACCACAGCTCTGGTTTTGCAGAGAAATGGCTGGAGTAAAAGCAACAGCAGAGGGTATGCATGACGGGGGCTTGGATCTTGCCACCATGTGTGTGATGGAAAGACTGTAAAATAAGGGTTTTACTCCAAATATTATTTGAATTTATATAATTTTAATAGGAGGTTAGTGGGCCAATCTGTGCTCAGAGCAGGGAACTCCTTCATGGTGTGAGTACAGGGCCATCATTAGAAATGTTTGAGCCCCATAAAACCTCAATGTCAAGGCCCCATATTCCGACATAGACTGTAATAGATTCCTGTAGATGTGACAAAGAGGGGCTGCTGCAATAATAGGCAGGTCAATATGTCAATGTATTTTTTACTACACTAGGGGGTTGTTAGGCTTTTTTTTACTGTGCAGTATTTTGATTTGTTTATGTCTCTAATTATTATACAAATACTATTTTATTACTCTGGCAGAATTGACATGTAGAGGTGAAAGGCCTACAGTAGTCTAGACCTCTGAGGGTGGAAGGGGCAAGTGGTGACTTTTCAAGCCATGCAGAGAACAGAGGCTGGGTGATCAGGACGGCAGAGTGGCGGTGTTTTACATTTTTTCATTAATTTCTGGAAAAGGAGTCATACATTTGCAATCTGTCTATTTGTTTATTGGGGAGACTGGGGGGAACCACTCACATTCTGCTTATCAGGGCTGTCAAGGAGCCAGGCCAGTTGTTCTGATCTTGTGCCTCCCTGCTTTAGCTGGACTCAGAACAGAAAAAAGGATCAACCCCCCATATATCTTCTTCATTCCTCCACCAGGAATACAAGGGGGTCATTAGAGCGTGGTTAAAGGGGGTTACCTGGTGGGCACACAGTGTGCTTTGTAATATGGGGTACCACCTGTTCACCTATGGTGGATGGATAGTTACCACCAAAGCACCACCATGCAATGGACCCCACCTACCCACTAAACATTTACCTGGCAGAACTGAGCATGCACCTCACCTCTCCCTACCTCCAAGACAAATAAAGTGTATTTTTGTTCCGGGGGGTCATCAAACTGCTCCCTGTTAGCAAGGTTAGCAAGCCCACTGGGGCAAAACACATTGGGCACCTTTCAATGCCCCCCCTCACACACACAGAACGCTCTTATTTACAAATGTCACAAGAAATATCCTTACCTCATTGGAGAAATGCACCTCATCTGTAGAAATGCCCCAACATAGAAGCAGATCATTTTGGGGGGAAAATATAAAGTTTTTTTTTTCTTGTGTGCTAAAGTGGAACAAAACTTGTGATTCTGACTATCCCGGGTTTTGTTCCCTGCCCGGGCATCCTCATTTGGGATTCCCCACTATGTGAAAACCCCCAGATCACTCAGACAAACTCACCTTCCACCGGTCTTACGACACATGTGCAGGCTCTTGTACATTTTAATGCTCAGCAAACGGCTCTGTACCCGGCAATTGAGAGTGAAAGCAGGCGCATCCCAAGGCATGGGGGCACGCCAGAGTCGAGACATGCTGGGGAGACAGCCACTACCACTCTGAAGCCACACATTCGGATCTGGGCTGCCCCAGGGGAAGGCCAGCATCTATCCCTGGAATGTTTATGGATCCAGGGCCGGCCAAGTTGGACCAATATCCAGGATTTTTACAGTCCTGGTGATTGGTACTTGTTGCTGGAGCAGAGGAGTAGCTAGGCAAAGATTTAAATCATGCCCCCACCTGTTCTCAGGTCCCCCTTTGGCCCCCCTGACCTGCTGCACCCAGTCCAAGTGCCCCCCCTGCTCCCCCCTAGCTACGCCCCTGCCCTGGAGTATCCCAGTTTGGGATGCCCCGCTGTGTGAAACCCCCCCAGATTGAGCACTCAACTAACCTTTTGACCATTCCCATGACTTATGCGTGGGCTTTCATCCAATCAGTGCTTTATGCCATGCATAATACATATCAGTATTCCACCAGGTTCCACTGACATAATTTAGCTTAAACCAGACCAACACAGCTGGAAAAGAAAGGTAGCGGACATTTTGGAGCTTCCACTCCCAACTGACATAACTGACAAAGTGTCACGGACCGGGTGGAGCGGACTCGGGTGTGGATCCGCTTTAACTGTGGAACAGATGGCAGGTACCGCATCAGGGTAGCGGAGTCTAAGAGGCCACCGGTATTCACCAGAGCCCACCGCAAGGCAGGTTGGTCTTGTGCGGCGAGTGACCCCCAGGTCGCTACCCCCCAACAGCGGCCCAGTCTCATGGCTAGCTGAGGCTCAGCGGGGTACACAAGAGGCAGGCAAAAGTGTAGTAGACACAGGCAGAGGTCAGGGCAGGCAGCAGAGGTTCGTAGTAAAGGTGAGTAGCCAAGGTCAGGGCTGGCAGCAAAGGTTCAGCGTTGGGGACAGGCAGAGGTCGGTACACGGGTGAGCAATCCAAAAGCAACTGATTTACAACTGGCATGGAAAGACCAAGATCCGGCACTGAAGGAAAGGAAGTGCCTCTTTAAATAGGGGAAGTGGATGCAGGATTGGATGAGCAGGAACCAATCAGTGCTGTACAGGCCCTTTAAATCTCAGGAATCCAGTGGACGGGGACGTGCGCACACCTGACCATGCGAGGAGGAAGCATGGGGGGAAGGGAAATGGCTGGGAGCAGCCATGGAGGTGAGGGAAATGCTGTGAGATGGACGACGGCTGGATGCAGCCATGGAGGTAAGTGAAGTACTGTGAGATGGGCGTGCAGCGCTCGCCCTAACACAAAGCACAGTAACGGGAAACCTAGCAGCACTTCCTGTTTGCAGGTGGCCTGGAAATGCACAAACCTCCATCTTGTTTTTTTTTTAAATTGGCCCCAGAAGGAGTTAGAAAAAGGTAAATTAATTT
This sequence comes from Gastrophryne carolinensis, assembly GCA_027917425.1. Lineage (NCBI taxonomy): Eukaryota > Metazoa > Chordata > Amphibia > Anura > Microhylidae > Gastrophryne > Gastrophryne carolinensis. Next base: position 144,692,208 of record CM051236.1, read on the forward strand.
TTATTTGCAGCAATCTAAATTTCTCTGGGGAAGGATGCATATGAGCACTGTTTATTGTGTTGGTCTGGTTTAAGTCATTTTTGACTATTGGTCCGTTTTAAATTAGTGGAAACTGGCGGCCATATACGTCAGGACCATATAAAAAATATATTGAATTTATTGATGGTTCTGCAAACCAGAAATAATTCAGGAACAAATGGTCAGCGTAAGCAAACCAGATAAATAAGAAAATAAAATTCATGTTGGACAGCAAAACTTTTTCACTGAAATATGTTCTGTAATTCTGCATCTGAATCATCAACTATTCCTGGAGATATTATAATCTGACCTAAAATCAGAATTTAGCAGAGTGTAAAGCCGACGTTCTCTGTTTTCGATTGCTAGTGGCTAAATCCACGGTGCAGCGCTGCCCGATTTGCCTGTGCCAGCTATTCAACTGAAGCACAAAATCTAATTGTATCCTGCAGTATGACTGAGCTGACATGTTATCAGATCACCTCTCATTTTAATATTTTGTATTTGCCTGATGTGCATTGGGATGACAACAGCGGCTATTGAATATTTTAGAATTGATGGTGCTCAGCAGTAAACCAATTCTAAAAATGTCAATAAAAATAAAATAAAGGAGAATTGTGCCTCCAAGCTATGGAATAAACAATAGTGTGTAGTCTTTGCAGTAATGAATTATGACTAGTGTTCAGTGAATAGTAGAAAATATGTGCAAAATTACTTTTTCTCTCCCTGGAAAAGAAATATTTGGGCAATAGTACAAATTAGTTGTAATAAATACGGTGGAAACACTTATTTAAAATAATTGTTTAGACTTAAGGTGGACCAAACCCTCCAAGGTGCCTACGAGGCTCCAGGGCAGGACCCCTCCCCCCCCCCCACATCGGGACTTCCAGATTCAGAATGCCCCTCTAAAACTTGCGCATGCACCGTAGTCCGGGGAAAGGTGAATTAGATTGGGAGGCCTGGGGGGTTCACACAGCGGGGCATCCCGAATCAGGGCAAGGACCAAAACCCTGGATATTCAAAAATCATAAATTCAAATCAATTTTTCCTAACATCCCATGTAGCTGCTGCATAAGGCTCCAGACCAAATGGTGGACACCCATCCTGCATTATACTGTGTGGACCCTACCTCTCACTGTGTCTGCAGGGGGATAACTGATTTCTTTTTTTCCCCATGGATCACCATGAAAATCACCTTTCCAGTGTTCCCAAAGCTCAGGCGTGGGTCACATCAGCACGCTCTGCTCCATCATGTGACAGTGTCTAAGAAGCCAAATGGAGCCTAGCGTGCCACTGGCCACATCCCTGCTTACCTCTAAATAGGGGTGTGACCACGGTAGCCATTCACAAATGCCTGGTGCAAGTATGCAACTCAGATATAGAGGTATATATAGAGGTATAGTGAGGCCATGGTCCACACATGTGCCATTGGAATGCTGCTAGATGAGTTAATTGGGCATTTCCCAGGGGTTTGGACAGTTTTGAAGTCTTTTAGATAGCATAGGAATACCTCAAATTTTTCTCCACTTGGTGAAGAGCATCCTAGCAACATTTGAAGATGTTGTTATTATTGCAAATGTTTGGTGGCTGTTTTGCTATACCTTTGTTAGCATCCAAGAAAGAATAAATAATTTAAATGCAAATAAGACTCTAGGACCGGAAAGACTATACAGAAGAGTTCTTAAAGAACGTGGCTCAGTTTATTCATCACCCCTGTTCTTGATCTTTAAAGACTCATGACCTGGTGTGTCCACTGTGTGTAATTCACTTGTGTATAGTCATTAATATAGTGTTTATTCACTGGTGTGTCCACTGTGAGTAATTCACTTGTGTATAGTCGCTAATATAGTGTTTATTCACTGGTGTGTCCACTGTGTGTAATTCACTTGTGTATAGTCACTAATATAGTGTTTTCTATTCACTGGTGTATTCACGGAAATGTATTGTTCACAAGTGCACGAAATGGGAACATGCGAAGGAAAAATTAGCATACAATGGCCACTATTTTGCACTATTACTATCCTTTAGACTGTAAGCTAGCAAGGGCAGGGCTGTCTCTTCTATTGTATCTTGTATTCAGAATATTCATTGTAAAATCTGCAACATTTGTAATAGTCTATGTACTGTATGTTTCTACCCTTCTGTAATTAATTACTACTTTGTACAGCACTACAGAAGATGATGGTGCTTTATAAATAAACAATAATAATTACTATCACCATTAAAACTGGCTGAGGAACTGTGTGCAGAGGTAATGATACTCTACCACTACTCCGAATTGTTTCTGAATGAAATTTGAATCCCTGGTTGTGACACTGTATCTATTTTTACAGATGGCACCAAGATATGTAGAGCATTGCAGTCCATGAAATATATTCACTAGCTTGCACACTTTGGGGTCAATTCAGAGCCAAGCGAGAATTCTTGCTTCCTTTTTTAGGATAGAAACTACATTGTCTACTGATGTACATTTTCTCCTGGCTCTGAATCAACCCTAAGGTAGACAATGAAAGTCAACAGCAGATTTCTCTCCTAAGAAAGGGAGTGATAATACTCACCTGGCTCTGAATCTACCCCTTTGAATGTCTTCTTGAAGTTCAATGTGGATAAATGTAAAGATATAAAGATATATAAAGATATTTACCCATACCATATCCTTCGGTTAAATTCAATAGACATGTGTATTTTTTCAGCCTTTAATAACTTCCGTATGTTACTCCACTCTTAGATTTCTAATTCAGAAATGATTGCAGCCTTTATTGGTGGTGTAATGGCATTGCTATTGGAAAATATCTAATTGGACACTGTTTCTTTTGCAAAATCATGTTTTAGTTTACTCATTGCAAAATCATTTTCCATGGTTAAAGGGACTGAAATTTAAAATAATTTGCCTGGCAGGTTACCCAATGCAGTGTCCGTCCCATGCTGTCTCTTTGCTCCTGTCACTGAAAGGACAGGGAATTTTTTCTTCCTCTTCTGCCTCCAATTCTCCCCCCTGGTTCAGATCACCAATTTAACCCTGAAGCTCGTGTCAGGCTGACATCTCTTCTCATAGTGATAGGCTAGAAGGCAGCCCTCCACGCTGTCAGTCCCAGCTCACTCCAATGTAATTCAGACTGTGTGCTTGTATGACTCAGCCGTGCCACTCCCATCACAAATTACTCTAGTAGCTTTGTTTTAATTATGAGCTGGCACATCTAAAGGTAAGTAAGGCGATGGGTCCAGATGGAATCCACCCCAGAGTTCTAAGGGAACTTAGGTTTGTGATTGCAGCCCCTCTGACTGATTTACTTAACCATTCCCTTTCAACTGGTGAGGTTCCAGATGATTGGAGAATGGCCAATGTCGTACCAATCCATAAAAAGGGGAGTAGAGAAGAAGCCAGCAATTACAGGCCAGTTAGTTTAACATCTATAGTGGTCAAATTAATGGAAACACTCTTAAAAAAACAGATAATTTCCCATCTAAAAATTAATGACCTATTAGACCCAAAACAACACGGCTTTACTGAGGGCAGATCATGTCAGACCAATCTTATTGATTTCTTTGACAATGTCACTAAAGTGTTAGATGAAGGTGGTGCTGTGGATATCGCCTATCTGGATTTTAGCAAAGCCTTTGACACTGTACCACATAAGGAGCTCATAGATAAGTTATTGAAGGTAGGACTCAATCCCTGGATAGTTCAGTGGATTTCCAGTTGGCTGAGGGATCGGTATCAGAGCGTTGTTGTAAATGGTGTGCAATCTGAACAAAGGCGAGTTACAAGTGGTGTGCCGCAAGGCTCTGTCCTGGGCCCCATTCTTTTTAATATATTTGTTAGTGACATAGGAGAAGGCTTGGTAGGAAAAGTTTGTCTGTTTGCTGATGATACAAAGGTTAGTAATAGGGTGGATATTCCTGGAGGTGTCTGCAGCATGGAAAATGATTTAGCTTTACTGGATAGATGGTCAAAACTGTGGAAACTAGAGTTTAATGTCTCTAAATGTAAAATCATGCACTTGGGTAGAAGGAATCCCTGCTCTGAGTACCGTATGGGCAGCACTGTGTTAGCCAGGACCTCGGAGGAGAGAGATTTAGGGGTACTGATTACTGATAGCTGCAAGATGAGTGGACAGTGTAGCCAGGCAGTGGGAAAAGCAAGCAGGATGCTCGGCTGCATAGCTCGAGGCATCACCAGTAGGAAGAGAGAGGTTGTGATGCCGCTGTATAGAGCCCTGGTGAGGCCACAGCTAGAATACTGTGTGCAGTTCTGGAGACCTTACCTGCAAAAAGACATTATTCAAATAGAACGTGTCCAAAGGCGGGCAACGAAAATGGTGGAAGGACTTAAACTTAAAACTTATCAGGAGAGACTTAAAGAACTTAATTTGTACAGTCTGGAGGAAAGAAGGGAGAGGGGGGACATGATTGAGACCTTTAAATATGTGAAAGGATTGAATAAGGTTCAGGAGGGAAGTGTTTTTAAGAAGAAGCTTACAGATAGAACAAGGGGGCACAACCTGAAGCTAGTCGGGGGAAGATCAGGAGCAATGTTAGAAAATATTATTTTACAGAAAGAGTAATAGATACTTGGAACAAACTTCCAGCAGAGGTAGTTGAAAAATCAACAGTCACTGAATTTAAACATGCCTGGGATAAGCACACATCTATCCTAAGATAAAGAGTACATACAGTATATACATAAGGGCAGACTAGATGGACCGTATGGTCTCCTTCTGCCATCAACCTTCTATGTTTCTATGTTTCTATGAGAACACTGGTATCATGTATTCCATGCCCTAGGCCGATTGCACACCAGGTAGTGGTTTAAGACCAGATTCATCCTATCCTTTGCTCTACTTATTACCCAGAACCCAGAGCAAAAGCTTGCTCTGGTATTATATATATAATATTACCTCAGACCACTAAAATACACAAGAAATGATTAAATGCTGTCAGCATGTTGCTGGAGGCCAAATCCATAGAGACTACAGAGTGCAGTACCTCTCCGAAGAAAAGTGAGTAATATGTGATTGGCTCAATTTGTTACAATCTATATCTATATAAATATTAAACATGGTGGTACCCAGGTGGCTAAACAAAAGGTTCTCCCAGGAAATGCTCACCGGGTACCTCAATGAATAGTATTAATAGTCAGAAACCTGGCCTGAAGCAGCCTTGTACTCGAACCCAGACTGCATCATGTAAATTGACTTTCGCAAAACCTGAACTCAAATGAGGGTAATCTATTGATATTTGCAGACATCCAAGTTATACAGGACACAGCGGCTTAGATACCAGCATCTAACACACGTACACCCAGTCCCTTGGTAGCTTTTATTTTACAGCAATACACTTGCCTGTAATTTACTACATTTTTTCTTTAAGTCTTTTTCTTCATTCTCCAATATAAAATGTGAGATATACAGCTCTGTCTCTTTGAGATATACAGTTTTCTAGAGGGCAAGAGAAAATAGAAAATGGGTGAAATGAGTCACTGTGTAGTGTTACTGCTTGAAGTGTGTTCTATAAAGTGAAAACTAATGCTTCCAAAAACACTATCACCACTAACAAGGAGGAAGAGCAGTAAGTGTAGCCAGAACTTGTATGTGCCTTTTAGCAAGTGTCTTTGTTGTCCTTGATTGTTAGAGGTCATGGCGACTTTTGAGGTTTAAGTACACTGCAAGAAACATGGATTTTAGAGAAATATTTTGCAAAAGTTGATCAAAAGAAGCACAGACCCTAGAGTCTATATTTATTTTATGTATTTGATAAGGATAATACAAGACCTTATTATTTTTGTGTATGTATAAGCGTAGATAGATGAGCAAGAGGGTATTATTTTAAACGTGAAATAAAGAAAACAGAAAAAAATAAATGTTCATTTATCTGTTTTCTTTCTAAAGTACCCTCAGAGATTGTCAAGAACAAGGGCAAGTGCAGCCTGCAATATTGGTCAGTCACCTGCTGATGGTGCTATTTTACCATCTGGTTTTGCTTGTATTTCTTAGCAGCCACCAGCAGGTGCATCTCTTAGGGTCTCGCTCCTGAATAATTGCTGCTAATGAGATGCACATAAATCAGCTTCACAGACAAGATTCCTTGCTCCAGCATCTGTTTACCCCCTTGAACTCCAGACCTGCTGCTCTGCTATTCTGAACCTCCATTACCAGATCCCGCTCCTGTTCAGACCCTGGTCCTGTTCCAGTTCAGTTTTCAGTCTCATGCCCAGTGCTGTCCTGCCCTACCTTCATTACTTCCTGCTCTCTGGTTTCTCTGCTCATCCTCTTTCTGGTCTTTCAGGTACTTGGCAGTCTTTGTTTGCGGGGCTTGTATATATTGTATTTATGTTATTGGAGTTTTGGCGTGCCATTAGTTCTATATATATTTCTTGTCCTGTTTGCTGTGCTCTGTATTTGGTCTTGTATATATTTATGGTTGCTTGCTGTGTTAGTATTTGGTGTAGGTGCAGGGTTGTTTGTATATAGTTTTGTTGTAGTGCTCACAGTTGTAATAAAGTATTTATATTTGACTTGCTTTGTGCTGTGTGGTGCATTAGCTGGTATAGTGGCAAGAGATTGGCACAAGGCAAATGTGGTCATTTTTTAAAAAGGGCTTTAGGTCTTCTCTAAATAATTACAAATCTATTAGCTAAGACAAGAGTACCTGTCTAGACCAGGGATACTCAAACCTATTATCAATTTCTAATTTTCTAAAGTGACACCTGGGTTGTAGGTATGTGTTGTCAGGCACCTACAGAAGTGTAACAAGGGGCAATAATCATTTAAAGTGCATAACATTTTACAAGCACACCCAGACGCCTTAAAGCGCAATCAACACTGGGACACAGCACTTACCTGAGAGATATTCCATCAGAGGCCCTGGGAGGGTTACGAACCCCCGGGCCACGGCGGTAAGTGCCTGAACAAACCACTCTTCTGATTATCTTATCAAGCTAGCAAATATAAGTTATCAGTGACACTTCTTAAATAATTTGTGTGTGAAATAATCTTCTGCCAGTCGCTCACACACCCTTAGATAAGTTTAACTTGGCTGACATATTAATACATTAGAAAAATATCTGTTTTATGTGGATACCTCACATATCCACAGCCAGATAAATCATATGGTTGATACATGGTATAAAGCGCGCCTAAACCAATTCCTGACACGGGTTACCCCAATTGGGGCATTCCCAAATCCGGCTTTGGTCCTGTTTCCCACTCTGTAAGTTAAGGCTTGACCCCTTATTTTAGGCAGCAGCTTACACAATTTTCAGCACTCTCTTCCACAACACATTCTTTCACTATAAAATGCACATAAATAATTGTTGACACCTTGTGGAGCAGTTTTTACTTATGGAGGCTTGGTATAGATGGAAGCAGATACGGTTGGTGTACAGATCATTTTGCAACCTTGCCTAGTACCAGCTGTTGGGCTCTCATGTACCACCAGTGGAACCCATACTGACTAGACCAAAACAAACAATATTGTATATACTCACCTGATTTGCATTAGCAATCTCTTTCGGACTTCAATCTTGGCGGCCCAGAGCTGGGCGGCAGTGCCCTTGCAGTGGCTGGTCACGCCCCTCGATTCACTGCAACAGAGCTGCTACAGCTCTCAGCCTGCCCCCTTCATTGAAATGAATGTATTGGGTGTGGCCAGATGCTGTTAATGATGCAAGGAGGCAGCCAGGCAACCACAGGCAATGGTCGCGAGCAAGGAAAGTACAGGGACTGAAATAAACTAAAAATAAAAAAGTATACACCTTTTGTCCCTCACAACTGATTGGCCCTTATCCGGGAGTTTAAAGGGTCACTCCAGTCTCTTCCAACAAAATAAAAATAGCCCCTACCCTGCCCCCGCTAAATAGCGATTAAGCTCATGTAATAAATTACAAAAAAGACACTCAACTTAACCCTGGATCCAGCCCCCAAAGTCGGCGGTGCAGCAACTGCGGCGCTGAATGCCCTCCGCCATTTTCCTGAAGTCCCATCCAGCCACTGGGAGCAGAAACTCTTTGTATTGTGTGCTCCCATCATGTGAATGGGCAGATGGAAGCGCACACGATGTGGAGAGCACTGCAACAATCGGCCGTCCGGGACTGCCGGGAAGATGGGGGCCAGCGTTCAGTGCTAAGGTGAGTGTCTTTATTTTCATTTATTACATGAGCTTATTCGCTATTTGGCGGGGCAGGTCGGGGGTTATTTTTATTTTGTTGGAAGGGGATGGAGTGGCCCTTATTATACTCCCGGAAAAGGGTCAATCAGTTGCAAGGGATGATAGGTGCATGCTTTTTTTATTTTTTGCCCAGAGAGTCTCTTTAAGGGACTACATACAGGATTGTGTGACTGTATAATATAATTATATGTGTCACCCAGCACAGTTTTATGATGGACGGGAGCTGTCAGACAAACCTACTTTGCTTTAATGAAGAGATGAAAGGACGATGGGCCAGTAGTATTTCTAGATTTTGCAAAGGCATTTGACCCTGTCCAACATGCTTATTAGGAAATTAAGGTCTTTAAGGGTTCTAAAATACTGTATTGAAACCTGGCTGAAGAACTGTGTGCAGAGGTAATGATACTCTACTACTACTCTCAATGGTCTCTGAATGGAATTTGATTTCCTGTTTGTGAGCAGTGTATCCCAGATTTAAGTGCTGGCCCCGCTATTATTCAACTTGTTTATATATTATAAAGAAAACAAAATTAATGGCGCAGTCTCTTATTTTTGCAGATGACACCAAGATATGTTGAACATTGCTGTCCAGTAAATATATTTACAAGCTTGCACACTTTGAATGTTGGAGCATTCTCTTGGAAAATTAAGTTAAATGTGGATAAATGTAAAGATATGCACTTGGGGGGGATCTAATAATCTGCAGGCCACATATGTCCTTGGGGGTGTAAACCTGTTGAGAAGGACCTAGAAATGCTGGTAGACCACTGGCTAAATAACAGTAAATAACAGTATGCAATGTCAAGAATCTGCTTCCAATGCTACCAAGACAGTATCATGCATTAAAATAGCTATAGGTTTGGGAGATGTAATATTGCCTCTTTACAAGGCACTGGTTCACCCTCATCTGGCATATGTGGTCCGGTTATGGTCACCCATTCAAAGAACGCATGCCCTGATTATAGAGAAGCAATGGAGAGCCAGCAAACTGTTAAGAGGAATGGAGGATCTTAGGTTATGGGAATCAAATGTAGTTAGCTTTAAAAAGAAATACTTCAGGGGCGACCTGATTAACCTGCATAAACAGATAAATGGACAATACAAAAAATAAAAGGACATTTATGGAAATATATGAAATATTGAAAAATTATTTCAAATCATACGGGGCGCCCTTCCTTCATTTGGAGAAATAATAAAAAGAATCAAACCCGCAGAGACAACAACCCTTCTTTACAATAAGAACTATAAATATGAGGCATAGCCCCTAGCAGACATTACAACAGCAACAGCTGATAGCTTTTTTTAGTGGAAAATAATATCTGTTACTGCTAGGTATTATCTACAAATATAATATAATATATACATAGAATATAACATAATTTAGCCCTACCCTGTCCCTTGATTAAACTTAATGGACATGTGTATTTTTTTCAGCCGGTAACAACTTCTGTATGTTACGCCGCTCTTTGATTGCAGTCTTTCTTTTGAAAAATTATGTTTTTGTTTCTGCAAGAAAGAGGCGTTGTTTTTTTGCCTTGCTATTGAGGGTGATTAGTATGTCCATCTGTGCAAGCTGTCCGTGTTGCACTGTGACACATGAGGAATCCCAAGCCCAGTTGGATTTTATTCTTTTTGGAAGGATTCTAATTGTTTTGAATACATTATATATATTTTATTTTCATTTGTGCTGCACTAAATAGCTCTATCCTGGAATTACCTTCAACCCAGCACAGCCTACATATAAACAGAATCCATGGTGGTGGAATTTCTCATGGTCCTTGTTTGACCAAATAAATGGAAGCTAAAATGGGACTCAGTTCTATATTCATGCTTGTGGTTATAAAGATTGGCTAATCATCAATCTGTAGGATGGACTGTCCCAGACGAATATAAACATAAGTGGATTCTCTGTCTGGAATGGGGCAGTCACAGATTGGAAGGGAAGGTTAGCAAAAGTAGGGGTAACCAACATATAGATCGGCAGCAGTGAGGTTCAATACAGTCAAATAAGTGTAGTACTGATAAAGCACTACTAGATCAGTTCTTGTGCATTTTAATTACACCCTGGAAAGAAGACTTATATTCTGTTAATTCAGAGGCTAAAGTAGACAGTGAAGCATTTGGTGCAGTTCCGCAGGCAGAAGATATTCCCTTTACCCTACTAGAGATAATACAAAGAATACCTTTCCAACAAATTTATTTGTAATTAGCAGCGAGTTGATATTTACCTTAAAAAGTTTTGTGCAGGACAAATATTTAGGCATAGGAATGAACAGGCCCGACTCGGACTTTGAGTCCAGTTGTGTCTGAGCTTGGCCAATCAACATTCTTGCTACCCTAGCAACCACAGCCATGGCCACATGTGACATGTGACACTGTCCCGCCGATCTCACATCGCTCTGCATTAGGGGAGGGTTGCTTTCTGCTGCTGAGGGGCAGACAGGGCATTGTTAGAAACAAACTCGTCCTTGTCAGGACATTTATTTAGGGCCAGTGGATCAAGTAAGGGATAGATAGGTTGATGTTAAGAATGAAATTGTCCTTGTCAGGACATTATAGGTTGTTGTTAAAAATGAAATTGTCCTTTTTAGGGCAGTTAGTTAGGGACAGCAGCTGGAGTGAGGGTCATCATAGTTGAGGTTCTTTGGCTCTTTTTTGTTTAATAACAAATAGCATTTGAGTGTCCACTAGATCAAGTGACTTGGGGGTCTCTTCTGAAATAACAAGTATAAGTAGAGTATCCACTTGCTCAAACTCACTGGGTGCTGTTTAATAACAATGGTTAGTGGACTGTCCACTTGTTCAGGCCACATGGGTGCCATTGCTGTTTAATACTGGCAAGTCTATCAAAATACACAGAGCAAGTACAGCATTTCAGAGAATTACTTCAAATTTTAAATGGAAACATCCCGTGGTGCATGAACTTCAATAAATGTAGTAAATTCTTACCAGACACATCTAAAAATAAGGCATATATGATTCTCCAAAATTCAAATTATAGAAAAAGATTCCGGGCAATGAGGCCAATGGTCCCAGAACAATATTCAAAAACAACACTTATATGTATCCAAACTGATGTTCCGACATTAAATAAAAACTGCACCGACGGACGGACGCAGACCACTCTGGCGAGCTTGTGCAGTGATGCACGGCCTGAAAGAAAGAATTATTAGTGGAGTATCCACTTGCTCAAACCTCTCAGGTGTCACTGCTGCTTAATAACAAGTGTTAGTGCAGTATCCACTTACTTAGGCAACTTAAGGGTCACTGCTGTTTAATTTAAAGTGTTACTGTCCTCTTGTTTAGGCCACTTGGGTGTCACTGCTGTTTAATAACTCGTATTAGTGGAGTATCCACTTGCTCAGGCCACTTACGGATCACTGCTGTTTAATAATAAGTGGTAGTGGAGTGTCCACATGTTCAGGACAAGTCAGGCTCTTTTGAAAAAAAAAATAGTGTAGTGTCCACTGGTTTAGGCCACGTTAGGCAATTTTTTTTTAATAACAAATCGTAATTGATGCTGGTGGGGAGGAGTTGGTGGAAGAGAATTCCACGGGTGATGATAAGGTCCTATACCCAATGTTGACCGAAGGCCATCAGAGTTTGGAGGAAGAGGAGGTGGTTGACCCCCCCCAGCAGCCAGCTGAAGGAGACGGGTGCAAACCATGAGTGATCAGCCCGTTGCTACTATTGCCAACCAAGTCCAGGGACTGAGCATGCCCAAGTTGCCTCAAAGGATCTCAACAGCATGGCATTTTTCAAGCAGTGCACAGATGGCAAGACAAGGGTAACGTGCACACTGTGCAAACAGATGCTGAAGTGAGAGAAAAGTTCTAATAATCTCAGCACCTCGTGCATGACCAGGCATCTGCATACAAAACACAAGCTACATTGGAAAAAACACATGAAAAACCTGCAAACACCTGAGTCTCACTCTGCTGCTTCAATTGTCTCAGCCTCTAGCACCAACAACAAGGCCACCTGCCTCACCCCAAAGGCAGAATGTGAGACCACCAGCAGCAGCTCCATCACCAAACATGTCCACACCATCCCAGGGAAGCATTCAGATTTCCATCCTGCAAACTTTAGAGCAAAAACGTAAGCCAGGCGTATCTCACCCACAAGCCTTGTGCTGGCTTTTTAAATGGCTAGTTTTAAAGATCTAATGGTGGTGGCTGTTCAACAATATGCTGCTTCTAGCTGCCACTACTTTTCTCGCCAGGCCATCACTGCCCTGCACCAGCAGGTTGTTGGCAAAATAAGGTGTGAGCTGGGCAAAACCATTAGTTCCAGTGTCCACATCACCACTGACATGTGAACAATTAAGCATGGACAGGGACATTACATCTCTCTAGTGGCAGCTGGGACTGAGGTGGGACACAATGTGGTGCATATCCTTCGAACACCCAGGATTGCTAGAATTCAGTCGATGACTGTTGCCTCCCCCTACTCTGATTCCTCCTTATGTAGTCAGTGCAGCTCCTGTTGAAAGAGGAAAGATCCTCCACTGCCCAGGAGCTGTGGACCGGCATCCAGGAGCAGCCAGATGAGTGGCTGCTACCATTGCACATGAAGCCCAACAAGGTTGTTTGCGACAATGGGTGTAACCTTGTAACAGCCTAGGGCTGAGCCGGGTTGAGGCACATGCCTTCCTTTGCACATGCCAGAGCTGCTGCATAAAGTGCAGATTATGTGCACACAGTTTAGGTGCTCCCACCCTGCTGCTGCTCATCTGACTGCACTGCAGAGGAAATTTATACTTCCCATCCACTGCTTCATATGTGACTTGACAACCAGGTGGATGGAGGTGATCGTCACAATAAAAGCCACCTTCAATGTGAGCATCATCAGGGAAGCCGCCATCATGGGTTCAAAGGGGGCCCCTGAAGTGCTGATAGGACCAGATTGAGATCCCAGGGACACCATCAAGCCAAGGCGACGTATGCCCTACCTAATCGGAGAATGTTCATCTGTCAGCAGTGACCTCACCATGTTCCTGAAGAGCCGTCACCTCTGCACTGGAAGATGTACTCATGCCCTTATTTAATGCCATACCTAAATATGTTGCCACCATGTAGGGAACTACCTGGGACTTGGGGTACTTGATCATCACCCCCCCCGAAAGTTCCAGTGTGGACAGGACCGTCCGAATATCCCGACCGAACTGGTCGAGTTGAGATTTGTCACAAACCTGGATTTTGTGACAACCAAACGTGCATAGCCCATGGACCACAGGCTTTTCTGCACCCCTGGGCATTGGGGAGGCAGGTAATGGGGCTGGGGGTTAATGGTAAGTCACCCGCTTGCCACAGGTGAAATGCCAGCTGCTTGAGCCTTGTATAGGAGTCTCATGGACCCCTTACAAGTCCTCAAAGAGTTAAATGTGAAAAAACACACAAACACACCAGAAAAAAATACTTTTTTTATTACTTTTATCCCCCCCCCCCCCATATGTACCTTTAAGTCATACTCTGTGGTGACCAGCTTCAGTTGAGCTTATTGCTCCCTTTTTATTGCTATTATCTGGAAAAACTGATTCACACCAGTTACAAATCTCACTGTCAGGGCAAATAGTCACAAAAATATCAGAAGATCCTTTTGTAGCCAAGACAATTTAGGTTTATACAGCTGTTCCTGTAACTGACAGAAGGAGAGACTGGTGAATTCCAGGCTTCCCCCATCTATCTAAGAACAATTCCATGGTCAACTAGATATGGACTTATATGGACTTAGAGTCAGTGGAAGAAACTGATTTCTGAAATTTCCTGGGAGTAGGCCTGAGAGAAGTTTGGTCCCCTTCCATATAGTGTATAGTAACACAGCGTATACCAAATTGCACTTTATGGATTTCTGTAACCTGTGAGCCTTTTAATCCAACCAAATAAAGGAAGAATTTTAACCTGGGTGCTGGCTGATACTGAGATTGCTACTAGTTACAGGTGGATTAGGATTATCTTTATAATACTGGTGAGATGTTAGCCCTTTTAACCCATTACATATATGACAAATAAACCTAAATTGGCTACTTTTGTTACTATTTGTCCTGACAGTGAGATTTATTTACTGGTGTGAATCGATTTTTTGTTGTCTTGGGACAACCCAGATAACAGCAAAAAAAAGGGAGCAAGGAGCTCAACTGAAGCATTTTCAATGTGCCTCTACTCCATATCTACTCCATTTCCTGCAGCAGTAGATGCTTTAGCGGGTCTCCAAATTTTGACCCTTCTCTCCTTTTCAATTTTTCATAGCCATGCTTCAAATTTAGTCGCACGGTGCCCTCGTCTCTTGGTGCTCCAAGTGTGTGCAAGCCTGGCAACCAAGACAACATTGGCTTGCCAAGTTCACATTTGGAGTGCCCAGGGATGGGGTGACTATTTGACATAATTTGCGGTCATCGGGGAATAGAAAGCAAAGGAAGGGTAAACTTTGCAGACCCTCTGAAGCATTTACAGCACGCTGTAGAAAATGGACACACATGAGACAGGATTCAGGCGAGCTCTTTGCTGCCTTATTATTTCCACTGCTTAGACTGCCCCATTAATTTTAGCTTCATTCAGGATTCCCTCATCCCCAGCAGTACCGAAAGTACCAATTCAATGTTTCAGTACCAGTAGAATGAGCAGCGCTTACACATTATTTAAATAATTCGAGCAGGTTTCGTAACACACATGTGCCTGGTTTCTTGGCTCTCACTGGTGTATATAAATAACAGCAATTCAACAATCTAGTGCAGAACTCGGGAGTGCCCTATATAGCAGGCGCAGCCCATTTGAGGGAAACACTATTAGTCTTTGGTTAAATAGACTTAATATGAATAGAAAAAAAAGTAAAAAGTAAATTTTTTTTAAAGGGAAAACCTTAAAACGAAAAGGTATTAGCATTGCCTTATTTTTCAAGATTGTCCAGCCTTCCTAGGCTCAGTAATTCAAATCATTTGTTTATTCCTCAGCAATGTAGGCTGGGAATAGATGAGGACTGGAAGTGAGAGCTGATAGCAGTACATGCTGGGAATAGACCAAAGAAGAAATATCTGACAATAATACATGCTGTGAATAGACATCAGACTGAACATGTTTAAAGAAGATTTGGGAACCATTATTGCCACCTCCTGAGAGCTCTATCAGCAATACATATGGAAACCGGCAACAACACATCTTTTATAAAATATCTTGAAAAACAGATTTTTGAAGAGTGAATTTATTTCCATACATTTACTGACCAAGAACATCACTCCCAGATAGTGGGAAAAATCATGCAACCCAGTTCTTGCACAATTTTGGACTGACAGAAACAATGTGTCTGCAATGCTTAGACAAGGTTAAAACCTGAACAACAACCATTTTTAACAAAAACAAATGATCCCTGTGATTGGCCACAACCAATTACGTGGTTCAAAGGTCGCCCCTGGTGATCACATAACCGCAGCGGCCAATCGCGGGCCTTGTTTTAGCCAGGTGAGTGATTTGAAAGGATATATTATTTTTTATAACAGGAGTTAGGATGCCCTTCTGCACAGGGAACAACAACCATTTTTTAAATGGGTGTTGTTACAGTTTAAATACTTACAAAACCATAACCCATCCCCTTGTAAACTGTCATTGTGAATAGGGGGATTTCAGGGCTTTTTGATGCATTCCTTTTTGGTGTCATAGAAAAAGTAATACGCTGACCTAAGAAGAGACCTATGCATTGTTCAATGACCAAAAGGAAACTAAAAGGGTAAAACATAAAATGTTTAAAGTAAGACACTTCTGATGCAGTTGGCAATTATGTTGTGCCCCAAGGAGTACATTTTGGGAATAGAAGGCGCACTGCAATAAGAAGCTGACAGCAATGTGCACTATAAATATAAGGCAAGCAGATTATGGTGAGATCAGGATCTGAAGCTATGACCAGCTCCTGAGCTTCTGCCTTATAACTACCTAGACTTATGTTATTCTTTAATATTGTCTTATCTAGGAGAGGGGTCCTCAACCTTTATTACCTTGAGATCCACATTGCACATATTTGCAAATGTACACAAAAGAAATTCCTTCAAAGGTTAAAAAGCCAACTAAAAAGGATCGCTGAAAAACACATTCCTCCACCTGCCTCCTAGTATGGCCCGAACATTGGGCCTGGAGCCTAACCATAAAATTGCAAATATTCCAAAGAACCCAGGGCAAAAAATATATAAGCAGAAAGAATTTTTGTGCAGGGTGTGACAAAATTGAGTCCATCAACTAATGTATCACACCCGTCCCACAGTTCATGCACCACTCTTGATATGTGGCTGTTTACAGAGCAATTGTTTTCCAATAGATCAGATTCCAATATCCCAAAGGGCATGCACCATCAAGTAAAACACACGTGTTCACAAATGTGCGCTTACCAGAGCATTATAAAAATTACGCCTTATCATTAACTGGGGCCAGCTCAGAGCTTCATTGTTGTCTCAATATTTAGATTCCATGTGTTTCAAAACTCCTTATATATCTCAGGCCGTCATCACCAGATACAAACAAGATGCAGACGAAGGACATACAAATCTAGTGCAACCCAGTTTAAAATTTGCAATATATTTTAATAATAAAGTGCACTCACAAAGATCCAAGGTTAAAAAAGCAGATATCCAAACAATCGAAGTAGTCCTCCTTTCCCCTCTCCACTATGGCCGTTAGTAGGTATGGGTACAATGCAGACTGAAAAACTTCAATAGAGGTGTTCTGTCCCTTTAAATCAAAAAGAAATGCCGCTGCCCCGCCTGACGCGTTTCAGCTGCTTAGTAGCGGGCGGATGTCTACTATATCGCCACGAAAGCCTTTGAAAAAGCTGTTAATCAGTGAAATGCGTCAGGCGGGGCAGCGGCATTTCTTTCTCAGGCTTGTTAGTTCCACACAAAGGCAGCCCATAGGTTCTTTATCTCCTGACAGGGTCCTCTCCAGACATCCTGAAACCCTTGCATGCTGGAGCACTATAACCTTCTGTGCTACAAGAAGTTATAACCAAGTACCCCCAAGGGGGTGAGCAACAAGAAGGGGCTTTACATACCTCATAGTACTTTTAAAACAAGAAGAGAGAATGTTTCATTGTTAAAATATTATAACAGACCAGTCAGACACCACCTGTTGGTACCCCCTGGGGTACACATGGTGCAGTTTAAGAAACAGTTCTCTAGAGTACCATCTGCTGCTGCCTTGTGTTGCCACTTTAAATCACAGCTGGGAATAGGTTGAAGCATCCAAACGAATTTGGAGAGGAAATCTGTTTGAATAGATCTTGACTTGAAAATATAAACTGGTTTACTGAAATTTAACCCAGCACCAGTTCTTTTTAGTTTACTGCAGTTCTTTATCTTTAAACAATCAGGGCCTAACAGAGAATGAAATCGCTATTATCTCTTATTTTATAATTTTTCTTCACTAACTTCTATAATTGCTAATTATCATGTCACTGTGCTGCCTTTTTCAGAGTGATATTTTAATGTAGACAATACTTTAAAGGCTAAAGTATTTCAGTAATGTTTATTGGCTTAATTGAGTTTTATGTTTCTGTAAGTCAGAATGGTGCTGTCATTGCCAACGGAGATGGCTTTTACTTTGTGATTTCAGGCTGCTGCGCACAGTGCCAAAACCACTGGTAAATGGTTTACTGACCATGGTATTACTGTGCTCAATTGGTCTGCCAACTCTCCTGACCTGAACCCCATAGAGAATCTGTGAAATATTGTGAAGAGAAAGTTGAGAGACGAAAGACCCAACACTCTGGATGAGCTTAAGGCCGCTATCGAAGCATCATGGGCCTCCATAACACGTCAGCAGTGCCACAGGCTGATTGCCTCCATGCCACGCCGCATTGAAGCAGTCATTTCTGCAAAAGGATTCCCGACCAAGTATTGAGTGCATAACTGAACATAATTATTTGAAGGTTGACTTTTTTTTTATTAAAAACACTTTTCTTTTATTGGTCGGATGAAATATGCTAATTTTTAGAGATAGGATTTTGAGGTTTTCATGAGCTGTATGGCAAAATCATCAGTATTAAAACAAAAAAAGACCTGAAAATTTTCAGTTGGTGTGCAATGAATCTCAAATATATGAAAGTTTAATTTTTATCATTTCATTATGGAAAATAATGAACTTTAGCACTATATGCTAATTTTTTGAGAAGGACCTGTATATAAATGACACATCATTGCTGGAGCATAATACCAAGAATTCAGCAATGAAAGCCTGTTCCTGAATATACCTCGAAAATTAGTGTCACCATTTACAGGTGCTACTGACCATTTACCTTCTGTAGAGCTTCTCCACTTCCCACTGTCCACTAAGGACTTATATATGCAGGGGCTTCAATAAGTTATGTACTTCAATATTAAAACAACATTTTCTGAGCGGAAGGAACTACTACTTTTCAATGATATACCCCTTGACTTCCAGTGATTGGATATGGGAGACTTTTTTTACTGCCTCTTTAACTGAATTTTAATTGACCATGCAGAAATTCCCAAAGGTACAAATGTAATCACTTGGAGCCAGGTCTGGAATGTAGGGTGGATGGTTAGATTCCCGTGATAGCACATTCCCTGATAGCAGCTTGTGATTTGCAAGAATTGTGAGCTGCTGACACAGCAACACACCTGCTGCTGACTGCTGCATGCAAAATGTCTTTGAAGTTGGTGAACCTTTGTGGGTCAGTTTTTTTGAGTCTTGTTTGGTCTCAGGTTCATGGTGGTGAACTCATGTTTTATCACCCATAACAATACAAGAATAGAAATCTCCTAGCTTTTCTCTAAGCATGTCTCAATTCTTTTGGCTAAATAGCTGGCCACGTGCGTTCTGCTCAGACGTCAACATTTGTGGTATCCATCGGGAACTGACATCATCAAAAGATCATGAATGATACTGGAAACTGTGCCAACTGAAATAAAAAAATAAATTATGACCCAATTATCAAATCCTGGCCTCCAATTTACCGCACATTTCCTCAGAAGATGCTTTAACAGGTCACCTTTAATGAAGGTAAACTCCAAATGATCCCATTTAAATAGCTTGACCCAAAATCCTTTCATGGATTTCTTTAAGCTTCTTTTTTAAGAAATGCTTGTATCGGACTGAAACTGCTAATGTGCATGGTATGGTGTGTACAGCGCTCTTACACTGACGGAACTTACTAGGATAGATAACTTATTGAAGGTCCTTGTTCTTATAGGCCTATTAAGGTTCATGGTCTGGTAAGGAACACAAAGTCTGGTACTACAAAAGTTTTGCAAAAGGAACTGTTCTACTCTGCTTCAATAAGAGGGCGGGCCATGTCCTGATGCATTAAAGGAAGAGCATAAACACTATTAATTCTGTGCGGGAAAGCCATTTCCACTCCAGAACAGACAGGACATGTTACCCCCTTCATTATGCAGTGGGGCAGACTATTGTACAGTAGCAAAAACATGTGTTTGGGGGGTAAACAGGTCAATACTGGACAGGTGAAAGCCTGGGAGCCCTAGGGGGCACAGTACTTGCCTAACCTTGGGCTGTGATAACCCATGCTATGGCAATGATGAGGAGGAAAGCAATTGAATTGAGCTGGGCAAATTGAGTGGATTTTGTATTATTTGCACAGCTATCTTCTTATGTGCTGCATAACAATAACAATAATAATGGACATTTTTTATGGATGTTTTTTCCAATGTAAAATCTAAAACTGTAAAGCAAACCTTGAAATGTATATGAGATATGAGATATACCCTATGTAGTGTAATGGATAAAGACAGCTTCTGATTTCTTAATTCATCTCCTAAATCCCTTGCAAGCCAATCTAGACATAAAGTCTGCAAGACTGATTACTGTTTCTGCATGTTTAAATGATCTGAAATAGCTAATTTCCATGAACTCTCAAGACGCCCAAGCTAATATCTGCATATGTAAATGCGGGTGCACAATTTGCCATTTAATTAAGATCTAAACCATCAGGTCCATTCTTAACCTACTGGAACAAGAAGATCACTGGCAAGTTTTTGAACGAACAATAGGTCACATCATTTTTGGCTACATTATTAGCATATTCAAGTTTTCATTATCCCCAAAAAAATAAGATGCGATCTCCCATACCTAATATACACTGGTTTTTCTGGATTTAACATGGACAGTGGGAGCCAAAAATTACTAAATGCGCTAAATTGGGACTGTATTATACTGGACTTATAATATTAGAACTGGCAGTGAACCAGCAATCTGCCATCTATCATTGGCCCAAGTCCGCTGGTCTACCTGCTGAAACACTTGCTATTGTGCTTGTGTGTGTCTGATGTATTTGTGTGGTTATTTCTTGCAGCCTAAGGCTCCCAGCTCTTTCTTTTTCTTTCATTATCTTCTCTGTCTTTCCTATGAATTCATGCGTCTGACCCACCTTCACTTGGTTGGAGCATTGCGCCTGCTAACCTGAGTGAGCCTTGAATCATGTGTTGGTGCTCTAGCCCTCCAGACTCTATATTGGGGCTCATGAGTCACGCCCTTCTTAGTCTTTGCTGGGCGATGGCCCTCCATTGTCTGTGCTTTGTTATTTGTATCTGGGTCACAACCCTCCATTGTCAGTGCTCTGTTATCTGTATCGGGACCACTGCTCTCCATTGTCTGTGCCCTGAGGAAATTTAGGAGCCACAGCACTCAACCCTGTTAGCTTGCAGACCAGCCTACAATCTGTCTCTAAACTCGGTTAAAAACAGAGGGCTTGGTCACACACATCTGCAGAAGTATGCTTAAGCTGCACCACCACGCCAAGGTGCCTCTATGGGTGCAGTCCTAACTCTAATCTATGAGAGCCCCACTTGGGACATACAATGCAAGAGATAAAATGGGAGCAGCTTACCTGAGGTTGCCCTAAACCTCATGTGCAAGCCATGGGGTGGAAGGGTCAAGACCTTGCAATTCAACCTAGACCCCACACCCCATGTGCTTGCACAAATTCAAAGTGGACAAAAGGGGAGTGGCAGCTGCTCAGACCATTTTATAACTAACCTGGGAGGTGCAAGTCAGCAGGGCAATTAGGTTACTAAAGACTTAAAGGAGCTGCAGCACTCAACCCTGTTAGCTTGCAGACCAACCTATAATCTCTCTAAATCTGGTAAAAACAGAGGCTTGGTCACACACATCTGCAGAAGTATGCTTAAGCTGCACCACCACGCCAAGGTGCCTCTATGGGTGCAGTCCTAACTCTAATCTCTGAGAGCCCCATTTGGGACATACAATGCAATAGATAAATTGGGAGCAGGCTTACCTGAGGTTGCCATAAACCTCAAGTGCAGCCCATAGGGTGAAAGGGTCAAAGACCTTGCAATACAGCCTAGACCCCACACCCTTTGTGCTTGCACAAATTCAAAAGAAACAAAGGAGGGGTGGCAGCCGCTCAGACCATTTTATAACTAGACTTTTGTATCCTGATTGCCCTGCTAATGTGCACCTTCCAGGTTAGTTATAAAATGGTCTGAGCGGCTGCCACCCCTCCTTTGTTTCATTTGAACTTGTGCAAGCACATGGTGTGTGGGGTCTAGGCTGTATTGCAAGGTCTTTGACCCTTCCACCCCATGTCTTGCACTTGAGGTTTAGGGCAACCTCAGGAAAGCCTGCTCCCAATTTATCTGTTGCATTGTATGTCCCAAATGGGGCTCTCAGAGATTAGAGTTTTCCATACGGAAACAAATGGGCCCAACATCACGAGCTGTCCCCTACCTGTTAGAAAGCTTGAGCTGTTCCAACTTTTCTACTAGTATGTTTGGCTTGATGGTATTAAAAGTTGAACTAAAGTTAATTAAGAGGATCCTGGCATATGAGTTTGCCTGATTTGTGTGCTTCATAATTAAGATTTAGAATGCTTCAGTTGTGTTCAACTGACCAAAGAACACATACCAGATTTTCTCCCATAGCCAAACTACATTCAAACCAAACAGTGCACCCTCCTTATTAAAGGAGCACCCGAACTGAATAAAAATTCTGACAACCTTGTGGTTTTTTTCTCCTGGTAGGAATAAAATCCAGGGGTGACAGGTTTAGTGTATCAGGGGTGACAGAACCTGTCACCCAATTTACTCTTCCCTCCATTAATAAAAATAAAATACAAGCCTGGCTGGATATTTCTTGATGTGGGGTGTATAAGTGACCCCTTCTCTCACCATCCAGCATCACGATAGTGCTCCTTTAAGTAAATTGTGGCTTATGGAGTTATTAGAGGTAAAATTTAAAATTTACTTGTATAGATTATTCATGTTACTCCTCTGGGGGTAGCTTAGATCTATAGTCATGTCTTTTCTGTTGCATTTGACCCTTTGTGGTAAGCAACCATGATGGTAACCTAACATTAATTTTCCATCTGGCTGAGACCAGAGCTATTACTTGCACATCATCTCCATATTTTTGCTGGTCACCACATAGTTTGTGAAATACATTTTTTGTCTATGATGATGAGCAAGAATGTAAATTTGTAAGATCTACCAAAACTGGACCAAAATACCAAAAAGAACACTCAATTAATGTTGGGCTTCGAGCCCCCTAATATCAGCTTTTAGCAAAGCATAGGTTAGGAAAATTTTTAGAGGTCTTTTCATGGTAGTCCATCGGATGTCTGCCATTTTTTTTTCAGATAGCGATAAGGGCTGTTGTTGTAGTAAGTAGAACTTTGGGTTCAGCATTTTCACAGGAAATTTTTGAATGGCTCTTCTACTGTATTAGCTCATAATGGTTCTTCTGCCATCACAGGAAACTACTGGAAGACGCTTCTTGTCACCTAAATAAAAGGAACTGCAGAACTGCCTCTTATAATTTCAGAGGCCTCTTATCATTTTGGTATCTGTGTATATTTCTAATTTCAGAGCAGGAATATAGCCAGCAGTGAGAAAAATCAGTTTAATGCCAATCCCTGTGTATGGCAACTTCACATTAACAATGCTTGTATTTTTTTCTTATAAGTACAGGAACTGTGGGGCTTACTCTTATTAAAGTACAGCTGCATGTATACAAGCACACTGGCCCCCGCAGAGGTATTGATTTTCATCATGGATCAGACTCTATCTGTTGAAATTTAATTTTGCCTGTGAATTGTTCAACGGTTTGATCAATATATTGTTTAGGCACATAATGAATTTTCATTATGGTTAGGATTTTTTACAGGAGTTCACTTTTATCAAAAGGAACTTTTCTATTTTCTGGTAATATTACCATTAGAACCTAGACCAGGGGTTCCCAACCCATGGTGTAAGTACCTTTGGTGGTAATCAAGAGCCTGTCAGGTGGTACTTGTCCAGGTCACAGACTATTCTGTACCCCAACCTGATCTTATGCCATCTAAACTTTACTCATGTCTAATTTATTTCAATTAAAAAATGCTCCAATAGGAAATATTTATGTGCATTTTTGTGCATCACACTTGACATAGTGGTTTTGTTTGCTTTTTAGTAATGACAACCCATACACACAACCCAGGGATACTTTAGAGAATGGAAAGTGATACCTAAGGAAAAAGGGAATCCATGACTTAGACAATAATCTCTCTTTTTTAATGGTTTTGCAAGAAATGTTTTATCTTAAGGTTATACAGAAAACCTGTACCTGTTAAACTGTCCAGATGCAGTGAACTCTTCAAAATAGAAGATATTTTAACTTAATGTGTATTAAGCACAAAGCAAAGGCTCTCAAAACACAACTTCTTCAAATCTCTCTAAATCATTTAATTAACCCCCATAGCTTACTGAAGTATAAAGTTTAAAAGAGTGGCAGGCTGATTCATTACTAACACCAGGTAGCAACAGATGAGTGTCTGTAGTGAGGATTTCAGAGCGACCGCTAGTAGTCGCTGTGCTCCGCCGTGGATCTTTGTTTCAGAGCGCCTCAGTCGCTGGCCGGCATTGATGAATATGTTGTGTGAGTCGCAATACTACGCTGTATGGGAGCGAACGGTAGCACCAGCTCAGTGCGACTGACTGACACCACATTCATAAAAAAAAACAGCCTCAAACATCGGCGGCGCTCAAAATCGGGTCGTTGTAGCCCAGAGCGCCAGAAGCTGTGTGTTTAAAGCCTGTTTTTGAACATGTATCCACTAGTAACAAAGCGAAAACATATGGACATACATTGTTATTACATTGTAACAGGAACACTTTAATACTAGACATGTAAGGACAATTCTGCATAAAAATATAAAAAAAACCAAAAAGTTTTCAAAAATGTCATTTTCTAGGCCAGGATACATGTCAGAAAGTTTAGAGATTTTATTAAAAAAAAAATTTAAAATTGGGATCAGGAAA
The DNA here is from genome assembly GCA_027917425.1 of Gastrophryne carolinensis. NCBI lineage: Eukaryota > Metazoa > Chordata > Amphibia > Anura > Microhylidae > Gastrophryne > Gastrophryne carolinensis. The sequence goes on from CM051236.1 coordinate 144,716,659, forward strand.
GGGATTTAAGGATTGTCCATAGAAATGTATGGGAGAGCGCCAGGTAATACGTGGCGCTCTGCAAAGTAGAACGCCGGCGCTGTACGCTGTGCCTGAGATAATGATGAACCGTACGCTACATGGCGTTGTTTCAGTCGCTCAACCAGATTCGGCTTCATAAATGTGTAATTGCGTGCCGTGTCCGGCGTTCACCTGCCGCTACCTGCTGCTACCTGCCACTTACAAGGCACTACCTGGCGCTATCCCTTCATGAATAAGGCCCAAAATATTCAAGGTGCTATTTACAATGTTACAGCTAAAGATATATAACTATATAGATTATGGTTTGGTGATCAGTTTAGATGAGAAGTGCTACAAAAGGGATAAGGGTCCTTGATCTGCATTTGTCAGTCCCGGATGAAAGATGGAATCCTAGTTCCTCATATTACCTCATATGTACCACAAGGTTCAGTCCTAGGACCCCTACTTTTTTCAACTTTATACTTCTGGTCTAGGACAACTAATAACCTCGCTAGGCTTCCAATATCACTTTTATGCAGACGACACTCAGATCTACCTCTCTGGCCCGAATCTCTCTTCTATCCTCTCTCGCCTTCCTGACTGTCTAACAGCCGTCTCTTCCTTCATGACATCTCGCTCTCTTAAACTGAACATGGACAAAACAGAACTGGTCCTTTTCCCACCATCTCACTCCCCTCCCCTCTCTAACACCACAATCTCTGTAAATAATCTTACAATAACTGCAACTCATCAAGCTCGATGCCTGGGTGTCATTCTGGACTCCTCTCTCTCCTTCAGACCTCACATTCACTCCCTAGCCACCTCCTGTCCCCTCCAACTCAAAAATTTCTCTTGCATCCATCCCTTTCTCTCACCTGTCACCACTAAAATGCTAGTGCACGCCCTGGTCATATCCCGACTGGACTACTGCAACACCCTCCTCTGTGGTTTGCCAACAAACAGACTGGCTCCCCTCCAATCTATTCTAAACTCTGCTGCTCGCCTCATCCATCTCTCCTCTCGCTTCTCCAGTGCTACTCCCCTCTGTCAATCCCTCCACTGGTTACCTGTCTCCCATAGAGTTCAGTTCAAACTTCTAGTGCTAACCTACAAAGCTCTCTCTAACCAGGCCCCTTCCTACATTTCATCTCTGATCCAGCATTACCAACCAAAGCGCAACCTCCGCTCTGCCTCTGACATTCTCCTGTCCTCTTCCTTGGTTACTTCCTCGCACTCCCGCCTTGAAGACTTCTCCCGTGCATCCCCACTTCTCTGGAATGCACTCCCCCGCTCGATCCGCCACTCTCCATCACTCCAAGCCTTTAAAAGCGCCCTCAAAACTCACTTCTTCAGACAAGCATATGACCTGGCGTAAGCAACTCCTATAACCTTCAATGGCACATGCAGCCATACTCAAGCTCTACCACTTGTGACCCCGCCCCCTTTGTCTCCACCCCCATCCTTTAGAATGTAAGCTCGCAAGGGCAGGGCTCTCCTCCCTATTGTCTTCTGTGCTCACAACACTTGGTTTTAACCTGTGGCTTCTAATTTTGTATTGTTCTCTGTGCTATATGTTTTACCTTGTCTGTATTCGTACCTTGTAAAGCGCTACGGAAGTTGATGGCACTATATAAATAAACATTAATAATAATATTATAGATGTTTATTATATACAGTAATACAGTGTGCTGAAATGTGTGGGGTTGACAGGTGCTGTAACTAGAGTGTGCATCTCATTTGCTATCCAGCTATGCATAGCTGTAGTTCAGACTGAGTGGCCCTAAGTGCCACGTTGGTGCAAATTAGGGTAAAGAAAAATATAATTTATATTTTTTTTCACACTTGCGCATGTTGCTGTACTGCAAGAAACCCATTTCAGATTTCACTGTGCTGGTGGTTTGGTCATAACACTATATAGAGATTTTGCCACAAAAAGCAGGTAACAGTCATTCCAAATTGAGATACACGGTTTGGAGGTACACTGTAGGGGTTACAAACAAAAGTGTGGCATGCTTTTTCTATTTATTCCTCTGTAATGCAATACCCCTAAATAAAGTCCAGTGTGAACAGTTGCCTTTAGTAAAGCTGCAGCTGTTCTTTTAAGGCCCCAGAGGTTTGTTAGAGAACACTGATGAACAAACAGCATCAGGAAAACCAAGGAACAAATAGTTCAGGGATACCATTGCTGCAAAGTTTATTGCAAGGTTAGGTTTTAAAAAAATATTATATTTTGGCCCTTATTCATCAAGCGATAGCGCCAGGTAGTGTCTGACGAGCGCCAGGTAGCGGTAGCTAACGGCGACTACCGACTCAAGTACGCCCGGCGGCGGTCACAATGACGCATTTATCAAGCAAAATGAGGCTAGCGCCGGCGAGAGCGACGGCTAGCGCGGCATTCATCATGAAGCCGCCTGGACCGAACAGCGCCGCTGCAAATTCCCTCACAGCGCCAGGTATGAGCTGTCGCTCCCTGGCGATGTCCAATGCTTTTCAATGGAGCAATCTATAATTATTCATAATTAATTGGTATTAATTTTTTTTTTTTTTTTTAATGTCAAAAAATCGGAGACCACTTCTGCAATGTTAGGATTTATTTTTAAGTCAAAAAAAAAATTAAAAAAAATATGTGCAGAATTGATCTAACAGGTCTAAGATTAATGTATTCATATTACAAAATGATTCTAAAAACATGTATAATGTTACATTCAAAAAATATGGTTGTTTAGGGGTTAAAAACTAGTTAATACACATCGCCGCAAGCGCTCTGGGGTTTAAACAAGGAATGGACAGCGACAGCACATTCAGAGCGTGATTTGTTGATGAATATGAAGCTAGCCGTTCGCTCTGGCCATTCGTTGTCAGGCGCTCACATACAACGCTGGACCTGTGAAACAGCGACCCCCCAGCCCGTATTCAACATTACCGCACACCGACTGAGTCGCTGTCATCAAGCTAACGCCGGCCAAGCACAGCGAATACTGGCTGGCGCTGAAAAAATCACGCTACAGTCGCTCATCTGTCGCTACCTGGCGCTATTGATGAATCGGCCTCCCCGGCTCAATTGCAAACCTACCAAGACATGTCTATCCCCAGACATGCAAGTCACCCAGTTTTTACCCTCCCTCTCCGGTCACAAGCTGGTATCACTCGGCACCCTGGCCCCTAGCAGAAAAGCGGCTGAACTGTTGTCCCCCTAGCCACAGAACTGTGTTTAGTGAGCACTGTGACCTTGGGAAAAACTGTGCCAGCGACCGACTTGCTCTGACAGCCCCTTCCTGTCACTGTCAGAGTTTATACGCACAGGGTAGACAGCATGCAGATTGATAATAGCTTTCTGCATGTTATTCCCTGAGTGCAGGAGATTAGAACTATGTGGCTGTGGAACTTGGAAGCTACAGAGCAGAGATAGAGCAGGTAAGTAACTATGGGGTTTATTCATCAAGGGATAGCGGCAGGTAGGGCCTCATAGCGTCAGGCAGTGCCTAGTGAACGCTGGGCGCTGTACGCAAAACCACATTTTTTAAGGCAATGGTGAGCCACTCTAACAGCGCCATGTAGCGTACGATTCATCATTACAGGCAGCTCAGCGTATATCGCTGGCGATCTAGCTTCCAGAGCGCCAGGTATTACCTGCCACTACCTGTCGCTCTCCCATACATTTCAATGGGTGTTCCTTTTCTTCTGTTTAAACAGGGTTTTTTGTATTTCATTTTTTTTTCTCTCAAATAATTGTGTGACCTCTCCTGGCCTAGAAAGAGTCATTTTTGAAAACTATTTTTATGCAGAATTGTCATTACACGTCTGGCACTAATATGTTAATGTCACAATGTTACAACAATGTAATTCCATGTGTTTTCGCTTTGTTACTGGTGGATATGTGTTCAAAAATAGACTTTAATCACACAGTATCTGCTGCTCTATGTTATAGGGACCAGATCCAGAGCGCCTACGCTCTGTGAGTCTGTTTTTTTGTTGAATATGGTGTGAGTTGCTGAGAGTCGGTCGCAATGAGCCCAACATAAATCAGATTCATCAATGCGGGCCAGGTTACTCCAGTGACTGACGCACTCTGTTACAGTGCCGTTAGCCGATCACAGTGTATACTAGCGGTCGCTCTTAGCGCCTCTGTACAGACGCTCATCTGCCGATACCTGGGGCTAGTAATGAATTAGCCTGCCTGTGAGAACAAGGGTTGTTTATTGTCGGTCGGGTCTGTAGCTGGCTTGTAATTTATTTAGTGCACACTGCAGACTGTGCATGCCAAAAAGTAATTTAAGTGGACAAAAACCCAGTTTTGCTGCCATCCTCCTGAGTTTTGGTCCACTTAGAGAAACAAAACCTGGGATTTTCACTTTTTCACGTTTTGCTCCTTTTTCAGGAGGCATCCTGATTAGGGAGGCCCTATGGAGGAGGAGAAAACCACATGAAAGTGTAAATCTTGGGTCTTTTTAATCTTTAAAGAGAAGCAACAGCCTCAGTCTAAAAGACTCCATCATCGCTCATTCCTCATCGCTGGAGAATTCTGATTTGGGACACCGCACTTAAGTGAAACCGCAGCAATCACCCCAGTATACTCACATAGCCAGTGATTCCATGCATACACCAGCTGCGACTGCATCCCCACTCACCTTTATATCAGGCACCAAGCATTTGTGAATGGCTGGCACAAGTACGCAGAGGAGCGGGGGTGCAGATAGTGGGGTTCACTTGATTCATCTTTCATAGCCAATCAGGGCTAAGAAAGAAATGATTGGAGTGCTGGCACTGATTACCTGGGCATGTGCTGTGAGACTGACGTAAAATACATTTTTAAGGGCTAGCCAGGTGCTTTCACACAGTGGGACATCTCAAATCCCACAATGGACCGAAACAGCACCTGAAAGAGGGAAAATCCCAGTTATTGTTCCTCTTTAAATCAAAGCAAACGTTTTCCTGATCCCACCTCAAGTTTCGATCCGCTTTAAGAAGAACAAAACCTGGTATTTTCACTCTCAACCAGTTTTGTTCCTCTTCCAGGTGTTTTTCTTGGTTTTTGTGAGTCTGTTGCACCTGCCACTGTATGCCTGAAACCACGACACTCAGGCATACAGCGTCAGGTGCAATACAAAAAAAATCCCCCCTAATGTTTTAAGAGCTTTCTGAGCAGTGATGAGTAGTTACAGATTCTGGCCAGAAATATTGGACGATTGCACAAAGATTAAAGACAATTTTGCCTGTTATTCAGAAGCAGGGCTTTCAGGTGTGTAGCAAAATGGCTGCTCCCATGCAGCTCAGGAGCGCAACATTTGCATGCTATTCCATAGCATCGGCCTGAGGTTTAGCCCTTCCAAATGTCACTGATTACCAGAGGCAGTGTTTACTAAGCTTTGTTTTTTTGCTTGGAGATCTGCTTTAAGTTAAAAGCGTAAGAGGCACCCCCTTACATTAACAGACGGGGAGGCCGATTCATTAATAGCGCCAGGTAGCGACAGATGAGCGCCAGTAGCGTGATTTTCACAGTGCCAGCTAGTATTCGCTGTGCTTGGCCGGGGTTTGCTTGTTGACAGCGACTCAGTCGGTGTGCGGTAATGTTGAATACGGGCTTAGGGGTCGCTATTTCACAGGTTCAGCGTTGTATGGGTGCGCCTGACAGCGAATGGCCAGAGCGAACGGCTTGCTGCAGATTCATTAACAAATCACGCTCCAAATTTTTTCGCGCTGTGAATTCCTTGTATAAACCCCAGACCGCTGCCGGCGATGGATTTAAAATAGTTTTTAACCCCCAAACAACCATATTTTTTGATTGTAAAATTATACAAGTTTTTATAAACTTCCCGTAATATGAATACATTAATATCAGACCTGTAATATCAATTCTGCACAAAATCTTTTTTTTTTTTTTTTATACCTTAAAAAAAAATCCTAACATTGCAGAAGTGGTCACAGAATTTTTGGCCTTTAAAAAAATAAAAAAAACATTAATAGCAATTAATTATGATTAGTTAAAGATTGCTCCATTGAAATGCATTGGACATCGCCAGGGAGCGACAGGTCATACCTGGCGCTGTGATGGGATTAGCAGCGGCGCTGTTCGTTGCAGTCGGCTACATGATGAATCCTGCGCTAGCTGTCGCTCTCGCCGGCGCTAGCCTCATTTAGCTTGATAAATGCGTCATTGTGGCCGACGCCGGGCGTACTTGAGTCGGTAGCCGCCATTAGCTGGCGGGACCTGGCGCTCGTCAGACACTACCTGGCGCTATCGCTTGATGAATAAGGGCATAATACTAATACTTGTCTTTAAATAATATAATATTATAACAATAATTCAGTAACACAAATCTCCTCAGAGAGCAGGCTTGCATGACCAGCTATCAGCGAGGTAAGACATGTATGCTTTGATATAACACTGAGGCTCGAGTGGTTCTTTAACACTGACAGCAAAGGTGCAGAATACTGTAACCCCTAACAGCGATTTACAATTTACCTTTCAGTGATTTGTCTAAATTAAATTAAAATCTGAATTGATGATCACATCAGCATTGCTCTATTGCCCCTTATTATTAATTTATGTCCAGTATTTTGATGCTCAGGATGATATCATACAGTGATGTATTCTTTTAAGGCAAACAAATCACCTCTGTTTGTTCTGACATCAGCTTTTAATTGAGGTGGAGAGGAGGTGCTCTAAATCATCCATTTGATATGTTCAGTATATTAATATTTACGAGTTGAGCAGGTTATTGGAAACCTAAGCATATTGGATAGGAGGCTGTTTCTTATATTTCAGCCATGCATGTAATTATGTGTCAGCCTCTGATCATCTCGCTGCTACATTGAATTTTTTCTTCATTTTAGAATGTCACTTATGGGCATGTATCTTTTATTATCTGGTGAAATGTATTGATTAGTTACAGCACTGGGCTGAGTTTTTCATTGCACACTGAGACGTGTCATACAGCCTGCTGACCTTTGATTCTTGTAATAATAGCTTTAATAATGATAGCGCCTGCTGAAACAATGGAAATAATGAACATCCTTGGAATTTCTTTATCAATATTAAGAAATGTTTGCACACATTAAAGGTACACCTCACTCAAACACCTAACTGTAGTATGAAAAAAGCATGTTATAAACATAGTGGCTAAAACTATGTTCTATTATTTTCCATCTTAACTAAGAAAAGAAATTACCCTAGTAAACATATTGTAATTTCAAATAATAACTTATATGGGGGGGGGGGGCGTCTGTTCGGACAGTGTAGAGAGGATAACCACATAATTTGGGATGCCCCTAGGGATGATGCAGTTCCACATAGAAAGGGCTGTGGGTTGATTTAGAACTTCACCCACTCTCCATAGGATGGACATATAGGGGATATAGGTCAGATCCTTGGGTTCTCCGTCAGCCTTACAAGATAGGTCACAGTCGTCTATGGTGCAGCAACAAAACACAACAGAGCTGGCAGAAAGGGTTAATGGGGTGTCCCCTCTATACTGGGATGCCTAAAAACAACTGCTTGGCCCCTACCTGGTCTGCCCTCCAGGATTCCCATCCACTGAGCCTTCCTCCCTCTGGCCACCAAAGACCTACTGGCTCTTGCTCGTCATGAGGGGTACTTCTCCTCAGCAACCTTCAAAGCCCACTCAAGTAGGAAATGCTTCAGTGGTGCTCCCACAGCACCCTTTTTAGAGGGCACTGGTTGCTTTCTTTGGGCACTGGTCCCTGTCCTCTCTTCAGCCTCTAGGCTTCAGCATTGATACTCTGCTACTGAACACTAGAAAACTCACATTCCCTGGTTCCCCTTTATATAGGTCTCAGGAACCAGTCAGAGTGGTGGTGGGCAGTCCATATTCAATTGCCTATCTAGAATAAATTGTTAATTTTGTACCCTATGCTGCCATCTAGTGACACTAGCTTTGTGGAATATACAATGGAATATACAAGTAAAATGAAATGCGTACATTTTTCACTTAAACTTAAACTACCTATTAACCCCTTAACAATGGTGGTGTTACCCCGTTACAACGGTATGGGGCACCTGCAAACTATAAAAATGTGTTGGAGGGATACAGACCCAACAGACCTCCCTTGTCCAACACTCACCTCAACCACTTTAGAACTCTTGATACATTACAAACCAACACCCTATGTTTCTTGATTTTACTTAGGCTTGAGTAACCATTAAGTACTATTCACAAACATCACAATTAACATAGTATAAACATTACCATTCAATTCATGACATATGAGTAGTAGTGTTCCTGGCTAGTGGCTGCTCTCAGATAGTTTCCAACATGTTTCAATAATTCCTTGCTAAAAGTTTGTTACTTATCTGCCAAGTTTCCCCCTCAGGAGTTAACTACGTCCTTGTTGGAAATTAATTTCTGTGATATGGTCGTCTGTCTTCAGTTCTTTTAAAAGAGCTGCAAAGCTCAGCTGACAGATACCTCTTCCAGGAGGCCAGACCCGATTTTACTCTCAGAGCCCGGCTTTCCATCTTACATTTCTTTGGTAATCTATTTATTGAGGCTGAGAACACCTAAACACCATATGTTTTATTTCAGTATACTCACTTCTGATTGAGGGCGTAGCTGGGCTCCAATGTTGGATCATGTTGCAACTGCATTTGTACTTTTATGCTAATTAATGGAGAACTAGTGGTACTTGAGATTCTATCAGGTGACACACAGCAAGGCTGTAGACTGATCTGTACCCCTGATCTGCTGCATCTCTAAGCCTGATTTGCTCCATAAATAACAGCTAATCCAAAAGATGATGAAAATGATTTGTGTGTTTTAGGTAATTGGCAACCCACAGGTACCTCCTAGGTGGTACTTGAGATCATTAGATACTGCTGGTACAAGATTAAATAAGGTAGGGCCCCCTGATTTATTTGGAATTTCATGGTCACCCATGTGACATAATGTAACTATAGCAATGAAGTTCAGCATCAAAGAAACATAAATTAATCTTACCTAGTTTCAGTGTAGCATAGATATGTCTGTTTCTAGGGGAGGGCGAGCATGGCGATACCATGGGTGGCCATAAGACAGGCCCCTTATCACCCCATATTGCCCAGCACAGAGGCACAGCATGACACATGTGACACGTATATGCGACAGCAGCACCATAGGATGGGTGAGGAGGGGGGAGAATTCTTTCCTTCCCCACTGAGCGCTATTTTGCCTAGAAACTGCCCAGAGCCCAGAACACATTAAATAAAAAAAAAGCATTTCACATCACTGGGTGGCAAAAGGAAGCTCTGTTGATTGTCTGTTTTTTGCCTTTAATGTTCTTCGCTTTCATACAAAATGTTCAATGTTGTTTGTAAAACTCGGAAATGTTAGATTAACCTTTTGATTAAAGTGCCTGTGTATTTGTCCAATTACTTTGGTCACAGGAGTCATCCATTTCTTGCTGGTACATCTTTTATGCTGTTTATCAGTGGAGCCCAGAGGAATATGGTAGGGGTGGCTCTGGTAGGGGTTTGTCAGGAAAGGGGTGGATCCTTGGCTGCAGTGCCCCTTAGTCACCTGCGGGTAGCACTGTTCCACCTCAATCGCTGCACTGTATCTGTGCTGCCTGACCAGAAGGTGGCTCTCTCAGGCACGTCCTCTGGGGTAATTATGCAGCTGCTAATGAGCCACCGATAAAACAGCTCCTTGCTCCAGTGTCTTCTTACATCCCTGAACTCCAGATCTACTGCTCTGCTTTCCTGAACCTCCATTACCAGATCCTGCTCCTGTTCAGCCTCTGGTCCTGTTCCAGTTCAGCTTCCATTCCTGTGTTCAGTTTCCAGTCTTATGCCCAGTCCCATTGTGCCCTACCTTCATTGCTTCCTGCCCTATGGTTTTCCTGCTCATCCTCTCTTCAGCCTTTCATGTATTTGGCAGCCTTGTCTGTGGAGCCTGTATATATTGTATATATTGTATTGGCGTTGTGTTTATAGATTTCTTGTTTGCTGTGCTTCTTATTTGGTTTTGTATATATTTCTGGTTGTCTGTTGTGTTAGTATTTGGTGTAATGCAGGGTTATATATATTTTTTTTTGCAGTGCTCACGGTTGTAATAAAGTGTTTATATTCAACTTGCTGTGTAGTGTATTAGCTGGTTACCCAAAAAGGATCCCGAGAGGGAGCGTGACAGGGTTGTGGCACAGTTGGGGGCGTGGCTTCTGCATTTCCCAGCTGCAAAGTGGTGAACATAACAATGTGACTGCTGCAGGAACATTGATGAGCACTTTGCATGACTTCCTGGGCGCTGAACTCTGATAGGCAATGACTACCCATACATCCTGAACCATGACAGTCAGTTCCTCCTGCTCCTGAGTTGTGGCCTGTCCTTTCCTGCCCTCTAATTTCTGTTGCTGCTTTCTTTTGCGGCACCGAAGACTGCTTTTTTACATTCATTTCTTATTTAAAAATTAAATATATAAGTTTAAAAATTAAATATATTTTTCATTATTTCTCATTAGTGGTTCAGTGTAGGTCGGTGGGCTGAACACGCTTATGTTTTAAGGTCAATCATTGGTGGCTCAGCAGCCAAGGCCCATTTTTCCTCCTCACCACCCATACTGCTCTATCAAAGAGTGGAGCGGAACATCTTGGGGGGGGGGGCGCCTTTCTGTAGTTTGCCTCAGGCAGCTCAAAGGCTAGGTTCACCCCGGTGGTACCTTCATTCTGATGTTGACCCCCAAACTTTTCTTGGACCTGCAGCTGTGTCCCAACTGTTAGCTCCAGTAACTGTCATCAATAATATTCTTACAGATTACTAAATATTAAAAGAAACATAAGCACCCAGTTGGGCTGTCATTCAGCAATACAGCCACCACTCCACTCCCCAGCAAACACCATAGGAATCATTTGTCTATTTAGCTCCATTTTGTATTTGTACCAGATATTTTGAGCCTTAATGTCCAGGGCCGGTCAACTTAGGTCCTTATTCATGAAGGGATAGTGACAGGTAGTGCCTGTACAGTGGCAGGTAGCGCCAGGTAGCACCAGGTGAACGCCGGACACGGCACGCAGTTACACATTTACGAAGCTGAATCTGGTGAGCGACTAGAACAATGCCATGTAGCGTCTGATTCATCATTATCCCAGCCTCAGCGTACAGCGCCGGTGTTCAGTCTTGCAGAGCACCACGTCTAACCTGTCGTTACCTGGCGCTCTCCCATACATTTCTATGGACGATCCTTATATCCCTTTCCTGATCCCAATTTATTTTTTTATCCCAAAAAAAAGCACAAATCTTCTGACATGTATTCTGGGAAAGAAAATGACATTTTTGAAAGCTTTTTAGATTAATAATATTTTTTATGCAGAATTGTCCTTACAGGTCTGGTATTAAAGTGTTCATGTTACAATGTTATAACAATGTTTTCACTTTGTTACTATTGGATACATGTACAAAAACAGCCTTTAATTACACAGCCTCTGGCGCTATGGGCTACAATTACATGATTTTGAGCGCCGGCTATGTTTGTGGCTGTTTTTTTGATGAATGTGGTGTTAGTCAGTCGCACTGAGCTGGCGTTACGGTTTGCTCACATACAGGGTAGCACAGCGACTCACATATCATATTCATCAATGCCGGACAGCGACTGAGGCACTCTGAAACAATGATCCATGGCCGAGCACAGCGACTACTTGCGGGCACTCTGCTATCCGCTCTACAGACGCTCATCTGTCGCTACCTGGCATTAGTAATGAATCAGTAGTAGTGAACCTTCCACACAGGCCCGCAATCACTCCCTTTTTTAGCAGTCCCTTGCCCATTCATTAGGCTGGGAACGGGAGTGCGCCATAGATTGCAGGGAAACTGGGGAAGCAGCCGCTCTGGCTCCCTATGCCGGTTCTCTGTTCCAAACAATGTTTTAAGCCATTTAGTATGCACAGCATAAAGCGTTGATACGACAAGCGTCTGCGTGTCATGGGTGTCGTGAGTACAGCAGAAGGGTGATTTGTGTGGGCAATCATGGGGAGGGATTTACACAGTAGGGCATCCCAAATCTTAATGTCCCAGATAAATGAATCTATCACCTGGATAATGAAAATCCTGGAGATTTCACTTCACTTCCACTTCAAACACACTGGATTTTTCCTAATTCCAGTGACGTAACTTAATGTGACTGGGTCCTGGTGCGAACATTACATGGAGTCAAGGCTCATATAGTAAACTTTATTTTTTGTCTTTTCTGTCAGTTGGATGCAACTAGACAACTAAAGACTGAAAAAAGCAGAGAAAAATGGTGCCTCCTTTCTATATGACAAATGATCATATATTTATATTCACAAATATGCTAAATATGGTGGAGGAATAACAATGATGGGGCCTCCCTGACCTTCTGGTCCCCAGTGGTTTTGCAACCTCTGCAGCCCTATAGTTACGCCCTTGCCCTAAATCAGTGCAGCCCACAGGTAATTTTCCTTATCCTCCCTATGGCCAGTCTCCGTAGCATATAATGAATGTTTTCAGGTGGCGAGTAAGGGATGTAGCGATGTGGTGATTTGTCAGTTGGCCAAGAATAAAAGAAGTGTATGAGGAGCTGTCAAGCAGGAGAAAGGGCTGAAAGTGCCCCTCATTTTCTGGCCTCTTCTTTTGGTTTGTCCTGTGGACACCCCTGGTGGATAGGCCCAACAGTGGCAAGCTATTGGTCATGCCAAACAGTATTGCAATTGTCTCTTAGTGTACTTACCAGTATAACAAGCAAGGTAAGGCAATGATACCAGTCTTCTATGTTACGACATTTGGATGGAATGAGTCATATGCAGACGACCGCTACGTTTGTTTTTTTATTTTGTTCTTACAGATAAAAACATTATTGATGCAGAAGTACAGAGCTATCAATATTGTGCCTTCAAAAGTCAATATGACTTTCAGCCTTTTTTTGTACAAAGAAAGGTTACCCTCTAAATTTGTACATTTCAGTGTCACACTCAAACTGTCCTTTTTAACAGTGTGTGTATATATATATATGAAATATATATATGAAAATAATTTAGTGTAAAATAATCTAAAATGCAAAGAATACTGTACAATGAGGTATTGAGCAGGATAGATTCCAAACATGATGCCCTTTATTAAGCTGAAACATCTTTTTCCACCATTCATAATAGTGGTCAAACTGAACCAAACGTTTAATAGAAATTGGTGATAAGCTCATATTTCATACTATTTAAAGTAGGGAGATAGGGAGTACCTGTACAATGTCCCTTTCAACCACTGATCTATTAAACTTGTAGAAATGGAAGAATTGCCAAGACTCAGTACTGTTGTTCTGAAAACATAGTTCATAGCACATAGCACAAGCTTATCCCAATTCATCTGGTCTCTGCAGAGTATTTTTAGCAGAAATGAAATGTATTTTTCAACTCTTCCATTCTTGGCACCACCAGTAGCAATGCATGGGTTAATCTCAGCCATAAGCAGGGACTGCAAGACAGAAAATAACTAGCTCCTCCTGGCCTATATAGGGCAGGCTGTGGCATGATCTCCTCAGTTCAGTCCCTTGCAGGTTTTGAGCACAGAGCTGAACGAGAGCAGGGGTCTGATTCTGTCTGTCTCCCATCCCCTCACCAGCTGCAGCATTCCTGGGGACCCCCATTAGATGCTAGAAGTCGGTTCCTTAGCTGAAAGCATTGGATCGTGCAGAGTGAGGGGAGTGTACATGGGACCAGGTAAGTGCTGGGTCTGAGCCACGAAGACCAGGACCCTGCTGCAGCAGGGTGCCTGATCTCCAGGCTTTGCATGGTAGCCCTGCTGTGTGCCTCCCACTGAGACTTGTTCCCTTTACCCCACGGCTTCATGACATGCTTCCCCAGGGCTGCTGGGGGGGAGGCTGAGCTAGGGGCTGGGCTCCCTGCTATTAGAGTATTTGGTGACTTACTACTTGCAGCCATGCTGGTTAGAGCTCATTCAGAGCTCGACTAGCAGCATTTGGGGGGTCAGACACCCTCCATGCTGGCCTGCCAAATGGGTAATTTTGAAAGGGGGCAGGCCAGCCACGCCTGCAATGCAGCTGAGAGCATGGCTTCACTCGGGCCTTACAGTGGAGGACAGGAAGAGGGGGCGGGGCAACCGCATTTGCATGGTCCACAGCTCCATAGTCTTCTCCTCACTGGCACCACAAAGCACCGCCATGTTGTGTGGTGTCTGGAGGTCCCTGCCTCATCTCCAGATCATCGCCTGGCAGCTCCTGCACTGCTTCCTGGTTCTCCTGAGCTAAGGGATCAACACCAGCGCGGCTGCCACCCCACCATTTTCCCTGGTCAGGTAATGCCCTCTTGAGGGATAAGCCTTTTCACTTTACAGATTCTTTCTAACATCTGACATTGTTCATGTTGTTGCAGGGTGGTCGTCCGGAAGCTGCTACATCCTTGGCCGGTGGGTTAATCCCAGCTACAGGGAGTTGCATTTGCTGTAGTGCAGGCAGGTCTGACCAGTAGTCAACAGGGCAGGAGAGTGTGGGGACCAGCACTCCAGCTGTATTGCTTAGCAGTTAGAGCAGCCATTTACCATATTGGAGGCATCAGAGGCACTGGGGTGTTTCATATTTTAAAGCAGAGTGGTGCCACGTGCCCCTTGTGCCAAGCATGCATGGCCTCAGGCAAGGGATCCCTTTTCGCTGGGTGCACTACAGTCCTGCACTTCCTTACGCAGCTTGGACTTATCGGAGTGGGATACCCCCTCAGGGGGGGCTGCCAGGTCCATTTTTGTCCCAGAGTCTCCTTCTTTGGACGTGATGGACAGGGTGGCTCAGTTGGAGAGCATGGTCAGTGGCCTTCGTCAGCAGGAGAATCTCAAGTCTGTCTCTGCCGCCTAGGCGGGAAGGCTACCACCAAGCATAGGCATACCGAGACAAAGTCCTCAGAGGATTCTAGTTTCTACGCATAGGAGCTATTAAAGGTTTCAGGATCTAGTTTTGGCTGATTAGAGGGGGAGGTGTCGCCTGGCAGCGGAGAGGAATCTGAAGCCACGCATGCACAGGGGAACCCTTCAAATCAGACTGAGGAGCTTATTTACGCAATATTGGAGGCGCTGGTATTGGATCTCGCTACTCCTCGGCTGAGGCAGCAGAAAAAGGGTGAGCCCTACAAGCGCCAGAAGGTCAGGCAGGTTTTTCACAGGCTTGCCCATTTTGACAGGCTGGTGGCCTGGGAGAAACCATCTCTTCCTAAGGTTCTGGAAGCCAAGTAACTCTGGATGAGGTGGTCAGGTTTTGGTCTACGCCACCTGAGGTAGACAAACTGGTGTTGGGTCTGGCTTGGCCCATGCATTATCCCTTCTTTGGATAGTGCGGCCTTGAGAGACTTGGTGGATAGGAGGTTGGACCAGTTGGCCATGGGTTCTCCATGGTAAGATCGGCCATGCGTCCAGCTTGCGCCATGTACATAGCAGCTAGCAGGCCAGGTCTGGATGAAGCAGCAGAGGAGGTGTTTGCAACATGGAGGTGAGGTTTGCGCTTCTAGGCACTCCACTTGAACTCATTCGCTATGGAGATACATTGTGCCGACTATGGACGACTTGGTGCATCTGGTGGCTAGGGAGCTGGCCTTGCTGTTAACCTTGTGATGCATGGTCTGGCTGAAACAGTGGTCGTCCGATACTACTTGTAAGAAGATGCTTACTGACCTCCCCTTTTCAGGGGGTCGTCTTTGCGGTGAGTATCTGGATGACCTGGTCTGGAAAGCCACAGGTGGGAAGTCGACTAGGCTTTCACAAAGTTGGAAATTGAGGACCTCGTTTTTCAGGTTGTTGAATTTTCACCCCGGAAGTTCAGAGGGTCTATAGACGCCGCAGCTTTTTTGGGTAACCAAAAGCCGCAGTGGAAACTTAGATCCCAAGGTGCCTGCCAGCCCAAGCGCCTGTGTGAAGAATCCGGGAGGTTGTTTTTCCCAAAACAAGATTGAGTTCTGGACCAGGACTCCACACTGGTTTGTGGTATCCAAGCCTTCCTTTGTCGCGGAAAGGACAGTGGCTCGTGACTGCTGGACCAGGGAGTTGCATTAACTGTGCCCCCCTCAGAGTGGGGCTGTGGCTTCTACTAAAAACTATTCATCATCCCCAGGAAGGACAGGTCAGTGCGGCCAATCCTGGATCCCCAAATCTGAACAGTTACATCCGGGTGCAGAAGTTCCACATGGAATTTCTAAGGTTGGTCATGGCGTCACTGCAACAGGCAGGGAATGTGTCTCCTTGGCTTGATGGTGTCTACCATCGAGGCAGTTCCATATGCCCAGTTCCACTCCAGGCCTCTACAAATGCTGCGCAGGACTGTGCAGACGTTAGACCGTCATTTCATATTGACAGTTAGTGCCCGGCTATCCCAGAATTGGTGGCTGGACCAGCAGTCACTGGCAGTGGGTCAATCTATCCTGCCGGTCCGGTGGGTTACCCTGACTATAGACACTAGTCGTTGGGGTGGTGTTCTGGACATCCAGTCGGTTTAGGGTCTCTGGGACCAGTGGAAGTTTTCCAATCAATGTGTTGGAACTGATGGCACTTGAGGGCAATTCTGCAGGTTCTCATTCCGGTCAGGGTGCAATCAGACAATTCCACGGCTGTGGTCTACATAAACCATCAGGGGGTACCAGGATCTGGCAGGCATTCCAGGAAGTGAGTCGCATCATGAAGTGGGTGGAACTTTGGCAGTTCACATTCTGGGGGTGGATAATCTGCAGTCCGATTATTTGAGCAGGGAGATAGTGGACCAGGGGGAATTGTCCCTTCACCAGGACGTGTTTCAAGCCCTCTGTGACCTGTGGGGGATGCCAGAGGTGGACCTCTTCCCATCTCGGGACAATCGAAAGGTTCAGAGTTTCATGTGCTGCCATGGCGGTTGACGCACTGACCATTCCCTGATCAGGACACAGCCTGCTCCACGCATTCCTACCACTGTCACTTCTGGGTCACATGTTAATTAAGGTAAACTGCGATTCCTATTATCCTGATCACCCCACACTGGCCCAGAAAGGTGTGGTTGGTGTATTTGGTCACTCTGGTGGTGGAGCCCCTGTGGCGACTTCCCAGCCTCCAAGATCTTCTGCAACAGGGTTCTCTGCGGCACCCCATTTCTCCAACGCTTGTTTTATTGACTTTGCTGTTGAAACCAGCATATTGGAAGAGAGGGGTTTGTCCACCACAGTAATTTGGACCTTGGTTCGAGCATCATCATCTAGAATTTACTGCAGCACTTGGAGGGCCTTCGTGTTTTGGTGTGAATCTAAGGGTCATTAGATTCAGTGGCAGATCACTTTCATGCAGGTCACTGTGTATGTTAGGCCTCCATGGCGGTCGATAGTCCTGGGATCTTATTCTGGTCCTAGCAGCGCTTTAGCCCCCCCCCCCCCATTTGAATCAATACCAGAGGCTTCCCTGACTACACTCACATTAAAGGTGGCCTTTCTAGTGATGATCACTTCCATCCGGTGGGTTTCAGAGCTGGCAGCGCCCTCGATCAAATCACCCTTTTGGTGCTGCATGAAGACAAAGCAGTGTTTCATGTTTTTTTGCCCAACAGGAAGTAGTGCTACATCCTTGTGCCCGTGCGCCGTTCATCATAAGGAGCAACTGCTGCATTTCCTTAAAGTGGACTGTCAGCCAGGGGTGGTCGGCCCGGGAATCTATCCCGGGCCGATCACCTCCCTCACCGCGGAACATCCGAGATCGGGATGTCCCGCAGTGAGGGACCCCCCCAAAACCCCCGAAAAACGTACCTCATCGGCGCCGCCTCCCGCGCGCCCCTCTAGGCGTGCGCGCCCCCGCGCCGGCCGTTTGTGAATGGCCGGCGCGCACACTGTCAGAGGGGCGCGCGGGAGGCGGTGGCGGACGCTGTCACCCGCTTGTCCGTGGCTACGTGGGAGCGTGGTGAGGTGAGTTTTGGGGGCTTTCTGGGGGGTTTTACACAGCGGGGCACCCCTAACCGGGGTGCCCCCCTGAAGTGGACCAAAACCCAGGATAGTCAAAATCCTGGGTGTTGGTCCACTTTAATGTGGTCAGGGCATTAAAGTATTACTTGGCCGCCAGTCGAGATGTATGTGAGACGGATGTTTTGTTCATGATCCCGGCAGGGTGGGGCCTGCCAGGTCCATTCTTAGCAGATGGATCAGACAGGTGATCATACAAGCCTATGCCGGCAAGGGGGAGAAGGCACCCTTCCAAATCACTGCTCACTACACCAGGGCAATTGCTGCATCTTGGGCTTTCCAACACCAGGCATCTGTGGAACAGGTCTGCAAGGTGGCGACCCAGTCATCTCTCCACACCCTCACCAAGTGTTACAGACGTGATGTCAGGTCATCTGCCGATGCCGCTCTGAGGCGTAAGGTGTTGCAGACAGTGGTGAACCCCTCTCCGGGGGTCTAGGCTTGAGGTGTCAGTGCACATGTTCTTAGATTGGCACTGTTGACTGTTCTTGGACATTTGTGTACTCACCAATAAAATTCCTTTCTCGTCCTCTTCCATTCCGGGGCATCGCACCTGCCCTTCTGTTGTGTTACAATCGCGTCAATGGAGGTTAAAGCCTTCTACACTGTTTTACTTTTGATGCACTGCTTTCTAGTTGCGCGCATTATCTTGCAGTCTCCACCTATGTCTGAGATTAAGCCACACGTTGCTAATGGTGATGCCCTGGAATGGAAGAGAAAGAGAAAAGAAATTTACCAATGAGTACACAAATTTCTCTTTTTATTTACCATACAACACATGAAGCACAAGCTACCGAAAAACACCGGCAGATGGAAACACACAGTCAAGGTTTCACGTATGTTAACAATGACTTATTGACATTTCGATAAACAGTTTTCTGGGAAGTCTTTTCTAAAGATGGCCACTGTAAGTATTGACGTCATGTGCCTTAAGCTGTCTAAGACACTGGTTTATCACGAACAATGTTTTGCACCATTCAGCCATTCGCATCCCACACATTTACTATATATATATATATATATATATATATATATATATATATTTATGTATTATTTATTCATTCTAATAGCACTATGATAGAGGCTTGGAATTAGTCCAATAGAAGGTACTATTCCATAGATTATGAGCGACATCATGATCAGCACAGCATGGTAATACTAACAGGGCCAAAAACACCTTACAGGCTGAAGCGCCTCCCCTCTTAAGGGCTGTGACTTACACCTGCTGGATTAAAGGGATCAAACCTGATTGCAGCATGGGGCCCTGCGCAGGTCCAGTTTCGAGTTCAGCAATTTTGGCAAATTTGAATGTCTCCAAGACGTGATCCTACAATTTTCATAGATAAGGTTTAAAGGAGAACCCCACAAAACCCACCAGTGGGTGACCGTGAATCTAAAATCGTGTTGCCCTGCTGTGTGCAACCCCCCAGACTCACTTTTGCCCACTCCAAAAGTGCATGTGCGGACACTCTTCATAGCCACAGTGCATCTCTTCATAGCCATTTGCCTTTAGTCTGATTGTCTACTCCCTGATTGTTGAGCGGGATGCAGGAATGCCTCAAAAATATAGTGATAGTAAGGTGTCTTGTCTTTTGTACTTTTGTTAGCTGAGATGAAGGTTGCAATACACACCAAAAAGCATATTCAAAATTTACCTTAAGGTGGACCTGCAGTCAGTGAGTCAGTGAGACAGTGCATAAAAAAATTGCTTACAATTTCAATTTACAGGAGAGCATAGAATAAACCAGATACGAACTAAGGCATAGTGGCAGGTAACCTACTTGAACAGGGAGAGTTATAAGTAGCATGCAAAATGAACATGGTCATTGAGGCCTGGTGGCCGGTTGGCATGAAGGTTAAGAATCCACTTGGTTTCTTTCTGGAGCAGGGATTTGTCATAGTTTCCACCCCCAGGGTTGGGATGGACCCTGTCTATGACTGTAAATTTAAATAGGTTTCGGGTGGAAGAATGGGTGATCCACATGTCTCTAGCTAATGTACTGAGGATGACCACCCTCCCAGCCAGGCTTCTCCTACTTGTCCAATCACGATGTTCACCAATAGAGGCCCCCACCTCACGTCCCCTACACAGAGCGCCACCATATACAGTGGCACAGCTGCAATCACTGCTAGACACTTACTGCATTTCTAAACACCGACCTGCCACTCCACCACCGGATGAAGCCACCCATGTACCGGCTACAAGCCCTGCAGGACCTGCATTGGAACTTCCAGGCACCGGCTTGTTCTTCAGCCACTGGACCATGCTTGCTGCTTGATATTCATTTATACAGTCATCATTACAATTATCATTACAAGGCCAATACTACCAGCTGCAACCCCCAGCACCTCAGTTCAAGCACCCAGATTACCTGGAACTTGTCACCCATTTCTGTTTTTATGCACTTACAGGTCCCCTTTAACGGCACCTTGCTGGCACCACTTCTAGGGGACAACCACAGGTATAGTCAGTTTGACCCTTAATCCATACTAGCCTCTGGCCTCCACCTTCAATATTTTACTGACCTTGTCCCATTTCACCTAGTGGCACCTGGCTCCCAGTGATTGACCCCCTGCATCGGGGCCTGATACCACAACCTTTACAAACCCCAAACCTGCCTTAAACTTAAGGGCTTGAGAAGTCTCTGTAGTACCTGGACCCCAAAAAACTTGTGTTTTTCTGATACAGACTTACTTTATCTAATTTACACAAACCCTGTAATGTCCTGGTTCAATGTGATATTGTAAGTTATGAATTTTGATCTAGGCATGCACTATTAAGTTGTTTATGCCTACTATATAGGTTTCTTTATGTTGACCTTTCTTCATGTAACTAGACAGTGAGGCCAGTATTTTATCCTCCAACACTAGTGTACATTGTCTTCCCCAGGTGCACTGTCAAGAACCACCTTACCTACTACTTCCAAACTACCTGATCCTCCATTTATTCCCCAGCTGCCTTTAGTTTGCATTAGATGATGCTTAGGAGCAATGAGCAGCCAGTCAATGACTGTTCAACAAGTGAGAGCAGCACTCAAAGGAAAGCAATGCTGGGGAAAAGGATGTGGAAGAGGGGCCATTAGAGTTGCAAGTTCGTGGAGCTCAAGACACATCTCAGGAGGAAGAGGAGGAGTGGGCTGTTGATGTTCAGGAGGTGCAGAGAGTGGGTGCCTGACCAAAAAGGATCTGCCAGAATTCAGACAAAATACCCATCAATTTCCCAGCGGCCTCATCCTCATGTTCACCATTTTGACACATGGGTAATGCAGAAGCCACACCCTATCTGTGACACACCTCTTACCGGACCCCTTACCAGAGAAAATTCCTGGGTGCTCCACTGGTATGATCCTCATGTCTCTCTCTGCACTATTATTTTAACACAGAAAGGGTAGAAATAACAAAGTTACTTTCCTTTGTGACCTGTCAAAGCTTTTATAAAAATTCAATCAGATTGGGGGCTGTAGGGAAATAAAATTGTAAGAGCACATTGATACGCCTGAGTCCTTTGCAGCTGGCATACAAATTGCAATCATTATTTTTAGCTTTCTAATAAGAAGATGAGACATGTATTTGTCATTTTAGGTCCGGAAAACTTTCCACTGGTCCTATCACCTCTCCACACTCCATGCTGATTGATAGACTCTGTGCTGTAGCAATGGATTGAAGAAAAGCTACTTAGTAGTAGGAATTTGGTTGTAAAACGGTCATTACAAAGGGAACCACATAAAGTAGAGGAAGAATTTATGATGTGAAGTCAGAATGTCCTCCCTGTCTCTGGGTAAATAGTCTGTCCTTTTCTGTGCTAGGATGTGCTCAGGATACCAATCAGGAATGAAATGTTTGTACATCTTGGAAAAGGTGACATTGATTTGTAATAGATTTGAAGCTCTTCATAGAAGCAAATCTGGTAGCAAATATAGAACGCTTGTCCTCCTGGAGAATATAATTAGGTCTGCAATTGTTATTACAAATAAATCCTTGCCTGCACAGACAGAATTGACGTTAGCTTGCAATGGCCAGTGCATGTAAATTAGAGTGCACATAATGGATTTCATTTAGGAGCAAAATGTCATAACAGAACAAAGGGCTCTGTTTCTGAAATATAACCCTTATTTAACCTCTATACAGAATATGTAAAGACACACAAACATGCCCACATAATATGATAGGGGGAGACAAGGAAACATTTCTTATGCCCAGGTTCACCTAGTACTCTATCTACATATAATGCTCAAAGGCTACTGAATATTCCAAGGTCTCTATTACATCAGCATAGGCTGTGAATGGTGGAGAGCAAAAGGTGAGTTTACTTCTTTTTAACTATTGATACCCGTTATTATTTGAGATCTTGGGGTTGATTCAGCAGAAGGTGCAAAAAGTGTTCTTTAGGTGAAAAATAAAATAGAAGTGCACTTTCTACATCTGGTACTGAATTGCAGTGGCACGCCCAGGATTTTGTCCTGAGGGGATCCAGTTGGGATGGGAGTCGGGCGTGGCCTGGATGAGGCGTGGCACCTCATGAGAAGCATACCTCTAAAATTTGAGGATGAGAAAGAGAAGAGAGGATAAGCACACGTAGCAAGACACCCCGGTAACACCCATGTCACATCCCTAACTGGTACTTTACAATGGCTGTCATCTATTAGAAAATCCTCCAACCTGGACATCCACCACCTGGACAGCGACCACGTCCACGACTCATATGTCTACAATGCAGAGCAAGTACTTGGGGAGGCACAATTAATGTTATCTCATCAGTAAAATGTATTTATTGAATCTCTGTTTTTTGGGGGGAGGGGGTGCGTATTCCTGATCATGAAGCTCTCCAGTCCAGTAGTTCTATGCTATTGAGCCTTGATGAAGATCCCATCCAAGGTATGAAACGCATTGCCAGGAGAGTGGACAACCCACAGGGGCACCCTATATTCCTTTCCAAGCTCAAAGGTCAAGAGAGGGAGGACTAATTTCTAATGTGAAGTGTAACCCAATGGATGTATTTAAAGTGGACGAATACCCACTGGCCAAAGTGAGCCAAAGCCCCTGCCAATACTCCCTTCTTAAGGTGAGGAACTAGAAATGCCTTTAGCCTTTCAAATTGTCCTGGAACACTATTTTTTGCTGTCCTTTTCTGTAAGATGGCAGGCAATCAGTCATTGCATACGTGTGCCACACACAACACTGGCAATGAATGGAGGAGGTGGAGCTTTGCAGGTAAACCAGGGGCCATTATCTGGGATTAGACTGAAGCAGGAGCAGTAAAAATTGGCAAATGTTTATTTTCATAGGGGAGCAATTTAAGGGATGCTAGTTAAAAATGTGAGTTTTGGTCTGCTTTAAGTGTGTGTTTATAATGAGGAACATGTTAATGCAATACTGGGGATAAATAAAAAAAAAAAAAAAACCTGCCCTGGAGTCTGTTACACTCTAGGGTGTATTTTGGTCCAATTTAACATCTGCCTAAAGATTATTTTGCATTGTACTTAATTTGGAAATAGTGAATAATAGGGATTAATAGGGATTGTTTCGGGGTCACGGCTTGACAAAGGGGGAACCCCCCTGAAATGAGTCTCAGTTGTGGGGTACAGGAAATAGGACCTTGTGCCCCCATGTAAGTGCTTTATTTACTGATTTTAACAATAGTAAATGTTAAGTTTTAACATTTTTTTTTACTGCGGGGTCTGGCTGTACTGGCTTTTTTCAAGATTTGCAAAATATGTGTTTGTGGATCCCAGCGTCCCTTGCACCAACCTAACCCTGCTCTAAATTTGGTCAAGCATTGGAGCTTTGTAGAACTACAACATCATTGGCGGTGTTCAGTGCCCCTGAAACGGGGTGTTTCTGACTGGTCGCTGACAGGTCTCTGACTGGTCTGGTATATTATTTTAACAAAGAAACCTTTATCCCTTCTTGCTTTAAAAGCACTATGAGGCCTGGGGACGGCTTATTTTCATATTATTTATAACTGATCATCCCCTTGGGGGTACGTGGTTGGAACTTGTTGTCGCTAGGGGGTACTTGGCATGAAAAAGTTGAAAACCACTGATCGAAAGGATCTGCTGAAAATGTCCAACCCACCTTCCTAAGGGAAGCCATTTAATTACTATTGGCATAATATTGAATCACCTGAATAAGAACAGACATTATACATATTCAGCAGGTAATTAAAAATTGCACATTTAGGACATTAATATTTTATCTGTTTAACCCTTTAGACGAATAAGGGGTCTGAAACAATAAGCTGTTTCATTTGTGTCACTTGATATTATACTGTTAAAATAATATGGTGTCAGAAGTATGATATATACAGTAATACAGTGTATTATAATTGTCCTTGTATTCTACGGAAAGGTAGATACTGTGTTGTGTTAGTGGATTATAAGATTCTTATTTTGAGAGAATAAGGTGCATTTTCTCTTCCTCTTCCTTACCCAGAATGGATACTTCATAGCAGTTTTCATTTGGTGGTAGCCGTTTCTGCTTCCCTTTATCTTGTTCCACACCTACAGACAGTCTTGCATCTGTAACTCGGTTTATAATTTTTGCTGGTTGTCTTAGTACAGCCGCATCACTGCAGGGAAGAGGCCAAAACATAACTGCCAAATCAATTTCTATCTGATCAACTGTGCATAAGCTCAAAGAACCGATGTCTCTGCTTGTGCTGATAAATACTCTGGACATGTGCATAACCCATCCGCAGTGGATTATCGTGAGCTCTTGTCAAAAGGAGTCCAGGTAATTACTGCAGACATGAGATGCTCGCTAACTTTTAGAATAAGAATCATGTGACATTGTACATTTAATGAAAGCCATTTCATTCATTTATCTTGTACATTTATATAGCACAGACATATTTCTATATTATTTAGCACAGACATATTTCCAGCAACATTTTACAATACAGTACATTACAGCATTAATTTGGAATAATTCAGCAATTTTCATCTGAAAATTGAATTTCGGATTTAACAAATTCCCAACCGCACAGGATTTCTTGTGTGACAGTGCCAACAGCAGTCAGTATATTCCAGCTGAGCTGCCCATTTGAGTTTGGGATGGACAGTGATTGACTGTGTTACCAATTAGGTAGAGGGAGGAAATGGCACAAGCGATTGTTTTGGAATTACAAGTAAATTTAAAGGGTAAGTCCACTTTCTATAACATTTTTGAAAGCGTATATCTTTTGTGCGAAAATGATGTCCTCATGGTGCTAAGCTGATCTAGTATTTTTTAAAAGTTAATAAATCTGTCTTTTATTAAAGCAGTTTTCACTATCTGCAATATGTTGCTATTGGCAACTGTACACCAGGTCTGTACACCGAAAAGAGAGAAGTGATTCCTGTACACACAGAACACTGCTGCTGGGAATGTGTGAGGCTGAGTGAGCTCCTTCAGCTCAGCAGTGGCCATAGCAGCAGTGTTCTGTGTGTACAGGGCAGTCTCCTTTCTTCTTGGTGTAAAGACTTTTCCAATAGTAACAAATTGCAGGCAATGCGATCTGCTACCATAAAACACACATTGTCTAAAATAAGAAAAAATAAATAAAACTAGATAAGCTCAGCACCTTGTGGACCTTATTTTGGCACAAAAAATATTCACTTTCAAAAATGCCATTGAAAGTAGACTTTCCCTTAAAGGTATTGCATATGATTAGAGGATGAGTCCCCAAAATGCATCACAGCAGCTTCCATGTCTGCTTGTCCACACGGCTGGCAAGATTTTAATATGCAAGTAATAAATGTGAAGTTTTAATTTACTTCCCTGGGAGCTAGACAACAACTGTATAATCTTAGGCTCCTTTCACTCTGTCCGTTTCCACCACTTTGCAGTGGAAATACACAGTTTTGCACAGCTGTGTTTCTGTTAGCAGAGCACTGCATTCTGGGCCCTATTGGCCACCTTGCAGCACCCGTTATTTCCTTTTCCCCCAACAATGGTAGAAACCGAAGAATCAAGCAGCAGCGATGTAAACAATGGCAGCCACATCCTTAGGATCACAGATAGGCTGGGACGGGAGTGTGCCCATGTCTAAAGGGAAACTGGGGACGTGGCTTCTCCCGCTTCCTATTGCTGGGCATTAACAGAGCCATATACTGGACATTAAAATGCACAGCATATGATGCTTATTAGACGAGAGTCTGTGCATGTGCTGCGTTACCAGGGAAAAGTGCATTTTTATGGCCTTTTTGGTGGTTTCATATAGAGGGCACACTACATCGGCATACACCCTGTGCAGGGATCAAAATCTGGAATCTAAAATAAAACAGGACTTGTTCCCGCTTTAAGTTGATTTTAAAAACCTATTTTTAAAATAAACCATGCTGGGTAGGAGGGTTGGCAAGCCATCTGCCAGCAGTGGTGGGTGGCATGCAAAAATCCCCCATTCAATTACCCACATCCTTTCCTGGGCAGATCCTCTATCTCCAAAAAGTTAAATGGTAGATATGTTGGCTTACCCATTGGCAGCTTCCAGCATACCACCAATGGGAGCCTGGGAATTGTGTCAGTGGAAGCTGCAAATACAGGTAAGCTAGCATGCTTCTCCACCTGCCCAACAAAATAATCTCAGGTAGGCCGCGAGCCACATAGCAAGGGTCTGCAAAGCCACATGTAACTCTTGAGCCACAGGTTGGGGACCAGTGATCTAAATGAACCAAATAAACAATTCTGATTGAACCTAAACACAAAATGGTATGCTATTATATTAAATAATCAGAATTTAGGAAACCTAAAGGGTCTGCTCGAGTGAATGCGAAAGAACAAAACGTAATCACTATTTGTCATTGCCCGGGATGCTAAGCCCCCCCCCACCCCTATGTCAGTCACAGTGAATATTATGCCAATGCCAATCACTGCAATAGAGTGGGCATATCAGGCCTCAGCATGCCCCCTCCTTTGCAGTGAATGGAGTAGGCAATTTGCAATCACTGTGACTGGGCCATTCTCCCAGGAGGTAGTTGGTGAATGGAGAATGGGCCGACATGCCATCAGAACCTGGTAAGTTTAGGTGTGGTGAACAGAAGGTGAACAGTAAATTGTTGTTCACTTGCCTGTACAAGTAAGTGGTTGGACATGTTGAAAACAGCAGTGTAAGATCTTTGAAGAGAAGATAAAATTGTTTTGAACTGCACAGAAAAAAATGCCTGTGATTTATGGCAATGTTAAATGGCATTTTACAGTTCATCATTAGAAGGCTACTGATGTAGTTGATATATGTCCTAACTGGCAAGACTCCATTGCCTGCCTAATTCATGGTAGGCGAAAGTCCTGTCCATTGCCCAGTCACAGACTCAGCATCTGAAACACAACTGATCATTTTCAAAAATCTAAACATCATGAAACGCGAGCTGGCCATCAGGGTAAGAAACAAAGTAGTGAAGTGTGACCTTCAAGCCTCTGTCATGTACTGCCTTGGTTATATATCTTTTCATCTCTGTCCGAGTCCTTCTATTTTTAGACATATCTAACCTCTGTATTCCTTCCCTCCAAGGTCTCCCGCATAAATTGTGTGTCTTTTCTCTGTCTGCTTATAAGTTACTGAGCTGATATAGACTTTTTCAAGTTCATATTCCATTAGCACTCATTAAAGAGAACTATATAACTAAAGGTTGATAGATTTAAAGGAAAGAGCTCTTGCACTATTAAATGCACAGTAAAGTATGAAGAAGGATGACAGCATTTAAGATCATCTTAGTATTTAAAAGGAAATGTTATGCAAATATATCTACTGTGATTATTGGAACTTATATACATTAGCCTAGTGGTATTTGTTACCACTGACTGTATGCGAGCTCCTGTCAGGTGGTAGTTTACACAAGAGAAAGTTCCGCACAGCTGAGATAAAAATAATAGGGTGCTGGCCAAAAGGGGACCTAAACACAAAATGTGTCAATAAGGTACAATCTATACACAATGGGTTACCAGCATGTGTTTCACATCCTGAGGAAGTGGACGGGGTCACGCCCACGCAACGCGTCGATGTTACCATAGCCCTGTACATGCTGATCCTGGACTCTCAGAGATTATGGTGATATAAACTTTTTTTTAACTATGCCCTATTATTATTAGCATTCATTGTAGCTTGGTCTCATCATTGCACTGTATCTTTTTATCTCACACTTGCTGGCACAGTATTATTTATTTATTCATTGGCACATTGCATTGTTTGCACAGTTTTTAGATTAAGCACTCTTTGCACTTTGGCCAAATATTGGCAGTTAGCGTTAAGTCACGTAGGTTTATTGCAAAATGTTTTATATATTTTTTTTTTTTTGAGATATCATATTTGTGTTTTTTCATCAATTCTTTATATATTTTCACTTGATCATGTACTTATTAATTATATAATCATGCTGTGATATAGCTGCTACATATTTATTTGGGCATAGTGCAAAACACATATATATTCTTTAATAGAGCCGCTTTGGGTCAGCTTTCTATTGGGCCTTGTCATATCTGTTTTTTAATTAGTCCCCCTGTTTGTCTAGTATATGTCTTTGTTATTGTATTATTGTGGATTGGTACAATTAAAGATAATTATTTCCTTGTAATTCTTGGTTTGTGTGGCCTCCTTGGTTGGTGGGGTCCTTCTTGGGGTTTATGCTGGTAACCCATTGTGTATAGATTGCTCCTGTCAGGTGGTGCTTGGCAAAACGCCCAACTTGTGCCTCAACCTTATCTTTAGCCAAATATACTTTACCCAAGCCGGATTTACACCAATATGTGATGAAAATGCTTTACGTGCATTTTTTTACTCCTTCAATAGCTATTTTTGTGCGTTTTAAGGTGTCTGACAAACCATCCAGCAAAGTGATACTTGACTTGGAGGCTGATTCATTACGCCAGCGCCTGTATAGTGGCGCTTAGAGCGCCCGCTTGTAGACGCTGTAAGTGGGTATCGGGCGCTGTAACAGAGCGCCTCAGTCGTTGTAGTAACATGTCCAGCATTGATGAATGTGATGTATGTTGGGTGCTCTAACACCAGTACAGCGCTGCAGGGAGCGAAAGGTAGCGCCAGCTCAGTGTGACCGACTCTCAGTGCTCCACACCATATTAATCAAAAAAGGACACACACACAGCATCGGCGCTCTAAATCTGGTCGCTTTAGCATGGAGCGCCAGACGCTGTGTGATTAGAGTCTGTTTTTGAACACATATCCACCAGTAACAAAGCGAAAACACATGGAATGACATTGTTTTAACACTGTGACAATAACACTTTAGTGGCGGACCTGTAATGACAATTTTTCATAAAAATATAAAAGTGTTGTTTGCAGCCAAGAGAGGTCACACAATGATTTGAGCAATAAAAAATGTCAAACACGCTGTTTATACACAAGCAAATGAACACCCATTGAAATGTATGGGAGAGCGACACTGAGCGAAAGGTAATACCTGGCGCTCTGGAAGATAGAGCGCGGCGCTATACACTGAGCCGCCTGTAATAATACATTGGACACTACATGGCGCTGTTAGAGTCGCTCACCAGATTTGTTTTCATAAATGTGGATTTGCGTACAGCGCCCCGCGTTCACCAGACGCTCCCTGCCGCTACGAAGCACTACCTGGCGCTATCCCTTCTTAAATAACCCCCATAATTAGAGATACAATAAAAGGTTGCGCTTTGGAACCTCTGTACTAGCCTATAGACATCATCCAATTATTTTTCCATTCATCATATAATGAAGTATTTTGCTAGGACTAGCTATATGATCTCAGAAAAACCGTATTGTCGCTCATTTCCTATTCTCCGCCTCCCTGCTAACTTCAAATTGGAAAAGTAAAAAACATTTACCTGGTCTGCAGCAGAATTCTATTTCTCTACCGGAAGCAATGTCTTCTGTAGATATGATTTCCAGAGCCTCTGCACTGCAGACCATCATGGGTGATGCAGTCTTTATGCAAACATTGCAGCAGTCAATCTGCGGCTGCTACAGTAATCAGGTCTTGACTCACCCATAATCTCTGATATTAGGGTCTTTATCCCCATAAATCCTGATATTGTAATATTATTTAGCTATCAGAAAAACACAGACCCACAACTAAAACCCAATTATGTGCTTTGAATTGAATCCAGGTCATTGTATGTATTTGTTACAGTTTTGTCATGCTTTTACGTTTCTGAAACTTTCCGAGTCTTGAGAACAGGGCTGGTTGGTATGGTGATTGGGAAATGATTGGGTCACTCATGATCTCAGCATCATTGAGGTTGAATATACAGTTGTATGCAAATGTTTTGGCATCCCTTCTTAAAATGACTGTTACTGTGAACAGTTAAAGTGGACCAAAACCCAGCTCAATCGGCCCTATCTATTTCCTGGGGGGAACCATACTCTCCCCTGAGCATCCAAAATCAAGATGCCCCACTGTGTGAAACCCCCCCAGGTCGCCCCGTTCACTTACCTTGCTTCCTGTTCTAACGGCGCATGGGCGGGATGCGGACACATCCCCGATGTCCCTCTAGCAGGGCACGCGCCCGCACCAAGCATTTGTGAATGGGCAGCACAGGCACGTTCCCTGTTAGAGGGAAGCGGGGGATACGGCTGCCAGCGCGCTCAGACCCGCTGGCCTTAGACGCCATATTAGATGGCGGGACGTCAGCGGCTCCAAGAGGGCTGATTGGATGAGCGGCCGCGCATGTGCCATAGGACCGGGAAGAGGTGAGTTTTTTCGGGCGATCTAGTAGTCGCTGTGCTTGACCGTTGTTCGGTAGTTGATAGCGACTCAGTCGGTTTGCCGTAATGTTGAATATCGGTGAGGAGTCGCTATTTGACAGGTTCCGCGCTGTATGGGAGCGCATGATAGCGACTGGCCCTAGCGACCGGCTCCCACCATATTCATTAAAAAATCACGCTCAAAAAATTCTCGCGCTGTAAAATGCATGTTTAAACCCCAGAGCGCTGGCGGCGATGGGTTAAAAGTAGTTTTTTAACCCCCAAACCACCATATTTTTGGAAACCAAAGAAAACAAGTTTTTTAAATAATTTAGTAATATGAATACATTAATATCAGACATGTAATATCAATTCTGTACATTTTTTTTTGTTTTATTTTTTTTCCCTTAAAAAAATTATCTAAAATGGCAGAAGTGGTCACAGAATTTTTCACATTTAGAAAAAAAAAAAAAAAAATTAATAATTAATTATTAATATTTAAAGATTGTTCCATTGAAATGCATTGGAGAGCGCCAGGTAGCGAGAGGTCATACCTGTCGCTGTTCAAGGTCGGACGCTGGCGCTGTGGGCTGAGGCTGGAATAATGATGAATGAGTCGCTATATGGCTATCTCAGTCGCTAAGCAGGATTGGCTTGATAAATGTGTGACTGTGGTGGAGAGCCGGCGTTCTCGTGGCGGGGCCCGTCATTACCGGCCGCTCACCAGTCGCTACCTGTCGCTATTCCTTCATAAATAAGGGCCTTAGTTTGGGAGTTGACCTACCTTTTGGACTCACTGTGTGAACCCCCCTGGATTGCCCTAGAAATTCACCTTTGAATTTTGAATATGAGTCCTATATACATTTTCTCTTATCAAATGGCTGGATATCTCACAAGAAAATTCTATACTAAAAAGCCATGTAATATTGTGAAATTGTAACTCTGGCGATGATGTCTACTATTGAGATGACATGGCAGTCCTCGGCCATTGTACACCTGTGTAGGTTATTCAGCTAAAAGTCCTCTATCCAGTCATTAAAACAAAATATAGAGCAGGCTTGGCTGTGTAATTGGGATGTGTGCCCGATACAGGTCAAGGGCTGACATTGCTAGACTGGAACCAGTGGTTGAGTGGTTTTCGAGTGCTGAATCTGGAGTGTTTAGCCTGCAGGGTATAAAATTTAACTATAGCATTTTTATTAAAATATCTGGACCATTCCTTTAATAACATACATAAAACCTCTGCCATATATCTAATTAGAGTTTGGAAATTTAGTCTAGGGGGTTTTGCATGACATTAGGCATCTCTACATCCAACAGCAGAGAAGAACAGCACCAGGAGTAGAAGTAGTGTTATCACCACCATCGCCAACACTGATTGTTAAGCACTCAGCCGCAGTCACAATACCTCACACATTTATATAGGAAACTGATGGATGGAACCACCCCTTCCCCTTGGCATCTTCCTCCTCCCCAAAACACTACCCATTGCACTCAGAGCTGAATTCTTAGGCCAGGATCATATGGATGTGTTTTCCAAATTATAATAAAAATGTACCTTTTACTTAAACCGGACCTTCAGCATCATTTCATGAAAAGCCTGTGTATGTGCGTCAGTAGTGGTCGTCCAGTGTATGTATGTCAAACAGCCAGAGCCCGAGCTGCTGCAGGAGCAACGGGAGCGCTTGTAATGTATTGTTTTTTACATTCACCTCATAAGAAGCACTCGAAATTCCTATTTTTGGGGTAAAAAATGCATCTTATGGGGCGAAAAATATGGTAAATCATGCGGTAATGTCAGAAAATATAATTTTACTGAAAGAGTAGTAGATGCTGGGAACAAATTGGTGTGTTATCATAGAAAACAATCGATCATTTACCAAATATAAATACAAAATCTGTGCCAACTTGTGACAAGCGTCCAGCTGATGAAATTGTCTTTTCATTTCAATGACAAACCCACACAAGTGAAATATTGAAGGAATTACTGTAACAGCTTTATTAATATAAGAACATTTCCCTAACACCAACACAGATATTGGCAAATTTTTGCAAAGACAGCGGAATTCCAGCAAACAAACAATAAATTGCGCCCACCATCCCTTAAAATTTGCTTTGCTTTGCACTATAGCAGCGTTGGGATTAATTAAATCCCACAAAATAATTAAGGCAGTCATAAGGCAGCTAATTTGCACATTGACTTTGCTGGCTCATAATCTGCTCCTTAGCATCATAAACTCTTAAAGAGGCTGTGAAGCTTTTGTAAAATCCAAAAACAAATAAACATACTGCACTAAAAAATATAAATCGATGCGCTAACTGAACTGGAAACATTTTTTAGGAAAGAATGGGGCCGACTTTAAATAAGCGCTCCATTTATAGATACCCGATTCTCAATGCTCTTGTTTTCTCATATTTATTTCTAGTCTCAAGCTTTGTCTGGAAACATAACAGCTGTACAGATGATGCTATTTTATATGCTGTTCTATGAAAATATAAATCTATTTATAATGCCGGGGCAAGTCATATAAGTTTTATATTGTTACTGTATAAATTCATGTATAACCATTTTTTGGCACACATACAAATTTGTATGGCTCCATTTAAGAAACAATGTTTGTGTATACATAAATTTAAGAAATGTGCACATCACACCAATAAAGCTTAAATGCAAAATTCTTGAGTATTGAGTGATAAATAATTGATTGGCATCTTTACCTCCTGAGGAAAGACTTATGGTGGGCCTGAAACGTTGGGAACATATTTTCTGCCTTGCTGCTGTAACATATTGAGCTCACTTTCATTTTCCTCTCTGCTAAATAAGCAATTTGCATATTCTGCATTGTATAGCCACTGCCATGG
Organism: Gastrophryne carolinensis; assembly: GCA_027917425.1. Classification (NCBI taxonomy): domain Eukaryota; kingdom Metazoa; phylum Chordata; class Amphibia; order Anura; family Microhylidae; genus Gastrophryne; species Gastrophryne carolinensis. The sequence continues at coordinate 144,750,075 of CM051236.1, forward strand.
GTTAAATCGAGGTTTTGTGTTGTGCATATTGTTGATAACTAAGAGCACCATGTTGTGACTTTGGTATTATCTGATGTTCTGATCTTCTGTTCGATCTTTCTGTTAGGTGCTGTTTCTAAAAAACTTGTCCTTGTTAGATATTATGATTTGGCATGCATTGCCCTATATGACCTCTCTAAAGGTGCTATCAAGCTTACATAAAATCTGCGTTAAAGCCAGAATGGCAAATTGTGTTTAAGAGTATTGTTGTACATGGTTTGCGTTATAGTATTCATCACTCAATAAACAAGAGTTTTTCAGTCAAGCTTTAGTGATGTGATGTGCAAATTCATGATACCTGTATTATTCAGATACTCTAGTGGTCCTATTAGGAAGGGGCCTTTACAAGGAATTTTGTACTCTAATATATACTATATATATAACATTTTTCTGTGAGTGTACATGTTTGTAAAGGGATGGCAAAGTGGCTTACTGTATATGAGTGGGGTTATTATTATTATTTATTATCAATGTTTTATATAGCGCCATCATCTTCGTAGCTCTTTACAAGGTATGATTACAGACAAGGTAAAACATATTGAACAGGAAACAAAACAAACTAGATGCTACAAGGTTTAAACCAAGTGTGAGCACAGGAGACAATAGGAGAGAGAGCCCTGCCCTTGTGAGCTTAGGGTTGAAGCTTGGTAGATGCTTGCTTTGCCACAGAATGCAACCAGCTGAAATAACAACACTGCCAAAAACTAAAGTGCTCACTGAAACTGGGTATGAGGGTCACAATTCAAACACCTAAAGTAAGCCAAAACCCCTAATTGGATCCTCTACTTGAATCATTCTGGGGCCACGTCTAGATACGTACACCCATATCCTTGCTACAGCCATGGCTACCACGGATGGTGTATTGTATTGTACATACCGGTGCATCATAGGCCTGTTAGTAAAACTTTTCTGCCAAAATGCTATGCCAGTGATGCCCTCCCTGGGGGTACATGTCCACCATGTTGGAGTGTCCACCTCTTCCAACTATTCCATTGGCATTCCACCACTTTCTTTAAACACTTTGTATTATCGTAAAAGTACAGCCTAAAGATTCTGCAGCCCCTACTCTACAGTTGATGGTGCTACAATCAGCATGTCCTATATTTGTGAACATGAGGAACAATGTTATTGCTTACCATAGATCATTTTCACTGATGCTCCACTGATTGTAGATAAAAGAGGTGGATTGTAACCAGGACTTACGCAGGAGCAGCCAAATCCACTGAAGCTATTACGTGAGAGCCAAGACACCTGTAACAACTTGGAAATGTTACCACTGTGGCCACTGCCAGATTTAGAGTGTACATAGTACAGACCAGTTTTTTATAGAGGCCCTCATCAACATCACACCCGCCACTATAATTTCCCCCAAGGTTCTTACCCCGTGTCACTCCACAAGATGAGTGCTCAGCACTGGCTTCTGGTATGCATTATGCAAAAAGCAGAGTGCTCGGAAATAGGTCCCTCCCCCACAGAGGCTGCATCCTAAATCTATTGCAATCTATCTACTACAGTATTGCATGGACTCATTAATGTGACAACACACTTGCGACAAATTGCATTTAATAGGGAGCAACCACTGGCCCAGGGTAGGACTCTAGTGCTGACTGTTCTTCTCCTTATGGCGCATCCTAATTTGGGATGCCCCACAGTGTGAAACCCCAAGTATACTCCCCTTGCCAGTGATCAGACAGCACATGTGCGAACCGCATACACGCTGTCAGGAACCGCTTACCTGATCCCCGTTCCAGCGACGTCTCCAGGCGGCCAGCTGCAGCTGTCACTGTGCGGCGGCCGCGCCGAGCGGCGTCGGCTCGAGCAGCGTCAGCTCGAGCGGCGCCCAGCTCAGCCACGCCCCCCGCTTCCTCCTCCAGGAGACGTGTCTGTTATGCCCTCCGGCGGCGCTGTGCTGCACGCACCCGCCGGAGGATCAATTAAAGGGTTAATGAATCCTAGGGGATTGAGGGCTTCGCCCTCTTCTGCTCTGCAGCCAATTACCCTTGGAATCCTATGTGCTCCAATCAGTACACTGCTTCCCTCAGACCTGTCCCTATAAAGGCAATTCCCTCTCAGTTGTGAATTGCCTGTGATAGCGCTCAGAACCCTGTGTTACCTACTCCTGTGAAGTCTTGCCTGTTGCCGATTTGATTGTACGACCATTCTCGATCCTGAATCCTTGTTGCCGACCTCTGCCTGAATTGACGCCTCTCGATCCTGAATCCTTGTTGCCGACCTTTGCCTGAACTGACGCTTCTAGATCCTGATCCCCAGTTGCTGACCTCTGCCTGTACCCCGACTACGTCTTGCCTGACCCCTGGTGCCGCTACGATCTCTGCCTTCCCGTTATCTACCTATTGCCTGTCTCTGGACTTCCGTCACTCACGCTCTTGCTATTGGTTCTCCAGTCCTCCCACATATAAGCTTACATCCTTTGAGCCATTAAGTCCTGGGGGCAACCGATCCCGGGTAGGCGTATCTTGCGTCCCGGCAAGCGGGGGCTCCTACAGGTGAAGCTGGCTGTGGAGATTGGGGGTTGTGAGCTTATTAAGAGGGCTGGAGTTACCCCGAGCGTGACGCTATCACAGGCCAAAAAATGGATGACCTGGTACAGCAGGTGCAAGCTATGGCCACAGCGATCAACCAACTCGCTCAAAGAGTGACCACTCAGGAATCTCGTCAAGTGCCAACTTCCTCTGTACCACCTCATTTCTCCGAAACTAAGATTCCACTGCCTGAGAAATTTTTTGGAGAACGAGCAAAATTTTCCAATTTCAAGAATGCCTGCGAACTATATTTTAAGTTAAGACCTATCTCCTCTGGCACAGAGGTCCAACGAGTAGGCCTAGTCATTTCCTTGCTTCAAGGAGACCCACAGTCCTGGGCCTTTAGTTTACCGTCCCATGACATTGCTCTACAATCAGTGACTGCCTTCTTCAATGCTATGGGCGTTTTATACGCCGATCCAGATATACAGTCTACCGCAGAGAATAGGCTTCGGGCCTTAAAACAAGGACGGAATTTGGCTGAAGACTACTGTGCTGAATTCCGCCGCTGGGCTATCGAAGCTAGGTGGAACGACCCAGCTTTGTGTAGTCAGTTCAGGGTGGGACTGTCGGATAGCATCAAGGATGCCTTAGTCAATTTTCCCCCGCCAGCGGACCTAGATCAATTAATGCAGGTCTCCATTAAAATAGACCGACGTCTTAGAGAAAGGGCCAGGGAGAGAGTCGGGGCTCCCACGTCCTTTAGACCAGTCCAGAGTCATAGATCCCCGGTTCCCCGTGGAGAAAATACCTCATCATCTTCCCAGGAAGAACCTATGCAATTAGGGAGAACCCGCTTATCCCAAGAGGAGAAACAGCGTAGGCGATCCGAGGGGTTATGCCTGTATTGCGGGAATTCTGGTCATTTTGCTGGGTCCTGTCCCAACAAGGGGAAACCGGCGGAAAACTTCCACACCCAGACCAGGTAGAGAGTACTGATCTGGGTGAGTCAGTTTGTAACTCTCGCCAGAATAAGATGCTTGTACCTATTGATTTGTTTTGGGGGTCCTCTAAGCAGACAGTTTCCGCCTTCATAGACAGTGGTGCGGCTGGAAACTTTTTGGACAGGAGCATGATCTCCACCTTAGGGATCCCTGTAGTTCCTCTTGAAAGATCCCTACAAGTTTTAGCTATCAATGGAAAGGCAATCCAGGGAGGTCCTATAAATACCAAGACCCCACCTCTCAGACTAATTGTCGGCTCTTCTCACTCTGGATTCTTAGAATTCTTTATTTTTGATTGTCCGGAAACTCCGGTGGTTTTGGGATACCCCTGGTTGCAACTCCATAACCCGGTGTTAGATTGGCGGGCTGGGGAGTTGGTCAAGTGGAGTGACCACTGTAAAGGTCACTGTTTTAATACAGGCCTCAGAAGCGTTCAAGTCTTACCACAGGAATTACCTCAGCCATACGCTGATTGGATCGATGTATTCTCTGAACGCTCTGCTGATACTCTTCCTCCACATCGGTCCTATGACTGCCCCATTGACTTGCTGCCTGGCACAATTCCCCCGAGGGGAAAGATCTATAACCTTACCCTGCCCGAGGAGCAAGCAATGAGGGAGTATATTACCGAAAATCTTAGGAAAGGATTTATCCGTCCCTCTACCTCGCCTGCTGGGGCCGGGTTCTTTTTTGTAGAGAAAAAAAGATGGTGGCTTGAGACCGTGCATAGATTATCGAGCCTTGAATAAGATCACTGTAAAAAACCGATACCCCTTACCCTTGATTGGGGATCTGTTCAATCAAGTCACAGGAGCTCGAATTTTCTCCAAATTGGATTTGAGAGGGGCTTACAATCTGATTCGCATCCGACAGGGGGACGAGTGGAAAACTGCATTTAATGTGAAGGATGGGCACTATGAGTACCTGGTCATGCCCTTCGGTCTTTGTAATGCGCCAGCCGTTTTCCAAGATTTTGTTAATGATATATTCAGGGAATATCTCGGTAGATTTGTAGTCATCTACTTGGATGATATTCTCATTTTTTCTAATTCTTTACCGGAGCACAGACACCATGTTAAGTTGGTGCTACAAAAATTAAGAGAGAACAACTTATTCGCTAAACTGTCTAAGTGTGTGTTTGAAGTCACTACAGTTCCCTTTCTAGGGTATGTTATTACCAACCAGGGTTTGGAGATGGACGCGGGGAAGGTTTCAGCAGTTCAGGATTGGGTCCAACCCAAAACTTTAAAGGAATTGCAACGTTTTCTAGGTTTTGCAAATTTTTATCAGCGTTTCATAAAAGGCTTTTCCCATGTTGTTGCACCCCTTACCAACCTTACCCGCAAGGGGGCTTTTACTGCTAACTGGTCCCCCTCTGCCTGTGAGGCCTTTCTAACCTTGAAACGGGCCTTTACTTCGGCACCTGTCTTAGTGCATCCAGATATTCATAAAGCTTTTATTATTGAAGTGGATGCTTCTGAGCTGGGAGTGGGTGCAGTTTTGTCACAATATTCTGGTAACCCTGAGCGTCTCCATCCATGCGCTTATTTTTCGCGTAAATTCAGTACCGCGGAACAAAATTATGATGTTGGCAATAGGGAACTATTAGCTATTAAACTGGCATTTGATGAATGGTGACACTGGTTGGAGGGTTCATTACATCCTATAACTGTGTATACCGATCATAAAAATCTCGAATACATAGGTTCTGCCAAGAGGCTGAACTCTCGTCAGGCACGTTGGGCATTATTCTTCTCGCGCTTCAATTTTATTATTACTTTCAAGCCGGGTGTAAAAAATACTAAAGCTGATGCTCTATCTCGCATGTTCGGTGAATGTAAGGATCGGGGTGATTCTGGTGAACCAATTTTACCCACAGGTTGTGTGGTGGGGGCGTTACTTCCTGATCTCTCCAATACCTTGGCGCCGTTTCAAGATGAATCTCCTAGTGATGTACCCTTGGGGTGCCAGTTTGTTCCGCCGCACCTGCGTTCGGATGTAATTCGCGAATTTCACGATGCCAAAACTGCTGGTCATTTGGGTAACCGCAAGACGTTTATGCTTGCCCGTCGTCATGTATGGTGGCCTACCATGAGACGCGATATCACTGCCTTTATCGACGCTTGTGCTATTTGTGCTCGAAGTAAAGGAGTTCACAAGGCTCCTAGTGGCAGTTTGGTTCCTCTTGAAATTCCTGCTGAGCCATGGACCCATATTTCTATGGATTTTATTGTAGATTTGCCTCTCTCACATGGTAATACTGTCATTTGGGTGGTCGTAGATCGTTTCAGTAAGATGGCACATTTCGTTCCTTTGGCCAAACTTCCTTCTGCACCTGAGCTTTCGCGGCTGTTTACTTCGCATATTTTTCGTATTCATGGTATTCCGTCCAATATAGTCTCTGATCGGGGTGTTCAATTTACTTCCCGTTTTTGGAAACACTTCTGTTCGCGGTTGGGAATACAGATCTCTCTTTCTTCTGCCTACCATCCCCAGACTAATGGGCAGACGGAAAGAACTAATCAAACTTTGGAACAATACTTAAGGTGTTATGTTTCTGATGCCCAAGAACAATGGGCGGAATTTATTGATTTCGCCGAATTTGCTTACAATAACGCGCCTAGTGAGAGTACCAAGGTATCTCCTTTTTATTGTAACTTAGGGAAAAATCCTAGAGCTTCTTCCCTTTCAGGGTCACCTTCCAATCTGCCGGCGTTGGAGGAGTGGCTTCAAGAACGGAAGAATATCTGGACACATGTTCAGGAGATTCTTAAGACCACTGGTTTGAGGTATAAGAAATTTGCCGACCGCCGCAGATCACAGGAACCTACTCTTCGAGTAGGCGATCTAGTTTGGGTCTCCACTAAAAATATTGCGCTCCGTCAGCCATCTAGCAAATTAGGTCCAAAATTTATTGGTCCTTTTCCGATCGTCAAGAAGTTGAATAATGTGTCTTTTAAAGTTCAACTCCCGCCAACTATGAAAATACTTAATTCCTTTCACGTTTCACTGTTAAAACCGGCGAAGAATGCTCCTCTTGCTGGTCCTGCACCAATTCTTCTTAATAATGAGCCCGAGTATGAAGTGAATAAGATCTTGGATTCACGTAAAGTGCGTAATTCTTTACAGTATTTGGTGGATTGGGTTGGCTATGGTCCGGAGGAAAGATGCTGGGTGGCAGCAAGGAATGTTCATGCCAAGGCTCTTGTAAGAAGGTTCCATCGTGACAATCCAGGGAAACCGGGTGAGGGTCCGGAGGCCCCTCGTGAAGGGGGGGGTAGTGTCAGGAACCGCTTACCTGATTCGTTCCAGCGACGTCTCCAGGCGGCCAGCTGCAGCTGTCACTGTGCGGCGGCCGCGCCAAGCGGCGTCGGCTCGAGCAGCGTCAGCTCGAGCGGCGCCCAGCTCAGCCACGCCCCCCGCTTCCTCCTCCAGGAGACGTGCTCGCGCGCGGCCGCGAGCACGTGTCTGTTATGCCCTCCGGCGGCGCTGTGCCGCACGCACCCGCCGGAGGATCAATTAAAGGGTTAATGAATCCTAGGGGATTGAGGGCTTCGCCCTCTTCTGCTCTGCAGCCAATTACCCTTGGAATCCTATGTGCTCCAATCAGTACACTGCTTCCCTCAGACCTGTCCCTATAAAGGCAATTCCCTCTCAGTTGTGAATTGCCTGTGATAGCGCTCAGAACCCTGTGTTACCTACTCCTGTGAAGTCTTGCCTGTTGCCGATTTGATTGTACGACCATTCTCGATCCTGAATCCTTGTTGCCGACCTCTGCCTGAATTGACGCCTCTCAATCCTGAATCCTTGTTGCCGACCTTTGCCTGAACTGACGCTTCTAGATCCTGATCCCCAGTTGCTGACCTCTGCCTGTACCCCGACTACGTCTTGCCTGACCCCTGGTGCCGCTACGATCTCTGCCTTCCCGTTATCTACCTATTGCCTGTCTCTGGACTTCCGTCACTCACGCTCTTGCTATTGGTTCTCCAGTCCTCCCACATATAAGCTTACATCCTTTGAGCCATTAAGTCCTGGGGGCAACCGATCCCGGGTAGGCGTATCTTGCGTCCCGGCAAGCGGGGGCTCCTACAGGTGAAGCTGGCTGTGGAGATTGGGGGTTGTGAGCTTATTAAGAGGGCTGGAGTTACCCCGAGCGTGACACACGCTTCCTTTCAGCTGGGGCACATACCCATGCCATTTCTGAATAGCTGCTGAGGGTACGGGAAGGAGCAGCCCACGTTCCATTTATAATTCGTATTGTAACAAAACCCTGAATGGGGACCCCTATTCTAGTTCAAAGGGCACCTTCCCGACATGACAGTGGGTGACCTGCCTATACCCCCCATCTCATTGCCTGCAACCCCACCAGCCAAAGCCAAGTGTCCCTTTGGCATGGGCTTGATGTTATTTCAGGGGTACCCCTGGAAAAGCACTGAAACTGTGGCAAAGGGCACAGAGGCTGGTGAATACTAGCGCCAGAGGCTGTCAGTTTTGTCATTGAACCATGGCTTATCAGCCCCTATATTGGGTGCATTGGGACAGTAAACATTAGGGAGGATTTTTTTAGGGTTGGCATCTACATACTCCACGCACTTCCCCTCTAATGACGATTTTTGGGATGCCTACCCCCAAAAAAACATGGCTCCTCCCCAATGCTTACCTTGTTGGCACAGGTCCAGTGATCTTCCAGTGGTTCCCTGCAGTACCTCTGGAAAAACACCAGGCCCATGGTGAGGGGCACTGGGCCAGGGGTATAGGCAAGCAATGTCTAGAAGTGGGGGTAGGGGACACATGTCTGGTGTCAGGGGAGGTGCAAATGGGGGAGGGCACGTACAGGACAGGGCAAGGCATGGTGCCACTGAACAGGAAAAGCTGACGTGGAAAGAGGAAGTGCCATGGCTAGGTAGGTAAGGATTAAGCTTTCCTTGCTTCGAGGTGGTGGAGGTAGCTTGTAACCATACACAACCCTAAGAAAAATAAATTTCCAAATAATTTATTACTAATAAGCCAATGCACATATATTATTCACATCTTTTGAAACCTGAATGACAGTGCCCAAACATGATAGCATCCCCTCCCCATACACAAGTACCCCACTATTTATGACAAACACTGTACAATTAACTATTTAGTACAGTACTTAATTATGCATTGCTAATTGTAGTCTGACACTGCTCTAGGCACAGCGTGCTAAATAAATATGACTTTAACACTAAGGGTATATCGTGCAAAACAAAAGCAACAAAAACCTAATCTAATAAAGCTAATTACAACGCATAGAATAATATAATGTCTCAAACTGTGAGACTTCAAAACAAGATTAGTCTAAGCAAAAAGGATTGTGAGATTTACCAATATAATTGATGTATTGGATTTGTGTGGGAGTTTGGACACTCGATGCATATCGTAGCCACCTTAAATGTTTTTATAGGTAGACACTTTCACCCTAAAAATTCATTTAGTAAAATAAGAATTCTAACTTTTTTGAAGCTGTGGAACATGCTCAGCACACATTGCTGGCTCAGTCGTGCACAACCAGCGCCACTGGAAAGTCCATTAGTACGGCGTGAAGAGTGAAAATCTGGATGTGGTCGGCGATGTCAGTAGACTATGCATGCTGAGAGCAGACAGAATAATTGTGCAGGAAAAAGGGAAAAGCTAAAAGAACTACTGAGACTTTTTTGACTCTCTGTAAAGACTTTTTTTATGTAAATATTTTAACCAGTCTTTTTTTATAACCAGTCTTTTAATTATATAAAACTTGACGTGAGAACACATTTTACAGCCACGCGACTGCTGCAGCTGTGATTGGCTGACTCAGCGGTCATGTCAGGTACAACTATTGTGGAACTGTTGAACTGCTTGGAGGTCCTAAAGTGGACCAACTCAGGTCACATTCAGACAGGTTTGGCGGGTCATCCAGAATGCTGGAGCCCCCCTGAGCATCGCTTCCCAGAATGGTCCCAATTCTTACCTCTTCCTCGATTCTTCGGCTGGTTATGCAGCCCTGCGATTGGCTGCTGACAGTCATGCGGGTGGGCCCTTTTGGTGGCCAAAACAGAGGACACAACCCTTACCCACGTGACCGCCGGTGGGCAATTGAGGGGTTGCATTCTCAGCTAAGTTAAGGATTGCAGGTGTTCTGGGGGTCGACATGTGATGTGGGCACTCCAGCAATCTTGGTGCCCCAGCCAAGGCCTGTCTGAATGTGGCGGGACCAACACCCATTAGCAGAGAAAGGTGTGTTGGTCCAATTTAAAGTTTAAAAGGGTGCTAATTATTTGGATATGGGTGCCGCCATCTTGCCTCAGAAGCATCACATTTTGAGGAGAGGAACGGAGTCAAAAAGTACAGGGGGCGATTATAGCTGTGCTTTTCACAAACAGAGCAGAGTTGGGGTCAAGAAAAGGACAGCAATCCCACAATGCAGAGCGGTATAGTCAGAAGACACTTCCTGTCTGCAGGCAGCCTAAGACTCCACGGGCCACCAGCTTGGATGTTAAAAGGCTAAAAAAACGCACTAGGTGCAGGCAGGATGATTTTTAATCTGTATGTACAGGGTGGGAAAACATACAAAAGAGACTCATATTTAGGGTGAAGGTTCAGTTTACGTAACTTCAAGCGGTTCAAAAAAGCTGACTAATTAAATTCGTCCATTCAAGAATGCGGTTGAAAAAAAATATATATGTTTCCATACGAAAATAGCTTTAGTAAGAGAAAATTTCACGTAAATCTCTGAAAGTGTCGCTGGTGCTGAGAAGTCTTTATCCTAAATGGTGCATTTCACATAGCTTCAGAAAGATCAGGCCATATCCCTATTTAATATATCTCAGGTGACAATTGTTTTATAATGCACTTGTGCAACTAGTCTTTTTGTTGTGAAGGATCACATTCATCCATGTAATGCGAGATATGTATTTAGTCATACAGCAAGGCAACTGGACACACTGTTTTCTTTTGCTTCACATGTTTTGTTATGCATCCTACTATTAGGAATGGCAGCTGGATGACTTGTCAAATGTGCTGAAGTAAAAAAAAGAAAAACGCTTAGATTTAGGTTGCTTAGATTTAGGTTGCTTAGATTTAGGTTGCTTAGATTTAGGTTGCTTAGATTTAGGTTGCTTAGATTTAGGTTGCTTAGATTTATTCCCACAGATAGGGATGAGCGAATTGGTTCTAACGAACCTGAATTCGCTCCGAATTCAGGGGAAATTCTATTCAGCACGAACCTGAATTTTTAGTGGTTCGTGCTGACCGAATTTTCCCTGAAATTAAAAAAAAAAAATGGCGGCATGGTGGGAGCGGGGAGACCGGCTGCACTGTCAGCGGGCGGCGGAAGCCCGCTTCCGCCACCCACTGACAGCGCAGCCGGTCTCCCCGCTCCCACCATGCCGCCCGCTTTTTTCAGCAAACACTTACCGGCATGGTGGGAGGGGGAAGCCGGCTGCGCTGTCAGCTGTCATCAGAGGACGCGTCATCAGAGGAAGCCGGCTTCCTCTGATGACGTGTCCTCTGATGACAGCTGACAGCACAGCCGGCCTCCCCGCTCCCACCATACCGGTAAGTGTTTGCTGTATAGTGGGAGCGGGGAGGCCGGCTGCGCTGTCAGCGGGCGGCGGAAGCCGACTTCCGCCGCCCACTGACAGTGCAGCCGGCCTCCCCACTCCCACCAGAGATGAGCGATTCGCTAAAGTTCGATTCGGACGAACCCGAATTTCTTTAAGAAATTCGGCGAATCGCCCGAATCAAATTTTTGAGAAGTTCACTCATCTCTACCCACAGATATGAGTTAACTTTATTTCTTTTGTAAAATAATTGAATTTTGTAATAAAATAAAAAAAATTATTAAATTAATTAAAAAAAAATGGCCATTCCACCAGATCACCAGGCTGGTGCACCAGGCATAGTAAGTATCAAAAAGCCGAACAGCCTGGCCCTGGCAACTTCCCAGCCCCAGAGCCTTTGGCCAAGGTTTAGCGCTTTTCTTGGGGTGTCAGTTTTAATATTCTATTAAAACAGTAATTAACAAAATATAAAATTAACTATTAAGGAGATTTAGTAATAGATCAAGGCAACTGAACTTGCTGTTTTCTTTTGATCCACATGTTTTGTTATTTATCCCACTGGATGTATGTATGAATTCAACATTGCCTATTGGGAAAGGCAGCTGGATGACTTGTGAGACGTATCAAAGTGAAAAAAAAAACATTGCATTGCTATTGCAATTGCATAGATTTATTTCTGCAAACCTACTGGAGTTAACTTTCTATTTATTTAATTATTTTTACTATTTCAATAAAAATGAAAACTGATTACCAGGCTGGCACACCAGTCTGATCCTGGCAACTCACTAGACCCTTGGTCTTTGGCCCAGGTTTGGTGCTCTGCCTGGGGTATTGGCAGTTTTAAATAAAACAGTGATAAAAAGTTAATTCTGCATGTCTTTTACATTGATAAAAATGCTGGCAGTTGCTAACCTGGCTTTTTTGGGTAACGTGCTGAGAATATTTACACCTGCTTGGGGCAGCTGTAAATAAGTCGTTCAAAAGAGTAGTAAAAACTAAAGCAAAAACATTGCGGAATCACACTAACTTTTTACAATTGTTAATTTCAGTTGTATTGTTTCACTTTAGAAGATTTTTTTCGCTATATGAGAGAAGACAAGTGAAAAAAAAAAGGAATGTAAAAAATGATGCATGTTTTTTCTTTGTTGAATCCCAAGAAAAAGCTAAAATTGTAGTATTTTTTTCTCAAAAACAGACTAATTTCTTGTTACAAATTTCTTGAATTGGGCCCCAAGTTTGAAACACATTTTAGTGAATCCCCCCCCCCCCCCACAGGGAGGTGTTACTGACAGTTTGATGATAGAGTAAAATGTGTGACTCTATTTTTAAACTAAATGATGTGATTACATAGTTATCATGCTTCAAGCACAACACGAAGCTCCATAAGCATAATCTAATGAAGCTAATCAAAGAATAGGAAGCTCCTATGAGCAAGCTGCATCTCCAATGAGAACAGATGCAGCCTTATTAAGTGTTCTTAGGAGCATGGTACATAACTGCCTAGGCGTGAAACGTTTTTATTGAAAACAGATGTATCACTAAAAGAATAAAAACATATGCATTCCTATTCCATTAAAAACCCGTTGTGAGTCATGGCATTACTTTGCTTTATTATGCTTTGTTTTCTGGCAGAAGAAAGCGTGAGCTTATACCACCTAAGCTAGATATAATAATAATCTAATTATTACGGGGAATAGACTTTCTTGTCGGGAGCACAGCATAGTATTCTTCTTGACAACATATGTACTTTTCTTGTCTCTTCCCTGGGAAAAGAAAGATCTATTTAGTTTTCTCTGCAGGATGTCAAATTTCACATTTGTCTCCTGACGATTTGGAAGAACAGGTTTTAGTTTTTTGTTAGAAAGCTTTTCTAAACCTACAGACATTTTACATGGCCAGATGTGACTGTATAAAATGTATAAATCATAATCCACTCGTAGTGATGAGCAGCACAATGACAAGCGCCTCTAGCCTAATATTCTGGGGTATGAATGTAAAGGATGATTTGTTTGTCATTCTGGTTGTTGTGTTGCCTATGACTTGAGAGTAGAGATAAATAAATCTCAGACTTTGTTTCGATTTCTCCAAAGCTGTGAGATTTGTTTCAGTTCTGATTCAATTCAGATAAATTGGTCGGTTTGAAGGTCCAGGCAAAGACAATACTAGGACCACCAAGAGCTTGCATGACCCCTGTACCGCGTACATCTCCTCCATTTCCTGCACTGCGCAGTAGCTGCTCCTACAGGTATCCAGAATATTCCCCTGTTTTTCTTTCCATTTTTCCATGACCATGTTCTACTACACTGTTGGGTTTCTTTGTGGTTTCCAAATCGATGCTACAGCAAAAAAGTTTAAAATTTGATTGTATGGTCACTGTATAATCTTAACAAACTTTATACTGTAGTCCCCTGATTGTTTTCTTCACCATGGATGCCATTCATATCTTTTAAAAAGCTGTTACCTGCATAAATAATAATGGCATCATTTAAGTACAAGTGGAGAAAGGTGTGCAGAAGTATGCTGTTTCTGGAGTAGGAAGTATACTTCCTTCTCATTTTCTGCTTAGAGTACTTTTTTTTACTCCTGCTGCTAAGTCGTCTGTGGAGGCTAATTCACTACTAAGGTCAGGTATTGCCAGATGAACGTCTGTAGACCGCTACAGAGCGACTGATAGTAGATGAAGTGGGTATTGGGCGCTGTAATAGAGCGTCTCAGTCGCTCTAGTAACCTGGCCGGCATTGATGAATGTGATGTGTGTTGGGCGCTGTAACAACAGTACAGCGCTGCAGCGAGCGACAGGTAGCGCCAGCTCAGTGCGCCCAGTACTCGGCGCTCCACACTATATTTAACAAAACACTGGACACACAGAACTTTGGCGCTCTAAATCTGGACGCTGTAGCACAGAGCGTCAGATGCTGTGTGATCAAAGTATGTTTTTGAACACATATCCACCTGTAACAAAGTGAAAACAGATGGAATGACATTGTTTTAACACTGTGACAATAACACTTTAGTGTCAGACCTGTAATTACAATTCTGCATAAAAATATTAAAAGTCAAAAAAATGAGGCATTGGCCTTGAGGTCTCCTTCTGCCGTCAACCTTCTATGTTTCTATGTTTCTATTTGCCATGTTTACCAAACAAAATGTGCCATGCCCCCCAACTATGCCCATTTTTGCTGTATTTACTTCTAGCTAAGAGCAGTTAGAGGAATGCTAGCAAACACTTACCCAGTTCCTTAGCAAACCCTATTGGAATCAAAGTTTTTTTGCCAAAATTGTTTCTTTAGGTCATCTTTGCATCTGTTTGAAACTAGTATTAGAAAAACAGCTAATTAAACTATGTTCACATTACTTTCAAACGTTTTTAAAACTCTTTATATAAAGCTTTTCATTACCAAGACACCATGTATATATCCTGTGCCCCATTACATGCTGTAAAAGTGTGTTTTCAACAAGATTTCTTTAATTTTCAAAACCAAATCAGCAGCAGTTCACCAGCTTAAGCCAAACCGTTTTTCTAGGAAAATATCACTCTGCAAGCCTGGCAAATAAGTAAAACCCGGCAAAATGCCAGCAAATGGTCAGTTCTCCCTATCTTTGCTGCTACAAATATAGCACTCTTTCCTAGAATTATGGCTCAGTTCAGCGATATGTTGTGGCTGACCTGTTGTACTAACTTGAAACATTACACATATGAAAATTAAGAAAAGATAATTCATATTACACCAAGAAGCTAGAACTAAAGTATTGGTTCTATGTGACTGTAGGGACAAACAAACATGATGTCTAGTAATAATCCGCTCTTGTCTGCAAACAAAATACCTTATTTAAAATGCATAGTGCCCCTATTTTCCCTCTCACTTCTCTCCCCTTGAGTGCTCTACACCCCCGAACCCCCCTGTCCTCCCCCTTTTCACCGTCCTGGTTTACCTCTTTCACTTCTTAATGGAGGTCTCCAGCCAGATCGCAACACCTCTCGCTCACCCCCGTCCACTCCATCTCCCTGTGGCCTTGAATCATCCTGGCCCCAACGAATAAACTAATATCATATATCCAGTCTTGGATTGTCCTCATGCACATCTACTAGGCCCCGGGGTGGGGGTTAGGAGGAAAGAGACGGGGGGGGTGTCCACTGTACATCAGTCCTACGCATAGCCTGGTAATATTTAATTGAGGTACCATATCGGGAATGAGGCTGGCGGTTACGGGAGCGGGTGCGGATTAATGTTGATCTCCCTATGTGGTTAATATGTATACGCCTGGGAATCTGAGACCAACATGTTCTTTCCTGTACCCCTTCATATTACTGTTACTCTGGTGTATATTGCAAACCATAATAAAAATATATTGCACAATAAAATGCATAGTGCATCTGCCAATGTCCCACACTGGGGGGGTCTTGGTCTTCCTAGGTGGAAGTATATGTGCCAAAGTGCTTCCTGCCTCAGCCTCATACCCCACTACATTGACCAAGTGGGCAGTTAGGGAGATGTAATGTTTCTGCCCACGCTTACTTGTCTACATGTCTGTGGTGATGGGGACACTGGAACTAATGGCATTGCCCAGCTCACACCTTATTTTTTCAACAACCTGTTGGTACAGGGTGGGGATGGACTGCTGAGAAAAGTAGTGGCGGCTGGGAGCGGCTTATTAGATCTTTAAAACTAGCCAGCTCCACCAGGTGGAATGGGAGCATTTCAAAGGCCACCAACATGGAAATGCTCGCATTTGGGGCCAGATGCACCCAACATACATTTTCTCTCTGGTGTGGACATGCTTGGTGATGTTGGTGACGATGCTGCTGGTGGTTTCACATCCTCCCTTTGGGAGGAAACAGATGGCCTTGTTGCTGGGGAGGTGATGCTAGAGGCTGAGACAATTGAAGCAGCAGAGGGAGCCTCAGGTGTTTGCATGAAGCTCGTGTTTGAATTGCAGGTGCCTGGTCATGATTGTGATGCAGAGATTATTAAGACCCCTGCTTTAGGGACTGGTGGCTCAGAGATTACCCATGTCTTGTCATCTGTGCACTGCTTGAAATAATGCCACGCTGGTGAGATCCTTTGAGGCAGCTGTGGCGTGCTCAATATCTGGGCTTGGTGGGCAGTAGTGGCAACGGTCTGAACACTGATGGTTTGCACTTTTCTCCCTCTTCTGCTGGCTGCCTGGGGATGTGACCACCACCTCTTTCTTCGAACGTTGATGGCCTTCATTCCCTATTGGGTCTACTACTTCATCATCACCCCTGGGATCATCTTCCATGCCCTCCTCCATGCAGTTCCAGCTGCATCACCACCATCTGCAGCAGCAGCACAACGGCCACATCCATGTCCCTTATTTGTTGCTTTCTGCATTGTTGGACACAGTATATGTGCTACCTGTCCAAGTAAGTGCACTGCAGGTGAGCAGAGGTGAATAATTTTATCAAACCCAAAGTAAGTGTTATGCAAGAGGTGCCAACAGGTAACTCGTTTTATCAAATCCCCAAAAGGGTCTAACGCAAGGTGTGCCAACAAGTAACTAGTTTTATCAAATCCCCAAAGGGTCTAATGCAAGGTGTGCCCACAATTAACTAGTTGTATCAAAGCCCAAATGTGTCTTAGCAGCTGCCCGTCCTCAGAGTGAAATGAGAATAGGCAGATATGTTGCTATGTCCCTTTCTTTAGCTGTCCCTCCCTGACACCATCCGTTTTCCCTAGCTAGGTTACCTAAAACTGTTTTAAATGCAGCCAGTCTCCTCTCCCCTGGTATGTGTTCTAATATGGACAATTGGGGTTGTCAATTTCCATTAACACAGATACATAATCGGTGCATGGATATGGCTGTGATTTCTAATTGTAAAAAACTGGTTGCTCAGCCAATCATCCAGCTTCCCAGATTCTGGGTTCGACGAGCACCGAACCTGTGTGCAGACTTTTTACTTAAGTCAGTGAATGGGTTGAGGGGTCGGAACTTGCAAAGTTCAGTTTGATTCTGAACTTTGAAGCTCGGGCTCACTATTCCTTACTAATGGATACTTATCTGCTTACGTTCTATTTGCATATATATATATATATATATATATATATATATATGCAAAAAGCAAGCTATTTACTGCTTTTAGATTTTATTATTTATAATGTTGACTTTATTTGATTTATTGTTATATATGTGTTATTTATATCATTTCAAACTTGTCTTGCCTTTCACCCCTTTTTTTAATTATTTAATAATTTTTTGTTAACTTGTGTAATAGTTATTCTTATTTGTTTCACAACATGTAAATTATTTTTAGATATGTATGTTTCCCTAAGCGATCTACATTTGTAGTCAGCCAGGAGTCCCCATAAACATATCCAACATACCACCTGGATTGTGCCTAGCTAACCTATGCCCCCCCCGGTTGACTCTGCACTAGGTGAAAAAGTGCGCTACTTTTTATGAAAGCGAATTGTCATTTACTTTCGAGCTAAATAATATATAAGAATAATATAAGAATAAATAGAACTATATATACACACACACACACAAGGTGGTTGCAGATGTGCATTTGCATGTAAGCATGTGTTTGGGTAAGTAGTGTCCTTTCCTGCACACATTTCCTGTACATTAGGTTCCTATTTTGGAGGTTGTTTGCTCCGCAGCTACATATCTATTAGGTAATTTGAGAGTGATAGCACAACATACGTGTGAAAGAGTCTATTTTCCCAAAGGACCACACTCACCATCTAAATGGTGGAGAGCAATTTTTGCATACCTTGGCCCTTTTTTATTGTATGGTAAATGTTAGGTGACTCCTGCACCTGAAAACATTTTTGCATGAGAAATTATCTGCCTGCATGCATAAGCATGTGTGCTGTTGATTCGCAAAAAAACTTTTCTCAAAGCAAAAAATTATGCTAAATCGCAACACTGAAAAATGGCATTTGTAAATGCATACTCTCGCAAAAAAACTGTGCGAAAGGGTCAAATTTTAACGGTGCAAAAATCGGCCCTTTTGTAATTGCGGAATCTTATAGCATATTTATGGTCAGAGATCTCACATTTTGCGCTTTCATAATTATTAAAGCTACTGTAATTGATTGGACTAACCTTAGGAGCTATTATCTGGTTAGCAATATAAATTAGCCGAAATAAACGGGGACATTATTAAAATGTACTTCCTGTATGATCTTTATAACATGAAATAGAGTTCCACAGAGGTTTAAATGTTTTTGTTTCAGGTCATACTCACACTTTTACATGAAAACAAAGGAAAGGATGTTTTTTATCTGTGCTTCCATTTTCATATAGGTCACTTTGTACAAGATAATTAGTATGTATCATCCATTTCCTCTTAGCTGAAGAAGATGAATTTTATCTATAACACAAAAATCATTTTCTGTGATCAAGCACAGCTGTGGATATTTCTGAAAAAGGAGTCTTCAATCACGCACACAACAAAATCTTATGTCGCTTTCATCTTCCACACTAAGTAGTTTAATTTTTCAACTCAACAGAGGCATATTTTCCTGAAATGGCCTTTATTGTCAGAAGGATTAAAAGAGCCAGTGCAATGTCGACATTTAGATAAGGACCTAAATCTCTACCTGCAGTGCGTCTTCCAAGATTGGCCTCTTAGAGGAAATGCATGCACACCTTGATGTTTTTATCAAGTTTTTATGTTTTTTTTATATTTAATGTGTTTGTGAATTTCTGGTCTATTATAACATTATCATATTCAGGTTCCCTTGATATAACATGTAAGGTGTCGGTATGCTTTATTGGTATTCTTTATTTATAAATTAATAGTGCTACAATTTATATGTGTGAAACTTATTGTGCATTATGTTAAGTTATTAAGTTATACTAAAGACAAGCCCGATTGTTGTCCCATTGTCTCTGGCTACATGTTGCACTGTCCCAAACTTCAATCCGTTTTCAAAAAGACCTTGTAGTTCCTAAGACAGTGACCCAATCACTTTAAGATAAAAGGTCTGTTCTGTTGTCCATTTCTTAACCCCCCTCCCCCTTGTTTGTAAAAATCTTTAATTTGGCCCATTGAACAAAAAAAGTTGCACTGAAGTTTAGTGGCAAAAATGGGTGTATAGGTAGCTGAAATTAAAATTTTTTATATATTACAGCAGATATAAATATCATCATTATGGGCAGGCTGATTCATTACTAACGCCAGGTAGCGACAGATGAGCATCTGTACTGCTGCGCTAAGAACGACCGCTAGTGGTCTAGTGGGTTAGTGGCATTTTGTATTAATCACTCTGCCAATGTTAAATGTGATGTTATTGATTTGCAGAAGAGGCGCTGTAGAGTTCCTCATTCAATACAGCGCCTGAGCATTTCTATGCTGTAGTGTAAAAACAATCTGTAATCCTTACAAAAGTAAAGCCACACACCCCAAATAACATACATGTCACCAGAGTAATGTAACTCACAATTTTATTTGTAAATGTAACATTTTTTTTTTTATTATTTTGGATTTGGCCTGTTCTTCCTTCAGAATTATTAATCTTCATGGTGTCATTAAAAGAAAAAATATATATTTGTTTTTTTTTTGTTTTTTTGTTTTTGTTTTTGTTTTGTTTTTTAACATTTAATTTTAGCCATCACAGTAACATTGTAATCTCATAAAATTATGCCCCTGTTCTAATGAAGTAGTCATATATCTCTGCTTAGCTAACTTACCCCAAAGAAAGCCGAAATCATGTTATCCTGCCCGGCGAAGCCAGTCTGGGTATCCTCATTACTATCTGCAGCCATGTTGGGAACTTCTGGCACCAGTGTTGTTTCTTCAGGGGCTTCTATTCTGTGGCAAATGCAAAGGTTGTGTAGGACACAGCATGCTAGGGTGATTTTGGAGAACTTTTGTGGACTGTACAACATCTCTCCTCCTGGTCCTGCCAAACAGAGAGAGCGTGCTTTCAGTAGGCCGATGCTTCTTTCCACAATTCCGATGAGCTGCATTGTATCGGAGTTGGGCTGATGTTTGAGGGTTTCTCACAGGGGTCATCAGCCACATTTTCTGCCCATATCCCTTGTCCGCTGAAACAAGTAGAAATGGAACAACACAAATTAGACATTGAACTAGTATTAAAAAAATCATTATCTGCACATCTAGCTGCCTAGTTGTTGTAAGTTCTAAATGTTATATTTATATTGTTTTTCATTTATATTTACCCAGTGGCCATCGAGGTGGCATTTCATTATTTGCAAACTTCCGGCACAGGACTGATTGGTGTAGTACATAGGAATCATGGCATGAGCCAGGAAAACCAGATCTTACGGCCCTCAGTTTCATATCTGGGTCGCAAACCACCACTACATTCATGGAATGAAACTGCTTCCGATTCCTATAGTGCTGTTCCTGTGCACGGGGAGGGCGGAAAGGGATAAGTGTACCACTAGCACATTAGGTATCCCTCCCATGTGGTAAAAGGCACGTTTGATTTTAGCAACCTCCTCCTCATCCTCTGGGAAGGTGATATAGACTGGGATTAGATCACACATAGCCAGCACTACCTGGTGGAAAATACGGCTTATTGTAGCTTGGCTTATCCTGCTGAGGAGGGCTGCTGTTGCCTGAAAAGTGCCCCATGCCAAGATATTGAGAGAAGCACATAGCCTAACAATGGCAGGGATAAAGTGGGTGCGTTTTGTGGATGGCTCGATTTTGGCCTTTATCTGTTCATATAGGGACCATAGTGCTGCACGATTCAGACGGAATCTGTTCTGATCTGCTCGTCACTTAAATCCCATACCCAGGTGGATACCAAAGGATCTGGGTGCCCAAAGCCTAACAGCACTTTCTTCCCTTGGGTCCTGCCCTGCCTCTACGCTGCCACAACAACACATCCACACCCCAAACATAACACCACAATCAAAATCACCATGACTGGCCATATCTCAGGCACCTAAATAGAAATGCAAACAATCTACCCACACACACAACCAATCAAAACAAACAAGCAATCCTAATCCTCTAGCAGCAATACAAATGTAGCTCAGCACAGAACAAGATGTATAGTGGAAACAAGCATCAGCCTGCTGAAAGTATGCTTTCAAAGTTTGGCGCAGCCAAGAGGGGAGTTGCTGTACACACCACAAAATGTTCCAAAACCAATCCACACTTTCTGTATCCTACACAATATTTGCAGATGCCACAAAAAAGAAGTTTGCAAAGAAACAGCACTGATGCCAAAAATCACCAACAAAGCCACAGACAGTAGTAATGCTACACAGATTGCCAGTTCCTGGCACCTAGGTCATATGCAAATGCCCACAACACTACAGCCTTTGCCACAGTGTACAAATATGTTTCAAAAAATGTAAAGCCTTATTCATACTTAACTTATAGAAATAGATGGTACGCTTTTCTGCCTAATGCATTTGTTAGCTGTTTCTGGTATGTAATTTGCGATCCACAGGTGTAGCGGATACGCCTCGCGTATCAGTATTAGCGTCATAGTGCGGATATGGTCACAGCTATCTCTATGGGCCAATCATAGGAGAAATTTTCAAATTCAAATAGCCGTTAGTGTGTAAGCCTTTGTTATTGTGTTCACAGATTTTGCCCTAAGTCATTAATAATGTGTTTCTGGTTGTTACATAGTTACATAGTTAATACGGTTGAAAAAAGACATATGTCCATCAAGTTCAACGAAGGGTGTTGGGGTAGGGGAAGTTACTTTTTATTTTATAGGGGAAGCTATTTATTTTATTTTTTGTTTTTACATTTTTTTTTTACTGATAACCGCTAATAGTAACTGTTAATGTTTTTTTTTTTCTAAATAGGCATCTAATCCTTTTTTGAAGCTGACAGCGGTTGATGCTGTGACAAGCTTCTGTGGAAGGCTATTCTTATGGTAAAAAACGATTGTCGCCTCCGAAGACTAAATTTCTTTTTTTCCAATCGAAGGCAGTGCCCCCTTGTCCTTAGAGAGGATTTTACATGAATAGTGTTTGTGTGGGCCATTTATATATTTATACAAGTTAATCATGTCCCCCCTCAATCGCCTCCTCTCAAGACTAAACAGATTTAATTCTTGTAATCTTTCCTCATAACTAAGATCTTTCATTCCCTTTATTAGCTTGGTGGCTCTCCTCTGCACCCTTTCCATAGTAAGAGCATCCTTTCTATGAACTGGTGCCCAGAACCGGACAGCATATTCCAGGTGAGGACACACCAGTGCTTTGTAAAGAGGCAAAATTACATCTCTATCCCGTGATTCCATGCCTCTTTTAATGCATGATAATATCTTGGTGGCCTTGGAAGCAGCTGCTTGGCATTGCATGCTGTTATTTAGTCTGTGATCTACCAGTACCCCCAGAGCCTTCTCAACAAGTGACTCTCCCAGTTTTACTCCCCCCGAGGACATATGTGGCCTTCAGGTTGTTAGACTCCAAGTGCATGACTTTACATTTTTCCACATTGAACTTAATTTGCCAAGTGGATGCCCACACACTAAATGTGTCCAAGTCAGCCTGAAGCTTGTGAACATCTTCCATAGACTGCACTGTGCTACATATCTTTGTGTCATCTGCAAAAATAGAGACAGTGCTTTTAATTCCATCTTCTATGTTATTTATTAACAAGTTGAATAATAGTGGGCCTAGCACTGAACCCTGGTGTACACCACTTACAACTGATAACCATTCAGAGTTAGCTTTCATTAATCACAACTCTCTGCACACGATCCTTCAGACAGTTTCCAATCCAGTTACAAACTGTGTTTTCTAATCCTGAAGATCTCAATTACCCCAATAAGCGTCTATGGGGGACAGTGTCAAATGCTTTTGCAAAACCCAGAAAAACTATATCCACAGCCGCCCCTCTGTCCAGGTTTCTACTCACTTCCTCATAGAAGCCAATCAGGTTAGTCTGGCAGCTTCTGTCCTTAGTAAAACCGTGTTGGTTGTCACTTAGAATATTATGGGTAGTTACATATTCATGTATGTAGTCCCTTAAAAGCTCCTCAAGCAACTTTCCCACAATGGATGTTAAGCTATTAGGTCTGTAATTGCCCAGAGAAGACCTAGATCCCTTTTTAAAAATGGGCACCGCATTTGCCTTGCGCCAGTCTCTTGGCACTATACCAGTTGCTAGTGAGTCTTTAAAGATCAACATTTAAAGGTGACGAGATAACGGAACTGAGTTCTTTGAGAACTCTTGGGTGAAGTCAAGCTGGTCCTCCAGCCTTATTCACATTTAAATTAGAAACATAGAAACATAGAAGGTTGATGGCAGAAGGAGACCATACGGTCCATCTAGTCTGCCCTTATGTGTATACTGTATGTTCTCTTTATCTTAGGATAGATGTGTGCTTATCCCAGGCATGTTTAAATTCAGTGACTGTTGATTTTTCAACTACCTGTGCTGGAAGTTTGTTCCAAGCATCTACTACTCTTTCTTTAAAATAATATTTTCTAACATTGCTCCTGATCTTCCCCCCGACTAGCTTCAGGTTGTGCCCCCTTGTTCTATCATTAAGCTTCTTCTTAAAAACACTTCCCTCCTTAACCTTATTCAATCCTTTCACATATTTAAAGGTCTCAATCATGTCCCCCCTCTCCCTTCTTTCCTCCAGACTGTACAAATTAAGTTCTTTAAGTCTCTTTTATTTAGTTTTTCTTGGATGATATCCACGTTTTGCTTGTTAATTATTATACTTGGGCTATTGTTATCAGTGGCATCTCCTGTGTTGGCTCCTTGCGCTTCTCTTGTGTACACAGAGCTAAAGAATCCATTTAACAGCTCTGCCTTATCTTCATCCCCAGTGACCATTTCCCCGTTATCATTAATTAGGGCACCTACCTGTTCTGATTTAGTTTTCTTCGAATTAATATATTTAAAAAATCGTTTAGGGTTTGTTTTTCTTTCTTTGGCCACATCTCTTTCATTTTGTGCTTTTGCCAACCTTATTTCTTTCTTACACATTTTATTTACTAGTTTCTACTTTTCAAGTGTTACAGCTGAGAGTTCAGCTTTGTAGTGTTTAAATGCCCTTTTTTTGTTCTTTATTGCCCTTTTAACCGCAGTTGTCAGCCATGAGGGGTTTAATTTTAGCCGCTTATATTTGTTACCCGTAGGAATACATTTTGCAACGTTGCTACTTACAATTGATTTAAAGCACTCCCATTTGGCATCTGTGTCCTTATTCCTAAACAGATGCTCCAAGTCAATAGCCTCGATTCAGAGACACATTCGTCCGCACTTCCGTAGCTGTCTGTGAAAGTTTGGGTGGGTGTTTGTCATTTTTTTGCTTTTTTTCATTCATTTTTCATTCGTATGAACGTTCGGGAGTGCGCTTTCGATGAACGGAAGCAAATCGGAACATTTCCGTTAGTTCGGATCATTTTTCAAACAAAATTGGAAATTTTTCGTTCGTTCAGATAACTTCCGTTGTTGGGATGGGTGATCAGAGAGCTGATTTTCCGACGGACCACCACCCTATAAATCCGTTTCATTTCCGATCCACTTACGGGACCTTTGAGGGCTCGGATTGCTATTGGTGAACATGTTTTGCGGCTATGTGGAGGAGTCTGCGCGCCTTTAGCACTAAGGCATTGCATGTATCAGCATGGCCGAGGTCATAAATTGTATAGCAATGCATACCTGAATCAATACATTTCATGTATGCCTTATAGATGCATTTTAATGCTGACCTAAATTAGTCCTTAGCATGTAAACATTTATTTTTCCACACATCCATATAAGTGCTATTTTTTTTAGACTTATGTCCTTTGTGAATTATATTTGGATTGTTGAACTTGAATCTTAATTTGTTGTAAGAGTTATTGTTTTAGTTGGTTACCTTTGCTTTGTGTAATTATTTTATATTTGGTTGCAGGAACTGCAGGATGTGCCACTCGCCCTTGCTCCTGATGCCCGTTCTTTGCCTGCAGAATGGGGGCCAGGTGTTCTCTAATCGGGCACTATGCAAAACCCGGCCCGTGGCAAGGGCCCTCTGGCTTTTGAAGTCCAGATTTAGGTGTTTGGACCATACGGGGGGGGGGGGGGGGCACTTCAGTATGACCCCAACAAGGTTATCCCAATATTTTAATTTACGTTTTTTAACAGGGACCACACGTGCCAGAGTGTCAGGGTCCTTCAGTTGGTGGGCGAGATGCAGGAGCTGCGCAACTCGTTGGGGACCACAGATGAAGAATAATGTTCAGTGGCCTGCCAAAAAAAAATGTTACATTCTCATTTCATTTACAAAATACATTAACACAAAACTAATGGGCCCAATAAATATTTAAAGATGAATATTCACATGACCGAGAAGTGATTTGGGTACGTTTTAGGGGGCTAAAATGGAAGAAGAACCTAACCGAGAAGTGGTTTGGGTGAGCTTTAAGGGTCCAAAAGGGAAGATGGAGGATAGTGCTAAGTGATTTAGCTAAACATTGTAGTAGAAGTGAGGGTGGCAAATATGTAGGCGAGCACTTTAATGAGTGAAATTTGTAGTGCGCAGGCGCAAGATCGTAAGGATTTCCATCTGGACGATTATTTATTGAAAAAGGGAAACAGAAACTAATGGGAACCGTAAAGGATTCGTTGGAGGATACGATGGGAAAAGGGCAAAAACGAAAGCCTACGTTGTAACATGTGAAAATGAAACGGAAAAGTCTGGATGGAAAATGACATCCTCGTATTCATAATCTGCCGTACGAACGGACGGAAACTTTACAGAAGGATTTCAATGCATGCATAGAATCAATCATACACTCATACGAGAACGGAAACATTTCCAAAAAAAACAGATCGGAACTAAAACGGAAGATTTTTTTTGTCTCGCTGAATCGAGCCTAATGTCCTTGAGTGCAGCTCTGAGCCTGGGAAAGTTGGCCTTTCTAAAATTTAATGTTTTTGCCTTCCCAGGCAGAAAATCTTTCTTATAGTTTATGTTAAATACAATTATATTGTGGTCACTGTTACCAAGATTTTCACGGACTGTTACTGCCCCCATCAGGTCATCATTATTTGATATTACAAGATCTAGAATAGCATCACCCCTAGTAGGTGCCTCCACGAACTGATTCATATAATTATCTTGTAGCAAGCTGAGGAATGCTGTCCCCCTTGTAGTGGAAGCAGAACCATGTATCCAGTCGATTCCTGGATAGTTCATGTCCCCCATCACCACCACTGTACCAGCCTGTGATGCCCGCTCTATCTATTTATGCAGTTGACCCTCTATTTCCTCAGTTATATTTGGGGGCCTATATATTACACCAAACTGTATTTTAGAATTGTTTACATCGCCCCCTACTTCTACCCACAAGGATTCTACATCCTCACAATCTTCAGCTAGTATCCCCTCATTAATATATGCTTTGAGTTCTTGATTTACATAAAGACACACGCCACCCCCTTTCCTTTTTGCTCTGTCTTTCCGAAAAAGAGCAAAACCTTGTAGATTGACAGTCAAGTCATGTGTGGAATCCAGCCATGTCTCAGCCACAGCAACAACATCAATATTCTCTGCCAGCACCAAGGCCTCAAGCTCCCCTACTTTACTTACCAGACTTCTGGCATTTGTGAACATACACTTTATGTTCCTATCCAGTTTGACACATTGGGGTATAGTAGTAGTTCCTGCAGTAATGCATCCGTCTAATTTTTTACTACTGGTTTGCAACACATGGATCTCCTTATCCATCATAGCAGTCCTCCCCCTTCTAATTCTCCACCCACCATCATATGTTGTCCCCTAAGTAACCTGTCTTCACTTTTGTTTTCACTCTTGTAATAAGCTACTTGGTAAAATGAATGTGATGAAACAATTGTTAAATATAAATCAATGATTGCAGTATAGTTCAATTAATGCACAACACCTGTATAGAATGTCTACATCAATTAACATAGGCAGATTGTGATTGGTTCACCTACCACTTAAAACTTCCCCCACACATACAGCAATTGTTGCCATTCTGTAGTTTGCATGCGTCCTTGTGTGTTTTGGGGTTGGTGGTGTTTGCAGCTACAGGATGGAGCCAAATTATGTTACTCTGACTGCCACTGGTGGGTTCCCGTGGGGCACCCAGTACCAGTGGGCTGCGTGGTGCCTGCAGAACTTCCTCTAGGAAGAGGGCGCAGGGTGATGGTGAGGCAGCACCAAAGCCCGGGCATCCTTATGCCAAGAGGGAGCCAGAATTTAATTTGGTGGATAATAATACTCTTGTGCACCTGACACTGGCTAAGTGGAAGTTATTATTTGGCTCACAAAGTCAGTGTTTTGGCAAATGAGAAAAAAAGCAAAGTGTGAGATGCCATTGCGGAGCAGTTTACCAGCTACACACAATATCCACGTAGTGGCAGTGCCTGCAGAAAACGCTTTTACGATGAGTCTGAGCCTGAGACGTCGGAGAGCACTGCACTTCCACCAGCCACTACTTCGGCCCAGCCAGATGTTGATGGTAAAGAGGCATTTTTTTAAAATGTGTTTTATGTATTGATGGTTATTTAGAATGTTGACATTAACAAATACTACATGTTAATTATATTTTGGCACAGAAACCCTCAGCATGGGATCAGCATCTCCTCAAAATTCTACAGACTCTTTGGAAGCCAGTAAGTGCATTCATCATTATAGGTCATTTTATTGAAGGTCAGGCTTTTGGATTTATGTACTATGTTTTATTTTTATAGGCCAACTCCCACCTCCATCTTTGGACCCCACTTCCAGTGTTGCAGGCCTACAGGACAGTGTTGGTTTGTACCCAAAAGCTTACTGTATCCTTTTTTGACCTTTACAACATCTATTTCTACAACAAAAATGTACGAGTTATAACATGCTATATGGTAACATCTGCAGTGTGGTACATTTTGAGTAAAGCAAAAGTATAGGAAATGTTGCTGATTTGATTCAATGTGAAATCATTTAACATTTGTTAGTTATTTAAAATAATATTGTTGACATTTATGTAATCACTACTAGTACCCATTATAATAATTGCATTTATTGTTGATTTGCTGAGGCCAGAATACAGGAAGTGGTGGTCCCAAAAGAGCCCTTCAGAGCGATGCTGCTAGGGATGAAGGTAAACATCTGATTGACAACATAATTTAAATGATGTGGTAGAACCTTGAATGGCTGAGCCATATTTAGAAGGTGTCACTAACATTAGGCCTTATACATTTATTTGTAGGGCAAAGTTACAGTGATGGATTCAATCTGGACATCTCCGAGGTGGCGGGTATGGGTGTCTAATAACGTGCCTATGATAAGTGATCACACAATAGGCTCGATTCAGAGAGACAAAAAAAATGTAGGCTTTCGTTTTTGCCCTTTTCCCATCGTATCCTCACACGAATCCTTTACGTTTCCAGATAGATTCTGTTTCCCTTTTCCAAAAAATAAACGTCCAGACGGAAATCTTTACGATCTTGCGCATGCGCACTACAAACGTAACTCATTAAAGTGCTCGCCTACATATTTGACACCCTCACTTCTACTACAATGTTTAGCTAAACCACTTAGCACTATGCTCCAGCTTCCCTTTTGAACCCTTAAAGCTCACCCTAACCACTTAGCACTATCCTCCAGCTTCCCTTTTGAACCCTTAAAACTTACCCAAATCACTTCGCGGTTATGTTATTCTTCCATTTTAGGTCCCTAAAACTTACCCAAATCACTTCGCGGTTATGTTATTCTTCCATTTTAGGTCCCTAAAACGTACCCAAATCACTTCGCGGTTAGGTTCTTCTTCCATTTTAGGTCCCTAAAACTTACCCAAATAACTTTGCGGTTATGTTATTCTTCCATTTTAGGTCCCTAAAACTTACCCAAATCACTTCGCGGTTAGGTTCTTCTTCCATTTTAGGTCCCTAAAACTTACCCAAATCAGTTTGCGGTTATGTTCTTCTTCCATTTTAGGTCCCTAAAACTTACCTAAATCACTTCGCGGTTAGGTTCTTCTTCCATTTTAGGTCCCTAAAACTTACCCAAATCAGTTTGCGGTTAGGTTCTTCTTCCATTTTAGGTCCCTAAAACTTACCCAAACCACTTCCCGGACATCTGAATCTTGAACAGAAAATATGTATTTGAGCCTTTGTTTGGTGTAAATGTATGTGTTTAAAGAAATGACACTGAAACTTTTTTTTTGTTTTTTAATATAAATTATTTAGAGGATTTTTGGTTTCAAACTTTCACCTTCATATCGGCCACCAACGCAAAGACCCTCCGATTCATTTCCAAATTTTTTTGGCGTGTGGTCCCTGTAACAAATAGAGAAAAAAACATTAGTTTGAGACCAATACATGTTTGCCACCTGTGGATTGAATGTTTTGAAGTTAACAAATTAAATAAAGGCGACATACAGTATGTAGTCATTAAGCTAAGGAAGTGGCCACATGTCAGTCTTATATTGCCATTGGCTAGGGCTTGATGTATTTGTGTCTTGATGTCAAGCACCACATAAATGCAAATAATGGCATGACTACTTACTTGGTTGGTGGCCGAGAGATGGCTCGTTGGGAAAACACGATGTCCTGGGTCCTGGCTCTGCTGTGAAGAAGTGCCTGTAGAAACATGGGAAATACGGTCAGTTTTAATGTCTTCTTCCACAGTAATCAAATGTCTCTTGCAAAGTCTGGGTCACATCACTCACCTTCTCCAGGTTCTGCTCGTAGCAGATCTGCTGCCTCTTCTACTACCTCACCCGCTCCCGAAGCATCTAGACAAACAGATGAAAGGAATCAGTTTGGTAGGAGATAGCATGCATATGTGTGTGCGTATACATGAAGAGTGACATACCAGAGGCTCCCGCATGCGTGGCAGGGTACGACTGCCTGCCCACGCCATGCTGCCCCTCCTCTGTGGTAAGGTACAGGGGCTGGTCGGAGGACCCAACAGAGGAGGGGTAGGACCGTCGCCCTGGAGATCCACCCCCTTCACTTCCAGCTGCAGAATCATGCAGCACTGGTCGGCCTGTGCTCCTCCAGGTGCGGCGAATGCGGTAATCCATTTCCAACACTACCAAAGAAAAGGCATTATAACTAAAGGGCTACCTTCTGTCGTAGTTACATCTTGCATGCAATCGCTATGTACTTGGGAAATGGATTCCGAAAAACCTCCGCACCCGGGGCATGTGCAGTTGTTTCAGTTCCGACCAATGCTGCATGATCTGCGTGTGGGTGAAGGTGGTGTTGGTCTGCTGTTGGATTTCCGAGATGATCTCCAGGGCGACGTTGCGTTTTTCATAAGAGTTGGGCAGGTAGTCATGGTCTACAAAACAGAAACAAAACATAGCAATTAATTATAAATGCCTATCAATATGTGGCAACAATACATTATTTTAGGAAATGCCATTAACACACACACATTTCTAGGCTAAGGCAATTTTTGAATCTGGCCGCACTGTAGTTTGGCACGTGTGTGCCGTGACTTTGGTT
This sequence comes from Gastrophryne carolinensis, assembly GCA_027917425.1. NCBI lineage: Eukaryota > Metazoa > Chordata > Amphibia > Anura > Microhylidae > Gastrophryne > Gastrophryne carolinensis. Next base: position 144,780,538 of record CM051236.1, read on the forward strand.
GTGCATGTAGTTTAACACATTTTGAAATCAATCCCTTACTTCCTGCGCATCCTTAACATGTAGAGCAGCATTTAGATGTCAATTGAAAGGGCTACAAATACACTTACAAGCATGATGATCTCTTCTTGTTGGCGAGTGAAGATAGTGGGCGCCATCTTTCTTCATCTTCTCGGCAGCAGATAAGTAATGCCCCAGCAGTCTCCGGGTTCCGCACGGCCGCGCAAACGGCCGGATGTACGCGTAAGCGAACGTGTAGGCGTCACACGCCGGCTACCTTATTTAAAGGTCCCTGGACACACAGCTCATTCTCTTTGAGAGTCCAATCAAAATGGCCCCCAAAAAAGCAGCATCCAAAACTGCCAAGGAGACAACGCTGAAGAAGGCAGCCAAGTGGCATGAGCATGCCAAAGGCCCACAAACCAGGTCTCAACAGGCCAAAGCCAAGTTAAGGCCTACTACCAAGGCTCCGCCAAAGCAGCATCTAAAGCCAACTACCAGCTATGGGAAAAAAAAGTAGGCGGCAGCAGGCAAAGGCAAGACGCAGGCCCCAAAGCCTACAACATCTACTGGCCTAAAAACGGGTAAGAGGGTACGAAGCACTACCCCACCCTGCCCCACATCCCCCCCCCCCCACGTGGTACCAAGGCACTTGGCATCAGCCCAAAACACAGGCCAAGAAGCCGCAGCAGGGCCAGAAGGCCAAGAAGAAAAAGCAGGCACAGCAGGCCCAGAAGCCCTAAAAGGAAGACAATGGCAAGCTCCTCCTCCCCACCCACACGTGGCTACCAAACGACGGCCAAGAGTGGCCGACCCACCAGCTCTGGGTCACCCCTGCCAAGTACCTCCAAGGGCCATGCTCCTTCCAAGGGCCCACAGAGCCGCAGGGCCACAAGCACCAGTTCCAGCTCCTCAAGACCTTCTCTTCCTCGCCCACATTCCCCACCGGCACAGGTTGGCAGGAAATCACCCTATGCCACATCAACCCCTGCAACTTCTGTGGCCACCCAGCCACGAACACCCAGTCCCTTTCCCAGTCCAGTTCGATCAGCAGCCAGCCTCCAGTCCTTGATGTCTCCAACACACACCCAGGCCAGAATGTCACCCCATTTGCCTGCAAACAATGAGGAGCCACAACCACCACAAACAGGGCGCACATTGCGCAGAGGCGACTTGAGTGGCCGTTTTGGTGAGTCACAAACTCTGGCATTGGCTAGTGGTCTAACGTTATATTATGATGAGCTATATGGGAGCAAATCCAAATCAACTAGCAAGCAGCGCAAATCTGAGATTTTGGCAGAACTCACCAGACAAGTCAATGCAGCGGCGGACTAACTCAAAGATGTAGAACAGATTCAGCGGAAAATATCGGACCTCAAATATGCCGCATGGAAGAAAGAGAATAAAAGGCAGCAGTACAGCTACATATCTTATTTTTTGGTTTTTAATCTTCTTGTATAGACATCAGTGAACTTATTTTTGAATACTATGTTTTTCAGCTTACAAACTGGCGGAGGATTCCCCACTAAATTGAAATTTACCCAGGCTGAGGAGATGGTGCTGGGCCTGCTACATCCTGTTGCTTTAGAGGGACATTCGGCACAACAGAACACGGACAACCCGCCAATTTCAGCAGGTTAGTAATGTGTGAATTTCCCTCAAAATGTACCAAACAGTCAAATTAGCCAGCAAGGCATATCTAAACACATGCCCCTAGGGTGTGCCTTGTAGTGGAATGATCAATTTGACCAGGGTGTGTCATGTGTGTCGACAGGTAATGTGCAAATTAGCAGGACCATACATGACGTTTAGGAACATTTAGGAAGAGTAGTAAAGTATTGAGATTAGCAAAGGACTGTGTGCTATGTATTTCAATTCAATCACATGCAACACTTACATCTTTTTCTGTTGGCCACTTGGGTTTGAGCTGTGCTTGGGGCCCAATGGCTTAAGATGGTGTGATTGCAATGTTTTAATAGATACAATGGTAACCACCAGAATCATACTGTAACTGCTATTTGCCAGCTGAGTGTGTTAACTTAATGGCCTATAAGGGATGTTTAAACACACACAACAGGCAGTACTTGCATGTTTGTTTGGCTTCACATGACTAATGTGTCTGTTCTGGTTTAATAATCCATGTTCAATATAATTGCATTCATAGTGAAAGTCAAGTTGCACCGTTGTGGGAGTGGCCATTCCAGCTTGGCCACGTGTTTGCTTTAACCCTTTAAGTGCCAGCCTACCTGGAGTTTTTGTCACACTCTGTTGCCAGACCATTTTGCACTATTTTGCACTCCCCATGTTCAAATGTGATTTTTTAAGGGATTTCCAGGGATTTCCCAGGAAAATGATATATTGTTTTTTTCAGCAGAGTCTGAGCTTTAACATGAAATGTCTTGTTTGTCATTTTTTAGGTGTATTCTCAATATTTTTTGGCGAAATATGTGCAAAAAAATTTAAAAAAATCAATTTTTTACAATTTGTAGTGTTTTTTTGTAATAAAAAATGTAAGTTTGTCAATAAAATCTTATTGCGTGTGAAACCCCAATTTCTCACAGTTACAGCGGTACCACATATGTATAGGTAGACACCTTTTCCTGCCCAGGAGACTCCCCCAAACTGAAACAGAGCTTTAGGGGATTTTCTGAAAAAATACAACTGTGATATGCGCTATGCGCACCTTGCAGTTTTTCCAGAAAAACAACCCTTTACATTTGAAATACCCCCCACAAACTATATATTCTCTGGAAGTACACACCTCAGGCTTTCTATTTGTACCAGGCTTGTTGATGTGGCCACAGTTTTCTAGAAGTAATCCCTCAATGTATTCTTTGGTTGCAAAGAGTTTTCCTAAAAAAAGGATAAAAAAGCAGAATCAAAGCCACATTTTCCTAAAAAAACTATATACAAACAAGAAAAAACAAGTATGATCTGAAAAAGCAACATCCCCCGAACAGAACGATACCCAACATGCATGGGTTCTGTCAAGGAAAGAGTTGCCAAACACCCCAAAGTAAAGCATGTGCGTAACGGTAATTTTTCTTGAAAATTTCAGCTCTGCAGACAAAGTGCGCACCTTGCGATTTTTCAACCAAAACAACCCTTTACATTTGGAATATCCCCCATAAACCATATATTCCCTGAAAGTACACATGTTAAGCTTTCTAAGCATACCCAGCTTGTTGTAGTGGGCTCATCTTTCTGGAATTAATCCCTCAAAGAACTCTTTGGTTGCGCAGAGTTTCCCTAAAAAATGTATAAAAAAGCAGAATAAAAAACACCTTTTCCTAAAATATAAATATGCAAACCAGAAAAAACAAGCTAAGTCTGAAAGCGCAAGGTCCCCCGAACAGAACAATACCCAACATGCAGAGGTACTATTAACCCTTTTAATTGCCAGCTTACTTGAGATTTTGTCACCCTCTGTTGACAGGTCATTTTTCCCCATTTTGCGCCATGTTTTGCGCCATGTTTTGCGTCATTTTTGCTGGAATTTTCAGGAAAATTATATATATATTTTTTGCAGCAGAGTTTAGGCTTTAACATGAAATGTCTTGTTTGTAAATTTTATTTATTATTAATTTTATTTATTATTAAGTAAAAAAAAATAAATAAATACATTTTTTTTTAGAAAATTGCCTCCTTTATTTTAAATAAAAAATGTATTTGATTAGGGAAAACCATATTGCATGTGAAAGCCCCATTTCTACCGATTAGAACGGTACCACATATTTATCGGTAGCCCCCTGTTCCTGCCCAGGAGACCCCCCTAACTGAAACAAGTAATTTTTAACATTTACAAATAAAATACAACTACCATCCACACTACAAAGGGTTAAATCGAGAAAAAAAAATGACATAGGGTCCCCCCTCCCGGGAGGGGGGGCCCATTTTTTGGGGGGATTTTTAAGGGTTAAAAATCCTTAAAAATAAAAAAAAATGACATGGGCCCCCCCTTACCCAAAGTAACCAGCCCGGGACCAGCTATGTAGGGCTTGTAGGAACGGGGCGCAGGGGCCAGCTTTTGTGGCCCCTGGCCCTGCAGGCTACAAGCCCGCATAGCCAGTGGGCCCGGGCTCTTCTGCCACCCCCTGGGCTTTGGGGAGGCAGGTAATGGGGGTGCCGGGGGTTAATGGCAAGTCACCGGCTAGCGCAGGTGACTTGCCACCTCCCCCAGCCTTGTGAACTGGTATAGGGGTCATGGACCCCTTACCAGTTCACAAGGGGTTAAATTTAAAAATAAAACACAGACACACAAAGAGAAAAAATATTTTATTATTTTTTTTTAATACTTACCTCCCATCCATAGTGGAGCACTCTTTCAGCCTTTTATAGCTGCTGGATGACAGAAAACAAAAGGGTTAATTAAAAAAAAATGACATAGGGTTCCCCCTCCTAGGGGGGGAGACCCCATTTTTTTTTGGAATTTTAAGGGTTAAAAACCCTTAAAAATCCCCCCAAAAAATGACGTAGGGTCCCCCCTACCCAGCATTACCGACCCGGGCCAGCTATGGGGGCTTGTAGAACAGGGCGCAGGGGCCAGCGTTGGTGGACCCTGGCCCTGCAGGCTACTAGCCCACATAGCCACTAAGTGGCCTGGGCCCTTCTGCCCCCCCCTGGCCGTTGGGGAGGCAGGTAATGGGGGGCTGGGGGTTAATGGCAAGCCACCCACTAGCTGCAGGTGACTTGCCATACCCAGAGCCTTGTGAACTGGTATAAGGGGTCTCATGGACCCCTTACCAGTTCACAAAGAGTTAAATGAAAAAAAACGCCACACAAAAGTATTTTATTAAAAAAAAAAAAAAAAAATGTTTTTACTGTACTTACCTCCGATTGTAAGCTCCTTTGTCCCACGCCGCTCTGCTGACAGATGCCGGTGATCGGCATCAGAGAAGGGGGAGGCAGGAGATCAGAGGATCTCCTGCCACCTCCTTCCCCGTTGCCGATCACCGGCATCTGACAGCTGAGAACACTGAAGCCGGTGATCGGTGATCGGGGCTGGGATGACATCATAGCCCCGCCCCCAAAAGGGGCGGGGCTTAGCGGCAAGATGGCGCCCGCCATCGAAGAGGAGAGAGGAGAGAGCCTTCCGGGCTCTCTCCTGAAGATCGGTAAGTCCTGGGGGGTGATCGGAGGCCCCCCAGGTGAAGAGGAGGGACAGCGGGAGCCAGCGCACACACAGGTAAGTGAATGTCATTTTTATTTTTTTATTTTTTTACAGTTAGCAGCAGCTGCTGCAGAAGCGGGGGGGTGGCCTATTCCGGGGGCTCTCCTGGAGCCATCCGACCCCCCACGGGGGATCGGATGGCACCAAATTAAAGAGGAGACCCGGCCGGATCCAACGAGGGGTCAGGTGAGTAATTTTTTTTTTTTTTTTGCCCACTAGCAGGGGTAAATGCCAGGCACGTAAATTTTACGTGGCTGGCACTTAAGTGACGGAGAGGCAACCACGTAAATTTTACGTGGCTGGCATTTAAAGGGTTAAGCATATGTGTTATTAGCCATCAACAATGCATAGTTGTGTGTTTACATTGTTTGTTTTCTTCTAATGCAGCCCAGCCTCATCCCTGAGCTAGTGGGGAATCCTCTGCCATTTTAACTATGCCATCTTCTTCCGTGCTGCCTCGGACCCAGGACCCGATATCTACAGTAAGTGTTTTTTGATGATGTGGCGTATGCATGTGGCTTGCCATGTTTCTTTGGCCTGAATTACATATGTATTCCCCACACTGAACCTTTTTGTTTTACATGTCCCAACAGAGCCACACACTGATGGAGGAAATCCAGGAGCTGGAGGAGGATGGAACCTTCCTTGGAGCTTATGAAGATCTCCCCCTGTGCCAGAATCTGCAACTGTCCCAAAATGTTTCTCCGACAAATCCTCAGCAGCAGAGGGAAGCTGGCTGCATGCGGCCTGCACATCGTGGGCAGCATGCAGAGACTGACCCTCCAGTCCCCAGTTTCAGATCTGCTGTTGAGGATTTACCTGTCACATACCTGTGGCTGTTGGGGGTCCTAGAGCCACATCATCTGCATGCCCCACAACCCGGGGAATTGGGAGGCGTACTCAGCAACGTCGCCCAGTTTCCCAGGGGAGGGGCGTGCAGATGATGGAGTCAGCATGGCACCATGAGAGGCGGCTATTTCGGCGCCAAAATCAACAAAACCACGAGAATATTATTGGGCAATTAGATAACCTCAATAATACCTTAAGTGCCATGCTGACTGAATTTAGGACCCATAACAGCCACATGGCCAACTTGACCACAGAATTCAGGTCCAGCATGGCTGAATTGCAAACTAACCAAAGAAACATTTTGGAATAGTTTCAGATTCTGAATGCCACAACCTGGGTTTTATGGGCAGCCCCCATATTAATGTGTATTTGGCTTGAATCTGTTCTACATCTTTGCTCTACATCCCCACTGTATTGACTTGTCTGGTGAGCCCTACCAATCTAGCATTTTTATCTGGCTTTGCTTGTATGTTTTGGATTTGCCCCCATATAGCTCATTAAAGTCCTGAGGTAGGCCACTAGCCAATGCCAGAGGACAAGCCTCACTGAAGCGGCCACTAAAGCTGTTGCGCTGCAGCCTTGGCCATAATTACATTGGTTGTGGCTCCTTCTGTTTGTAGGCATGTTTGTGTGACATTCTGACCTGGCAAACTAAGACCTTGGACCCTGGCTGTGATTTTACTGTACTTGGATTGGGACTGGGTGTTCTGGTTTGGGTGACCCACTGAGTAACAGGTGTAGATGTGGCATAGGTATGTCTGCTTTCAACCAAATGTGGGCAAGCAGGAGAGGGCGTGTTTGTGTCCATATTTTTACAATGTAACATCTGTGATTTGTAACGTTGACAATGCTTGGCACACATATGTTACTATGTTATTTGGAAGGTTATCTTTCTCCTGGAGTGCCTTACTTAGTAAATCCAGGCTGTGTGCAATTGGTCTGTGGCATGTTTTGGCATTAATTTCATGTCCATGTATTCAACCTAAGTATGTGAGTGACCATCACCTACAATTCTGTTGATTTCAAAATTCAACCTTAAAAAATTAAACAAACGTGTTTCTGACTAAGTTACTGTCTGTCGGTTTTTGGTTAAGAAATATGACTTAAAGTAGCCACAAAAACAAACACACACAAATATTCTAAAAAGAGGAAAAATACATTGTTGTTGGTTTTGGTAATTAATTCATTATTGTTTTGTTCTTAATCAAACAAAAATAAACAAACAAATGGAACAAAGCAATCACAACAAACAATGTCAAAACAAACAAAAAAAAGGAGAAAACAATTAAGCAAAATGTGTTGCTATTAAATTAGCACGGACGGCTTGGCCAGACGCACTGTGCTGTCCAACATAGGCGTCCTCTGGCTCATCTGCAGGTGGAGAGGGTGGAAAATCCACATACAGGGGGACCCGCTGCAAGATAGCACAGGCCAAAGCGACAAAGAAACATATTTAATAGATGGTGGGCCAAATTAGAGAAATAATATTGCGGATGCTGTCCAATCAGGCAGACTGTTAAGAGCTATTGTTTTCTGTCTATGCTGCTCAGCAATCTTGGATGGGTTAAGTTTGCATTACCCATTTTCTGCTTTGTCTGAGTCCAAAACAGGTCTAAGCCGGCCCCTGCACTTTATCCCGCTCTCCTTTACTCATTAAGTGTAATGCATCTAAGCAAAGATGGCGCAGACCCTATGATAAAGTCAAGAACAGATTTACAGAAAAGTGTTGGGAAGACTGATTACTAATTTGGCTCAAATTTACACACTTTAACAGCAGTAAGCAAGTGAAATAACATGGATTGACATTGTTGGTGGGGTGTGACATTACCGCTTCAGTTAGAGACAAGTACAGACATTTTTTAATAAATGTTAAAAAAAAAATTAAAAAAACATGATTTTAAGGGCCGGAATGAATGTCTGAAAGATTTATGAGCAAAAAAAAAAGAAATTATTGGATGAGGAAAGGAATTTAAGGATCATCCATAGAAATGTATTGCCAGGTAGCGACAGGTAAAACGTGGCGCTCTGCAAGGCTGAACGCCGGCACTGTACACTGAGCCTGGGATAATGATGAATCGTACGCTACATGGCGTTGTCCCAGTAACTCTACAGATTCCGCTTCATAAATGTGTAATTGTGTGCTTTTGCCGGCGTTCACCTGTCGCTACCTAGCGTTACGTGGTGCTACCTGCCGCTATACAGGCACTACCTGGCACTATAATTTCATGAATAAGACCTTAAGTATACCATCTGGCATTGCTATCTCTTTTGCACCTCACGGTTAATCATAACTACTAGTGACGGGAGAATATTTTGAAATCAATTCGGGTCAAATAAAATTGGGCAAATTCCAGCTGGCAGTAAAATTCCAACCTGAATCAATTTTTTTGTGCTGAAAATTAATAAATAAAATAAAAAGAAAACATAGGACCACTCTTCTAGGAACTACTGGCATTACGTCAAGCACAGGGGGCCGATATCCCGATAGCCAGGAAGCCATAATTGCAGGCCCCTGGAAATGCTGAAAATCAGCTACTTTGCTACATCAAGCATAGGGCTTGTATCCCAATAGCTAGGAAGCGGCAACAGCAGGTATCTACCAACGCTGAATGCCAGCTTCTCTTCTAGAGCTGCATGAAGCACAGTGGCTGGTCTCCCAATATTTAGGAAGGCAAAAGAGTGGGTCTCTGGCCATCCTGAATGCCAGCTTGTATGCCCCAAAAATGGGCAACCCTGGAAGAGCACTGGGTCAATAGTGATGAGAACCAGGCTCATCTGCAGATCCAGTTCCCAGTAGAGGGTGGGGTAATTAGACAAGGCCACCCGACCACCTGCCCACCAATTTGGGTCATTAGCTTACAACACCCTTCCCTGTGAACTGGTTTAGGGGTCCTTGGGACTATTATATATCATACCATTAATATTTTACCAACTGGAACGTGCATAGAAAAGTAAATGAAAACATATTTACTCCCACTTAAAGCGGACCTTCACTCTGAATAAGAGTCTATCTTATATGTTTCCCCCACACTGTACATACAGATTGCTCACATTAAAAATCATCCTACCTGCATCTACTGCATGTTATGAGCCTTTAAACATCCAAGATGGCGGCTTATGGAAGCCGCCATTTTATCAGGCAGCCTGCAAACAGGAAGTGCCTGCAAACAGGAAGTGACTGTGCTGCTCTGCATTCTGGGACTGCTGACCTTTCCCTGACCCCAGCTCTGCTCTGTCTGAGCAAAGCACAGCTATAACCTGCCCCCCTGTACCTTATCCCACTCTCCTCTCCTCAGTAAGTGTGATGCTTCTGAGTCAAGATGGCGGCGCCCGTATCCTAAATTCCTGAACAGAGTTGCAGCCCAGTGGGGGAAAGAATAATAAGTTAGTGACTAAAAATGTAAAATATATTAATTTTAGATGCTGGGGAACCGTTTTTTAAGAGTTTGGGCTTTTCATTAAATCATGGTGAAGGTCCGGTTTAAGAAAACATAGTGTACTTTGTTGGTCAGGGGTTTGTGCATATAATAAACTCACTCAGTTAGCAGTGGTGACACTGATCCATTTATCAAGTGGACCCCTCTCTCACCTAGATACACACCTTGACACTCTAATTCCTGTTTCTCTGTCTCCATCTACTGTATATCTATAGATGCTTTGGGCTTTACTGCCTTTATGAAACATTTCTCTAGGCTAGTCAGCCATTTACCTACATTTAACCATTTTACCTACATTACCATTTAACTACATTTGGAGCCTCCATTTGGAGCCTAGGCCCTCCACCCCCTCCTTAGCACGTTCTAACCGAGGACTTCCCTCTAAAATGTACCAGCTACACTAGATATTTTTCCCTGAAGGTGGAGATGGAGTGGTGCTTTCCCCTGAAAATCTGGCTAACCTTTAGACACCAATACAAGGGTCTGAATATTGCAGGACACCCTCTGCACGCACAGTTGAAGGCAGGGTGAGTTTCTGGGTTTGAGGCAAAAATTAGCTAAGGTCAGGGCCTTCAGAAAAGCTACGAAATCCAGTAACAAAGCCAATAGCTGGGGGGGATGTGGAAGAGATGCAAAGCCCAAGAGGGAAGCCAAATTCAAACCGGTATCAAATGGGGCTGAAAGAACACTCAAGTTTCTCAGCTATTTGTACACATTTTAATTGTCATACGTGAGCTTCTGCTCATGATACACTGCTCATAATACACTGTGGCACTTCTCTTGTTTGTGTGCTCTGGGGCCGGGACTGGGTGATGTTCACATCTGCCCAACAAGTGCTAGATGGAAGCTTCTCTGGTTTGTCTGCTGTGTAGCTGCTGAACCATGGGCACTTGCCTATCACAATCTGTATTAATAATTCTCTACAGATACTAAGGCGTAAATTCAGAGGAACCCTAAATAGATTCTGTGTATTTATCTTTAGAAATCTTTAATCATAAAAAAAGCAAACTGTTTCATAATCTGTCCTTTCTCTTATAACTTGCATCTCAAATACAAAAAAAAGACTTATACTCCAGATATTAAAAACTTCAAGGACATTTTTCTATTTTAGTAAGAAAGGCATATATGTACAAAATCAACAAAAGCAATTGAAAATTGGTCATGTGAAGAAAACAATATAAGCAGGTGCTCAGCAAAATAAAACTAGTCAATACCATAATCCTTTTAAAATTGCTTATAAGACCTTGGGAATTTTAAGTCTATAAATAAATATGTATTCTTACAATGTTTCTTGAGCCTTGGTTGGAGTTGAGATGTACATTAAGATCTGAAGTAGAATAGCATTAGGCAGTTGCTATGTTGCCATTGCTAATGTTTGCTGTCAGTGTTCCTTGATGAAGGTTAAGAGGGTAAATATTAGGGATATATATTTGTTAAATTAATGCTTACAGTGATGTTGACCAAGCCCCTAGCTGTGTTTTCTAAGAGGTTAAAAGGGTTTCCTAGACTAAATGCACAGATGGATAAAGCATGAGGCCACAACACTACCACGGACAGTAAAAACTCCTAGGTGGGACCAGTTTACAGCACTGCTGCAAAAGGAACAATTTGTTTTTTCGAAATCGCCTGTACTTGCAATGGAGGATTTTTACAGATGGGGTACATCATTTTTTCAACGAGGCAAGAATATTTAAAAATAACAGCACCCCATGTGCTATGCAGAAGAAGCTGGCAGTTTTGTTTTGCATATTCATAAACATCTCTGGGAGGCTGGCCGGGCGCATCTGCGTCCGAGCGTCTGCTCGAGCAGCGTCTGCTCGTGCGGCGCCGAGCTTGGCCGCCTCCTCCCTTCACCGCCGCATCCCCGGCTTCCCTGAACGTGCTCGCGCACTCCTGCGAACACGTCTCTCTTATGACCTCCGGCGGCGCTGTACACAGCGCGCCCTCCGGAGGCTTTAGTAAAGGGCTAATTAGCCTAGAGTTGCTCTGGGCGAAAACAGCCTTTTAGTTTAAATTGGGCAATCAGCCCAAAGTTCCTAAGTGCACCAATCACAATCTTCCTTCCATCCAATCCCATCAGCTCCCAGCAATTAAAGGTTGTTTCCCCACACTTGTCCCTTGCCCGTGATAGCGTGCTGCTGTGTGTGATTTTGTCTTAGATGCGAGATTCCATTCTGTTTTTGACCTTGCCTTGTTTGACCTTCCCGTGATTGCCGCCTGGACCAACCCTTGCTTATTTCTTGACTACGATTCCGTCTCATCCTCTGAACTGTGTACCCGTGATCTCCTGGCTTGACCCCTGGCTTGATTTTGACTCTTCTCTCATCTCTTCTCTTTGGTGCTGCGTTATATTGGACAGATTACCCTGTATGACCCCGGCTTATCCGACATCTTGCCTCGGGTTCATCCTCCTTCCTCCCTGTAAGTCCACATATTTTGTGCTACGAAGTCCTGGGGGCAACTGTGACCGGTGAGGTGTGTAAAGTGTCCCGGCCGACAGGGGCTTGTCTATAGGTGAAGCTAGCAGCGGAAATTGGGGGTTGTGGACTTACCTAGAAGGCGGGTGTCCCTCGGAGCTAGATATTATCACGCCCCAAAAAATGGAGGAACTTGTACAGAAGGTGCAGGCCATGGCCACCGCCATAAACCAGCTGGCTCATCGTGTCGCTACGGAGGAGAGTCGTTAACTGTCTGCACCACAAGCACCCTTATCCTCTGTCGAGCCGAAGGTTCCCCTGCCAGAGAAATCTTTTGGGGATCGTTCAAAATTTTTGAATTTCAAAAATTATTGTGAACTGTACTTCTGACTGCGGCCCAACTCCTCTGGGACTGAGACCCAAAGAGGGCCTGGTCATTTTCTACTTCAAGGAGATCCACAGATCTGAGCCTTTGGATTAGCACCTACCGATGAGGCCTTGCAATCTGTCTCCGCTTTCTTCTGCACCGTCGAGATCCTATATGCGGACCCTGACAGGGCTTCCACAGCTTATCCGACATCGCCCAGTCTTGCCTTGGGTTCATCCGCCTTCCACCCTGTAACTCCACATCCTTTGTACGAAGTCCTGGGGGCAACCGTGACCGGTGAGGCATGTAAAGCATCCCGGCAAACGGGGGCTTATCTATAGTAGAAGCTAGCAGCGGAGAAGGCGGGTGTCCCTCGGGGCTTGACTCTGGTATTTCAAAAATTCTAAAAATATCCTTAATAATATTCAAAATTCACACATTCATCAAATAACTAGCATGACCATCCAGGGTTGCATGTCATCCTATTCTAAATAAAACTGGCATACCATACAAGAGGTTCTATAGAACAAAGAACTCTCTATTAAGAAAATATTTAACCACAATACATGCCTTGAAGTGGACCAAATCCTGGGTTTTGGTCCATACCCTTGGGGCATTACTATTTGGTGAAAACCCTGCATATTAATGTGCGGCTAAGGACATTAAATAGGAGCTTACAAAGACAAAAAAGTAGCAACATTGTGAAGAGTAGCAGATGTACCATCAGATGAACCTAAATTATTTGAACTACCTGGACAACCATGGCAACTGAACAGCAGAGCCCCCCTTGTAATTTAATACAAAGACTGCTAACGCTCTTGAATGTTACAGGATACAAAGAAGGTCACTGGAAATATTCCTTATGTTATGAGCATAGAAGGTTCTACACGATTGTTCTACCAACTATTGATGAAATGCGTAAGCACTTGAATCTGGCGGTGCTCTGAAAAAATTATGTTCAGTTCCTTGTATTGAAATAAGCTACAATTTTTTCAAAACAATGTCATACATTATGTTGTGTATTTTTTAATACTATGGATTAATAAAATATGGTATTTAAAACAAAACTATGTGTTAGGCTAAGGTGCCACTAGGCTAAAAGTTCAGATTTTTTGAGGGGATGGGAATGCAAATCTTTCCCTACATGGAGAAAAATGAATGGGAGCTTATCTACATTCAGGATTGGAGCAGGTCACTGTCTTCTTTCTTTTATGGCTGTGTGCAGCCACACCAGCCTTTTAGTTATGGTAGGCGTGGCTGCACAGACTTAGATGGATGTAAGAGATGGCAACATCAGTCACGCATGCAACGTGGCTTCACTAGAAAGGTAAGAGTATCGACTTGTGTGAAGCTAGGGGTCCTCTTAAGAGTGCAGAGCAAATGTAGAATGAAAAAAAAATCTCTTTTTAACATAGCAACAAGGGGGTGCACCCCCTATCTAAATTCACCTTTGCTCACTCAGAATTTAAGCCTAAAAACTGAAGTGGACGTGCCACCCTCACCCTGTGAAGCGGCATAGGGTGTGCGGGTGTTTAACCTACCACTACCTCTGGTGTCTTTTCCCAATGGGCTGCCCTGAGATCTGTGCGGTATCTCTTTGAATATTGTTGCTGGCATATGCACTTTATATTCCCTTTGTTTTTCATTCATTAACTTGTATTTCATTGCGGGTGTTTTTTTCCTCTCCTTTTTTGGGAGGGATTTCTGTGCAATATATATGGTTTAGATGCAATTTATGTTGTATATATATATTATTGGTTTATGTGTGAATTGTGATATTATATATATTTTTTGAATATTGAATGAATTTATTTCAGCTTGGGTTTTATATATATATATATTTTTTTTCTTTATAACAGATTTTGTATGAATTAGTGTTAGGGCAAGCGCTGCACGCCCATCTCGCAGCACTTCACTTACCTCCATGGCTGCATCCAGCCGTCGTCCATCTCACAGCATTTCCCTCACCTCCATGGCTGCTCCCAGCCATCTCCCTTCCCCCCATGCTTCCTCCTCGCATGGTCAGGTGAGCGCACGTCCACGTCCACTAGAGGGCGAGCGCACTGGATTCCTGAAATTTGAAGGGCCTGTACAGCACTGATTGGTGCCTGGTCATCCAATCCTGCATCCACTTCCCCTATTTAAAGAGGCACTTCCTTTCCTTCAGTGCCAGATCTTGGTCTTTCCATGCCAGTTGTTAATCAGTTGCTTTTGGATTGCTCACCCGTGTACCGACCTCTGCCTGTCCCCGACGCTGAACCTTTGCCACCTGCCCTAACCTTGGCTACTCACCTTTACTATGAACCTCTGCTGCCGGCCCTGACCTCTGCCTGTGTGTACTACGCCTTTTGCCTGCCTCTTGTGTACCCCGCTGAGCCTCAGCTAGCCGTGGGACTGGGCCGCTGTTTGGGGGTAGCGACCCGGGGGTCACTCGCCGCACAAGACCAACCTGCCTTGCGGTGGGCTCTGGTGAATACCGATGGCCTCTTAGACTCCGCTCCCCTGACGCGGTACCTGCCATCTGTTCCACAGTGGAACCACACCCGAGTCCGCTCCACCCAGTCCGTGACAATTAGATTTTTGATTGTATGTTATTGTCCCCTGTTTGGTTGTTTCAGGGGACATTTAGCACGTGAGCACTTTATTATATAACATACCTTATAAATATAGTATCGTGTACACATTTTTTAGAATAGATTTTGTGCCGGCACAAAAATAGTCAGGGTGGTGAACAATTGAGGATTTATTTTTGCCCATGGTGGATTTACAATTGATGTCCCTTATAGGCATCAAATATATATGTTTTGATTATTTGGAGACTCCAGGGGTTGGTGTAGTAGTTTTTAAATGTCTTGTGTCATATGTTTTTAGCTTTTTTCTGATGTGTTAAAGAGGTGCTCCTCTTTGGGAGGAAGGTGTGCTTTGTGGCACGTCCACTTCAAAATCTCTTTTTAATATAGTACAAAACTGTATATAAAGCCTTTATCTAAATACAGTAATTTTGGAAGTATTAGCTTTATATTATAGTATAACAGCTGTATCTAAAGTTAGAGCTCCCCTTAAAAAAATAGAAAATACTTGTTTCTATCTTAAAAAGTAGTGAGCTTCAGTAACCTTCATCCTGTTTAACCATTCATTGATACAATTCTCACACCTAACATTACAATGTATCACTAAGTCTTACATTTATCATGCTGTTAGAATCAATGAAGAGAAGAACTAAAGTGAAGTAAATTACCAAGAGAGCAGTGTGCAAAGTATTTTACTGATTCCTCCTCCCAGTATTTCTGGGATTATATATTTCTGTAGTTTTATTTCAGTAACCGTAAACAATTGATTGCTCGAGCCATTTTTTTGCATGATCACAATTAAAAGCATATAAAGTGTTGGTAATAACTAAGCGCGAACACTTATTGATAGGATATATGATTATATGAGGGCAGAAGGGTGAGGGGCGCTGACCTCTGCTTGAAGCTTCCTGTAATACAGTTATATTAGAGACACTTAAAAGAGAACTGCTTGTTTGTATTATACTGTTTCAAAACCTTCCCATAACACAAAGCCAAAAGGTGCTTCATATTCACACATGCAGAGCAATTATATTTGAACTCAAAACCTCACACGGATCAATTAGTATTTTAGCTTCTTTACATAGTACTTCAGTAAAGTAAGACAAAGCTGACCCTTGACAGGAGCTGGTTATGCTTTAACACACACAAAATGTCATTGCATAGACCATTGTTCATTTCCCGCAACACAGAGAAAGAACCATGTACCCCCCCCCCCCCCCCATTGCAAACTCCCAGATTAAAGGGACAGTAAAGTCATATTAGAAAAATAAATAATTTACCTCCCAGGCTACAGGCCATTCCTCTTTATGTCCTGCTGCAGTGGTGCTGTTTTAGAGTTACCAGCTCAAAAGCCCAACACCCGATGTGCATACAAACATCCAACTCAGAATGCTTATTGGAAGTGGATGCTGACTTGATGTACCTGATGTGGCTAATCATTGAGGGATCCTTCTCCCAAGTTACAGGGAGCAAGGCACATGCACTAAGACTAGTTGGGGAGTACTGAAACCAGATGGCTACAGACCACGGGGCTCTGCAGGGTCACTCCTGTGGACTTTAAAATCACCTTTTTGGTCAGCCCTGGAGTGGACGGTAAGACTCCGGCTGATTATCTACTCCTGGGTTTTCCCAATTTGGAAAATGATGATCAAAACCCACTCAAACAGTACAGCTCTTACACCATTAAACCAATCCCATAGCAAATATACCACTCAGGGAAAGCTCCCGATTCTGGATGCCCCTGGGAGAGGGAATCAGTCGGGCCAGGAATCTTATAGATTCCTGGGTTTTGGTCCATTTTAACACACAAAAAAGTGCAATAACAAAGATCACCTGCAGATTGCGTTTTTTTTCATAGGTGAAGTCCATAAGGTTTTCAGTGAGACAACAACAGCACCCTATAGGTTATTCAGAAAAAATGGAGAATTCTTTCTAATCTTACTTCATGGGAAAATCAAAGTAATTACTTCAAATATAAAAAATCAGATGCAAGCAATTTTAGCGGGAAAATTTAACTCAATTTGAACTTAGAAAAACCTATTGCAATTATTTAAATTTTTGGGTTAAAAAAAGCTCACTCCGATATAAGTTTCAGTTTAAACCCAAAGTTTCTATTACATCACCAAATAATTAGCATAACCCCCTTTGGGTATAGCTTTCAGCATTAATACATAATAAGCAAGACGGGCAACTCAAAATGTTGAAGAGCCTCTCCAAATCTCATTGTGCATTACTTCTCCATGTGGTAGAATGTGAATGTGAACAATAGAGTCAATTCAGAGCCTGGTGAGAAAAACGAGTATTTCTTATTAAGCACAGAGCAATGTGGATATTTTAAACCCAATGCTATAATGAGATGGGGTTCAGAAATCCAGTAAACATCTCAATAAACATGTAACATACGGGCAAGCTGATTCATTACCC
Organism: Gastrophryne carolinensis; assembly: GCA_027917425.1. Classification (NCBI taxonomy): domain Eukaryota; kingdom Metazoa; phylum Chordata; class Amphibia; order Anura; family Microhylidae; genus Gastrophryne; species Gastrophryne carolinensis. The sequence goes on from CM051236.1 coordinate 144,797,769, forward strand.
GCACCAGCTATCGGCAGATGAGCATCTGTACAGAGGCGCTAAGAGTATACGCTGTGATCGGCTATCGGTCGCTGTAGCAGAGCGCCTCAGTTGCTGTAGTAAAATGGCCGGCATTGATGAATGAGATGAATGTTGGGCGCTTTAACACCAGTACAGCATTGCAGGGAGCGAAAGGTAGTGCCAGTAACAAAGCGAAAACACATGGAATTACATTGTTATTACATTGTGACATTAACACTTTAATGCCAGACCTGTAATGACAATTCTGCATAAAAATATAAAAAAAATATATATATAAAAAAAAAGAAACAAAAAACCCTGTTTAAACAAAAGAAAAGGAATAATCAAGCAGCACACAAAAAATGTGTAGAATCTCCGCGGGACAATTCAAATGCTTCTTATTCAGATAAAAGGTGTTTCTTTATGTATCAAATCACCACGTGGGTTAATAAACAAATGCTTTCAAGTGTATCCACCACCTGTTACACTAAACACGTACCAGATAGCCAATGGCAAGACAGCGTTTTTCTAAATATCAACAGTTGCTTCCTTATCACTTATTTTCCAGGTAGCCAAATATATGGTTAACTTTATATTTAGAGATAAATCCTTTTTCCTTCATATATTCATCAAAGGCTGAATCGGTATAGTTATTTCCTCATTTATTTTGAGCTTGTAACAAAAAACACATAACCACACATAGCGTAACACTGTATCAAATTCTTATGCGCAGACCAGTTAAAATGCTTACCAGATTAAAAACAAGTATAAGCGTTTGTTGTATAAGATTCACAAAAGGAATCCAGATGATCTGGCTTCTACTCCGCTAATTCACTTTTACTTCACAATTAAAAGTTCTCAGACGCCGCACCGCATACGTTACCGAAGCCTAGGCCTTTGGGCTCGGCTGGCGTCGGCTCTGTTCAGGAATCACGTGCTTAGAATAGGCTCTGCCCAACGCGTTTCGTCACTCTAGGACTTGTTCACATGCGCACGGAGTGCTAATCAAGAAGTACTTTTATAGCCTCGTACTGGAGGCTGATTAACTATTTCGCTCCCTATAGGAGCAAGGGGCAAAAGCCAATATAGTAAGTGGATCTAAATAGAGGCATTTCGCTATTCAAAAGGGAATGGAACTCAGTATTATCTGGACCCTTGTACATATTTCTACTTCTTACCGCACTGGTGACATTATAGTACACGTCAACGATTCTTCAGCTGGACCAACATTAATATATTATATAGATTAAAAATATTCATTTATTTTAATATAGTATCTGAATGATTTTCATTTATTATTAGACAAATATATTAAAAATATTTATCATTTTTCTATTTATTTACTATAAATTATATATTTATTAATCATTGTTGGACTAGAATGTTATCAGTGCGGTATTTGCATGACTAAAATTTATCATTATAAACTCATAATTGTTTATTCCTAATTACAACAATATTAAAAAGGTATATTAAAATATTAAACAAACATAATACACATGTAAAATCTTTTTCATAGCTATTATCAGATATATTAAATAAAACAATTAATATCAAATTCAATGTTCAGACCATTGGGTTGCATTGTATCCAAAATAAAAATCCACTTGGATTCCAGCTTTGATAATTCTCTAATAATATCCCCTCCTTTGAGGCTCAAATGTATCTGGTCTATTATACAGTATTTTAAATCTTTTGGATTGCTGTTATGCATTTTTTTAAAGTGTAAGGAAACACTATGCAACTCATTCTCTTAGCCTTGTTTTAAAGTCCCTTCCCGTGCGGCCTACATATTGTAGCCCGCAGGGGCATTCTAATAAATAGACCACATTTTTACTTACACATGTAAAAACATTTTTTATAGTAAATTCCTTTTTAGTGTTATTGGAAAGGAATTTTTTTATACATTTATTATTATTTATACAATTCTTGCATCCTGCGCATTTTTTACAAGGATAAAATCCAATTAAATGTTTATTAAAGCTGCTAATATTTTTATTCTTAGGTGCTATGTAACTTTTAACTAAATGTGTAGACAAAGTGGGGGGTTTCCTAAAAATAACAGTGGGTTTTTCGGGTAGGCAAGGCCCGAGTATTTCATCATTTTTGATAATGTTCCAATGATTTTTTTAAATTTTATTTAATTTCCCGTGATTACTTCCATATTGTGTAACAAAAGCAAACTCTTTATTTTTTTTTTTTTTGTGATTTTTCGTTTTTTCTATTTTCTAATAACATAGTGTTCCTATCTATTTTATTAACTTTTTTTTATTTCTTCTTGAATGAATTCTGATTCATATCCCTTACTAATAAATCTTTCCCCAAGTGTTTGTGCCTGTTGTAAATAATCCAATTCCTGTGTACAATTCCTTTTTAATCTATAGAACTGTCCCTTGGGGATGTTATCAATCCATTGGGGATGATGGCAGCTTGTTTTTGGTATAAACGAATTTCTGTCAGTTTCCTTAAAAAGTGTTTTAGTGACAAGTTCTTCCTCTACATTTTCTATGACTAAATCCAAAAAATTAATTTTTTCTTTGTTAATTTCTGTAGTTAATGTTATTCCCCATTCATTTTTATTTAAAAGGTTAAAAAATTCTTCAAATGATGATTGAGTGCCTTCCCATATTACTAAGCAATCGTCAATATAGCGCCCCCAAACTTTTAAAGGGGTAGGTCGCTCATTGTAAATAGCACTTTCTTCCCACATACCCATGAATAAATTAGCTAAACTCGGAGCGTACTTCGCTCCCATTGCTACTCCCTTCGTTTGCACATAGTATTTTTCATTGAACCAGAAATAATTGTGAGTCGTGGCGTAATGGAACAAATCTATTAAAAAGTCAATTTGTATTAATAGCATATTTGTTTTCCTTAATAAGTAATGTCTAATGGCTTTTAAGCCTAGATTATGTGGTATGTTGGTATATAAAGATACCATATCAATAGTGGCTAATAATGTGTTATCTGTGAAGTAAAAGTGAATTAGCGGAGTAGAAGCCAGATCATCTGGATTCCTTTTATGAATCTTATACAACAAACGCTTATACTTGTTTTTAATCTGGTAAGCATTTTAACTGGTCTGCGCATAAGAATTTGATACAGTGTTACGCTATGTGCGGTTATGTGTTTTTTGTTACAAGCTCAAAATAAATGAGGAAATAACTATACCGATTCAGCCTTTGATGAATATATGAAGGAAAAAGGATTTATCTCTAAATATAAAGTTAACCATATATTTGGCTACCTGGAAAATAAGTGATAAGGAAGCAACTGTTGATATTTAGAAAAACGCTGTCTTGCCATTGGCTATCTGGTACGTGTTTAGTGTAACAGGTGGTGGATACACTTGAAAGCATTTGTTTATTAACCCACGTGGTGATTTGATACATAAAGAAACACCTTTTATCTGAATAAGAAGCATTTGAATTGTCCCGCGGAGATTCTACACATTTTTTGTGTGCTGCTTGATTATTGACTGTTGGGAGTGCTGGTGACTACTCTGGTTTTCTCCTGCGCTGAGGACTTTTAGTTAATTATAATTACTCATATTAATATAAATTATTATAATAATCTCGAGCGCGATTTTCTAACACTATTTGAAAAGAAAAGGAATGTCTATTAAAATGTATGGGAGAATGACAGGTAGTGACAGGTAATACCTGGCGCTCTGGAAGTTAGAGCGATGGTGCTTTACACTGATCTGCCTGTAATGATGAATCGTACGCTACATGGCGCTGTTAGAGTCGCTCACCAGAATCGTTTTCATAAATGTGGTTTTGCGTACAGCGCCCAGCGTTCACCAGGCGCTGCCTGCCGCTACGAGGCACTACCTGGCACTATCCCTTCATGAATAACCCCTATAGTGTCAAATAAGTAAGTAGATACTATATACTACATGTATGTGAAATATACTATTTTGAAATAACATGAAAAGTGATAAAGATATTCCAGTTGTTTAGGAAAGCATTGTTGAGGCTGATTATATAAATAAAGGTATTCATGTGACAACTCTGTCATTTAAAATATCTGTCAGGAACTTGTCATAAGAGATTCCCTTCTGAGGAAAAGATATTTCTATCACATATCCGCCACAGACATATTAAAGCGTATGTAAGGCGATAATTACTGATTCCACATAAATACTGTTCAACTAAAAGTAATTTATCCTTAAGGAGGAAACATGAAACAGCAGTTTGTACAATTACAATCCAACTTTAGTGTCAATTGTACTTTGACACAGATCCAGCCAAGTGTTGTATCCTTGGTGTATGTAGGCCGTGCCCACCTGCCAGCTGGGATTATCATAGCTGCGGGAAAGTGATCAGTGGTGTCGGAGTCGGTGGCAGGGAAGCAGTGGAGTCTCACTCCATGATATAGGGTTTGTAGGAATGTCCACAAAGGCGAACTTCCCTTCCAAGTGACCTTACAGGGACAATATAGGCAAGGGCAATAATTAAGGCAGCACCTAGGTCAGTTCAGTGTGCCTCTCCTCCTTTGCCTGCAGTGTGCTGTAAGTGCTGTAACGGGGCCCCTGCTTTCAATTCTATTCACTCACAACCAATCTCCAAATGTGGTCACTGTGCCATCCCTGTCCCTCAGTGATTCTAGCAATAGAAATCCCAGCAGTTGTAACGCCCTTGCCCTGCTTCAGTACCAGGAAAGGATGGTGGGGGGGCTAAACTCAGACTGAACTTTTGCTTTAAAGTTAATCTATCACCTGAGAGACTCAGGAAGGCAGTTGGAGACTTTAGACAGCAGGTAGGCCCCTATATTCAGTCGGTTGATCTAACCTTTTACAGAAAAAGTCAGGATATTTATGAACACAGAATCAGAGCAGTGGTTCCCAACCAATGTTACGCGTACCAGTGGTGGTACACAAGATCCTGTCAGATGGTACTCAGCAAGTTTGCAGAATGATCTATACCCCAAACTGCTTTCTTGCCATTTTCACTATTCTGATTTGCATCAAAAGTAAAAAAAAAAAAAATGTTGCAAACCTTGCTGATAACTATTCATGTGCAGGGACTGGTGGTTTTGGGATAGCCCAAAATGTCAAATAACCTGATTTGCCAGGAACCTGCCATCTTGAATGTTTAAAGGCTCAGAAAATGCAGTAGATGCAGGTAGGATGATTTTTAATGTGAGCAATCTGTATGTACAGCATGGAGGAAACATATTAGATAAGCTCTTATTCAGGGTGAATGTTTAAGTGACTGACATGCAATAAATACCACTCTGACTATCATGTGTACATGATGAAAAATGGTTGGGAACCCCTGCAATAACAGGTCTTTACAGTATCTATGCTGTTTTTTTCTGAGGGTCACATTTGGTGTACATAACTACTTTAGGGATATTAATATTTTAAGATGATTTTTAAATGGACCACATTTCATATTAAAAACTAGGTTCACTTGATGTAGAATTATTTTCTGTTGTCTTTAACGAAAAATGCACTTTAACAGTAAATTCAGCATGCTTTTCTACTGGAAAAAATCTTTTGATACCATAAATCAATGCTGCTTAAAATAAGCCTCTTAAAACCTACCTAAACCAAATGTGTCTTACATCCACAGGTCAATACAGCTGAACCTAAAGTGAAGGCAGTCCGTTTACTGAGCTGAGTAAAATAACTGTAATTGAGGTTAAATAAATGTGTCGGTATTAGGCTTTGTTTTCGCTCCAGTTCGATAAGAAAAAAATATTACAGCCGCCCAGTGGAACATTATCAGCGATAAGATGAGTAATGATTTTAGTGTGTACCCTGCTATATGGGTAAATAGGTTTCTATAAATAAGATGAAGAACAAATTCTTCAGTTCAGATAGTTACTATTTAATGTTTCATTCCCGACAGCTGTTTCTGTTTGTGATAATCAAGCTTGAATTGCTAGAAGTGTGAAAAGTGTAGACCTTACATCAGACAATCTGCTTGGGGAGCAATGAAATGAATGAAGTGGACCAAAACCTTTTTATGGATCACCACCACGAGTACCTGGAGGCCTTTTCTCAGTAGCTCCTTCTCTGGTTCCTTTTTTCAAATGGGGCTTATTTGCCTGTGCTAGTCATGCCCACCAGGCAAATGTGAAAAGCTGATAGGCTGATATCAAATGTGACGGCCGATGTAGCATGCCCATGCCAGTTTCCCTGTAGTCTGTGTTGCTCTACTGCCCCCAGCCTATCTGAATAGCTGGCAGCCAGACAGCACCTTGGCCCAGAGATGCCGGGGATGTGTAAATGCCATGGGATTGCATGTAATGTTGTTTAGTGGTGATCCCAGGGAATTTCACACAGGAACGGGATATCCCAAATTGAGATATATCAGAGAGAAGCAATCGCCAATTTTGGTCAGCTCTAAAGAGGCACTATAGTAAAGACAGCAAACATCAATCACTGTAAGGAGGTTCTGTCTGATTTTCATACTTTAGGTCCACTTTAAAGTGGAACAAGATCCTGAGTGGCCGGCCCTGGAATTGAAAAGATGTTCCACTGTGTGGGACATTTTGGGATGCATTGCAGTGTAACGCCCTCCCCCCCCGAATGCCAAAGGCGCATGTGCTGGCTCTTATCCAATAAGAGTATTTATCGTATTTACTATGTCGATTAGCAAATGGCTCTGATGGGCTGCAACTTTGGGCTGTGTGCACGCTCCTTCTCAAGCAATTCAGATAAGCTGAGGCGGGAGGGCATGCACCACTGGGGATGCGGCTGCTTGCGCTCCCCAATAAAGTACATCGGAGCTGTTTGCCAAATGACATAGTCATGGCAAATGGCTCTAACTGGACAAGAGCATCTACCGTTGGACAGGGAAGAGGTGAGCTATTATGGGTAATCTGAGGGGTTGCACACAGCATGACATCCCAAAACTGGATGCCCTCAGGGCATGAAGCAGTCAAAATTCGAGGTTTTGTTCCACTTTGAGTAAAGCTCTGTGCATTTAATCCTGCATTTATCTACAAGAAGGATAAATACACTTTTTTGGCATTTTGCAGAGATTCAAGTTCTTCAGTTATCAGAACTGACCCCTATTTTTGCTTAAAATGGCCCACAATCCAGGATTTTTAGTATCCGGGGTTTGGTTCAGTCCCCCTGGGGCATCACAATTTTAGGATGCTCCACTGTGTGAAACCCTGCCAGTGGCCCACTTTCCTTATCTTTTCAAGTGGCTCAGATGCAGCTTTCTTCCAAATAGCTTCTCCATCCATGTATATTAATCTGCGGCTGGAGAAGCTGAATGGAATTCTAGGCGCGCTCCCAATCGGCATGTGGCACTCTCCCAATCCCTAGGCTGTGTGCGGCCATGTCAGCCATTCAGTTACTGCAGGAGTGGCCGTGCGCAGCCCGAGAAAGATGGGAGTGACCGAGGATCGGGGGTTTCACACAATGGAGCTTCCAAAATCAGGATGCCCCAGGAGTGGAGTACAAGCTGGGCCTAACGACTTATAGAAGCTAGGTCCGGATAATATTTTTACTATTATTGATTTCTAATCAGGCTGAACCCCCAGTATACAGTATTTGCATAAAAGTCTAAACTTATAGGCCTACCTGTGTCTGAACTCACTGAAGCGTCTAACTGCCAGTCTGGGCTTGCCAAACCCAAGACCTTGTAATCTTCTGGGCACCAAAACACAGACATAACTCAGGAATTTTCAGCTTAAGGGGTTTCTCATTTCATACAACAAATGGAAAATGCTTCTTGCAGCATCATTTCATGCCCATTGGCATACTCACAGTTTTTGTGCCCTGCTGTGGTCCCCACCAGCGCTAAACATTAGTTACAATGCTTTCTGCAGCCTGACTGCTGGTGCCTCCTACACTTCATTACCCCACCCAACATCAGCAGCCCTCATGTGAGGCTTGTCAGCCCCTTTAGTCCTTCTGGCATTGAATTGTACTGGACTGGGCAACTTGACCCATCTTTGCTTACTTATAAGGCATCAGGTCCCTTTGAAGCACCCTGCCTGGCCACACAATATATGGCACTCTGTCCAGAAGTCAGCATTTTGCCCTCCAGAAATACCTTATCTTGGCAATTTTATGCATTCCAGTGGCTACCTATTACAGCTCCTAAAGTGTAGTGAAATATGCATAACAGATGTAGGCAGTGCTTTGTGTATACAATTGTAACAAATACATGGAGGCAGGGAGAACCTAATGTTCTTTTCCTATCATTTAAATAAAAAAAACATAAGCTTGGCAGGATATTTCTTGCTGCCAGGTGTATAAGTGACCCCTTCTCCAGCATATTTCCCTCTAGCATATTTATGTGGATTTTTATCATTGGCCCATTTTTGTGCTCCTTTAGGGAACAGGGTTATGTTTATTAATTCATTCAGCAACAGTAGATACAGTATCTCGGTTTTCCAGCTTTGGGAGTCGACAATTTGCTTTATAAAATACATCTGTAATAAAAATGTTACTGCCCTTATACAAAGTATATGACTACTAAACCTTCACATTGGGGCCAAAGTCTAGGTCTGTTCTTAATCTCGATTTTGACAATAACATAAAAACAACTCACCTTGCATGGAAGCTTAAAGTGATAGACCACCAATGATTAAAAACAGGACTACTCACCTTTTGTCCCCTGCAGGCCAGACGCTGGCAGTCAGCAACTCTCGCAATTGCTTGATTGCATTTTGCGCCGCCTGGGGCCTGAACAGAAGTTGGTAGCACACTCTATATTCACTAAAATGAAGGTGACGTATCAGGCTTTGGCACACCCCTTTCATTGCAATGAATAGAGAGGACATGGCAGCACTCCTGTGACTGATGGTGGGCATGTGAGTCACAAAATCATTTCTGTTCAAGCTCTGGACGGCACAGGATGCGATCAAGCAATCGCGTGAGTTGATGACTGAGTCGGACCAATCAGTCCCAGGGGACAAAAGTTAAGTATCCTTTTGTTTTTCTACATGGGTGTTCAATCCCTTTGAACTGGGACCTTGAGTGAGTCAGTCACCCAATCCATGGAGCAGTGTGGCCTGTCACTCATGGCTGTAATGCGAAGCCCCACCCTCCACCTGTATTAGGGGAAGATCAGGCCAGAACAGGTAACCACTGATGACAGGAAAGTACCAGCGAGCTTTGACTGAGCAGCTGTTTTAGGTCAGTGGGTTAGAACACGGGTCCACCAACCTTCTCCTACAAGGCCCACCGACAGGTTAGGTTTTGCAGATCTTCACACAGATTCACAGGTGAAGTAAATAGTGCAGCAGCAGAGCTATGGAGGCAGCTATGTGGAGATCTACAAAACATGACCCATTGGTGGACATGTAGGAAAGGGTTGGGGACCAATAGGTTAGGTGTAAAAGCAGGTAGCAATGCAGCTAAAATTATTTAGAAACAAATTGGCAGTAAAAGCAGTCACTATATTTTCAAGGTGGTTATTCTGAACATGTTAAGAGTCAGTTCATTAAAATATATGAGTGGCATCTACAAACACCTACATCATTTACATGCTGGGCCTTATTGCAGAGCCTTTAACATGACATGGTACCTCCAATTCTTATTTTCCAACACAGCAGTACTAAATGAGATTTACCTCAGCTTGCTAAAGAATAAAACTCTTAGCAAAATACGCTATTGTTGTTTTAACAAAAATAGGTTTTGAGACCTCCAAGCTCAAAGAACCAAATTTAAATGATAATATGGAATAACAAAGGACTGATACAGAAGGCAGCATTGAAATTTTAGATAAGAAAGGCTTTTGTCCTACGTTAAAATGAAAGAATAATACTAATGATTAATGCCAAAAAGTAATATTAAAATGTGTGCTTAATTGATTAGGTATAGTAAGTTAGATCATTAAAAAAGAAATCATACTACCACTGGATTTTTTTGGCAAAACAAAAATTACAGTGGTTTCTATAGCACATTTCTTTTAGTCTTTAGAATTAGGAAAATATGTGATTTCCTAAAACATAAAGTATTTGCACAGCACCCAACACAAGGAAACATAGCATTACCCACCAATCCATGCAGCAGGCTGAGCTATGCAATCATCAGTACCAAGTTGGGGTTCACCAAGTCTCACCCCCCATACAGCCAGAGGCATCCGCCCTAGTGGTGATGAGAGCCTAAAGCTCGAAACACGTGCCACTAGTTGGATGTGTTTGGCTGTGAAAATGTAAAGCTAAACCTTGGCATTGCACCCTTAGTGTTTCTAGGGCCTCGGATTGCTCAGAGACATAAAGAGTTAATTTGCATAGCTCTGTCTGCTGCTAGGATGGGTAATGCTATTTTTCCTGGTGTTGGGTGCTGTGCAAATACTTACCACTTTAGGAAAGCCCCACTTTTCCATCATTTTCGAGTAGAGGGTCTCTTGGTCTCTTTAGACCCCCAATATTAAGCCTAACATGGGTCTCTCCACATAGTGACTTATGACTCTGTAGAGAAGTATTCCTAACCTACTATTGCCCTTTATTCTGTGTTTTCCTACAACTGCCTAGTTGTAATGTGAGTGAGTAATATAAGTGAGGATTCCAGTACAAATCATTTTTGTGGAAGTAACAGAAGAAGATCATAGCAGCATCCTTTGCTCAACTCTAAAATGGAGGGTGTGACTAGTAATGAACCCCAGAAAAACCTATATTCGACCCAGATCTTGCCAATTCAGGCTGGTTGGCCCCAACCCAGGTATCGGCAAGATCAGTTCAATTCATCTGGCATGCCACCCACCGTGATGAAGATAGGCACAAATGGGGGACATTCCCCAGAGGCTCTGTCTGTGCTATAAAAGCTTCCCCCTCTGAAGGCCTGGTATTACCCTTGGCTGCACGCCAAGGTAGAGGATGGGGGGACCTGTGTGCCCTTCACACCAGATGCTGTTGGGGTGGGTGAAATAGCATCCAATGATTACAGAATCAGACAGTGGGGGAAATGAAGAGCAGGTAAAGTAAGTTAAGTGTAAGTATAGTTACATTTAGTTTAATTAAAATGTTTTTTAGTGTTTACTCCTTTTGAACCAGAAAAGGGTCCAAGGGACCCCCCCTATGCAGTTCAGATGGAGGGGGGAATGGCAAGCCACCTGCTTGACATGTCGGCAAGTGGCTTTCCGATATCCTCCCGTCTCATTATGTGCAACCGGCAAAAAAGATGGCACTCGCCAGGTGGGACAGATGAGGTAGAGGCTGAACTGTTACTGTTAGTAAAATGGTAAGGGGTCTAGGGGGCCCCTATACCAGTTCACAGGGTTGTGATGGCTGGAACAATTGTATTCTGCATTCAGGACTAACAGGGACTTTCCAGCTGGAGGGCTTCCAAACCAGATAGATCCTGCTCTGGTTCATCACTATAGTAGTTGTGACTAGCCAAGCTATTATTCTGGGTCCCAGTTCAGGTAACCACATCCACGATGGATGGCACATTTCCCAATTGCCCCCTACTCAATGGGTGTTGATTGGTTGCTCAGGGTATTATAAAAGCCCCAATATTGCGTTTGGCTACACTGAAACAAATAAAATTTTCTCAGTCCGAATTTAAATCATAACATAAATGCCTTGATGAATTTTTTTATTATTTTCATACATTTTTGTTGTGCCTGGCCCTGCTGGCTTGCCAGCCCCTATGCCCTTTGCACATGTTCATTGGGACCAGACTCTTCCACCAGGTTCTTGCTGACTTGCCAGCCATTATGCCCTTTACACATGTTCATTGGGACCAGGCTCTTCCACACACCTGGCGCCAACAAGGAGTTGCAGGTAATCATGTGGGTATCAGGATCAGCATGCCACCGACGTAATTTTGATTTGTCGACTTACACCTACCACTGCTTATTAGCCAAAGTTCCCCTATAGAATTAATTAATATGAAACACCATCATCATCATTATAACAAAGTATCTTACCTCACTCTTTAACTTTAAGGTACCTGCCCAGCACAAGGTATTGATGGTGGTTATGCTACCTGGATAAATGAAAATTCTATTTTATAATCCATGGACATATATCCAAGCACCAATTCTGCTTTCAGAAGAATAGAATATCAGCATTTTATCTTTTTTCTACAATGGTCTCCATGCATGTGTAAGGATTGTGATAGTGCTAATCACAAAAAAGGATTAAATGTGTATTTTTAATTTCCTGACTCTCTGCCCAGTTGTTTTATTTTTGGGTTGCCACGATGCTGTGCACTGCCAACGAAAAAACGTATTTGTTTTATCCTTCTAAATCATCAGTAAGTTCCTTGTTTATGGTGCTGATGTAGCTTCCCATTAAATACATATTTATCTGCAATAATTATATTGGAAGCCATTTATAATGGTGTGTTCTGCTCAAGCATTTAAAGTATGTCTCAAAACTCGATATTGTCTAAAAACATAACCCTTTGCATGCTTGTAGTCTGTGAATTGCACAGTTCTGCCTATAACCAGTAGGTGGCAGTGATTTCAAGGATATTTACCCTTTAAAGACAAGGATACATTTTAAGGATAGTTGTTGTACTAGTTGTTGTCCCTATGTTGTCATAATTGCCTTTAAATCTAAAGAGATATGTATTTTGCCGGGCATGTACCTTTAAGTAATGTGTTTGAGAATTTCATGGAAGATACTAAGCGTGATTAAGCTAATTATGATAATTATATTACATAAACTATGCTATAAACTACTGATAAATAAAGTGAACATGTTTTAAAGCAGAACAATACCCAGGATTTTGACTATCCAATATGGAAAGCACTGCTGTGTAAGATCCTCTAGATCACCCAGTAAAACTCACCTTTCCCCTGTCCTTCAGTGCATTCGCAGACTATGCCAATCAGAGCCATTTGCCGTGCCTATGTAATGTTCGGCAACCGGCTCTGTTTATGGCAATTAGTGCAGCCCACAGCCTCTCTGAATGGCGGCGGGGGGGGGGGGGGGGGGGGTCAGGAGCACACACACAGCCCAAAGGTGGGTCCAGCTTTGCTCTGCTTTAAGCATTGCTACTTTACTAATTGTGTTATAAAACTGTAGATTATTATATTTTGTAAGGTATTGTCCATGCTAAATGTATTTAGCTGCCATGCAGCGGATTCTTCCTTGTGTGCTGCTAAAAGTTGAGATCCAGCTCCTTCTGTAACACAGCCTCTGATTTGTATCTATGTATGACCACCTTTTTTCTATTGAGTGGTGGTCCTAGTTCCACCCTTCTTGCATCAGACTGACTGTTTTTGTAGCATGTCCTGTGTTTGCAAGAGCGATGAAACATATTTACCTACTTGTGGGCCTCTGTGCTTCTAATCCCACAAAAAAAGTAATCTTATTCTTCCACTGGTAATTGATATATACATAGACATGTAAAACTATGGGACTTACCTCCTGTCTACCTCCTGCTTTCACAAACCTTCTTGGGAAGGCTTCAGCCTCTCTTACACAGAATGGAAATTTCAGACATGGCTGCAGAACAGGAAATATGGAATCATCTGAATATTTTCAAGGAGGAGAAAGATGAATACCGAAAATAGAGCTATTGCAAAAAATACCAGGTTTTGATGTTATAGGCTAGTGCAAAAATACAATATGTAAATACAATACAAGAACAAAAATTAAACACATGGAAAAGACCATAAATAAGGTATAGCAGTAATTGACCGTTAGTTGGCACTTTGGAGTAAATCCTGGGCAGGGAAGGGGAACCACAGGTAGTATGGACCATTCCGTGTAAAGATAATATACAAAGCGGTTAGCAGTAAAGTAAATCAGGGCTGGTACAATAAACCATTACTAAACCAGTTGCTCATGCTAGAGCAGAAACAAGTGCCCCTTAGGGGCTAAAAGTTCATAAAGATGATAAAGTACACAGCTTACAGGTAAAGATACCAGCTGGAGATCACATTCGAAGGTCTTCCTGACTGAAACATTGAGGACTTATTTGATCTCTACCTGCTCTTTACGAACCTGTCAGTGTGTAATTCCATTGATCACCAGAAGGTGTCGCTCAGTGCATAACAGGCTAGGCTGCCCCCCACTGCTGGTGGTTAGTATAGCTTTTCTCTGACCTCACCTTTCCTTAGAATAGTTGATGTTTTCTTGACCGATAGTGTTGCCTTCTGATTTGGGTGAAAACATTTTAGATCACTTTAAGAACAAAAAAAAACAAGTACACAAATACAATATTCCCAATGTAATCATGTTTGCATGGAAAAATGAAATACTAAATAAACATAAATCGGAGCTAAATAAAATATGTTTGCATACAGATTTATATGGCAAACCCTTGAAAACGTATAAGCTAAGTACTAGTGTTGGACGCACCTGTAGAAGTTCAAGTTCAGCCGAACTAGACATCAAAGTTTGGTTTGAGTACCCGAACTTGACCCAAACCCAAACCCCATTGAAGTCAATGGGGGCCCGACCTTGGGGTACACAAAATGGGGTAGGGAAAGTATTCCAAATAATCACAAAAAAAACCCCCAAAAAATCCACAAATGAATACATTAAAAAATAAATGTAAAAAATTATAATATTCATTTTTTTACAGGTGGGCAATTTGGAAGTAACACCAGGGTGATTGCCCTGCACAAAATGGTGTAGGTACAGTACTAATACTATGTATCCTTTATATAAAAAATATTGAACCCCCCACAACCCTATAACAGACTGTGTTACTGTTGGAGAACAACTCCCATGATCCCCACAGCACACTGTGTGACAGATTCCCCTCATCATCCCCATAGCCAATTGTGTGACAGAATACTCCCCCATCATGCTCATATCAAACTGTGTGAAAGAATCCCCTCCATAATCCCCATAGCGCACTGTATGACAGAACTCCCCTCTCCCCGTAGTTTTCATAGACTGTGTGGAGGAACAACCCCGTATCATCCCCATAGCAGACTGTGTGACAGAAAGGAACCCATCCCATAGCAGGCTGTGGACAGAATAGCCCCCCATCATCCCCATAACAGACTGTGTGTGCAAAAAAACCCTATCATCCCCATAGCAGGATGTGTAACAGAGCTCCCCAACATCCCCCATACATAGAAGACTGTGACAAAGCTCCCATCATCCCCATAGCAGACTGTGGGGCAGAACAACACCCATCATCTCCATAGCAGACTGTGTGACAAAGCCCCCCAGGGGCAGCAATATGGTCATCTGGCAAACCTGGTTGGCTTTGGGGAGGGCTACAAGCTAGGTGATCAGCTATATTTAGTGTTGGGCCCCGACATGGACTTCCGTCTGTGTGACAGAATCCCCCGCATCATCCCCATAGCAGACAGATCTCCCCAGTGGCAGCAATTTGGTCGGCCTCCTGGTCAACCTGATTGGCTTCAGAGAGGGCTGGATGCCGATTGATCAACCAGCTTTAATGTTGGGCCCGAACAACGAAACCCCAACACAGACTTCTGGCTGAAATCTGTGCTCGGGTTTGGGAACCCGAAATTGCAAAGTTCAGTATGAACCCGAACTTTGTGCTGTGACAGAATCCCCTATATTATCCTTATAGCAGACTGTGTGACAGAGCCCCCATCATCCCCATAGCAGACTGTGACAGAGCCCCCATCTTCTCCCATAGCAGACTGTGACCGAGCTTCCCCATCTTCACCCATAGCAGACTGTGTGACAGAGCTCCACATCATCCCCATAGCAGACTGTGTGGCAGAGCTCCACATCATCCCCATAGCAGACTGTGACAGAGCCCCCCCCCATCTTCTCCCATAGCAGACTGTGTGACAGAGCCTCCCATCATCCCCCTTAGTAGTCTGTGACAGGGCCTCCCATCATCCCCATAGTTGGCTGTGTGGCAGTACAACCCCCATCATCCCCTTAGAAATCTGTATGAGAGAATCCCCCCCATCATCCCCATAGCATACTGTGTGGCAATACAAAGCCCATCATCCCCTTAGAAGTCTGTATGAAAGAATCCCCCCCATCATCCCTATAGCAGACTGTGTGGCAATACAAAGCCCATCATCCACTTAGAAGTCTATATGACAGAATCCCCCACATCAAACCCATAGCAGACTGTGTGACAGAGCCCCACAATGACAGCAATATGGTTGGCCAACTGATTGGCTGTGGGAAGGGCTAGAATCTCTACCAGCGTTTTCATAGACTGTGTGGAGGAACAACCCTGTATCATCCCCATAGCAGACTGTGTGACAGAAAGGAACCCATCCCATAGCAGGCTGTGGACAGAATAGCCCCCCATCATCCCCATAACAGACTGCATGGAAAAAAACCCTATCATCCCCATAGCAGGATATGTAACAGAGCTCCCCAACATCCCCCATACATAGAAGACTGTGACAAAGCTCCCATCATCCCCATAGCAGACTGTGGGGCAGAACAACACCCATCATCTCCATAGCAGACTGTGTGACAAAGCCCCCCAGGGGCAGCAATATGGTCATCTGGCAAACCTGGTTGGCTTTGGGGAGGGCTACAAGCTAGGTGATCAGCTATATTTAGTGTTGGGCCCCGACATGGACTTCCGTATGAAGTCCGTGCTTGGGTTTGAGAACCCCAACTCGCAAAGTTCAGTCTGAATCTGAACTTTGTGGTGTGACAATATCCCCTTTATCATCCCCATAACAAACTGTGTGACAGAGTCCCCCAACATCCCCATAGAAGACTGTGTGACAGAACAACGCCCATCGTCCCCATAGCAGACTGTGTGACCCTCTTCACCATCCTCATAGCAGACTATGACAGAGCGCCCCATCATCCCCATATCAGACTGTGTGGCAGAACAAACCCCATCATCCCCTTAGAAGTCTGTGTGACAGAATTCCCCGCATCATCCCCATAGCAGACAGATCTCCCCAGGGGCAGCAATTTGGTCGGCCTCCTGGTCAACCTGATTGGCTTCGGAGAGGGCTAGATGCCGATTGATCAACCAGCTTTAATGTTGGGCCCGAACAACGAAACCCCAACACAGACTTCTGGCTGAAATCTGTGCTCGGGTTTGGGAGCCCGAACTTGCAAAGTTCAGTATGAACCCGAACTTTGTGCTGTGACAGAATCCCCTATATTATCCTTATAGCAGACTGTGTGACAGATCCCCCATCATCCCCATAGCAGACTGTGACAGAGCCCCCCATCTTCTCCCATAGCAGACTGTGACCGAGCTTCCCCATCTTCACCCATAGCAGACTGTGTGACAGAGCTCCACATCATCCCCATAGCAGACTGTGTGGCAGAGCTCCACATCATCCCCATAGCAGACTGTGACAGAGCCCCCCATCTTCACCCATAGCAGACTGTGTGACAGAGCTCCACATCATCCCCATAGCAGACTGTGTGACAGAGCTCTACATCATCCCCATAGCAGACTGTGTGGCAGAGCTCCACATCATCCCCATAGCAGACTGTGTGGCAGAGCTCCACATCATCCCCATAGCAGACTGTGACAGAGCCCCCCCCCCCCCCCCATCTTCTCCCATAGTAGATTGTGTGACATTGCCTCCCATCATCCCCCTTAGTAGTCTGTGACAGGGCCCCCCATCACCCCCATAGTTGGCTGTGTGGCAGTACAACCCCCATCATCCCCTTAGAAGTCTGTATGAGAGAATCCCCCCCATCATCCCCATAGCAGACTGTGTGGCAATACAACCCCCATCATCCCCTTAGAAGTCTGTATGAAAGAATCCCCCTCATCATCCCCATAGCAGACTGTGTGGCAATACAAAGCCCATCATCCCCTTAG
This sequence comes from Gastrophryne carolinensis, assembly GCA_027917425.1. Lineage (NCBI taxonomy): Eukaryota > Metazoa > Chordata > Amphibia > Anura > Microhylidae > Gastrophryne > Gastrophryne carolinensis. Next base: position 144,815,401 of record CM051236.1, read on the forward strand.
AAGTCTGTATGAAAGAATCCCCCTCATCATCCCTATAGCAGACTGTGTGGCAATACAAAGCCCATCATCCCCTTAGAAGTCTGTATGAAAGAATCCCCCTCATCATCCCTATAGCAGACTGTGTGGCAATACAAAGCCCATCATCCCCTTAGAAGTCTGTATGAAAGAATCCCCCTCATCATCCCTATAGCAGACTGTGTGGCAATACAAAGCCCATCATCCCCTTAGAAGTCTGTATGAAAGAATCCCCCTCATCATCCCTTTAGCAGACTGTGTGGCAATACAAAGCCCATCATCCACTTAGAAGTCTGTATGAAAGAATCCCCCTCATCATCCCTTTAGCAGACTGTGTGGCAATACAAAGCCCATCATCCACTTAGAAGTCTATATGACAGAATTCCCCACATCAAACCCATAGCAGACTGTGTGACAGAGCCCCACAATGACAGCAATATGGTTGGCCAACTGATTGGCCGTGGGAAGGGCTAGAATCTCTACCAGCGTTAATGTTGGGCCGAACACCAAACTGAGACACAGACTTCTGGCTGAAGTCCGTGTTTAGGAGCCCGAACTTGCTGGAGGTGGGGAAAATTGCCCATTACCCCTGTTCAACAGTAACCCCTAACCAACATTTAAATAGTCTCCACAGGTAAATCGGTAACTGAGAATCAAAACAGAAACCACAGAAATGATTGCTGTCTGTATTGTCATTTGTTAATCTGTGCCACTTATGCCCCCTAGTTCTAATTTCAAAGGCAAAGTACAAGCAGACTCCAAGACATAGGCCCCAAATTCAAAAGCAAATGTAAGTAGATGCTCCCCAGACCCCATAATAACAGTCAAAGTACAACTATTAAAAGAGAATTTAATTCTAGAGAGAAAGAGAGGCAGTGGCATAACTAAATGTTGGTGGACCCGGTGGGAACATTGAATGGGGCTCCATCATGGTTCTTACAATAACCTTTTTTCTGTCATTTTAACTAAATAGGATACAACTAAACAACTAAAGATTGAGACAGCAGAGACCAATTATGCCTCTTTTTTATGTACAAGATGCAATGAGAGCACAAATATAAGAAATAAGGCGACACAAGTATGGGGCCCCCTGACATTATGGGTCCTGTTGCGATCACAACCTCTGCATGACTCATGACTAAAAGTAGAAAAGTAGTGACTGTGTACATATTAGAAGCTATACTCAGCTCTGGTCTTTGAAAAGTAGCACTAGAGGTGAAAATAGATGATTTGTATGGCTCCACGTACTTACTAAGAATATTAGGTATAGCAAATTATTTTTAGTCTGTATGTGCCAAATACTTTCTTAGGAAAGCTTTCTTTACCTTGTGCCCTTGAATGAGGAACTTTTTGGACCCTATTAGCCCACTACAGATATATCACTTCTAACATGGGTCTGCAAAGCACTTCTACATGGCATTAATGTTATTATAATTTTAGTAATAAAGAGTTATAACCAATGTAGCTTTACATTTGCTCTGTTTGACCCCATTATATTGGTCTTGCATCTTGCCTGTAGTTACAAAAATGATTCATTTAAAGTTACTTTCTAGGAATTTCAATACTGCCCTTTTGTCCTTCCCAGCTCCTCTGTGCAGCGCCAGCATCTACATACTTACTGATGAGGGACAATCAGCTATTCTCTTCCTCCAGCATCAAGCTGGTTTCAATACCCCTAACATGCCTATATCATTACCTGCAATGGAAGACGTGTGCCAGACCTGTCTTGGCGTGTCCTCCTCTATTGCAATGAATGGGGAAGGCACGTGGGGGCATAACCAAGCCCAAAAAAAGCCACCATGCAAGGCTGCTGGCTCTGGGAGAGAGATTGTTTCTTTCATTCCTGGGCATGGCTGAGCTGGGACGGGCATGTCATGGGAGTATTCAACTTGCACTGCTATATTCAGAGACAGCTGCAGAGTGTCAGGTCCCGTGGGACGCCCACCTTCCAAATAAGTCTGCAACCCCCAATCTCCGCTGCTAGCTTCGCCTATAGACAAGCCCCCGTCTGCCGGGACGCTAAACACGCCTCACCGGGCACGGTTGCCCCCAGGACTTTATAGCACAAAGGATGCAGACTTATGCAGGGGAAGGCAAACGAACCAGGAACGAGACTGGGCAAGGTCAAACAAGCAGAGGTCATACACAGAAGATCAGTCCAATGAAGCCCAGTACACGAGGATGAGACAGAAGAATAGTCAAGTCGAGCCAAAGGTCAAACCGGGGAATCACAGGTACGCAGTACAGAGGAGCAGGCAGAATCGTGGTCAGGAAAACAGGCTAAGGTCGGTCCAGGCAGCGATCAAGGATGGTCATACACAGCAGGATAACGAAGACGGATCAGACACCAATTCACACCCAGCAGCACGCTATCACGGGCAAGGATCAACTGTGATGGAAACACCTTTATAGGAAGTAGCAGACCTGATAGAGGGACATGATTGGTGCACTAGGATACAAGGATTGATTTGCTAATATAGGGCGTACCGCCCAGAACCACCCTGGGCTCATTGGCCCAACCAGGAGCCTCCCCACACACCCATAGGGCTATGAGCCCAGAACTGATTACCTCCGGAGAACGCGCTGTGTGCAGCGCCGCCGGAGGGCATAAACAGTGAAGCACGACGTAGAATGCCGGGAGCGCGCCTCGATGCCGGAGAGGCGGCCGCTCGCGGCGGAACTGCCCGAGCCGCCGCACGTGGCGGAAAGAGCTGAGCGGCCGCTCACGACGGAAACAACCGAGCGGCAGTCAGGGACGGAAGCCGCCGAACAGCCGCCCGCCGAGGACGCCGCCCCGCCAGTGCTCCGGCTGATCGACTGCAGCCGACGCGGGACCGAAGGTCGGGTGAGCAAGTCCTGACCCTCATGACACAGAGCCACTGTGGCTTGCCATAATTACTTGCACTGAGACCTCCAAGGTACAGAGTGGCTGTTAGACCACATTTTTTGGTCACAGAGGAATGCAATTGAAAGGAGGGGCAAAGTTTGCAGCCCTGTTATGGCTTTTAGTTGTGCCACAGGAAATGAAGGAGGGGCACATTGGACAGGCATCAGTTGAGCTGCTTTCTGCGTCATTATTGCCATTGCTCTGAATGTCCCTTTAAACCAGACCAACACCCTTAGAGGAAACAGTGTCCATAACCCCTCCCCTGTTGTGGTCAATTTTATCAAGCAAGAAAATGGCGTCTTTTTGAGCTGCAGGCCATCTGCCAAGAGGAAGTGCAGATGGGTTTCCTCCCACTTTGCATTGTGGGTTAAGTCAGGCAGCAGCACGGCTGCAAAGCTGGGAAAGGAAGTCTCTGGGGACGCAAAAAGGAGAATAGGTGAGCAGGTTTCTTCTTTAAGTGGATGCAGGAGCAAATGTAAGTCCTGACAATGATTCAGTATTATGCAGGAAGATGGGGTATGTGAGTCTTCGGGAGCCTTTCATTCAGCTGTGCAAGGCTGTTGGTCCGGTTCATTCTCAACTCAAACCCAATTTGTAACACTAGCCTCCATTCAAATCCCTCGAAACTTTAAATACTAAAAAACCTTTTTGGATATATATCTGTTCATTAAAATGGTAGGGCAAATATTTATTGGCTACTGGCTACTATTTATAGTCTTTTGGCCTTGATATATAACTATATAAAATAAATATATTTTAATCCTCACTAAAGAATATTTCATAAAAAACAAAGAACATCACTGCAATAACGGTCCAAACTTTAACATGACACAATGTAAAAAATGTGTAAATGGTTTGAACAGCTTTCTATGGGTTGCTGAATGTTTTCCCGAGCTTCTAAATTAAAGGTGTAATAGATTTGCATTCTAGTGTCCGCGCTGCTATTTCCTGCCTATCAAATTGTTACTGTACAATATAGTGAAAATCAAAATTAGATTGCTCTCCTCTGTCAAATTGACATTTTAAAGTTCTCTCTAGCCTGACTTTTTCGGCAAGTGAACTTAATTCTGATATTTGGAAGAAGTCCCGTATTTGTGGATTAAATTAAATGAATACTGTAAAACTGACAATAGATAAATATTTGGGTAATTATCTGTTAGAGTTGGCAGCAAATGTGTCAGATGACTGTAAATGGCAAGACTGCATGGTCTACAGTACTCTCTGCTGGACCAACAACCATCATTAGGTTCATTACATTCCGCTCAGTTTCAGCACAGAATGAGATGTGCAACTCCAGAACATTTGATAGTCTAAAATAATAACATCAGTTTTGAAATGGGAAAGCTAAAAATGTTATTTTCATTCGCCGAAACTATTCAACATTGCTATTATGTACATGCTTCAATTTCATGTCCATGATAGCCTACAGTGAAACTGCCTTAACAACCATATTAGCCTAATGAAATGATCTGATGTCACCTTGCCTGCCACTGATGTTTCTTTGTAAGAGGAAATGAAGAAAATATGAGCTTTATGATTATTATACTGTTTTTACTACATATCCTGACACATATGAATTTCACATTAAATGGATGGACTAGACTGAAAGGATATTTAAAATTAGCAACATGATACATTAAAAAATAACTGTCTAGACAAGGTAGGAACATTTCCTCCCCATAAGCAGATCACATCTGGGACAGATCTATACTCATCTAGTAAAGTGGACCAAAACCCGAGATTGTGACCATCCCTGTCTAAGTTTCATATCCCTGTGTGCTGCGCAAAACCCCCTAAGAAAGACATCCAGCTGGTCAGTGATTCCAGAGCACATGTGCAGGCTCTTTACCAATTAGTGTTCTATGCCATGCATATCAGTGCTTGCCCACATCCAGATATTCAGAAAAAGGGGGGGGGGAGGAAGCGTATCCTCTGTATAGAAGCCAGGGGTGAGCCTCGACCCACACATGCCCTGTGGAATCGCCAGATCTCTAAGTATAACAGACGAAAATGGGGGTTTCACACACCAGGTAATCCCAAATCGGCAGCCCCAAGCATAGGGAACGGGACTTGGGTTTCAGGGTGGACTAAAATGGGTTTGAGTCCTTTTTAAGAAGCTCTGTGTACACCAAACTGCCTTTTAGTGACCATTCATTGCCTGCAAACAGGTGGATGGAACCTCTGCCCTCGCCAATGTCATAGTGAATAGTGTGTGCAATAAACTTTACTTTGCCTTGCAATGAACTCTGTAGCTCCTATTTCCTCTAAGGGTGTGTATTGGAAATTTGTTGCAGAAATAGCAAATCAGACAATGTGTAAAACCTAATTCCAAGAGATGGAATAGTGTTTTATTTCACCGAAAACATGGTTCTCATTCTGGTCACATCCATCAACAAAATTTAGTTTCACTTTATTTCTGGCTTGTCGAGGTGACCTTTATCATGTGTTTTTTTGGAGGGCAGCAGCTTTCTCGTTGCATTCCTGCCATGCACACCATTGGAGTTCAGTGCCCTCCTAATGCCATCATGGTTCAATGTTTTGATGAAAAATGACATTGGCCTTAACCCTATGTCTCAGTTACTTCTTGAAAGTGGGTATTAGCAATGAGCTAATAAAGGTTCAGAACCACCAAAAACATACTGAATCTATATGAAGCCAGGACTGGTAAAGTTCTGTCAAGGATGGTAAGTTTACCAGATCACATAGGGTCCTAAGAAGGACACAGTCACCAATATGTTTTACCTTCAAGGCAGTGCAGTGTTCTGCTGTGGATTTAGAAATACAGACAGGGCAGCCATCAGAGCAAGACAGTCAAGACTCCAGTGTGGGGCCCTGTCACAAGGACGAGGCCCTTGCGTGACTGTCCTGATGGAAGCCCTGATCTGAGACCACAGGGCCCTTGCGTGACTGTCCTGATGGAAGCCCTGATCTGAGACCACGGGGCCCTGCCGTGACTGTCCTGATGGAAGCCCTGATCTGAGACCACAGGGCCCTTGCGTGACTGTCCTGATGGAAGCCCTGATCTGAGACCATGGGGCCCTGCCGTGACTGTCCTGATGGAAGCCCTGATCTGAGACCGGCTAGCTGCCATACTATTCCTGTCAGCACTAATGAGAATAATAGTGCCTTCTCCTTCTATAACCTATATGTGATGAATAGCCCCAAGGCAACCAGACTGGCCCAATTCAAACTAGGGACTTAGCTATCACATATGGACTATATACAGCCTATATCGTGTTGGGGCCCCATAACCAAAATGTTTTAAATATGGATGAGACATATCTGGATAAAACATATCCTGTACCATATGACAGGAAACCTAGGGGAATCTAACAAGGGTCTGCATTTTTGCTTGCTACAGTCTCACAATATACAGTTGGTGAAATTAACATTTAACACATTGGGAAATAGAGGTGCAAAAGGCATGGAAAGTCATGACACCAGCAACTAGAAAGCAATCCTGCCACTTTGTGACTGATGGTCTATGAAATGGTGTCTTTTTACCAAGCTGCCACACAAAAACATCACATGATGGGTACAACCAGTCATCTCCTTCGAGACCTTTGCATCCTTATTGCTGCAAAATATACTGATCGAACAAGTTTGGAGGTCAAAACTTACTGTATCTCACACCAAAAATACCATACCAAAGTTTGGAGGTGGGAATTTCATAGTGTGGGGTTGTTTCAGCATATGACACTGACACACTCCATATAATTGAAGGAATGGACAAAACATTCTTAATAAACATTCTTAATAAAAATCTGCTACCATTGACCAAGATGATGAAGAGGAAACAAGAGTGGACATTTCAGCAAGGAAATGATTCCAAACACTCAGCCAAGGAAATGCTACATGTTTTGACTTTAGAATGGCCCAGAAGCCCTGGGATAATAGAGGGAACCATGGGATCTTCAGATTTGAGGAGTGTTTGTGTGGAAGACTGGAGCAGAATCACATCTGAGCCTAGTTTCTCCATACAGGAGGTGTCTTAACGTGGTCATCACTAACAAAGGCTTTTGTACAAAGCATTAAATACGATTCAGTACTTTTTCCCTGTGTTATTTCTCATTATTACACATAATTTATGGACACATATGGTTTGAGTGTGGATTTCAAGTCAATAGCACCTTTAGAAATATATTTACTGAGAATATTGGTGATATTTTCAGAGCATATGTTTGGCACTGTATATCTTGTACAGAGATGTAGCAGAACCAAATCTTGTGATTTTCACTATCCCAAGTTTTGATCCCTACCCTGGGGGCCTCCAAATTGGTGATGTGGCCAACTAGGACAAAGGTGACATCCCTTTTTTGGGATGCCCTGTTGTGTGAACCCTCCCTGGGTGCCAGCCATCAATGTAACTCCTCACTATTGTTTCAGTCTTTAGTTGCCCAGCTGCATCCAATTAAGTTTTAATGAAAGAAAAAAAGTTTACTGTATGAGCCTTGAAAGGGCACCAGGGCCCTGTCACATTTAGTTAGTTAGTTAGTTAGTTTAGTTACATCAGTGGTACCAGCGACAGGCCCTGGATCACTTTTATATAGCACTCTGAGATCATCTAACCTGCTGGAAAATACCCCTAAACCAGGGCTCAGTCTACTTTCTACCTCCTTTTGTTTAAAGCAATCCAACATCCAAATGCCTGGCCATACCCCCTACCTGCACAGGGTGCCCTTTCCCCCTCCCCTGCACGCTAGCCCGAGCCCCACACACACTGGAAGGCTCCAGACAATGTGATTGGTGGTGGCCATTGGTGAGGCTCAGTCTCACAGAGGGGGTAAGTAGGAGGTAAATGTGCAGTGGCAAAACGGACTTCCTTTAAGAAAACATGCCTTAGCCAGCTATCAATCTTATCTAAAAATCCTAATATTTATATGTCCTTGGGCAGCCATAGAATAAATAGGGCTTGTATTTTCTTTATATCCTAAATCATGTTGGAGTTATTGTTGATTTTAATGAATTTTAGGTACCTTTATTTCTAAATAATGCTTAGTGTCTGAATAAAGCTTATTTATGGTTCTTCTTTGCATGTAATAACATTACCAGCTATGGCTACTAGACCAATGAAAGTACATATAAACAGGATGACAGTATGGACTCTAGTATTTTTAGCCTACTATAAGGTTGAATCTGCACTATAAAGAGGTTGTGGTTGGCAATTAAAGCACAATTGTTCCCTACCACGTTCCCACATTCCATGTACAAGGACAGATGCCGATGTTTCTCCATCATCACATAAAAGCACACATGCTAATCTCTAAAAGAGTCACTTTCATGGTCCTGACATTATGATTTGCAAGGTAACACCTTCAGCGTATTTCATTCTCCATGACTTTCCTGAGCCTCTTGTTTAAGTGTGAACAGTTTGCGCAACCATATGGCTAGGTAGAGGTCAGACAGATAAAATGTTTTATTGTTATGAGTGTGCTTAACAACATATGAATGTAAATTCTAACACACCCAAACACAGTTGCAGAAACCCTACTGAAAAGAAGCTTTATGAATAGGGGTAAATCTGTTTTTCAGCTCCACCCCAGACTTTCCAGTTCATTACAGGTATTGAAAAAAGAAAGAAAAAGCTTTCTGCCCTCCCTCGGCAATCTGTGCCCTGCTCTTCTCCCAGATTTCTAATGAGTTTCCAATGATGATTTAGAGCACTGGGCAATAAAGGATTTCAATGATGCCTTCTTGCATAGACACCCACTCATGCGTGTAGCCATTCTGTTACCACCAATGGCCAGATCTGCAACTTTTGTCCCATTTTCGCTTCACTGGCTGCATTGCTCTACTCAGTCCCTTCAATTCTTAAAGAGGTCGTCACATTACGCTAATGAATGCAGGCCACCTCTATATCTCAATAGCTTACACAGAAGGAATATTCATTGCAATTTGTTACCATGTTGGTGGCAAGCCCCCTATGGTGAGTTTTACTAAAACTGTCTTTTAAAAAATATCTTTTTTAACCAGCTTATTTTCCCTCTCCTAAAGCTAGATGTGAATCTCTTAACCTTCCCTCTACTAACAATGATAACGAAGCATAAACAACAAAAGAATCAGAGACAAAGAACCAAACAGCAATTGCATGCAGATCAAGGTTAGTGAATAAACATTGTGAAGTGTTTCTATATACAAAAGTATTCTCTCAAAATAAAAACTCATAGAAGCGTCTTTAGAATTATAAAAGGTAAAACAGGAAAAACACCCTTAAGAAAATAAAGGCAAGGTCAGAGAACCAAAACATACAGTATATAAAATTTGGGGCGATTCTACATAGCCATCCATAACATAGTGAAAAATCTTTGCGCTCATGATGGTATTCAACCTGTGTGCCCAAATCACTCCAGGCCATAAGGTAATAATATTAGATAGAAGAAAGATTTCTTTAGATGCCAGTCATGCCAGAGGCCCTAATGTTCTACCGTTATTAACTTTATTAATATTATTTTAATTTAATATTAATAATGCACAGTTATTTCCAAGAACTATCGATATGCATTCATGTTATTAATATTATATAGCCACAGTTTTTTCTTGGGTCTCTTTCTGAATAGTGCAATAATAGATGGGTTTTTTTATTTAAGGGACATTTAGAATGAGGCACTCATCAGCATGTGCCACTGCCTCCAGTCCCCCACTGCATGCATTTTTGTGGTGGTCCACCCAGATACATAGTACCAATATTTGGGTCAAACTATTTATAATTTATTTCTTTTTTTACTTAAAAAAATGGCAACTGGCACTAGAAATGCTGCTACCTGCTGCCAGCAATGGACATTTGACAGGAAAGAATGTCAAGCTGTACAGCCTCTTCCTGCTGCTGTATACTCTGCATTAGGTTAAACTGGTTGATGGGTTGCAGAGTGTGCATTTCTGGGTTCGGCATAATGCCAAACTCAAATACAGACTTTTGGTTGAATACGAACTCACAAAGTTTGGTACAAACCCAAACTTTGCAGGTTTGCCCAACTCTATATTTCACTGATTAATGGTATAATAAAAAGTAGTAACAGTAATATCTTTCCAACACTAAGCAAATACTTTATGCGATGCATTTTCCGGAGCTCTTTGTCTTATTTGGTGGGCTTATCATCTCACTTTGCCATTATCATTGTGTTTAGAAGTGGAGAACCTATCCAAGGGAGACATTTTCAAATGAAATTGAGATATTTATCGCAAACTGGGAAATAGATACCCTTTGAAGTGTTTTGCAACCCTCTTGAGGGCCCCCAGCAGGTCATGTTTTGACTCTATAGCTCAGTCTAAGCACTAATTACTTGCCCTGTTCACCTGTGTTGTGATCTGCAAAATATGACTTGTTGATGACACTCAAGGAGTGGTTTTGGGAACTCTGCCCTATAGGGTATTCCTGAAGGCCCATCAACTGGTCATGTTTTTTTGATCTCCACACTGATGCATAGGTGAAGTAATTAGTGCAACAGAAATGCTATAGAGCCAACTATGTGGAGAGCCACAAATTATGACCTGTTGGTGGGCCTTGAGAAGGAGGGTTAGGGAACACTGCTTTCTAAAGTGTGGAAAGTTTACAAAAGGTTCTTACTCATAAAAGACCATTCTACTTTGTCACAACAAAGTTCAAATCTGTGAATCAAAGAATAACTCAAGGAACTATGCAATCTAAAATGGGGCCCTCATGGATGGTTGATAGTTATAACTGGGCGTAATCTACTTATCTCTATGTCATCCATTTCATAAAACAGAAAAAGCTCAGACTGTGAAGCCTATTTTAAGCTATACTGGGCACTTTGTATATTCAATGAAGCTTTCAGCTTTCAACTGCCTAATATCCATCTCCTGGGTCTAAGACCTCTCCAAGTGGTGTCCTGGAATGACTGGCAGGTAGTTCTTAATTTAGATGTATCCTTCACACCTCTGTGATCTCCTGTAGCACACATAGACTAGTCATATTAAAATTCTTATCATTGATCCTTTTTATTCCATGTTCGGAATCTTGCTCTCCCATACATGATTTAGTGAGCCCCACGCAACGAATTCCTTGTATGTATATATATATACCTGGCAAAAATAACTATTCTGATTCTAACATGGGGAAGTGGATCAAAGCACCTGACCTTTGCTTTCTATATTGTTTTTCATACCAGAACTCAGTGCTTAAGCACAAAATTGAATAATATATATTTATTTTAGATGTGATTAATCGCTAATTATCGAAATTTAGCTCACGTTCATTAATGTAGTTAAAATTATTATGTGTGCTTGGAAAGTTTTGTGGAATTGATGGAGTATGTTTTCACATTTACTCTAAAGCTTCAAATCCCCTCTGTATACAAAGAACACAGTGCATGTATTCTTATCATTTTTCAATAGCTAATCAAATGAATGAGATATAAATCAGTAACGTTGAGAAATATAAATGTTTCTTTTCACAGCAATAGAGGTCAATGATAAAGAATTGAAATAAGTCCTTCTGGAATTCAGACATAGCATTTCTGTGCTTTGGCATCAATGCAATGGTATTTTCAGTTTATTTTTGGTTATGAAACCTTATACATGATTTAGGGAAGCAACATCCTCAGTAATGCTTGCCGTAATGAAGTGACTCCAGCATATATAAAAGACTTCATTAAAATTCAAGGTCAATGAAGTGGACAAAGAATGTGAATTTTAAATGTGCATGCACCATTAGCAAAAGTCTGCAGAACTCTCATTAAGTATTTTTACATTACAATATATACTTAGCTGATGAACTGTAGCTAACAGCAGATATCTTAATTTCTGAAAATATTGCTATCACTTTCCCACTCTGTTAGTGTTGCTGTTCCCATTTGGGAATTTGACTAGGATCCTTCAAATTCATTTTGGTTTTGGCACATTTCTGTTAATATATGTCCAGCTTTATTTTTATTAAATAAGTGCCTATTGTTGGCCAGTAATCCATCCTTAGATAATATAAGTGGTGCGCTATAGGTTCAAACCCCCCCTCCCATTTAAAGCAGTGATGTACCATAAACTGAAAATTTCCTCCTTCCATTCCTCCCTGCTAACCCCAAATACCATGATGAGTTAAAGACTACACTCACCTGGTCTGCACTGAGAGTCATTTTCTTTGGCGCTTCAACATGGGGCTTCTGGCGTGAAAGAGGACTCCCAGTGTGGACCAGGTGAGTGTATTTCTTAATTCATTGTGGTACTGTATTTCCAGCTTTCCCTGTTCACATTCCTTGCTGTCCCCAATCACCACAGCTACCCTTATCAAGTACCTTGCAGGTTGCTCCCTGCACCTCCCTCGTACCTTCCTTCCAAGATCCTTGCTGCCCTCCTTAGGTAAGTAGAAGGGTTCTCCCTGCAGCCCCACTCACGTTTTCCTGTTGCTCCCTACCATGTACCTTTTGCGGTGTTCACTGCAGCTCCCTCCACCCCCTCCATTCCCCTTATATACCTCCCTCCTAAATACCCTCTGAAGTGCTAACTGTTCCCTAGAAAATTTCTCACGTCCCTTCCCTTACCAAACATTTTCTCCTCCTAACTGACCTCCGGTCAATCCCCAGCTAAAAGGACTACATTATGTACATGTAACCAATGTGTATGCATACCTATGAGGGGAAAAAGGAGCAACTGGAAGCTCCAGTCAGAAAGAGGTAAGTTCTATATTATACATATATATATATTTTTCTGCTAGTTAAAGGAGCTTCTACTATATTTTGTAATAATAAGCTCAGCTTAGCTAAAGAGAACCCTGCTATTATCTAACACTGTCCTACTAGCATTTGTTTTTAATTTTTTTGTAATAGAACTAAATGTTGGAGATACTGGACAACAGCTTACAGCTTGTCTCGGCATGTGATCTGCATGTATATTGCTAGGCGAATGCAGTTTACATTTATGACAGTAGAAGGCACTGTTACATATATCTATGTCTAGTGTCTATTGTTCATTCTTCTACTCTCTATAACTTTTTTCCTGTCTATGTTATCCACCATGTAAGGTGGATCTTCTCTCACGGCACGCATGTTCCAGTAAAGCCAGTGCCTGTTACACCACAAATGTATATCTGGATATGACTCAGCTGCACTCACACTCTGAAACAGGTTATGGGCCCAGTGACCAGAAGCCCCAGAGACTGGATAAAGCCCAGTGACCAGAATCAAAGAAGGCAGAGCAAAGCCCAGAAAGGGAGACAGTGTGACGTAGATTGACATAAAGAAGCTTCCTGAGAGGCATGTCCTGAGGAATAATGTAATACTGCTCTAATTTATAAAGGCGGGAGAATGGCCAGCAGCTCAGAGCTTAAACACTTAGTGGCCAAGCTTAACAATGACAATTATCAGCTTTGGAAGTTTAAAGTGGAAATTTCTCAGCTTATTCACATAGGAAGTGAGAAAGACATGTGGGATGTTATAAAAGACTGCATGAGAGATCCAGTTTAAACAGCAGGCGTAGCACAGAGCAGGACATGCAGGAGCATATAAAGACCATGCTGGAAGTGATTGCACAACACAAGGTCAGTTGGTGAGAATATAACAGTCGCACTGATCAATGGCCTGAGACAGATCTGACACTAGCATTTGTAAAGGCTAGGCTCGTAGATGAGTTTCTGCAAAAAAGGAGCTTGCACATAACTCCTCAACAACCGACACCAGTACCGCTCTTAAAGTGGTTTCACAGGAAGGAAATCCCGTTTTTCACAGGAAGGAAACAGGGATGTGATTCAGATGCCACAAATATGGACACAGGGATAAAATAGACTGTACTGTATGGAAAGCAGAGCAAATGAGACAGCATCCCTCTTATACTAAACAGAAGGTCAAAGCCACAATTTTTCATCCTTGCAACACTTAAAGTAACAGGCAACCATACATTTTAAGGCTGGTGCAATGACCTGGGAGCGACCAATCACATGACAAGTGATAGAAGCTTTTTCACAGAACTTGATCTGAATAAAAAAACAGACCTTTCAGATGGAAGTAAAATACATGCAGAGGGATATGGGCATGGAACCCTTGTGTGTCCCAATGATGTGGGACATAATTTAGCCATACCAGTAACAGATGTGCTATATATTCCTGATCTAGAAGGAGTACTCTTATCTGTTACATGTCTGACAGCCAAAGGATGATCATTTATATCACCTCAACACGGTGAATGAAAAGGTGAGATCCATAAACACAATGACTGTATACATATGTGGCACAGGCGTTTAGGTCACAGACACCCAGAATGCATACAATGCAAGAACTACAAAGGAGGACTCTGACAAATGATCTAACAGTATCTCCCATCCAGTTACTGTTAAGTGTGAAAGTTGCATCAAATCCAAAGCTACTAGAGTCAGTCAAAATTGAGCTTCGAGACCACTTGACCTAGTTCACTGTGATGTATGTGGTCCCCTAATTACTATTGCTATATTACTATTCAAGATACACAGTCACTTACCTAATGCAACACAAGAGTGATGTTCTTGACAAATTACAAGACCATGTAGTAAAGATAAGTAACAAGTTACAGAGGAAAACTCTCATATCACATACAAAGGGATAATAGAGATTACTTCACAACACACAAAGTACAAGAGTGCTTAAAGCAGAATGGAGTAGAGCATTGAAATACAGTGTCATACACATCAGAGCAAAATGGGGTAGTTGTAATAAAGAACCAAACTCTGACTGAAATGACCAGACATATGCTGACAGACTCTGGACTAATTCAAAAATAATGAGGTGAGGCCGCAATGACAGCCACTTGTGACACTTGTGAAATGCTATGTGATGACAACAGAGAAAGTAAGAATGGAAGAAAAACCTGATCAGCCATCATCAGTACACAGAATTTCCATAGGCTATAAATGGACTTTTAAAATGAAGTGCAATGTAAGTGGCACATTGGATTGATACAAAGCAAGACTAGTAGCCAAAGAATATTCTCAAAAATATGGAGACGACAACAATGATACTTTTGTTACAGTAGTCAAACATGCTACAATAAGGACTAAGGAGCCGCCACAAGGAAAATGCAAGTTTCTACAACGCTGACAGATCCATCTATATGGAACAACCACCAGGATTCAAAGATGAACAAAGACCAGACCTAGTATGAAAACTTCAGAGGAGTATATATGGTCTAAAGCAAGCTGTCAGAGCATGGAATATGAAAGAAAATTAAGTGCTTACACATGAGGACTTTCAAAAGAGCAAAGCAGGCCCCTGCTTATACACAAAGACATTGGCAGACATATAGATTTATATGCTCATTTATGTGAACGAAATACTGATTTGTTTTCAGCAAGAAGGGAATGAAGTAGAAATACTCCAAACCCTGAATCAACATTTTGAGGCCAAAAAATCTTGAAAACATAAAGAATTACCTCGGCATTCAGATACCAGCTTTCTTCTGAACCAAAAGCACAACATAAAAAAAAATAAACTTTTGGAATGAAAGATGCAAAACCAGTAAAATCTCCCATGGAAACCAACTGCCCGAAGGCGATAAATAGCCAAGATACTGCAATACCAACTAACACTCAGTACAGGAAAGCAAAGGGGAAATTGCTGTACTTTACCACAGCTGAAAGGCCTGACTACTACTGCTACAGCTATTGGAATCCTATGGAGAAATGTTTCATTGTTAATTCAGATGGACTGGAATGCTGTAAAGTGAGGGACTTTACACTACAAGCTAAGGTTACCAGCAAGTGATGAAAGCATCCTGCCTGGATATGTGGATGCCAACTGGGCCAGCGACATCAGTGACAGAAAATCTACCAGTGGCTACTTGTTTCTTCTATCAGGTGGTTCTATCACTTGGACTAGCTGAAAGTAGCTCCACTGAAGCAAAGTATGACGCAGCAGTGCAGGCAATTCAAGAAGTTATATGGCTAAGACAACAACCAAAATCTTTTAGGACAATCAAGGATGCCTTGCACTTGAAAGGGCTAGCCCGGGAACCAAGTACATTGATGTGAAGTTCTACTTTCTGAGGGATCTTCAAGAGCAGGGACTGTCCTACTGAGGAGATGACAGCTGAAATACACTGGCGGCTTACAAAGAACACGGGTTTAACGGACTAAGCCTCAGCTGTTGAGAAGGGGTGTTGGAGATACTGGGAAACAGCTTACAGCTTGCCTCTGTATGTAATCTGCATTTACATCGCTAGGTTAATGCAATTTGTTTATGACAGTAGATGGTACTGTTACATATACCTATACATAGTCTCTGTAGTTGTACATTCTCTGCTGCATTTTGTGTTTCCTGTACATTGGGGTGATCTCTATGACTTATTTTTCCTGTCTATGTTATCCACCATGTAAGGTGACTTCTCTTACCGCACTCATGTTCCAGTATAGCCAGTTATTGTTATACCCCAAATGTCTATCTGAATTTGACTCCACTGCACCCAACACTCACTCACTCGCACTCTGCAACATAGAAGGCATGCTTCCAGATTGCCAGAAAGGTCAAAACAAGTCAGTTTGTCTATGATTATAGTAATTATAGCTGTGGCCAGAACCAGAAGATGTGTAGATATGTGTCTTATCCGTGACTGCACATCCAGCAGAGTGGACTGAGGTCAGGAATGAATTTGTGAAGATATGGCACTCCAAGTAAGCTTTGCACGGGAGATCTCTTTTAAATAAACACGTAGGGTGTACTTTCAGATTTCTTAAAAACCTTAGTCACTGGCAAATAATTAAATGCACATATAAACAATGAAATATAAAATGATTTTGCAGGCTTTGGTATTTGGTTATGTCTAAATATTCCAATCAGAGAGTCAGCCGTGTATGTGTAATTCCATTCACCAATCTTCACAATGTCTTGCAGCTGAAAAGAAAATGATTGTTATTATTTTATCACTAATCACTGGTTGTCACACCAAGGCCTTTTTGCATATTAGCAAAACAGGGTCTACCACCAGCACACATTCAAAATGCTGTATTATACCGCGCACATGAGTGACTGTTACTGGTACCAGGCAGTTGTTTTAATACTGATGCTTCCTGTCAGACGGAGGTCATACACAGCCGATGTTCAATGATGCCTTTATCTGTGAATAGCAGCGCTAGAAACCATACAAATGAAAAAGGGCACTCTAATGAAAATATCTAGCAGCCACAATCAGAGGTTTGAGATGACATTTATGTTAAACTATGTCTGACAAATAATGAAACATATTGTTCTGCGTGTCATTTCTCCCTCCTTGTTTCCAGGTGATATAATGAAGTGTCCTTAAAGATGTGGGGTCTGAACATCCATCTCTTCAATCAGTTCTTCTTGTATTATGTAGCTTAGTATAATACAACAGGCTTTTAAAGCAGAATCAGAAATAATTTATTGCTAAATATGTATACATATATAAGGAATTTGTTACAAAGTTGCTAAATAATTACGTGTGCACTATATAGAAATTTACCAAACTGACTGGATAACTTTTACAACCTTGCCAACCACTCTCCCCATCCTTTATCTATTTCTATAAGGGGGTATTACAGTTTGACTAAAATATTAGTAATAAAGTAAAGTCATTTCTCCATGTAGTTGGGGATGTCATTTTCTCTTGTATGACGGGGGTTGTTCTCTGTGCCACCTGCAGACAGCCAGTCTCACCTCTGTTGGTGTAGACAGTGGCCCTGCGACAAGCAGAGAGATGGTCTGCACATTTGCCAATATGGGACAATGGACAAGCAGAGTCTGCTTGTCAGGTCAGTGAGCACTTACACAGACTATGGTGCTTCTGAGCGATTCATTTGAGGCCACAGTGAAGTTCGTGTCACTGTTTCTCTCCCCCCCCCCCTTAAAGCAGACCTCCAGTGTAAAAAAAAAAAAAAGCTTAGTGAATTGGCATAAGCAGTTTAAGTTTGAGCAGATGTTTTGGAATAGCATAAAGATTAGCATAAAGATTATTCACTCTTGAATTACATGGGGGCGTCCATCTTGCCACATACCTGATAGTCCTGCTTACACATGGGAATTAGGGCGGGCTGTGTCAGCTGCAATTCACACCAAATTGAGAGAGATCTATGCCTCAGAAACAAGGAGAACTTGCCTGTCATTATTCACACACGCAAAGACTGAATAAACAGCTAATGTAGCGAAAAAAAATCTGTGTGAAGGAAGCTGATACAATATATCTCTATGGCCACAGTGGCCGCAAAAACATCTGCATGGTGTTAATTAATCTTAATAAGCTCATGTCACTGATTGCCAGAGGTGGGCTTTAGAGGAACAATTTAGTAACATTTGATTTTTTGATTGGAGGTCCACTTTAAAGATTATTTATGTGTGAAGTATTAAGTGAGCACAAATTGCACCCCTACTAAAAGAGAGAAATTTAGGCGAAATAAGAGAATCAGTAAAGCTGATGTTAGACTGTTTCTCTCTGCCTCGTTGCGGCATCAGCGCCTGGTGAACGCCAAGCGCTGTAGGCAAAACCACATTTAAGAAAGCGAATCTGGTGAGCACCTCTAACACCTGTATTAATCCAAGCGGCTCAGCGTATAGCGCTGCCTCTCTAGGCTCAGGAGCTCCATGTAGTACCTGTCGCTCTCCCATACATTTCAATGGGGCTTCATTAGTTGTGTGACCGCTGATGGCTACAAACAAACACTTTTATACATTTTTTGGACTTATTTATATT
This sequence comes from Gastrophryne carolinensis, assembly GCA_027917425.1. Classification (NCBI taxonomy): domain Eukaryota; kingdom Metazoa; phylum Chordata; class Amphibia; order Anura; family Microhylidae; genus Gastrophryne; species Gastrophryne carolinensis. The sequence continues at coordinate 144,833,918 of CM051236.1, forward strand.
TTTATGCAGAATTGTCATTACAGGTCTGGCACAAAAGTGTTATTGTCACAGTGTTAAAACAATGTCATTCCATGTGTTTTCGCTTTGTTACTGGTGTATGTGTGTCCAAAAGCAGACTTTAATCACACAGCTTCTGGCATTCTGTGCTAGAGCGCCCAGCTTTAGAGCGCCGCTCCTGTGTGTGTGTAGTTTTTTGTTAAATACGGTGTGGAGCGCCGAGTGCTGGACGCACTGAGCTGGCGCTACCTGTCAGTTGCTGCAGCACTGTAGTGTTGTTAGAGCACCCAACACACATCACATTCATCAATGCCGGCCAGGTTACTAGAGTGACACTCTGTAACAGCGCCCGATACCCGCCCGATACCCTCTTAGCACCGCTATACAGACGCTCATCTGGCAATATTACAGAATTTCTCAATAGTGCTCCTTTAATTTCTGTGAATAAAGTCCTGTGAATTTCCTCATGTATTGTCATGTACTGCCAGCACATATGTATGCAACATGAATAATAATGTGTGAAGGACATTAAAATGTAACCTAATGCTGTAAATTATTTCCAGCTATAGATATGCAGGAAATGATTAAGCAATCTCTATACACACTTATGTGATATGCATGAGACATACAAATGTAAAATAATAGTAATATTAGTGTGAATGTGAATATGAGTTCATCAATGGTGTAACAAATAATTAACACATTATTATCCCAATGTCAGTAGCCCAGCTTAGACACTCATATAGGCCCCGGCATTTAACCCTTTAAATGCCAAGCACGTAGTTTCTACGTGGTTGCCTCTCCTACCGTTAAGTGCCAAGCACGTAGAAACTACGTGCCTGGCATTTCCCACAAACAGTTAAAAAGATAGAAAAAAAAAACACTTACCTCCGGTATCCCCGTGAAGCTTGGGGTCCCCTCTTCCTGGGGGGGGCATCCGATCGCCCCCCCCGTCGTCCTCCGTCTTCAGGGGGGGGCCCGAAACCAGCCGCCCCCCCCCCCCTTTCCAGCGCTGACATCGGCGCTGTAAAAAAAAAAAAAAAACAAACTGTCATTTACTCACCTCCGCGCCCGAGCCTTCTGTCCGGGTCTCCTCTTCACCAGGGGGGGGTCCGATCCCCCCCCTGGGCTGCGCAGTCTTCAGGTGAGGACCCTCTTCCGGGTCCTCACCTCTTGTAATGGCGGCGATGGCCGCCGCCGCTTAGCTCCGCCCATTGTGGGAGGAGCGGGATGACGTCATCCCGCTCCTCCTATACCCCCTCCGAGCTCCGGCATCTGTCAGATGCCGGTGGTGATCGGAGCAGGGCGGGTGTCAGGTGAGGAGGCTCCGATCGGAGCCCCCTCGCCTGTCACCCGCCCTGCGCCGATCACCACCGGCATCTGTCAGTGACAGCGGCGCGGGACATACAGCGGCGAGGGACGTCGGATCGGAGGTGAGTATAGTGTAAAAAAAAGAAAAATAAAGATTTTTTTTTTCTCTGTGTCTGTCATTTTTTACTATTAACCCCTTGTGAACTGGTAAGGGGTCCATGACCCCTATACCAGTTCACAAGGCTGGGGGGATGGGAAGCCACCTGCGCTAGCGGGTGGCTTGCCATTAACCCCTGGCACCCCCATTACCTGCCTCCCCAAAGGCCAGGGGGGGGCAGAAGAGCCCGGGCCCACATGGGCTATGTGGGCTCGTAGGCTGCAGGGTGGGGGGGGGCCACAAAAGCTGGCCCCCCCACTCTGTGCCTACAAGCCCCCATAGCTGGTCCCGGGCTGGTTACTGTGGGTAAGGGGGACCCCACGTCAATTTTTTTTTTGATTTTTAAGGGTTTTTAACCATTAAAAATCAAAAAAAAAATGGGGTCCCCCCCCCCCCTGGGAGGGGGGACCCTATGTCATTTTTTTTTTGATTAACCCTTTGTGTTCTGTCATCCAGCAGCTATAAAAGGCTTCTAGCAAGTGAGCAGAAGCCAGTGATCGCCGAGGGACAGAGGGCTCCAGGATGGATGGGAGGTGAGTACAGTGTAAAAAAAAAACAAAAAAAAAATTAATAAAATATTTTTTCTCTGCTTGTGTCTGTGTGATTATTTACATTTAACCCCTTGTGAACTGGTAAGGGGTCCATGACCCCTATACCAGTTCACAAGGCTGGGGGGATGGCAAGCCACCTGCGCTAGCGGGTGGCTTGCCATTAACCCCTGGCACCCCCATTACCTGCCTCCCCAAAGGCCAGGGGGGGGCAGAAGAGCCCGGGCCCACATGGGCTATGTGGGCTCGTAGGCTGCAGGGTGGGGGGGCCACATAAGCTGGCCCCCCCACTCTGTGCCTACAAGCCCCCATAGCTGGTCCCGGGCTGGTTACTTTGGGTAAGGGGGACCCCACGTCAATTTTTTTTTTGATTTTTAAGGGTTTTTAACCCTTAAAAATCAAAAAAAAAATGGGGTCTCCCTCCCCTGGGAGGGGGGACCCTATGTCATTTTTTTTCTCGATTTAACCCTTTGTAGTGTGGATGGTAGTTGTATTTTTTTTGTGAATGTTATAAAATACTTGTTTCAGTTAGGGGGGTCTCCTGGGCAGGAACGGGGGGCTACCGATAAATATGTGGTACCGTTCTAATCGGTAGAAATGGGGCTTTCACATGCAATATGATTTTCCTTAATAAAATACATTTTTTATTTAAAATAAAGGAGTCAATTTTTTTAAAACATTTTTTATTTATTTATTTATTTATTATTTTTACTTAATAATATTGTAAAAAAAAAAAAACAAAATTTACAAACAAGACATTTCATGTTAAAGCCTAAACTCTGCTGCAAAAAAATATATATATAATTTTCCTGAAAGTTCCAGCAAAAATGGCGCAAAACATGACGCAAAATGGGGAAAAATGGCCTGTCAACAGAGGGTGACAAAATCTCAAGTAGGCTGGCAATTAAAAGGGTTAATAGTACCTATGCATGTTGGGTATTGTTCTGTTCGGGGGACCTTGCGCTTTCAGACTTAGCTTGTTTTTTCTGGTTTGCATATTTATATTTTAGGAAAAGGTGTTTTTTATTCAGCTTTTTTATAAATTTTTTAAGGAAACCCTGCGCAAACAAAGAATTCTTTGAGGGATTACTTCCAGAAAGATGAGCCCACTACAACAAGCTGGGTACCCTTAGAAAGCTTAACGTGTGTACTTTCAGGGAATATATGGTTTATGGGGGATATTCCAAATGTCAAGGGTTGTTTTGGTTGAAAAATCGCAAGGTGCGCACTTTGTCTGCAGAGCTGAAATTTTCAAGTAAAATTACCGTTACGCACATGCTTTACTTTGGGGTGTTTAGCAACTCTTCCCTTGACAGAACCTATGCATGTTGGGTATTGTTCTGTTCGGGGGATGTTGCGTTTCCAGATTAAACTTGTTTTTTCTTGTTTGTATATAGTTTTTTTAGGAAAATGTGGCTTTGATTCTGCTTTTTTATCCTTTTTTTAGGGAAACTCTTTGCAACCAAAGAATCCATTGAGGGATTACTTCCAGAAAACTATGGCCACATCAACAAGCCTGGTACGCCTAGAAAGCCTGAGGTGTGTACTTCCAGAGAATATATAGTTTGTTGGGGGTATTTCAAATGTAAAGGGTTGTTTTTCTGGAAAAACTGTAAGGTGCGCATATTGCGTAGCACAGTTGTATTTTATCTGAAAATCCCCTAAAGCGTTGTTTCAGTTTGGGGGAGTCTCCTGGGCAGGAAAGGGTGTCTACCTATACATATGTGGTACCGCTGTAACCGGGAGAAATTGGGATTTCACACGCAATAAGATTTCATTGACAAACTTACATTTTTTATTACAAAAAAACTACAATATGTAAAAAATTTTTTTTTTTTTCTTTTTTGCACATATTTAACCAAAAATATTGAGAATACACCTAAAAAATGACAAACAAGACATTTCATGTTAAAGCCCAGACTCTGCTGAAAAAAACAATATATCATTTTCCTGGGAAATCCCTGGAAATCCCTTCAAAAATCACATTTGAACATGGGGAGCGCAAAATAGTGCAAAATGGTCTGGCAACAGAGTGTGACAAAAACTCCAGGTAGGCTGGCACTTAAAGGGTTAAACAAGATGAAATTCCCACAATTCAGTGCTCCCCACATTGACTAGATAAAGCACAAGAGTAAAATAAAAGAGTTTTACAAATGGTTGAAACCATTCACAGGAAAGTCAAGCTGAAATGTTCCCAGTGCATTATTAATAACTGAATGAGGAGTAGCGATCTGAGGGGAGAGAGCTATACTGAGATCCAGCAGCTCTCTCTTTGGCCACCATCTACAAGCGGCCTGTGATTGATGGCTGGTCCTTTGTACATCCCACTCAGGCACTTTCCCTTGCTTTTCTCTCCATCTCTCCCAGAAAATGGGACTTTTTCTTTTAGCTCTCATGCCTGGAAAGAGCACATTCTCCTGAGGTAGGAGGTGGAGAGGATGGAGAATTGATGTGTCACTCAGAAGCACTTTAGAATTGTTTTTGTTTTATGCTTGGAGAGGCTTTGTGCTGCTTTCACCTCAGTCCCCTCGCGTGCCTGAACCGGGGAATATGTGACAAAGATGGAGGGTGGGGTCTCATAGAGGAAATATAACAATATGCAGACTTTGCACAGACTGCTCATTTAAGCGAGCAGCTGGAATAAATATTAACAGAAATAAAAACCAAAGCAAATGTCTGTGGGCAACTGTAAACATTGATGGCTGACAGAAAACGACAATAGGTGGTTGGAAGCCTTTTTGCTGCTGTTCTGAGGAAGTTAGGACAGCAACAGTTTTGCCATGTTGCCTTCCCCTTCCTACAAATCAGGATAATTCTGGGGGCTCAATATTTATGTAGAGGTCTTGTTTCAGAGATGTCCGCTTGGCAGGCCAGTTTTTAGTGGGACCTGGTTTGCTCAAAAGGGGGTATGGTTTGGGGCATGGCTTGCTCACAGATTTCAAAGAATACAGGCCCTGATTGTTGGCGAGTTTCCTCTTGTTTAAGTGCGCCATGTGTGCTGCAAATTGCGAATATAAGGAACTGAGATCAAACATGCTAAGGGGGTTATTTAAGAAGGGGTAACGCCAGGTAGTGCCTCGTAGCGGCAGACAGCGTCTGGTGAACGCCAGGCACTGCACACAAAACAACATTTATGAAAGTGAATCTGGTGAGCGCCTCTAACAGCGCCATGTAGCGTCCGATGTATTATTACAGGTGGCTCAGCGTATAGTGCCGGCCCTCTAGCTTCCAGAGGGCCACGTATTACCTTTCGCTCAGTGTCGCTCTCCCATACATTTCAATGGGCGTTCATTTGGTTGTGTATAAATAGCGTGTTTGACTTTTTTTTTTGCTCAAATCATTGTGTGACCTCTCCTGGCTGCAAACAAACACTTTTAGGAACTTTTTTGACTTTTAATATTTTTTACCCCTATTTTAGCATCATGCCGAAATTGGCTAATGGTGATTTTGATGTTTTTGTTTAATATGTTTTTAAAGTGGATGTGAGACTGGTAGCTTATTTGGCTATGGGGAGGGACACTGATGTCGCCATGCTGCAGTCTTGCGATGCCCCATCACTGAAAAATTGCATTGTGATCATTAATAAAGTATGGGTGAGACTAGCATAGCTGTATACAGTACATGTGCAATGCGGTGTAGACAGCCTCAAACAGCTTAGTGGCAGACTGTTGGAAATAATATTTTAAAGCTATCCTGCGAGTCATATGCTTCCGCATTGGCAACACCAAGATTGGGTGAATTCAGTGTCACTGTGTTTGTGGATAATTTCCGACATACTCATACCATTTAAGCCGGGGAACCCAGAATCCTGTTGCATTAATAATCAAGGAACGTTACCATATACAACGTCAACAAATTTCTTCTTAGTTCTGTTAAAGTGGACCAAAACCCAGGATTTTGACTATACCAAGTTTTAGTCCTTGCCCCCAGGGCACCTTGATACGGGATACCCTGCTGTGTGAAACCCCTCAGGTCACCCACGCCAATTCACCTTCCCCCGTCCTACTGAGCCTGCCTGTCCTCCTGTTCCAATCAGCGTGGTTGACTGCGCTGATAGAAACTTGTCTAGGCTCATCTAACCACTCGGCTCTGGCCGAGTCTAGCTAAGCGGAGCCGAGCACAGTCGAGTGTGCTAGCGCCTGCAGCGCCGCTACCCGCAAACGGGAAGCGTACCCACACTGGACGATTCCATATGCTTGGCGCAAGCATTAGGTATAGCAGGGAGCAGCCACTGGTCATGCGTGTGTTGTTGGTTGACGTATGATTTCATGTGTACACGACAATCACCAATCCATGTCTAGCGCTCCAAGAGACATTACTATAGGCGTGCAGGGGGTCTGACCACCCTGGGGCCCAGGTGGGCAGGGGACCCCATCATTGTTGCTCCTCCACCTTGGTTATCATATTTGTTCTCACTTGGAGTCATTTAGAGAAAGGAAGCACCATTTGTTTCTGCTTTTTCAGTCTTTAGTTGTCTAGGTGCTTTCTATTCAGTTAAAAAAGTTAAGTTTACGGTATGGGCCTTTAAAGGTCAACATTTAATATTTGCACCCGGGTCCCGTCACATTTAGTTACGCCACTGATTTTTACTTCAGCTGCTCATTTGCACTTTGTCCCTGTATGCAGACCTAGGTGCTGGGTTATCAAGTCTATTAGTCCTGCTACCTTTCCAAGTATTTCCAAGTATCGGTGATCTGAACAAACAGCAGATATACAGAGACAACAGTCCTATCAAACATAAAGAACTGCCACAGTGCACCATCTTGAAATCTTCAATGCATTTCAATTGCTTCTGTGCTGATATAACTCAATTAGTTGTGCTGAGATCCTCAGTTTAAGTACTGTCACATCTGAAATTCAAGTTCAACAAGTTTGGCTGAACATGCTGGGCCCCACTGAATTCAGTGGGGACCCGAATTTTGGAGGATCAAAAAAGGCTGTTAAATGGGGTAGCAAGGACTAGAGAGCTGCAAATCAAGGGGAACACCTGGGGGTTGCCCTGCACAAAACGGGCTGTGGAAAGTACTCAAAATAAAAACAGAAAATGAAAAGATTAATGAAATACATAGATACATACTAGAGATGAGCGAACTTTTGAAAAATTCGATTCGACTGATTCGCCGAATTTTCCGACAAAAATCGTTTCGACCCGAATAAATTCGCGACGAATCGCTATTAAAAACGGCTATTTCTGAGCCTCCTACAGCCTCAATAGGGTTGTAAACCATTCAGCCTTGCTGTAACACGCACAGGATGCGTGCTGGGTTAGTTAAATAATACTTTGAAGAAATATCACATGCAGATCAGAGGCATCGCTAATAGAATCGCAGAGCGGCACAATTGCAGAGAGTTGAAGTGGCATCACTATGAGGGGCAGAAGGAGCCCAAATATACACTGGAGTTGGCCTCAGGAGCCCAAAAATTGGATGAATCACACCCTGGAGTTGGCAGAAGTTGGCAGCAGCAGCAGCAGCAGGAGCCCAAATATACACTGGAGTTGGCTTCAGGAGCCCAAAAATTGGATGAATCACACCCTGGAGTTGGCAGGAGTTGACACCAGCAGCAGCAGGAGCCCAAATATACACTGGAGTTGGCCTCAGGAGCCCAAAAATTGGATGAATCACACCCTGGAGTTGGCAGGAGTTGACAGTAGCAGCAGCAGGAGCCCAAATATACACTGGAGTTGGCCTCAGGAGCCCAAAAATTGGATGAATCACACCCTGGAGTTGGCAGAAGTTGGCAGCAGCAGCAGCAGGAGCCCAAATATACACTGGAGTTGGCCTCAGGAGCCCAAAAATTGGATGAATCACACCCTGCAGTTGGCAGGAGTTGACAGTAGCAGCAGCAGGAGCCCAAATATACACTGGAGTTGGCCTCAGGAGCCCAAAAATTGGATGAATCACACCCTGGAGTTGGCAGAAGTTGGCAGCAGCAGCAGCAGGAGCCCAAATATACACTGGAGTTGGCCTCAGGAGCCCAAAAATTGGATGAATCACACCCTGGAGTTGGCAGGAGTTGACAGTAGCAGCAGCAGGAGCCCAAATATACACTGGAGTTGGCTTCAGGAGCCCAAAAATTGGATGAATCACACCCTGGAGTTGGCAGGAGTTGACACCAGCAGCAGCAGGAGCCCAAATATACACTGGAGTTGGCTTCAGGAGCCCAAAAATTGGATGAATCACACCCTGGAGTTGGCAGAAGTTGGCAGCAGCAGCAGCAGGAGCCCAAATATACACTGGAGTTGGCCTCAGGAGCCCAAAAATTGGATGAATCACACCCTGGAGTTGGCAGGAGTTGACAGTAGCAGCAGCAGGAGCCCAAATATACACTGGAGTTGGCCTCAGGAGCCCAAAAATTGGATGAATCACACCCTGGAGTTGGCAGAAGTTGGCAGCAGCAGCAGCAGGAGCCCAAATATACACTGGAGTTGGCCTCAGGAGCCCAAAAATTGGATGAATCACACCCTGGAGTTGGCAGGAGTTGACAGTAGCAGCAGCAGGAGCCCAAATATACACTGGAGTTGGCCTCAGGAGCCCAAAAATTGGATGAATCACACCCTGGAGTTGGCAGAAGTTGGCAGCAGCAGCAGCAGGAGCCCAAATATACACTGGAGTTGGCCTCAGGAGCCCAAAAATTGGATGAATCACACCCTGGAGTTGGCAGAAGTTGGCAGCAGCAGCAGCAGGAGCCCAAATATACACTGGAGTTGGCCTCAGGAGCCCAAAAATTGGATGAATCACACCCTGGAGTTGGCAGGAGTTGACAGTAGCAGCAGCAGGAGCCCAAATATACACTGGAGTTGGCCTCAGGAGCCCAAAAATTGGATGAATCACACCCTGGAGTTGGCAGAAGTTGGCAGCAGCAGCAGCAGGAGCCCAAATATACACTGGAGTTGGCCTCAGGAGCCCAAAAATTGGATGAATCACACCCTGGAGTTGGCAGGAGTTGACAGTAGCAGCAGCAGGAGCCCAAATATACACTGGAGTTGGCTTCAGGAGCCCAAAAATTGGATGAATCACACCCTGGAGTTGGCAGGAGTTGACAGTAGCAGCAGCAGGAGCCCAAATATACACTGGAGTTGGCTTCAGGAGCCCAAAAATTGGATGAATCACACCCTGGAGTTGGCAGAAGTTGGCAGCAGCAGCAGCAGGAGCCCAAATATACACTGGAGTTGGCCTCAGGAGCCCAAAAATTGGATGAATCACACCCTGGAGTTGGCAGAAGTTGGCAGCAGCAGCAGCAGGAGCCCAAATATACACTGGAGTTGGCTTCAGGAGCCCAAAAATTGGATGAATCACACCCTGGAGTTGGCAGAAGTTGGCAGCAGCAGCAGCAGGAGCCCAAATATACACTGGAGTTGGCCTCAGGAGCCCAAAAATTGGATGAATCACACCCTGGAGTTGGCAGGAGTTGACAGTAGCAGCAGCAGGAGCCCAAATATACACTGGAGTTGGCCTCAGGAGCCCAAAAATTGGATGAATCACACCCTGGAGTTGGCAGAAGTTGGCAGCAGCAGCAGCAGGAGCCCAAATATACACTGGAGTTGGCCTCAGGAGCCCAAAAATTGGATGAATCACACCCTGGAGTTGGCAGAAGTTGGCAGCAGCAGCAGCAGGAGCCCAAATATACACTGGAGTTGGCCTCAGGAGCCCAAAAATTGGATGAATCACACCCTGGAGTTGGCAGAAGTTGGCAGCAGCAGCAGCAGGAGCCCAAATATACACTGGAGTTGGCCTCAGGAGCCCAAAAATTGGATGAATCACACCCTGGAGTTGGCAGAAGTTGGCAGCAGCAGCAGCAGGAGCCCAAATATACACTGGAGTTGGCTTCAGGAGCCCAAAAATTGGATGAATCACACCCTGGAGTTGGCAGAAGTTGGCAGCAGCAGCAGCAGGAGCCCAAATATACACTGGAGTTGGCCTCAGGAGCCCAAAAATTGGATGAATCACACCCTGGAGTTGGCAGAAGTTGGCAGCAGCAGCAGCAGGAGCCCAAATATACACTGGAGTTGGCCTCAGGAGCCCAAAAATTGGATGAATCACACCCTGGAGTTGGCAGGAGTTGACACCAGCAGCAGCAGGAGCCCAAATATACACTGGAGTTGGCCTCAGGAGCCCAAAAATTGGATGAATCACACCCTGGAGTTGGCAGAAGTTGGCAGCAGCAGCAGGAGCCCAAATATACACTGGAGTTGGCCTCAGGAGCCCAAAAATTGGATGAATCACACCCTGGAGTTGGCAGGAGTTGACACCAGCAGCAGCAGGAGCCCAAATATACACTGGAGTTGGCCTCAGGAGCCCAAAAATTGGATGAATCACACCCTGGAGTTGGCAGAAGTTGGCAGTAGCAGCAGCAGGAGCCCAAATATACACTGGAGTTGGCCTCAGGAGCCCAAAAATTGGATGAATCACACCCTGGAGTTGGCAGAAGTTGGCAGCAGCAGCAGCAGGAGCCCAAATATACACTGGAGTTGGCCTCAGGAGCCCAAAAATTGGATGAATCACACCCTGGAGTTGGCAGGAGTTGACAGTAGCAGCAGCAGGAGCCCAAATATACACTGGAGTTGGCCTCAGGAGCCCAAAAATTGGATGAATCACACCCTGGAGTTGGCAGAAGTTGGCAGCAGCAGCAGCAGGAGCCCAAATATACACTGGAGTTGGCCTCAGGAGCCCAAAAATTGGATGAATCACACCCTGGAGTTGGCAGAAGTTGGCAGCAGCAGCAGCAGGAGCCCAAATATACACTGGAGTTGGCCTCAGGAGCCCAAAAATTGGATGAATCACACCCTGGAGTTGGCAGGAGTTGACACCAGCAGCAGCAGGAGCCCAAATATACACTGGAGTTGGCCTCAGGAGCCCAAAAATTGGATGAATCACACCCTGGAGTTGGCAGAAGTTGGCAGCAGCAGCAGGAGCCCAAATATACACTGGAGTTGGCCTCAGGAGCCCAAAAATTGGATGAATCACACCCTGGAGTTGGCAGGAGTTGGCAGCAGCAGCAGCAGGAGCCCAAAAAATGGCCTAAAGACATAAATATGTTTTGCACCATTTGGAAAGTGTAAAACGTGGCACCATGCTGAATCTAGTCGCATGCATCAGGCATTGGTGGGTGGAAATCCTGGCTGATCCATCCCTGATTCATTTTGACAAAGGTGAGTCTCTCCACATTTTTAGTTGACAGACGAGTTCTCCTCGCCGTAACTATGGCCCCCGCCGCACTAAACACCCGCTCAGATGGCACGCTACTTGCCGGGCAGGACAGCTTTTCCAGGGCAAACTCTGCTAGTTGCGGCCACAAATCAAGTTTGGCTGCCCAGAAGTCCAGCGGATCCTCAAGGTGTGTTGGCATGGTCATGTCAAAGTATGACATGACCTGCTGGTTCAGGTCCTGCTCCAGGTCTTCCTGCTGCTCATGAGTAGCCTCACTATGCGGGTGTAGAAAGCTACTCATTAGCGACTGAAGACTGAGGCTGCTGCTGCTGATGGAGCTTCTGCTGCTGCTGCTGCCAACCCCCCCAGCGGCCATGGCAGTGGAAGGTGAGCGCAGAGGTCCCCTCGAGTCAGACCTGCGAGAGTATGGACCATGGCGCAGATAGGCATCGGCCAACTGCCTACGTAGAATGTCTTTGTAGTAGTTGAGTTTGTCCTCCCTCTCGGTGGGTTTAAAAAATGCCCCCATTTTGTGCCGGAAGCGAGGGTCCAATAAGGTGGACAGCCAGAAGTCATCCCGCCGACAGATGGAAACAATTCTGGGGTCACTACGCAAGCATGTGAGCATGCTTCGTGCCATTTGCGCAAGTGACTCGGATGGACTACCTGTCTCCATCTCCACTGCATACTGCCACGGTGTGCCCGGGTCCTCTGTCTCTCCTTCCTCAAAAACCTCTAGCTCCTCTGGCTGCTCCTGCTCCTCCTCTCCTGTCCGCTGACTAGATAAACCAGCCATTTCGCCAAGCCTAAACTGTGTTTCGCTGGGCAACTCCTCCTCCTCCTCTTCCTCCTCCTCCTCCTCCAGTTCAGCTCCAACGGGGTTCATGTGGCCGTAAGATGTAAACGCCATGTCTCCAGTGCCCTGACCAGCCATGGTTTCCAACATGTGCTGTAGTACATGAAGCAGTGGAATCACGTCGTTCATCCCGTAATCCTGCCGACTGACAAATAAAGTGGCTTCCTCAAAGGGCCTGAGCAAACGGCAGGTGTCACGTATGAGCTGCCACTGGTTGACATTGAAGTTACACAGGGGAGTCCCCCTATCTGCTTGGATCATCAGGAAATCCGTGATGGCTTTTCTCTGTTCATATAATCGGTCCAACATGTGAAGGGTGGAATTCCAACGGGTGGAAACATCGCAAATCAGACTATGTTGGGGGATACCATTCTGACGCTGTAGCTCAAGAAGGGTGTGTTTGGCGGTGTAGGAGTGGCTGAAGTGCATGCAAAGTTTCCGTGAAGTTGTTAGGATGTCCTGCAGATGGGGGGAACACTTCAGAAACCGCTTGACAACCAGATTGAAGACGTGAGCCATGCAGGGGGCATGGGTCAGGCTTCCTTGGCGCAGCGCAGACAAAATGTTCTTCCCATTGTCGGTAACCATGATTCCCATTTTAAGTTTTCTCGGAGTAAGCCATGTTTGGATTTCCTGATGAATACATTTAAGCAGTTCCTCCCCTGTGTGACTCCGTTCGCCAAGACAAACCATGTGAAGCACTGCGTGACACCTCCGTGCCCTGCACACATGGTAGACTGGAGGGGCACTGAGACTTGAGCCTACAGTGGAGGGTGAGGAGATGGCGGAGGATGAGGAGGCCGAGTCGCACGGTGTCACAGGCCCAATGGGCAGAGAGCGCGGAGGCCGAAGCGGCGTGACCTGTCCAAGTTGCTGCTGCAAAGGGACCACATTCACCCAGTGGGCCGTAAACGACATGTACTGCCCCTGACCGTAGTTACAGCTCCAGATGTCGGCGCTGCCATGTATTTTGCTACACACCGACAGGCTCAAGGACTGGCCCACCTTCTGTTCAACAAAAGTGTGCAGCGCTGGTACTGCCTTCTTGGCAAAGAAATGACGGCTTGGGACTCTCCACCTCGGCTCGGCACAAGCCATCAGTTCTCTGAAAGGTGCAGATTCCACCACCTGAAAAGGGAGCGACTGCAGCACCAGCAACTTGGACAGGAGCACATTCAGCTTCTGCGCCGTAGGATGAGTGGGCGCATACTGCTGTCTCTTGGACATGGCTTCGCTGATGGATTGCTGGCGGGATGCATGACTTGGAGGAGGAGGAGCAGGAGCGACAGAGGATGGGTATGACGCACAGCTGCCTTCGGCTGAGGTGCTGGAGCCTTGGCTGGCAGAAATTGGGAGCTCACTTGGTGAGGAAGCAGACTGGACCACCCCTTGGGAGCCTCGGTTCTCCCAGGTCGTTTTATGGTGACGCATCATATGTTGACGCAGGGCCGTGGTGCCAACATTTGGACCCTGGCCACGCTTCACCTTTTGCCTACATATCTTGCATGTGGCCATGTTACCCTCCTGCGGATGCCTCAGGAAAAACTGCCACACTGCCGAGTAGCTACTTTTCCCACCCCCTGGCCTCACTGATTCACTGCTGCTGTTGCCAACTCCAGGAACCCCTGCTCCACTACCTCCCGATAAGGTAGACTGCCGCACAGCAGGTGCTCTACCCCGGCCCCGGCCCCGGCCGGCTCCAGCCTTTGGAATTGTGCCCCCATGCTGACTGCTACCACCTTGCTGCCTCAGCTGCTGACTCCGGGGCAACCTGCACCCCTCTTCTCCTGATGATGACGATGAAGCCCCTTCATCACCCGGCTCCCAAGTGCGATCGGCTTCATCGTCATCATCATCATCATCACCGAGTTGTGGCTGTACGTCACTGATGTTCGTGGATTCGTCAACAGTGTCTGGCGCAGGAGCTGGAACGCTCGCAGCACCCACGACACTGTCCACATCACTATTTGTCTGCCTAGCTAAAGAAGCCACCTCCATTTCTTGGCTGGGCAGTAGCTGCTGACTATCCTCTATCTGATGGTCCTCCTCACTAAAGAGTGGAGCTGAACCCAAAGCATAGGATACGTCGCTGGGGGAGGGAACGGCGTAGGCCAGAGGCAATGGGAGGACAGGGACTGCTCTCGGGGCATGCCAACTCAGGGTTGTGTCAGAGGAACCTACCGACCCTAGACTGGGGGTCTCAGACGTAAGTTGTGATGATGTTGTTGATGAGCGCGTCAACCAATCTACCACGGCAGATGCGTTACTGGTGGAGACCCGACCGCTAGCAGATACTGGCAGATTAGGTCTCTCAGCGTGACTCCTGCTGCTACTGGCCCCCAGTCTGATGCGAGCTCTGCCTGCGGAATCTTGGCCTCTGCCACTCCTCTTTTCACTTCCAGGCACTTGTCTGCCCGACATAGTCTAACTGGCGTGGTAGTAGGTGATATTTAAAAAAACCCCGGGCAGCGGTGGGTCTATATGAAACAGAATATAATGCACACCAAAAGTGAGCAGTAACACTCAGCCTCCAACAGGCCTGCTTAGTGTAAATAAGAGAGCTGCTTAGTGTAAATAAAGAGGGGTATGCTATGTTACAGAATGGGATGCCTCAACAGAAGTGCACCTGGCAGGCAGCAGTAAGCCTATGCCCAGCAAAAGTGTCTTATAATATAAATATAATAAGAGCAAATGCTTATATGGTCTTAAACAGAGGCTGCTTTAGTCACAGAATGGGATGCCCTGGGCAGGAATGGACCTGGCAGGGTCCAGTAGTGCTTTGGCCAGCAAAAGTGTCTTTATCAGGCTAATTTCAAATATGATAAGAGCAAATGCTTATATGGTCTTAAACAGAGGCTGCTGTAGTCACAGAATGGGATGCCCCGGGCAGGAATCGACCTGGCAGGGTCCAGTAGTGCTTTGGCCAGCAAAAGTGTCTTTATCAGGCCTAATTTCAAATATGATAAGAGCAAATGCTTATATGGTCTTAAACAGAGGCTGCTGTAGTCACAGAATGGGATGCCCCGGGCAGGAATGGACCTGGCAGGGTCCAGTAGTGCTTTGGCCAGCAAAAGTGTCTTTATCAGGCCTAATTTCAAATATGATAAGAGCAAATGCTTATATGGTCTTAAACAGAGGCTGCTTTAGTCACAGAATGGGATGCCCTGGGCAGGAATGGACCTGGCAGGGTCCAGTAGTGCTTTGGCCAGCAAAAGTGTCTTTATCAGGCCTAATTTCAAATATGATAAGAGCAAATGCTTATATGGTCTTAAACAGAGGCTGCTGTAGTCACAGAATGGGATGCCCTGGGCAGGAATGGACCTGGCAGGGTCCAGTAGTGCTTTGGCCAGCAAAAGTGTCTTTATCAGGCCTAATTTCAAATATGATAAGAGCAAATGCTTATATGGTCTTAAACAGAGGCTGCTTTAGTCACAGAATGGGATGCCCTGGGCAGGAATGGACCTGGCAGGGTCCAGTAGTGCTTTGGCCAGCAAAAGTGTCTTTATCAGGCTAATTTCAAATATGATAAGAGCAAATGCTTATATGGTCTTAAACAGAGGCTGCTGTAGTCACAGAATGGGATGCCCCGGGCAGGAATGGACCTGGCAGGGTCCAGTAGTGCTTTGGCCAGCAAAAGTGTCTTTATCAGGCCTAATTTCAAATATGATAAGAGCAAATGCTTATATGGTCTTAAACAGAGGCTGCTGTAGTCACAGAATGGGATGCCCCGGGCAGGAATGGACCTGGCAGGGTCCAGTAGTGCTTTGGCCAGCAAAAGTGTCTTTATCAGGCCTAATTTCAAATATGATAAGAGCAAATGCTTATATGGTCTTAAACAGAGGCTGCTTTAGTCACAGAATGGGATGCCCCGGGCAGGAATGGACCTGGCAGGGTCCAGTAGTGCTTTGGCCAGCAAAAGTGTCTTTATCAGGCCTAATTTCAAATATGATAAGAGCAAATGCTTATATGGTCTTAAACAGAGGCTGCTTTAGTCACAGAATGGGATGCCCCGGGCAGGAATGGACCTGGCAGGGTCCAGTAGTGCTTTGGCCAGCAAAAGTGTCTTTATCAGGCCTAATTTCAAATATGATAAGAGCAAATGCTTATATGGTCTTAAACAGAGGCTGCTTTAGTCACAGAATGGGATGCCCTGGGCAGGAATGGACCTGGCAGGGTCCAGTAGTGCTTTGGCCAGCAAAAGTGTCTTTATCAGGCCTAATTTCAAATATGATAAGAGCAAATGCTTATATGGTCTTAAACAGAGGCTGCTTTAGTCACAGAATGGGATGCCCTGGGCAGGAATGGACCTGGCAGGGTCCAGTAGTGCTTTGGCCAGCAAAAGTGTCTTTATCAGGCTAATTTCAAATATGATAAGAGCAAATGCTTATATGGTCTTAAACAGAGGCTGCTGTAGTCACAGAATGGGATGCCCCGGGCAGGAATGGACCTGGCAGGGTCCAGTAGTGCTTTGGCCAGCAAAAGTGTCTTTATCAGGCCTAATTTCAAATATGATAAGAGCAAATGCTTATATGGTCTTAAACAGAGGCTGCTGTAGTCACAGAATGGGATGCCCCGGGCAGGAATGGACCTGGCAGGGTCCAGTAGTGCTTTGGCCAGCAAAAGTGTCTTTATCAGGCCTAATTTCAAATATGATAAGAGCAAATGCTTATATGGTCTTAAACAGAGGCTGCTTTAGTCACAGAATGGGATGCCCTGGGCAGGAATGGACCTGGCAGGGTCCAGTAGTGCTTTGGCCAGCAAAAGTGTCTTTATCAGGCTAATTTCAAATATGATAAGAGCAAATGCTTATATGGTCTTAAACAGAGGCTGCTGTAGTCACAGAATGGGATGCCCCGGGCAGGAATGGACCTGGCAGGGTCCAGTAGTGCTTTGGCCAGCAAAAGTGTCTTTATCAGGCCTAATTTCAAATATGATAAGAGCAAATGCTTATATGGTCTTAAACAGAGGCTGCTGTAGTCACAGAATGGGATGCCCCGGGCAGGAATGGACCTGGCAGGGTCCAGTAGTGCTTTGGCCAGCAAAAGTGTCTTTATCAGGCCTAATTTCAAATATGATAAGAGCAAATGCTTATATGGTCTTAAACAGAGGCTGCTTTAGTCACAGAATGGGATGCCCCGGGCAGGAATGGACCTGGCAGGGTCCAGTAGTGCTTTGGCCAGCAAAAGTGTCTTTATCAGGCCTAATTTCAAATATGATAAGAGCAAATGCTTATATGGTCTTAAACAGAGGCTGCTTTAGTCACAGAATGGGATGCCCCGGGCAGGAATGGACCTGGCAGGGTCCAGTAGTGCTTTGGCCAGCAAAAGTGTCTTTATCAGGCCTAATTTCAAATATGATAAGAGCAAATGCTTATATGGTCTTAAACAGAGGCTGCTTTAGTCACAGAATGGGATGCCCTGGGCAGGAATGGACCTGGCAGGGTCCAGTAGTGCTTTGGCCAGCAAAAGTGTCTTTATCAGGCCTAATTTCAAATATGATAAGAGCAAATGCTTATATGGTCTTAAACAGAGGCTGCTTTAGTCACAGAATGGGATGCCCTGGGCAGGAATGGACCTGGCAGGGTCCAGTAGTGCTTTGGCCAGCAAAATTGTCTTTATCAGGCTAATTTCAAATATGATAAGAGCAAATGCTTATATGGTCTTAAACAGAGGCTGCTGTAGTCACAGAATGGGATGCCCCGGGCAGGAATGGACCTGGCAGGGTCCAGTAGTGCTTTGGCCAGCAAAAGTGTCTTTATCAGGCCTAATTTCAAATATGATAAGAGCAAATGCTTATATGGTCTTAAACAGAGGCTGCTGTAGTCACAGAATGGGATGCCCCGGGCAGGAATGGACCTGGCAGGGTCCAGTAGTGCTTTGGCCAGCAAAAGTGTCTTTATCAGGCCTAATTTCAAATATGATAAGAGCAAATGCTTATATGGTCTTAAACAGAGGCTGCTTTAGTCACAGAATGGGATGCCCCGGGCAGGAATGGACCTGGCAGGGTCCAGTAGTGCTTTGGCCAGCAAAAGTGTCTTTATCAGGCTAATTTCAAATATGATAAGAGCAAATGCTTATATGGTCTTAAACAGAGGCTGCTGTAGTCACAGAATGGGATGCCCCAACAGGAATCGACCTGGCAGGGTCCAGTAGTGCTTTGGCCAGCAAAAGTGTCTTTATCAGGCCTAATTTCAAATATGATAAGAGCAAATGCTTATATGGTCTTAAACAGAGGCTGCTTTAGTCACAGAATGGGATGCCCTGGGCAGGAATGGACCTGGCAGGGTCCAGTAGTGCTTTGGCCAGCAAAAGTGTCTTTATCAGGCCTAATTTCAAATATGATAAGAGCAAATGCTTATATGGTCTTAAACAGAGGCTGCTGTAGTCAGAGAATGGGATGCCCCGGGCAGGAATGGACCTGGCAGGGTCCAGTAGTGCTTTGGCCAGCAAAAGTGTCTTTATCAGGCCTAATTTCAAATATGATAAGAGCAAATGCTTATATGGTCTTAAACAGAGGCTGCTGTAGTCACAGAATGGGATGCCCCGGGCAGGAATGGACCTGGCAGGGTCCAGTAGTGCTTTGGCCAGCAAAAGTGTCTTTATCAGGCCTAATTTCAAATATGATAAGAGCAAATGCTTATATGGTCTTAAACAGAGGCTGCTGTAGTCACAGAATGGGATGCCCCGGGCAGGAATGGACCTGGCAGGGTCCAGTAGTGCTTTGGCCAGCAAAAGTGTCTTTATCAGGCCTAATTTCAAATATGATAAGAGCAAATGCTTATATGGTCTTAAACAGAGGCTGCTTTAGTCACAGAATGGGATGCCCCGGGCAGGAATGGACCTGGCAGGGTCCAGTAGTGCTTTGGCCAGCAAAAGTGTCTTTATCAGGCCTAATTTCAAATATGATAAGAGCAAATGCTTATATGGTCTTAAACAGAGGCTGCTTTAGTCACAGAATGGGATGCCCTGGGCAGGAATGGACCTGGCAGGGTCCAGTAGTGCTTTGGCCAGCAAAAGTGTCTTTATCAGGCTAATTTCAAATATGATAAGAGCAAATGCTTATATGGTCTTAAACAGAGGCTGCTGTAGTCACAGAATGGGATGCCCTGGGCAGGAATGGACCTGGCAGGGTCCAGTAGTGCTTTGGCCAGCAAAAGTGTCTTTATCAGGCCTAATTTCAAATATGATAAGAGCAAATGCTTATATGGTCTTAAACAGAGGCTGCTGTAGTCACAGAATGGGATGCCCTGGGCAGGAATGGACCTGGCAGGGTCCAGTAGTGCTTTGGCCAGCAAAAGTGTCTTTATCAGGCCTAATTTCAAATATGATAAGAGCAAATGCTTATATGGTCTTAAACAGAGGCTGCTGTAGTCACAGAATGGGATGCCCCGGGCAGGAATGGACCTGGCAGGGTCCAGTAGTGCTTTGGCCAGCAAAAGTGTCTTTATCAGGCCTAATTTCAAATATGATAAGAGCAAATGCTTATATGGTCTTAAACAGAGGCTGCTGTAGTCACAGAATGGGATGCCCCGGGCAGGAATGGACCTGGCAGGGTCCAGTAGTGCTTTGGCCAGCAAAAGTGTCTTTATCAGGCCTAATTTCAAATATGATAAGAGCAAATGCTTATATGGTCTTAAACAGAGGCTGCTTTAGTCACAGAATGGGATGCCCCGGGCAGGAATGGACCTGGCAGGGTCCAGTAGTGCTTTGGCCAGCAAAAGTGTCTTTATCAGGCCTAATTTCAAATATGATAAGAGCAAATGCTTATATGGTCTTAAACAGAGGCTGCTTTAGTCACAGAATGGGATACCCCGGGCAGGAATGGACCTGGCAGGGTCCAGTAGTGCTTTGGCCAGCAAAAGTGTCTTTATCAGGCCTAATTTCAAATATGATAAGAGCAAATGCTTATATGGTCTTAAACAGAGGCTGCTTTAGTCACAGAATGGGATGCCCTGGGCAGGAATGGACCTGGCAGGGTCCAGTAGTGCTTTGGCCAGCAAAAGTGTCTTTATCAGGCCTAATTTCAAATATGATAAGAGCAAATGCTTATATGGTCTTAAACAGAGGCTGCTTTAGTCACAGAATGGGATGCCCTGGGCAGGAATGGACCTGGCAGGGTCCAGTAGTGCTTTGGCCAGCAAAAGTGTCTTTATCAGGCTAATTTCAAATATGATAAGAGCAAATGCTTATATGGTCTTAAACAGAGGCTGCTGTAGTCACAGAATGGGATGCCCCGGGCAGGAATGGACCTGGCAGGGTCCAGTAGTGCTTTGGCCAGCAAAAGTGTCTTTATCAGGCCTAATTTCAAATATGATAAGAGCAAATGCTTATATGGTCTTAAACAGAGGCTGCTGTAGTCACAGAATGGGATGCCCCGGGCAGGAATGGACCTGGCAGGGTCCAGTAGTGCTTTGGCCAGCAAAAGTGTCTTTATCAGGCCTAATTTCAAATATGATAAGAGCAAATGCTTATATGGTCTTAAACAGAGGCTGCTTTAGTCACAGAATGGGATGCCCCGGGCAGGAATGGACCTGGCAGGGTCCAGTAGTGCTTTGGCCAGCAAAAGTGTCTTTATCAGGCCTAATTTCAAATATGATAAGAGCAAATGCTTATATGGTCTTAAACAGAGGCTGCTTTAGTCACAGAATGGGATGCCCTGGGCAGGAATGGACCTGGCAGGGTCCAGTAGTGCTTTGGCCAGCAAAAGTGTCTTTATCAGGCTAATTTCAAATATGATAAGAGCAAATGCTTATATGGTCTTAAACAGAGGCTGCTGTAGTCACAGAATGGGATGCCCTGGGCAGGAATGGACCTGGCAGGGTCCAGTAGTGCTTTGGCCAGCAAAGGTGTCTTTATCAGGCCTAATTTCAAATATGATAAGAGCAAATGCTTATATGGTCTTAAACGGAGGCTGCTGTAGTCACAGAATGGGATGCCCTGGGCAGGAATGGACCTGGCAGGGTCCAGTAGTGCTTTGGCCAGCAAAAGTGTCTTTATCAGGCCTAATTTCAAATATGATAAGAGCAAATGCTTATATGGTCTTAAACAGAGGCTGCTGTAGTCACAGAATGGGATGCCCCGGGCAGGAATGGACCTGGCAGGGTCCAGTAGTGCTTTGGCCAGCAAAAGTGTCTTTATCAGGCCTAATTTCAAATATGATAAGAGCAAATGCTTATATGGTCTTAAACAGAGGCTGCTGTAGTCACAGAATGGGATGCCCCGGGCAGGAATGGACCTGGCAGGGTCCAGTAGTGCTTTGGCCAGCAAAAGTGTCTTTATCAGGCTAATTTCAAATATGATAAGAGCAAATGCTTATATGGTCTTAAACAGAGGCTGCTGTAGTCACAGAATGGGATGCCCTGGGCAGGAATGGACCTGGCAGGGTCCAGTAGTGCTTTGGCCAGCAAAAGTGTCTTTATCAGGCCTAATTTCAAATATGATAAGAGCAAATGCTTATATGGTCTTAAACAGAGGCTGCTTTAGTCACAGAATGGGATGCCTCACAGCAGACTTAAGATCAGTTCAGTATATATGCACAGTTAGTTACTATAAGCAGCCTGAAAACGCTAACAAAGGCTGGATGAAAAAAAAAAATCTCCCTGTCAGCCAGCTCCGTTTTTCCTACCTTTCCCTGGCTTTCTGTCTGTCTCCTGTCTGTCTCCTGCCTGTCTCCTGCCTGTCTCCTGCCTGTCCCTGTCTGTCCCTGTCTCCAGCCTGTCTAACTGCCTCAGCTACACAGCGTTCTGTCTGTCTGTCACGAATGCAATAGAGAAATGAGGAAAAGCAAGATGGCCGCCGTTAAATACCGCTGTGTGACGTCACCGGGCTTGCTGGCTGCTGATAGGCTGCATGTGACTGCCCCAGCTTGCACTGGCGCGGGATACATGTCCAGACATGTCCCGTCCGCCATCTTAGAATGCCTGTAAATGTAAATGAATGGATGTTAAAGGAAAACTTCGAGTGATCGAATCGCGGGGAAATTCGGATTCGATCCGAATCGAATTTTTCCTGAAATTCGGATCGAATCCGGGTTCGTCCGGATCGATTCGCTCATCCCTAATACATACACAAAATATATTTTTTTTACGGGGGGTTGAGTCAAAATTTGGGGGTGGGGCACCTGGGTAATAGCCTTGCACAAAATAGGCTAGGGAAAAAGATAAGATATTTTATTGACAATTGAGTAAAGGGTTGGGGGGGGGGAGTCCATCTTCTAAAGCTAACTGTCCATTTCAATGCCCTTCCATGGACAGGTGGCTGACATACTGTTGGACAGCTAGGGGCAAAGGAACCTTTGCTAATTGTCCTTTTCAGGCCACTTTCAGGGACGGGCTGCTCATATACTGAGGGGAGAGAAAACATCTGCTAGTTGTCCTTTACAGGCCACTTTCAGGGATAGATGGCTGATATACTGATAAGAGACAGGGCCGTGGCTCTGGTGCTGCTGCTGGTGGTGATGGAGCTGGTGCTGCAGGGAGAGGAGATGTTACATCTGTGCCTACTACACATTTCTTCGTTGCGTATTCCATATCGCTGTACAGGGTGCACGTTAAGCACATCCATGCCCTGCAAGGCAAACAGAAAAACATTGTTAATATTATTATTATCGTTATATTTTTTACTTTTTATTTCCATCCCTCCTCCCCTTTTACTTATCTTCAACCCACTTCACTTCTGTGGAGCCCCCCATCTCACCTCCACAAGACACAAGTCAAGGGGCAGTCACTATTGCACTCCTAGCTGGGATTCAGTGTCCACCTGCCCCTGGTCTAGTTGCAGACATAGGTGTTTCCAGATTCCCAACAACTTGTGTTGAAACACGATGATGTGGACAACGGTCCATTGCAGGACATCTACAATGAGGATAAAACCCAAGTGCCCAAATTCTGCGGCTTTCTGCGATGTGGAGGTTGAAAAGGAGGGTAGCGGGGAGAATAGGTGAAAGATGATACAAGAGGTGATGACAAAGTCATGGAGCCAACTTGAACTGAAGGCAATCGGATTTTGGTGGAAGAGGTGGTGTCCAGATTGCCCCAGGCAGCCAGCAGAAGAGCGAGTAACGATCAGCCCCTTACGACTACTCCCCACCACGCCCAAGGAATGATGACAAATCCTGTGTCATTTTGCATGCTGTGCCACCAGAAGAAGGAAAGTTTGGAATAATCTCTGCACACAACGCCCGTCACCAGGGACCTACAAAGCAAACAAAAAACATTGTTATTTTTATTGTTTATTTATAGAGCGCTATCGTATTCTGAGGCCCTGTGGTGGGATACGGAATGAAAAGCAAACAAAAAAACATTGTTAGTATTATTTTTAGGCCTCCACTCATTGCCTTCTGCTCTGCTTCCCTCTTTCCTGCCTCCTCATCCAGTCATGTGAGCCAAGAGTAGACAGTTGAGTTATGCTGATGCTGAACCTGAAGCCTAGCAAGGTCATGCTCGACAGTGGTGCTGAACTTTGTAGCAGCCTTGGGCCGAGCTGGGTTGAGACACATCCGTTGGCTGGCATATGTGCTCAGTCATGAAATTCCTGCTCCAAAATGGTAAATCGAAGTGCAGACCAACAGCACTTTGTCACCAATGAGTGGGGCTCCATGAGGTACATTTGTACTGTGCTTCTAATACGCCACCAATACGGTCAGGGCTGATGATGCCATTGTCAGAGCTAACATTCCCATCCTTCGTCTGCTAGAAAAAAACACTTCAGAACATGACGTAAAATGTAATATTGCCACAGGAGGAAGCAGAGGAGGAAGGCACATTTCCACAGGTGTCAGACCAGTCCGCATAAGCCTGACAGGGTGGGTTGCCAGACCGACAGAAGCCAGCCAAGGAATAGTTTTGCAGGCTTCAGAAGAAGACTTTTCCTCAAAGCAGGGTGGCACCCAGCACAGCTCTCAGGCATCACCAGAGCATGACTGGGGGGCATTGCCACCAGTCACTGTAGCTCTGGCTTGAGGTTAAGATAAGGATATCAGGCATTCTGGGGGGTTATGTGCGGGGGGCTCCAGCATTCTGGATGCCCCCCAAGCTTGTTTTTATTCGCTGTCTGCTGGACCACAGACAGGCCAGGTTCTGCAGATCCCCTCACATGGAGCGCATGCCTCCCATCTGAAGCTTCCACTCTTGTTTACATCCGGCGGCGCACTTCCATCCAGGGTGTGTGTCACGGCAAACTGTCTTTCTCAGGCGGAGAGCATCACGGCGGGGAGTGTGGTAGATGGTTATATCGGGGAAGGAAGGGGAATGATTACACATATTGCCTTGAGGAAGTGTCTGTTTGTACAGTATAAGTTTTGCCTAAATAAAACTATTGATTAGGTTATATGTATTGGTGTGTTTTATACTGGCTGTGGGGGTGACTGGGCCACTCTTATATTTTTCTCCCGTAAAAAAAGGATATGCAAAGAAAAAAAAAAGTCTGCATAAATCAACCCTTAGGCCTAGTGATTTTGTAAAACTTGTTGGGCAGGAATGTAGAAGTATTGGGTTTTGGGGGGGGGGGGGTTTAAAATAACAGCAGTCTATGGGAACAAGCACATTTAAAAAGGCTGATCTGAGCACATTTAAAAAGGCTAATTAAAAAATAAACTGCCCTTCACATGTAGAGCAATGGTGCATGAGGCTAGTTGAGACAGCCACCTTAGGCGGCACTCAAGAGGAGGTGGCAATTGCTGGACTTTTTGTTTGCTTATTATATCTCATTAGCAATTTCAGCAGCAATGGCCCCTTCTCTAGCCCCCACATTGAGTCGCTGAGGTTTCCATCATAGGAAGGAGCCAGGAGGAGCTGCACACTGCTCTATTGAGGTGTAGAGCTGCAAGCACTGGGGGGTGCTATTCTTTAGCTCTCCTCTGGCAGCAGAGAGGCTGGGTTCATCCCTCTATAGAGCTTCCCTGTCCCATGTACAGGGGATTTTGATTTCTAAATAGAAGAATACAATTTTTATTTCACTTTATTGTGTGCTAAGTGAGAAACCCCAGGCTGTTTCTCCAAACTTTGCCTCTCTGGGAAAATCGAAGCAATTGATATGCAAATAGCTGTAAACTCCATTCATCAAACTTCAACATATATATATTTTGTTTTAAGTATTTTCTATTGTATGAACAGATACAGTCTCCCCAGTCAGCAGAATATAAAGAGAGAATGGAGCCTTCCATGGATGCACACAAGATCATAGATGTAGGGGATGAAGCATCAGATGTTACAAGAGCCAACTGTGCTAAAGTTCCAGGAGCTCACTGTGTATCACTCATTCCTACAGGGCTGAGTGAGCTGATGGTGACTCTAAAGCATCCAAGCAATAATAATATTTTTATTGTATTTTTGTACATATATGACTATCATATGCATGCTCACACAGGAATGTTTCCTCCATATTAAACCCATCCATGCAGTGAGGCAAACATAATCAGCGAGTGCTCACATGCCTAGAGCAGTGGGCTGCCCTAACCACAAGCCTGGAAAGTGGGTGTTAGGTGCCTTGATCAAAGTCCGGAATCAAACCTTCAACCCTCCATTCACAAGACAGCTTCCTCACCTCTACACCTGGAATACCTGTCTTTCATGGGTGGCATATAAATCCCTTCTTTGGCAATATAAAATGGACCACCAATCAAAAAATCAGAGTGAAAGATATCAGAGTATCAGAGTTTAGTAAATTGCTACCCTAAAGCCCCCTTCTGTCAATCAGTGATGTAAGCTATTTAAGAGGGCTTAACCCCATAAAGCCCATGCAGATGTTGTGGAATAGCATGTAGAGGCTGCGCTCCTAAATTACAAGGGAACAGCTATATTGCTACACACCTGACTGCACTCTGGATGGAGGTATTGTTACATAATGCTTTTAAGGATTTATAATAAACTGGAAGATTTTTATTTGAGTGCAAACCATCTTGGCCTTTTGTTCTATTAGTATTCAAGATCACTCAATTTCATATTCTAACTTTCCTGCGACTCTTCCATTTTTATTATCAAGTGGCTTCTAACTTGCAGTCAGTAACACCTTTCTCCCATGCAGAAACCACAAACATAAAGTGATCATGTTTGCACTTCACATCTGTCAAAATCTCTAAATGTAGGAAGTCCCCAGGCAATTCACTGATAAATATTTTAATATCGCCTGGCACCTTTGGAAGATTGCTGTGTGTCTCAGATGAAATCTGCTCTAGAAAAGAGAGAAAATAACTGGTGTCAAGTGGGGGTCATTGTAACCTAAGGTGGCATAGCATGAAGCTGGATAATGAATTCGCTGACTATTCATTTCTAGTATGAACGAGGAGTAATAATCATTAGAGCCACAGCCAAGTGTCAGATTTATTGTTACATTAGGGGGCATTAGAATTATAGGTTATTAAATGCTTATCTCTTTGATTTACAGGAAGGTTATACTTACTAATTAAACCCCAAGGACTGTATTGCCATATACATTTTTTTCTTCAGGGATATTAAAGTATATTATATGGACCACTCAATCACATTTAAAGGAGGCCAACCTCATGTACATGAACTAGGGCTCGGCAGTGCAATCCACATTGAAGAATGGCTACTCAATACAATTGTGGGATCTTTTTACAGTGCTCTTCACCTTCCAGCAGTATTACAGCTTGAACAGTTTGCATCCAAACTCCATAACTAATTATTAAGCTAGAGGTCCTAGGCACAAATGTCTGGAAGATAAGCAGCATATAGTCTTAACCTTGCAATCTCTCTTTTATCATTTTGACAGTGTATGCAATATTCATTTAATTCAGCGGCACATTGGTTTAATTTGCCTTTTTCAATCCATATCTACAGTATATCATAGATATTTAGGGGAGAGCTATTCAAAGCCTAATACCAAAAGAGACCAACAAGCCCCATATTCAAGCATAAAAGGAAAAGAGCGGTTTGCTTAAAAAGAAAGTATTAATATGGCACATATTAACCAAAAATAACAGAATTACCAATCACTCTTAGCAAGTGAGTGAAACCATATCAACTCATTATGGCTCTTTTTTCATGAGTGATAAGAAACGATGGTATATGCGTTTCTGAGATGTAGACTTTTTATCTTGCACAGCCATAATATCCCACTTTAGCAGGGACAACAGCATTCTTCCAGATCCCCCTAGGGGGGATGTAGGTCTATAAAAGATGGGGTAAGGATAGACCCGGATCTAGAGTCTAGATCCATGGGGGGACTTACCAGTGGCCCAGGAAAAGGAGAACTTTTACACACTCGGGTTCTTTGGGTTCAGGCAGCTTACCAAGGTGGGTCCAGACCTCCAGAGGAAAACTAAACAAAAACAACTCAGTCTCTTGGTCTTTTTTTCTCTTTTTTAATGGGGAAGGCGTCCCTTTTCAGGCTACTTGACAACTCAGGCTGGGGATTCCTGACACATTCAAGGGATACCCCGGGAGCTCACCTCTGATTAGATGGTCTGTCTCCAGTAGTCCGTTTCGCTCCAAGGCCCCTTAGGTGGGAAGTGCAACAGGGATACTCTACTAGCACCCCTCGAGGGACAAGAACAGTGCACTCACAATGATACTGCTTACATCCTCCATGGGCTCTTATGCGGGGATCCCCCATCTGTCCCCCAGGAGGGCCAAGGCCTGTGTGCACTTCCTCCTTCCTCTCCATTCCATACATGTTGGCCCTAGCCAACATTCGGAAGGGCAGTAGATGTACTGTAGCATACAGTATCCCCTGGCTGTGTAAACTTATATGTGTTATTTAGCTTTTATTTTAATTTTATTCCAACAAGTGTTCCTACAGGAAACCTAAAGTAATATTTATTTGTATCTGCATAGAAACTTTACTGAAAACTGAGAAGGTGAAATGCCAGGTTTTCATATGCTTGCAAAAATTAAAAGTCTAATCTGATCGAGTCAGATTATTTTCCCATGTATTTACTGTGGAAGATGCAGCCATATGGGGAAGGCTGATAACAGACTATATCTCTCACATATGAATGAGAACTGTAGATTTTATTATGAACTATGTTTGGAGATGTCTAGAGAGATCATTATTATTCATGGCCCGCTCTGCTGTTCTGCATCTTCCCATGGCAGAGAACTGCTTCTCCCGCTGCTAGTGAGATTCCCTGCATCTCACATCTCGCCTGAGTAAATGGATTCTCAGCCATCTTTCCAGTCACAAATAGACACTGTGTTGTGTTAGTTATTAAACTGGAGGTTGTGGCTGTCAGGTTAAAATAAAAATCTTCCTCAGGCAACAAAGTTCTAAAGTATTCTGCATATAGGCTGGGAGAGATTAGCTCAGCCTCTTTTTGATAAAACTCACAACAGCAGTGCTATTTTACTATTATCACAGCACCTTTCCTCTGGGAACAGAGCCAATAATAACAATGGTGTAATATTTTGAAGTATTCAGTTTGTCTGGAACTATATTCAAAGTAAAATGTATACAGGAAAAAGTTCGAAACTTATGGCCTAATTACCAAAATGTGCCAGTACATGGGGCTAAAGCAGCCAGCTAGCTAGTCAGCCTGTGCCGAGGTAAAGTCTAGGGCGTAGGGAGGCCTAGGTCAGCACATAAGCCTATAGTAAACACAACACATTCATTTAACATTCAAACACTTAAACAATTTGCGGTTTTAAAGACTTGGAGGGTGATTCATCATTAGCGGCAGGTAGCGACAGATGAGCGTCTGTAGCAGGCATTTTCAGAGCGCCCGCTAGTAGTCGCAGTGATCTGCCGTGGGTCGCTACTTTATAGCGACTCAGTCGCTGTGTAGTAATGTTGAATACATTGTGAGGAGTCGCTATTTGACCAGTACAGCGCTGTATGGGAGCGCATGTTAGCGACTGCTCATAGGAAAGGACTCACACCATATTCAGCAAAAAAACAGCCTCACAAATCTCTGGCGCTGAAAAATATTTGTTTGAAGCCCAAAGCGCAGGAGGTGGTGTGTTTAAAGTCTGTTTTCAAGCATCTATCAACTAGTAACAAAGCGAAAACATATGCAATTACATTGTAACAACATTGTAACATGAACACTTTAATGCCAGACCTGTAATGTCATTTCTGAGGAAATATATAAAAAATGAAAACATTATGAAAAAACTGCTATTTCAATGCCAGAAGAGGTCACAGAATTATTTGTGATTTTTTTTGAAAAAAAAAAAAAAAATGTTTAAAGAGAAGAAAAGGATTGTCCATTGAAATGTATGGGAGAGCGTCAGGTAGCGAGAGGTCATACCTGGCGCTGTGCAAGGCTGAACGCTGGCGCTGCTCGCTGAGGCTGTGAAAATGATGAATCCCAGTCGCTAAACAGATTCTGCTTGATAAATGTGTAATTGCGTGCAGTGTCCGGCGTTCACCAGTCGCTACCTGTCATTAACCAGCCACTACCTGACGCTATCCCTTCTTAAATAAGGGCCTTGATTTACTAACATACAATCAATACATGCACATATTTCAGATAATTCATTTTTTAACAAACTACAATGTTCTCTGCAGCTAGGCTCCTCCTTACATTTCATCATTAATCCATCTATATCAACCCAGATGCAAGCCCTGCTGTGCCTTCTCCTGGTCACCTGCTCACACTCCTGCCTCCAGAACTCATGTGCCTCCACTTCTCTGAAATGCGCTCCCCAACCCTCCAAGCTTTCAAAAGTACTCTCAAAACCTACTTATTCAGACAAACATTTAACTTGGTGAGCCGCCCTCCACAGGGCACATTCAATAAAACCACTTGTGATTCCTCCCTCTTGCCTCCAGCACCTAATCTATAGGCTGTGAACTCTCCTATTGTATCTTGTATTCAAAGCATTCATTCAGATTCAGATTGAGATGCAGATTCAGTTTATTATCGCCATGTATATATATTGTACATACTAGGAATTCTTTCAGCAAAAGGCAGTGAGGGAACATTCAGAGGCAAATCAACATTCAGAGGCAAAAATACAATCTATGTTACAGCTATACAATACAATATATATTACATTTCTATGATATAATTGCAGTAGTGAGTGCTAATACCTTAGTTACGTACAAGGAGACACGTGCTATATCACATCTCTAGAATAGGCCAAGTTTTTAAGAATGACACTAGTGGTATAGTAAGTTTATTTCTCATATAGCTAAGGGGTAAAACATGTTCTTATGCCTTATTGTCCTTGCCAGAGGAACTCTGTACCATCATTTAGTTGGCAGTAAGGTGAAAAAACAGTAATCAGGGTGAAGCGGAACATTAATTTTTTTTTTCCGCCCGAGATTTGAGTCTTATCTTGAAGTGGCTTTCAACAGATCAAAAATGATCCTTTCAGCAGTTCTGGTGATGTGTTGTAGCTGGAGCCTGTCCTTGCTTGTGGTATCCCCAAACCATACTTGCACAAAATAGATTCAACACTTATTGAATGGGACTTGAATGGGACTAGCACTTTTTGGGGCATGCCGTAAAGCCTGAGCTGACACAGGAAGAACAGACTTTGTGTTTGCTCCAACAGAATTTAATTGGACCAAAACCTGTGACAAGCGGCCCTGGAATCTATAAGACTCCCTGGAATCTATAAGATCTATAAGGGCTGAATATCCCCTCTCTGCGGGACATCCAGATTTGGGAATCCATCCCCAAGTCCTCTGTAAAACCTACCTGCTCCCCAATCCAATGGTGATGAGCAGGCTGTGACCATACTACACTATACCTTTAGCCAGGTATGCACCTGTGTCAAATCAGGTTTCCCCATCGGGGCAAGGACCAAAACTACAGATAGTCAAAATATTGAGTTTTGGTCCACTTTACCTTTAACCTCTATAGCATCTTGTTATTAATATGTACTGTCTGTTTTACCTGTCTGTAATTAATACCTTGTACGAATAAACAATTTTAATTGGTTACTGGTGAATTATGGGTGTTCTTCATGGCATCAATATTCCCTGTTACTTGGTTCACTTGGCATCTGAATTGTGAATGGATGCTGCCTGTTCTTGAATGAGCCTGACCATTTGCATTGGCATTTGATTTGATTGCTTTATGATTCTGACCTACGACTTGATTTACAGCTAACACTCTAAACATTTCCATTACAGATTAAATTTACTCTCTGGTACTGGCATATCATCTTCCTTTAGCCGACTTTAGCTTTCTATTTTCCCTACCTTCGATGCAATTTCTGAACTTGTATGCATCCCAATTTGCCCCGCCAGTCTGTTGGTCTGGCCCTCCTGTGGCAGCCGTGGAGTCCTAGCCTTCCCCTGTGGCATTCCAAATTGGGATACCCTGCTGTGTGAAACCACTGAGTCATCAGTAAATGCACCTTTCTCAGGGGCTGTTATAATGCTTCTGATGCCCCTGGCTGCATATCCGGCTTCCCTGTAGCTGGGGCACACTCCCACCCCTAGCAATCCAGATAGGCCAGTCCACAGGGAAGCTGATGATGTTGGCCAGTGGGCTTGCCTTGCCAGATGACATTCTTAAAATCAGCCAATCGGTGAAGTAGTAGTAAGGCGTAGAGGGATGCAAAATGGGGGTATTAACAGGGCAATTGTCCTGCAAAAAAAGTACTTCTAATAAAGTCTAATAACGTCTTAAATAAATAATAAATAAATACACTTGAAGTTATTTTCACTGCAGCAGAAGATGGTATGAGTATACACTTGCAGTAACTGACACTGGCAATTATTTCAAATTACTATGTATTCCTCACTATATTTGCCTCCTCTCCCTACCTAGCTGCCCTGAAAAGGACAGTTATTACATTTTTCTCTGTCCTAACTGTCCCTTACTACAGCTACAGCATCTCCCTGTCTAACCTACCCAGCTGTAACAGTGCTGGGACACGTGACCCCCGTCTCTTATACAGCAGGGTCACGTGTCTCATCTGGCCAATCACAGCCCAGTGTGGGACTGGAGAGGGTTGTGGTTGCTATGGGCTAAAAGTTGGTTGAAAGTTGGTTGATCAACCAGATTACTGTTCAGCCAAATGCCAAAACCCAGCACAGATGAGGACCCGAGCCCGCAATGTTCGTCACGGACCCCCACAATACAGTTCGGGTATGCTTGTCACTTTATGAGTCATATGCATGCTCTGCTGAGGTTAGAGACACCTGAGGGACCACTGAAGCATGACATGCTCATTCACACTAGGAGCACCAAGGGTCACAGTGGCTGTTAAACCAATTTTTTGTATGGTCCTAGAGGAATGAAACTAAATAAGGGGGAAACTTTGGAACCCTGCTACTGCTTCTACCTGGTGCTGCAGGAAATGGCTGAGAGGCACATGGGACAGGCATCAAGTGAGCTGCTCCCTGCCCTATTATTGCCATTGGGTTTACAGTCCCATTAAATAGTACAAAACAATATGAAAAGATAAAAGATGAAGAAATATATACGCCATTCGATTTTATTGTTTTATGGCCTTGACCGCTGTATATATATATATATTTATAGTTTTATATTTATATAGTTTTTCATTGTGGTGGTTCATCTCTGCAGCTATAAGGCTTTGCCAGAATAAATACAGAAAATAGACAGAAGTGTCTCATTTTATGCCAAACCTGTAAGCAGCCAGTTCAGCGTGTCTCCTCCACCATATTCTCCACTGTGTAATTTAGCCGATGTTAAAGCAGTGATTTACTGAATGCTAGAAGTTTAATGCTAGCCCTGAGCATTGTAGGTATACATTAAGGTTAAGGGGATGGTTTTGCTTTATTCTTACTGTCGCTGTGACCTTGAAGGAAAAATAAACTCACTAGTCTGATATAAGACTTGATGATCAAGTAAATCATAATTTTGTGCTGCTGCAAGACTTTCAATAAAGTGTGGCAAGCTCTTTCAGCATGGCCAGGAGCTCATCACACAAGATGACTAGGCTTCCTGCATGAGGAGATAAACTGACTGTTTGCTCAGCCAAAGATCGACCATACAAATCTTATGCGATTAACCGATTGGTTCAGATGCCGAAGATTTGTTGGTTAATGGGTTGCTAGCACGATCGCTAATGTGATCGCTCGTTCTCATAGTAAAACACATTGTTTTGAGGGCGACATCTGTTTCCGCATTCCAACCATCAAGCGAACAAGAAATTGTTCAGCCAAAACAATATGGCGGCCGACCAATCACAGCGGCTGTTTCCACAGAGGGATTATTGCTAAATTGCGGTCACTTTAACCAAACCAACAGCCTGGCACAGTTGGAAAAGAAAGGAAGTGGCCATTTTGGAATTTCCTCTCCCAGCATCTAAGCCATGCTGCTGCCTGGATTCAACTGACATAACTGACAATGCACAGTAACAGGAAGCCCAGCAGCACTTCCTGTTTGCAGGTGGCCTGCGAATGCATGAGCTAGAAAAAGGTAAATGATTTTTTTTTTTTTAAACAATATTTTTATTGAAGTATAAAGATGGTACATCAAAAAGCGAGTTGCAATACTTCATATAGCAAAAGCTAGGAAAAACATCCAAATGAATGTAGGCTGATACACAACAAAGCGCTGATGACCTCTTACATATATCAATCAATATACATGCAATAAGATAATAGGTTAGAAGGTAAGAAGCAGGGTAAAAGAAGAGAGTAGGAAGGAGAAAGGAGAGAGGAGGGTAGAAGGGGAAAAGGGAGAGAAAAATGTAAATGAATTTTTATGTGCAGCAATCTAAATTGCCCTGGGGAGGGATACATATGAGCACTGTTTCTTATGTTGATCTGGTTTAAGTCATTTTAAACTGTTGGTCTGCTTTTAGCTATTTTTCAATCAATAATCGCTTTGTCAAAATGTGCCATAACCCTTACATACAGTGCTGAAGCTTATAGTGACAGTCATCCGAAATGTTTCTTGCTGTGTGAAACCTCGGCAACTACCAAAGCGCTATTTCTGCATCCCCGGCTTCCCTAAATTCATGGTGCGAACCCGTGCATAGCCATTCAGATACACTGGGCTGGGTTACTTTAGCCTTCATTTTTGAGAGCAACAAATTGGCAAACTGGGTGATTAGTTTTTAACCAGAACACCTCCAAGCAGGACATACCCCCTAAGATACTCTGGCTGGGAGGGCAAGTGGAGGGGGGCATGGAAAAGCACTAAATGGGCACTTTAAGTCAAGGCATGTTACTTAATGAAGGTTCCAGATTTAAAGACCATGTCCATGAAAAAAAAAAAAGGAATTCCCTATTTCCTCCCCCCCAAAGCAGCTTCCTCACCATCCAGTGCTCTGAGTTGGGGTCTCACGACCTCCCAGCTACCCCAGTTTTTTGCTTGCAAATGGTGGACACAAAATGAATCTCAGAAATGGGTTTTGGGGGGAGAACAGATTTTTATCCCCTACCTTTTTTGCCCAGATAGGCCTTTAAAAAGATTATCAAGAGTACAGCAAGC
The DNA here is from genome assembly GCA_027917425.1 of Gastrophryne carolinensis. Classification (NCBI taxonomy): domain Eukaryota; kingdom Metazoa; phylum Chordata; class Amphibia; order Anura; family Microhylidae; genus Gastrophryne; species Gastrophryne carolinensis. The sequence goes on from CM051236.1 coordinate 144,868,259, forward strand.
ACTTATTAATACATTAAATAATTAATTCTTATTTGTTTTGTGTATTTTCCATCTCGCTGCCAGAGTCTTGGGATCAAGTCTTATGCATGAATAGACTTTATGTTCCAGTGTTTTAAATGTGGAACGCATAGCTGCCTGTTCTTATTTTGTCATTCTTACATTGCTTATTTATTGAAAGTATTTTTAATGATTAATTTATTAGTTTATATTTGTAGTTGTGTACAGTTAATTTTTCATTGCCAAGATTATTGGGTTATGCAGTTAGCTAATTCCATTTTTTTATTCAGAAACTCCAGTTTTTAGCAACCTATGATGCAGAACTATTTGCTATGTTTTCATTTTTGCATTGCATTAGTCTTTTAGTTTCATGTAAATATTCCAATGCAAAGGCTTTATTTCCGGTGCCTAATTGTGTTTGAGAAATGTATTTGTGCATCGGTTGGAAAGATTTTTACTTTTTATTGGCATTAACAATATTTTTGGGGAAAAGCCAAGACCAGGGCTGTTACTGAAACCCACGTTCCCATTGGATCTCCAGTTTAAACTCCACCAAAAGGGTTTCAATCAATTTATTTTTTCCTTTTGCTATATGAGACTACATTGGTGATATTTGGCCTTACTTCCTGCTTGCTGTTGGGCACCCAAGAAACAACGTCTATTTTACAAATAATCAATAGGTGTTTTCAGGCTTAGGCAGCAAGCACATTGGCCTCATTGGGCATCAACAGGGCAGTATTTCTTGCTATTTATTATTCTTATTGTTACCTTAGACTTGTCTCCTATGCATACCTGAAAATATTTTTATTATTGGTAGGACACAGAATTAGAATTGGGGGATTAGACCCCTGAACGGTTATCATTGATCATTTTCTATGGAATTGGGGTTGCACATGCACTTTATTGTGATTAAGATTTTTTTTATATTTTTGTGATTTCACTTATATTGAACTTTTGTGAAATGTATTGCTTTGTACTTCATATTGTTGTATTGTATATTGATTGTTTGCAGCACATTTTTAATTTTTGTGGTCTATTCATTGTTATTTTTTTAATATATGCACTTTAAAGAGTTTGTAGGAGACTGGTCAGGTTAATAATAACAGTGTGACCTTGTAAAGAGGCCATGTGATTAATTGATGTATTTCCATCTTGGTTCTAGAGGTCCAATGGTGATTTATTTTTAGCAGTTGTTGTGTATATTGTCTTTTTCCTTAAATGCATTTAATAAAGGAGGATTAACTTTTACTTTCTGAGCTGTGCCCCATTCATAGACTTAGGTTAGTGTTTGGTTATATATGTATGAGTAAAAATCTAGGGGAGCACGCTCATTGTGCATGATTCCATGAGCTGTGCATACATACTTCTTTTTTGCTATGTTTTGTTATTTCACTTTAAGTGGCCGCAATAAAATGGAAGTAGAGAAAACACAGTTTACTGCAGGAAAGCCGCAAGCTTAAAGCATTATATCTAATGTATGTATATGCAGAGGTGAGGCAGAATGAAGATGTGGGAAAGGTGTAAAGTAGGAAAAGGTGAGGTGAAGTGGAAAGAGGTTAGGAGAGGTGGGTAGAGGTAGGCAGATGTGAGATGGGTAAAGGTGAGGTGGAAGGACATCAGCAGAGGTTAGGAGAGGCAAGCAGAGATGAAGCAGGAAGAATTGGGCAGGGATGAGTTGGAAAAAGGTGATGTGGGAAGAGATGAGGCAAAATATTTAAGAGTATAAGTGAAGCAGGCAGAGGTTAGAAGACATGAGGCAAGCATAGGTGAGGTGGGCAGAGGTGTGACAGAGGTGATGAGAGATGTGAAAAGCTAAGCAGAGGTAACAAGAAGTAAACAGAGGTGAGGTGGGCAGAGGTGAGGCAGGAAGAGTTAAGTAGAGGTAGAGGTGAGGGGAGCAGAGGGAGAGCTAAGGCGGGCCCTGTTGCAGGAATTAGCTCCACACTGTCTCTAGTGGCCACATGCACTGCAGGCAAGGCAATGGCAGCTTTACAAATCTAATGAAATGTAGGGGTGGAGTGCCAGAGACCGCAACTGAGGACACTGCAGGTCGCAGGTTGTGCATCTCTGTTTTAAGCCCTCCTTACTGTATCCAAATCAACTCTTTATTAACATAGGAGCTCCTCGTAGGTAACCCGCAGTGCTTTCTCACATTTGGAAAATCATTAAAAAGAAAAAAAAGACTAATTCTGGAAAAAAATGGAAAGTGCTTACCTTAAATTTAAACCCAGGCAGAAGATGATTAACACATTTCTATTCTAAGTAGAATGTGTGCAAATAATTAGACTATTAATAATGTACTCCAGAGGAGGCAAACAGATAATAAGGTTGATTGCAAGTATGTGGCATCATTTTCTAGAAACTTCGATGATGCATAGTTAGTTGTAATGAGCTAATGGAAGCCAGATCGACATGGAATGCACTTATTAAAGGGAAAATTCACAGCCTGATGCGTTTGATTCCGTATCGACTGCTGTTTTAAATGAAGTGTATATAGAACGCACATTAAAATTGTGATGCAGTCATGGTAATGTGATCTGCACTACTATGATAATGGATTCTGTCAGGCTTCTAGGGCAGCTACTTGGGACCATTTGCTAAGCACAGCAAGAAACCTGAATGGGTCATGACTGCTGAGCAGGCACAAACTAACTCAAGACCTATACTATACTTCACCTCTGCAATACCAACATTTATCTGAAAGCACAATGCATATGAGACTTGTGCTTTCAGATGATTAAAACCTGTTTTGGAGTTATTGTTGCTAGAGCTAAGGTGATTGTGGTGCATCCATTAGGTTTCATTGTGGTCATTCAGTATACTTTGCTCATTCTTGCTTTGCAAATGACATTGTGGTTGGTTCATGGGAAAGCCTGGGTGTGGTAATGACATACTACAAATAAATGAGTATCAATGCTAGGACTCACCAGAAACAAATGAAATGTATATTATCAGCAGTGCAATCATTTTAGTTCCTAAAACTTTCTTTAAAATATATCTCGTCATATGTAACAAAGTATCACAAAGTAAGAGACCCGGAGCAAATCAAAGCCTTATAAAATAGGGGGTGGTGTAGGATTACACACATTTTAAGAGTTGACTTAAGAGACTTCTTACCCGCCCATGATAAGTCCAGGAGGATGTGAAGCCATGGAGTGAGGATAAGCAGGAATTTCTAGCTGGGCAGTTATAATTAAGAGATCCAGGAAAAAAAGTCATGAATGTAAGATAAAATATTTGTGTATTAGAGTGCTATTATAGTTGTACGAGGACCCCTCATGGATCTAAGTCTATAATAGTTAATGGTTCAGTCTGTGGGTTTGATCCCAGTCTGCTAGGACATCTTTGGAAAAAATCAGCAGTGCAAGTTAGGTATGTTACAGTAAGTTATCGTAATGCAGTTAGGAATCTCTCCCAAAATCAAGCAACCTGACTGTTGCTTGATTTAATTAATAGGTGATAGTTTAGCAGATTGTATATTAGGGGCCTCATCTGTTTGTATGGCAACCCCTGCTGGTTGAATCCTTATTTCTATTGATTCCTATTCCCAGCTTGAACACAGCCTTCAAGGAAATTATTTGAAAAGTTATACTTTGGGAGTTGGGCACGTTGCTGTAAGTCTATGTAATACAGTAGCACAGCTGAGGTATGAGAACTTGCAGTGACTGGTATCCTTTTAATACAATGACTTTGTTTATTTTAATGTTTTGTAATATTGTGTACTGTAATATTTTAAGAAAAGTTGCCATGACCACTAAAACACATGTCATATAGCCTTAGTGGCTGGTATGGAAGTTCAGAGGAAAACTGGTCAGATTTTCTTACAGATCCCTTGCTTACTGTAGGCAGAGCTTGTCTTTATCTGGCTGTTAGTAGTGTCAAGTTGTGAAACTTGAAATCTAGTCTACTTTACTGCCGAGTGGCATATATGTACTATCTGGTACTTCCCAGTGCTTTTAAAGCAAAACCAAACCCTTCCTGTCAACTCTGTCAATCATCCTGGCCTTTAGGGACCCTAAGCCACATACTCTTAATCTGTCAACCCAACATTAAAGATATACTTACAGGACCTTTTTTGCAGAGTTGCCTCCTATTGGAGGATGTCCAGCAATGCCAGGTGTGTTCAGATGTTTATGGGTCACTGTTAGATGTTGCAATGCAAGGAAAAAGTATGTTTCTCTCTTTAATTCTGGGCTCATATATGGATTAGGCTAGTTTAGTGTCCCTCGAGCACTTATTGGAGTTGCGTGGAGGGGTTTAGCACCACTTTGAGCCAGTGGACATTGATAAATTACCCTTGCACCCACTGGGGAACTTTTCTGTCTCACTGGAGAATGTTTCCATTCAAGGGATACAAGGGATTTTACACAATTTTTGTGCTTGATAATGTTTCTCTGTACTTTAATAAATTGCCCCCAAGTGCCATAAAGCTCTAACATTGGCTGAAGTGATGGATGTATGTGCACAGTTTATTTCACTTTGTTATAGTCATCTGTACTGATGAAAACACTTCATGAAATGTTCTGCATATGTCTATAGAAATAAATAATTGTTCCTTCTTAAGAAATACAAATGGCCCATATGGTATTCCTAAGAGAAAACAATTATATTTTTACTACCAGTAGCGAATTTGCATGAGGCAAATATATCTCGAGGGAACATAAGATTCGTCTAGATTTGACTGGCACTGCTTATATGACAAAGGCTGCAGCTGTTTGCTATAGTGAGATTTGTAGAGCAGAATATATTAGAATCAGGGTTTCTATTTCTGCCATTCATTATAAAACGCCCAGAAAAGCACTAGTATGTAAAGTGTCCCTGTGTGAATTACCCTACTGCTGGTTTAATGATACAGACCTATTGGAGAGCACACTGTTCATATTAATTTAATAAAAACACAAGTGAGAGTCTTACATTGACCTAAAACCAATATCTGAGAATAACCCCCCACCCATTATCTGCATCCCTAAAGGCCAGAGGGATGCATAAGTGCCCACAGCCTGTGAGGGATATGCGGGCTGCTAGCTTTCAAGGCCAGGAGCTGGTGTTCAGCCTCCACACCCTGGTCTACCAGCCCTTATAGCTGGTGCCTAGGTTGGTTTTGCTTGGGCAGGGGGGACCCCAAGCCGTTTATTATTTAATTTATAAGTGACAAATCCTTAAAAATAAAAAAGCGTGGGGTTTCTCCCTCCTGAAGAGTTTTTTTTTACATTTTTTTAAATGTTAAACCCTTTAAAAAAAATCATAGGGTTCTACTTTCCACCCTTTTTTTTTTATATTTAAGGGTTTTTCAGTAATAGCGGATTGCAAGCGCCAAAAGGCATGCCTAACTCTCCACGCTACTACTGTTGGTTAGGGCTCGCTGACCTCTGCCAGCAACAAGGCTAAGCCAGCTCTCCCATTCCACAGTGGTTGCAGATTGCAATCAGAGACGCACTTAGGTCAAAGGTACGCCTAACTCGCCACTCCGCTACTACTGTCAGATAGTGCTCGCTGACCGTGGCCAGCTACAAGCCGAAGACAAATCTCCCATCTCACACTAGTAGCAGATTGTATAGAAATGTCAAACATAAATCACTTAGGCACCCCTGCGTCGTATACAAACATGCCAGAGTAGTCCATGTGACCGTGGCAGCAAAGTACTGTGGGCCTGTAACAATGGAAGGCCAGGAACTGACAGTAACCAGCCCAGGTAACGCAGCCCCAGGCCCCACCATTCATCCCACATGCACTTCCCTGCTGATACCCACACTAGTCACTCTGAGCAGGTCACCCACAGCAATGTAAGGCATCAACAGCAGGAGTCAGAAATTCAGGGTTCCAGGCACAGCTCACAGCTTTCCCTGCTCAGTAGCCTGGAATCCATCTGTTCTGGGAGTGGGCACAGTGACTCCTCCCTTCAGCCAAGACACCTCCAAGCAGACCACAGCATTGTCCACTCACCCTGGGTGCAAACTAACAAAGGGCAAGTTGAGTGGCCAGTTTAATTATGCCCAGCAGGAGGTACTTGTTGCCCAAAATTATGATCCACTGGCTGGGGCCGGGTCCCGCTTGACCCCCAAAGCATTGCAGGAGAAGTTATATTTGGAGATTGCCCTCAACGTGATGGGGCAGGGCCAGAACCCCTGGTGCCCAGGCCAAGACAAAGTGGGAAGACCTGAAAGTGATGGGCTGAGAGTTAAGTGTGAACAACCAAAGGGCTGCTTGTACAGGAAACATTGGACAATTCACTAAAGCCACACTTTCCTTTGTTTGAATCTAGCTTGCAAAATGGTGGGGGCTCCCTAAAACTTTACAATTTACCCATGCTGAGGAGCGTGTGTTGGGGATGCTCCGCTCCAACACCTACCAGGAATTGTCAGGCAACATGAACACTGATAGGCAGCATGTGCCCACCAGTGGTAAGACTTCAAATCAAATTGTAGCTTGGTACAGGGGGGAGTAGGCTAACCAAACACCCCGCCCACCAATCTGAGTGCCCACATGCACACCCAACTTTGAGGGCTTACCCCCACCCTAGGGGCTGACCCCTAACATGGATGTGAGCAGACAAAAATATGGGGGCCCACGTCGATGTGCGACCCAGTGTGTAGTCCTTGGAGAGATTTTGAATCGGCACATATACTGTTAGCTGGAAACTACCAGTGCATTTACCTTGACTTTTCAGCAGCACGTCGCCCACAAGACCCGCCACCTGAAGCCACAGTTGTCCCTTCAGGTGTGCCCAACTCCGAAACAACAACAAGGCCAGGTCCACCCACCAGCCAGCCACCCAGGGAGTGGAGGCCAGACAGTGATGAGGTAAATGAGTGAGCTTAATAGGCAAAAGGCAAGGGGCAGGGTGGAGGAGGAGGGTGACCCCAGGGTCCTAAAGTTTGGGGCCCTGGAGGCTGTGTAGTAACATTGGGAAAAAACTAAAACTAATGTTGACCTTTATCCACACAGATGGAACCTCTCATCGCTGAAATGAATAATCTGGAGGAAGGGCACTCTGTGCATCTGGATGAGACCTCCCAATATCATCTGGACACCTCCACCAGCTTCTGGCACCATGGACACTGGCCATCACCACTCCTCCTGCCAGCTACAGCTTCATTCTGCCAGTAGCAGCCCCACCAGCTACACAGAGCACCCAGAAAAAAGACTGGCATGCAGCCAGTCAGCACCTGTTTTTGGTAAGGCAGTGCCTAATCATGGAGGCAAACTGGCGGGCCAACAGCATCACTTTTCTGCAAAATGCTAAGAGATATTTTTAGTGGTCCGACGGACTGCCAGTTTGCTCCATGAAGTCCTGGCTTCAGTGGTTGTGGAGCAGCAGCGCCGCCACTTGCAGATGGAGATGCTGGTTGGGGCTCTGGTGGAGGCCAACCAGGTTACCCTTCAAAGGCTGGAGAGGCTGGAGCCACCGCAAGCTGCAAACACCCCCTAACCTGCCATGCTGAACTTTAGGTTGTGGGGTTTCCCAAGCTTTAGTTACGTTAAATAGGCACATTTTTGTGATTTTCTGTTGACCTGCATCCACAATTGTGCAATAACCACTAGTGACAATGAACAAGTAATTAGAGAAAAAATAAACCAAAAACCTGAACTTTGGATGTTATTTAATCACACCCAGACAAGACAAGGGGTAGAATTAATCACAAATGACATAAGTGCACAAAAACAAAATAAATCAAGAGAAAGAGGAGTCCACCTCTGTTGAATGCTTTGGCCCACATGACTCTGGGTGCCAACATAAAGATGCCCAGGAATCTCTGGAGCAGAAGCAGTGTTTGCCTTCAAATATGCTGCCACCCTCTCGCTCAAGTCAAAGTTTTGAAGGGTGATGCACCCCATGATAATATTCAAAACCTTCTTAGGCTTGTATCGAAGGGCATCCTCTGTGTGGTCAAGAGTGAAATCTGTCCTCCAACAGCCTGAAGACACATTCAACTACTGCCCATGTGCCAGAGCAGTAACGGAGAAGCAGAATCACCTAAAAGACAAATGAAAACAAAAATTAAGTTACTAACAGGCAACATAATATCAAAACAGCCTAGACCAATTAGCAAGTATTACAAAAGAGAAGAGCAAAACAAGCAAAAGGTAAGGTAGGTGACATTCAGAGAGGGGCATGAACACAGTCGAAGTGATGGAGGGCAGGGAGACCAATTACAAAAAGGGAGCACACAATAGTAATTAAAAAAAAACATTGCAAATGCAACATAAAAATAAACACACAGATCAACTCCAGCAATAAACAGACTTACCCACAAGCCAACCACCAGTCAGCTCGCCATTCTCAAAATGGGTGTATAAACCATAACTCCTCAAGATGCATCATGGGATGAGCCAGGGAAGTAGGAAAGGGAAGATCCGGCCCCACAACACATTGGACGTTAAAAGAGAGGCTCATCTTGCGGTTGCTGAAAAGTAGCCTCAAAAAATGAGTTACTAGACTGGCAACAACAAATGAACAGCCAAAATAAAGGAGAACAAGTGCCAAATGGGACACAAGGAAGCTTTTTGGGGTAAGGGGAAGCTAGGCTAGCCACAAGAGAGGACAGTGAGCTTCAAGGAGGAGCAATGTGAACCTAAACATACTGAAACATATAATCCTGAGCGGCTTGGGAAACCACATGCATACAATCGATGGTGCCCATGACACTTGGCATATTCACTATTCTAAAAAAGACATGTCAACTGACAGTGCTGCTAGCCTTTGAAATGAGCCATTCTCAAAAAATTGTAGGCAGCCAGCCAATTTGGTCATAACTCCAATTGCATGTCCCTTTCTTGTGGCAGGGCGTAAAGATTCTCAAGAGAAAGGTGGTTCAGTAGGGTCAATTCCAACACCTGCTGATCGGTCATGTGATCGATATCCAGGTGATGGTGAGTAGCCTAAGATCTGGAAGATTAACTGCCCCCACTGCTGCAAATGCTCGGACTCTTCACAGAACTGGTCTAGGGGCTTCATCATAGGTGCTGAGGCTGTATTGACTCTAGCGAAAGGATAAGTAAGGATAAGTAAGTTTGAAGTTTTATAGCCCCGAAAATGCACAAATCAAGGCTCCGGATCTTGTGCAAGCGCAGGCTAAACCCATAAAATTACGGATGTCGTGAGCCATAGTTATACAGTGAACACTCATTTTGGCATATGCATACTGTAATTTCCCGCAAACAGTACAACAGAATCACCCGGCGCAAAAAAGGGACCAAATATTGTCCTTTGACGCTCTCAGAAATGCGTGCGAGATAGACTTTGAATCAGGCCGAATGTGCCAGTTATGCCACCAATGTCTACATACAAACTTTAAATGAGCTATCAACTGACTTTCTCATTGCCGGGTCATCTGAGTTTACATTAATATTCAAAAATGATCAACAACTTTAAGCAGCTCATTCTAAAAAACTGTAATTTCTATGTCAAGCTGCCTTTCATTCATTTTACATTTGCATTAATTATGCTTGCAATTTTCAAGCACAAAAAAGAAATATGATCTATCAGAATAGCTAGAGGTTTGGTTGGATAAAATGACCTGCCTGAGGTCACCAAGAACTGGCATGAGAGTCATTTTGAAACTGAGCCTCATCCTGTTCTTTTTAATGGTCTTAGGTCAATATAAAGTACTAACATTGATGACATGTTCAGTGCTGAATGGTTATTAACTAGCAAAGGGTTGACAATGATGAATGTATAATTAACAGAAAATTCTCTTCCTTGCCCTTTATTATCCATAGTGATACCTGTCTTATTTTATAACATACTTCTATTATTTCTTAGTGTTTCTGTTTATTTTAACTAAGATATTTGATTGTTTTTCATAAGCTAAACAGTCATGTGAATAAGTTACATACACGATTAAGACTTTCTCTTTCACTTACCCAAAAACATCTTATTGGGCAAGAGACTTTATCTGTTGCTCAAAACTAAAGCAATCCATAATCACTGGAATGCCTATTCTGGTTTTTGTTTTTCTAAATATGTTTACCAGTCTAGTAATAAGAAAGATGGGCATTGATATAGTCATTTAGAGTTTCTTGTATCTACAGTTACGTGCCTTATCATGGATTGGCCAAGATATTTGGTTTAGCTTGAGGCAGCAAAAGAAGGTCACTGCAGCTCCACATCTGGTTTGTAATCTGGAAATCCTGGTGGCAAGGCTTAAGGGTAAATTTATTTTTAATATGGAAGCAGTTTTTTAACACTACTGTAGTTAAAAGTAGGTTTTAATACAGCCATTGGTGCAAGTAAAGCTACTGTCTGTAGAGATGGGCAAACCCGAAACTCAAGGTTCAGGTTCCCAAATCCAAACGCGAAATTCAGCCAGAAGTCTGTGTTCAAGTTTCGAAACTGGCCCGAACATGGAAAAGCTGGTTGATGGGCTACTGAAATAAGGGTGCAGCAGCAAAAAGCTCGGACCGCCATCCTCTTCCTCAGCAGCAGCAGAGCGGCAGCAGCATTTTAACTTGGCCCCAGCCAGGGCTGCAAAAATATTAGTGAGGACACTTCTAGTGCTGGCACTGTCAGCTGATACAAGAAGTGTCCTCACTGATGGGAGCCAGCAGTCATCTTTCTGTAGCCCTGGCTGGGGCCGCTCTGTCCCCACCGCCACTGACAGAAAGAGGTTTGCTTACTGCTGCACACTCTGGGGACCGGCAAGTGGCGGTAGGCAAAAGATGAGTAGCCCTTTGTTTTTTTTATAGGGCGGTCAATCACTTTAAATTATTTTAGCTAATCTGGTATCTAACACCTTGCATGTATCTACACATATGTATGGCGATATTAAACAGATTCTGCTTTCTTCTTTCCTCTCTATTTCTCGAAGGCTCAGTAAGCTATTTATATTTTAATCCCCCAATGAAGGTGACCACTAGACCCCCTAATACCAAATCATTCCAAAATCATTTTATTTGGTGTATAAAATTACATGCTTACAGTGTTTTTTTATTATACTCTTAATAAACCTGTTACAGTTTCATTTGTCATAGCCTCTGTGCTGATTATTTCAACTTGATGGTGTAGGTACAGATGAACTATATGAAACTATATATATAAATAAAAATAACCTGGTTTTAGATTGGTTCCAGTCTATTAATATGTATTAATACTTATGTATAAGTATTTAATCTATATAAATTATGTATTACCACCAGCATTACCAGTCAACTAGATTGCACTTGAAGCCTAGTTGACTGTTCTGGTTTGATATGCTTATTTATACTGTACTTCCCAGTGTTACAAAATATATAAAGTTCATCAGCCACACGAGAAACATTGCTTGCTGCAGATGGCATAGAATTATCCCCTAGTTGTCATAATTGATATAGTTTATCAACTAAAGCCATAGTGAATTTTCTGCAGACTGAGAGTCACAGTAATTTCTATTTATGGGAATCTAATCAGAGGGGCTAAATGCTGTAAAATCACTTTGATTGTTCCATAAAGAATTCATTTATACATTCAGCAAATGTACAAAATGTTGATGTAATTAGGTTCACATGGATTGCTTTATCATCACTTCAATATAGGCCTCAAACATTCCAGTTGGTTACACATTAGTTTATTTCTGGTGAAAGGGTTATTAAAGGACAATTCTAGGCAATAAGGTAGCGGGGGGTGGGGGCAATTTTGACGAGAGCCAGGAGGAGCAGGAGACTGGGTAATGGTACCCTGAACATTACTTATCCATGTTCCCAGATTGCCAGCTTTCCTTGTGGTACCACCAGTGATCAGTCCAGTTTCCCTTTGCTTCACAGGCTTATACTGGCCCACAGGATTACCAGATAATCCCTTGGTTGGTCCCTGATCCCCCTTTGAGGGCCTTCATCACTCAAAACCTGAACTATGTATAGTTTATTTGTAGCATCCCAAGTGCACATACTCAGGCAATACAGTTTAGCATAGTGTTTCTGTGCATGAGCCCTGTAGTCAAATTTCCTTAATCAAGGCATTTGTGGTAATTAGTGATGATCGGGTTGGTTGAAATTCAAGTTCGCCAAAATCACCTGAATCCGAACCTGAACTCAATTGAAGTGCCCTTTGATATGGGCTCGGGGCTCTTCCATGGGCACCCCTGGAAGAACCCCATGCCCACACCAATGGGGCACCCCTGATGACCCAAAAGGGGGTGCAGGTAATGTGTCATTTAACTGGCATGCCAGCTCCTAACCATGGTGAACTGGTATAGAGGTCCCCTGGACCCATTACCAGTTCACCCCAGGTGAAAAAAGAATAAGACACCACACAAAAAATTGTTTTATTGTTCTTAATTTAAATTAAACTGACCCATCCACAATCTTTCATCTTATGTCCCCCGCCAGGCACTGCCTATCTCCAGTTCAGTAGGTTTTCTTTGTCCCGCCCATCTCCTCTTCCTTCTCCGAGGATCTTCGGGAGCCTCTCTATAATGTAGATGTGACGGTGTGGGCCGCCAGAAGCTGATGACTGGGGAAACGTTCCTCCTTGTTCATCATCGCTACCCAGCAAGGGACTGAGGTGAGGGCCAGAGTCGGCCTCCATGGAATCTCCTTAACATCATTGTTGATGTCACAGAGAGGAAGGGGGTTAGAGGGGATTCTCTCGCGCCACCCGCTCTAGGTCCCTCCCCTTTTGTGATGTCATAAGTTATGTTGGGGAGATTCCAGAGAGGCTCCGCCTCTTAATATATAAGCAGTTTCCCAGCGCCTTATCATGAAGTCCCCCGTCCAGGAGCCGGGATGAATAGACCTAAATGCCTCCTTGCTAAATGCCACCAGAGCGCACTTAGACACCCCAGTGGCATACATTTAAAGGAGCCTGCATGGAAGTCTGGAAGGGGAACATAAGTATAAGTTAATTAAGATTAATAACGTTATTTTTTCAAACGTGTGTGTGTTTTCCACTTTCACTTTCAACTGGTAAGGGGCTCTATGGATCACTTAAAAAATTGATTTTTGATAATTGATTCATAATGATCAGACTTGGATGCTGCTTAACCCAGAATACTCCAAAAATGTTTGCAGAACTGCATCTAAACTAAACTACAATTATAGATTATTAGCTAGTTGTGGTGCAAAGCTATGTAAACATGCACCACCCATGCACATTGGTGCACCCCTCTGTCATCATTTACCAAAAGATTTTACCCTTAATGTACCCACTGGAGTGTTAAAGCAGAAGTTTAGTCTTTAGTTAACCTCTCTCACTGTCTCCTGCCCTGGCAGGATGGGGGTTTCAAAATAAAATCCTTAGCTCACCTGCAAATCCAGCACTGTTGTCTATGCACAGGCAATGACTCCACAGAGCCTCTCCCCCCTCCCCCGAGGTTGGTCCAGGGGATGATGCTTTGTGCAGCCTCTCCGAGTTGGCTGTGTCCATGGCCCGATACGGGGGCGGTGCTGGGTTGCAGTCAATGTAAGGGCCAGGGTTTCCAAATGGTTGGCTCAGCAGGCACACAGCGAGCATTAATCAGCCCCCCTAACAAAAGTGGAATGGTATAATTGTGTGCTAGAATGTTTTATTATTATTTTTCATACAGTCTTAAACCTGACCAACTCCCATTTTACTTATAGTGTGTGTTGCCCCGCTCCGCCCGTGAAGTGTGGCTGCAGGATTGGCCAGCAGTGGTCATGTGTCCCAATCTCACTCAGCGTCCAGCAAAGAGAACACAAATTACAGTAATTTAGGGGGTTAATTAAAAGGGGGAACCTCAGCAATCGGTAAGCCCCCTGGAGAATGTGACTCTCAAAATAAAGTGTTTTCTTCTGCAACGGAGCTCCCTCAAAGGTTTAAAGTAGTTTAGTGATGTCCATAGTGCATTCATCTATATTTCCTGGTATCTGGATTTGTTTCATGCTCTTCTCAGCTCTTTCTGATTCAAGTAGCTGTTTATTGTCACTTCAGTCTACTCATCTCTAATATTTCCAGTGGATACTGCCATACAGGGATGCTGAAAATAAAGAAAAATATTACTTAGTTGAATGAAAAAATGATGAAAGCTCAACTTAGCAGAAAGGTGTTGGTGTGTATTAGTAATGGCAAGGGTCTCCCTTCATCAATTACTGGCAAATGGGTGCCTAATTTGAAAGTAATAAAAACTATTCTAGAGGAGCTCATATTCTAATGTCCACTTTACAATATTGTCATTATTATTAATTTAGTTTCTTTTATAGTTTTGATATTCAGTTGTGCTGTGCAGAGGACACTGCATCATTGCCTAAACTCTATGCACCATAGAAGCATACATACCTCTCCAGACCTATATTATAACTGCAATAATTCCTCATTGCAGCACTAATACAAAAACTTACATCAAATGCATCCAATTTCATAGTTTTTTCCCAACTCCCTGAATCACATCATCACGTCTGTTGGCTGCCTCATCCTGGCAGCCCCTGACTGTTACAGCCATTTCATTTTTCAACTCAGAAGTGGTGCAATGCATCAGGGAATGTACAGGGTCAGGGAATTTCAGGGTCAACAGGGAATAAAGGGATCTCACCAGAGTAAAAAACATCCCTATAGTTTGGATTTAAGATCCCAGTTACACTCATTTTTCATTTCTGTAGTGCTAACACTATAAGCAGGGCCTTTAACCTCCATACACATAATCAACAGTAAGACTTGGGACTATGGGTAGAACTGTGCAAACATCATGCAGATAGAGGTGTTTGTAAGTTGATGATATAGATTGATGCCACAGACAGATGCCACTGAGATCTTCAAGTCGCTGCAGTATGTGAGGAAGATGCCAACATTAAACTTTAATTTGTCATTTTTATACTCTGAAGGGTCTTTGGAGGCAGAAAAAAGCTATACTCCCCTGCAGCTGGTCCATCCTGCTACAGTGTGATACAATGCAACAATTTCCGGTGTGTAGGTCCTGCTTTCATTCACTGGAAATCACCAGGTAAGCATCCGCTCCTTTCAAGATGCATGTTCACCCCATGTCAATCACAGTGTCCAAAGAATGGCCACTCCATTCATTGCAATGGATAGGGTGTGCTGAGGCCTGGATGGGGTTTTCAATACATTTGTATTGAGCAATACTGATATGTTACATACATTTATAAAACATAAATGGCATAATACCCGTAGACGGGTATTGCAAGATAGAAAAAAACTAGCTCCTTCTGGCCTATATAGGACAGGCTGTGACATGATCTCCTCAGTTAATAAAAAAGCAGTCCAGCCACTGCCCTGGGAGGGGAGAACACTAGCCTGCACATAATGCATGCAACTAGAAACAGTGCATCAAAGTAAAACCATGTAGAAGGCAACAACAGTCACCGACGCAGTAGTAATACAACAATAGCGTGGGGAGGGTTCCACAAAATGGAAGAGAAGTACATACTGGTGAGTACAAAATTGTCCCTTTTCTCATCTCTTCCATTCCCAGGGCACCACCAGTAGCAACACGTGGGACATCCCAAAGCAGTATCCTCATTAAGGGTGGGACTGTGACAGAACATCCAACAACCGACTGCATCAACATAACCAAGAACAACAGCACTGATCCCTCAAGCATAGGCCCCTGGGGAGGGGTTCACCACTGTCTGCAACACCTCACAACCCCAGAGCGGCATCGTCCGATGCCCTGACATCAAGTCTGTGATACTTGATGAAGGTGTGGAGGGATGACCAGGTAGCTGCCTTGCTGACCTGTTTCACTGAAGTCTGGTGTTGGAAAGCCCAAGGAGTGGCAATCTCCCTGGTGGAGTGAGCGTTGACTCGGAAAGGCGCCTCCTTCCCCTTGAAGGCGTAGGCTTGTATGACCGCCTGCCTAATCCATCAGTTAAGAGCCTCCTTGACCCTTCTTGGATCATGAACAAGACATCCATCTTACATGCCTCTCGAGAAGCGGCTAAGTAATACTTTGATTCCCTGACCACATCGAGGGAAAGCAGGAGTCGAACAAGCCGTGGTCAAAAAGAGGTTAGCACTGTTTCCTGATTAAGATGGAAGGGCGAAACCACCTTGGGTGAAAATCCTGCTTCACATGAAACAACGCTTTGTCTTCATGCAGCACCAAAAAGGGTGATTCGATCGAAAGCGCTGCCAGCTCCGATCACCATGATAAAGGCCACCTTCAACATGGGCGTCGCCAGGGAAGCCTCCGCCATGGTTCGAAAGAGGGGCCCCTAAAGCACTGATAGGGCCAAATTAAGATCCCAGGGTGGGACTATCAACCGCTGCATGCACAGCACCCTGCATGAAAGTGCAGACTAACCTATGCTCCGTGATCGTCTGTTGGAAAAAAATGGACAAAGCTGAGACCTGGCCCAGCATCCAGGCCTTGCTGGAAGAACTCCAAAATTTGGAGTTGGCTCTTAGATTCACAACAAGACATGAAGGCCCTCCAAGTCCTGTACTAAATTCTAAAGGGCGAATTATTTTGTCCTGGAACCAAGGTCCCAATTACTGCAGCAGACAAACCCCTCTCTTCTAATATGATGGTTTCAACAGCCAAGCCACTAAAGCCAGCACTGGAGAATTGGGGTGCCACAGAGAACCCTGTTGCAGAAGATCTGGGTGGCTGCAAAGTCACCACGGGGGCTCCACTGCCAGGCTTACCAAATCGCAAACCACTACTGGGCAAGGATGATAGGATTCTGCTCACAGTTGACCTTCTTTAACATGCGACCCAGACGTGGCAGTGGCCAGAATGCATATAGCAGGCTGTACCCTGACCAGGGAATGGCCAGGGCGTCTCACCTGGGCACAGTCCTTCACCGTTTTGATAGGAGCAGCCTTTGAAGGGGCCTGGAGTGGTACTGGGCATACGAAACTGCCTCGATGGTAGACACCATGAAGCCAAGGATACGCATACCCTACCTGATCATGTAATGATTGCCTACTTGAAGAGCTGTGCAGCTCTGCACTGGAAGGACTTGTGCCCATCGAGTATTCAATGTCATACCTAAAGAGTTTGCCACCATGGAAGGAGCCATCTAGGACTTGTCGACCAGGTACGGGGTGATGCACACACCCTACCTCCGCAGGAGTGCCATCACTACTGCCAAGACATTCGTGAACACTCGTTAGGCTGTGGACAGTCCAAATGGCAGTGCCATAAATTAGAAGTGTTGGGTGCCCACTGCAAAGTGCAGGTATTGTTGGGGACCCGAGAAGATCAGGACATGCAGATAAGCATCCTTTATATCCACCATTGCCAGAAAACGATGTGACAACCAACCTTAGAGATTCCATGCAGAATTTATGCACCCAAACGTAACTGTTCAGATTTCGAAGATCCAGGAATCGGCCAAATGGGCCGGCCTTCTTGGGGATGAAGAATATTATTGAGTAGAAGCCACAGCCCCGTTCTGAGGGGGGCACAGGTACTAAAACTACCATTACTATAGTGTATTCCTCAACACTATCTCCTCTGGCAGAGAGTTTAGTAGTCTCACTGCTGTTACAGTAAAGAATACCCTCCTATGCTGGTGCAAGAAGTGCCTTTCTTTGACCTTAGTAGAAGCCTCCAGGTTTTAGTTGCAGTCCTGGCTTTATATGGATCATGCAACAAAACTTTATATTGACCCCGGATATATTTATAGGTCACCCCTCAGTCGTCTCTTTTCCAAAGTAAATAAAACTTATTTTGACAATCTTTCAGGGTACTCTTTTTCCATTGTCCCATGTATTAATTAAGTTGCCTGCCCTTGAATACACTCAAGTTCTAATACGAACTTCTTATGCACTGGTTCCCAGAACTGTAATATTACATATGGGGTCTGTCCAGTGACTTACAGAGGGGTAGCATGAAGCTCTGGTCATGGGCACCTACATCCCTCTTGATGCACCCCATGATCCTTGGCAGCTGCTGCCTGACATTGATCATTACATTTTAGTTTATTATATTAAACTTCAGAATACTTCAGAAAAAAACATTACAGAATACTGTTTGAGATTTTCAAGCATGCTTCAAAGATTCCTTGTGATGCTGGGGAAGCCACCAGAAGCCTTTCCCAGCAAGGCATAAAGGCTTCCCCCCAGCAGCATAATTCTTCTAATGAGACATCAAACCCCTATGAACATGCCACCAGCAGAGCTGGATTATGAGGATACAAGGGGCGCATGCCCCCATCCAACCTTTGGGTTATAGTCGGGTCCAGGAGGCTTTTCAGTCTTTGGTCTGACGGGCAGCAGGGCCAGCAACAAAGCTATTGGAGGCAGTACCCCCCTTTCCCTGCCAGGGCAAGCCTGCAGCCAAAGCCACCACAGGGCAGGGCGTCTAGAGCAGCAAAGCTCGATCTGTGGCCGCTCACGGCACACAAGCCACCAAGCACAGCTGCTGGCAGCTCAATGCAGGGAAACTGTTTTCTGCTGAACCAGCTGGGTGACTACATCCTTCCAGCCACCCAGAATGGCAATGCAGGAGATCCCCAGCAGCATGAAACCACACAACAGTGGCACAAGGGACTCCCATCTGATGTTCCAGTAAGTGGCCGGGTGCCAGACAACCATCAGTCAGTTACTTAGCTGGACCATTATTTTAAAGGAAAAAAATACTGTATCTGGGGCCTCCACCAGATTTTGTGCCCGGGGCCTCCACCACACTTAATCTGGCCCTGGCCACAAAGGACACTTGCTCAAACAAGGCCTCCCCAAAACTCACTTGCCCCATCTGCATGCATTCATTGTCAGCACTTACATTTACTCCTACATCCACTCAAAATTAAAATGCCTAAAATGCAGGTTTTGTTCTTTCCAGCATCCCAGCTATGCTGCTGCTTGGATTTAACCACAATGCAAAGAAACAAGCAACTCAGCAGTATTTCCTTTTTGCAGGCCACTGGCAAGCAATAGTATGCCATTGAGGGGGGGAGGTCAACCACGGCAGGGTTTATGAGAAGGTAAATGAATTGTATGGGCAGCAATCTGAATTACCCTGGGCTGAGATGCTTATGAGCACTGTTTCTTGTAAGATGGTTGGTCCAGTTGTTAAGACCTCTAGCTACTTTTGACTTGCTTGCAAGGCACTGAAGAACTTCAGGCTGGGGCCAGAACGTAGACGCCGGGAAAGTGTTTCGGGCCTACATTCATACAATTATAGTCTATCCTTTGTACATGCATTCCAGTTTCCATTCCATTTTTTTAATAGCAGTTTTAAAGAATAAAAAATCATGCTCCATTACAAAAAAGTGCCTTTCCTTTTTCTGTCAATCTTTTTTATTTTATTTAACATGACTGGCTCCTTTATGGTACCTTATGGAGATTGATTGTCATTTGTGCCTTGTGCTGCCTAATAACATTTTTATATATTTACACTGCGTGTTGAAGTAAGAAGTGTGCTCAATGGAGATCTGCTGGGCTAAATATGAGATAATTGACACAAGATGTGTTTATATTCTGCTTTGTCTGCTATTTGCATGTTTACTGACCAAGGTGCCCACAGCATCTTTCTAATGTATTCACTGTTGATAGACTTGTTTTTGGTTTCCTACTGTTTGCTCACAAAGGCACACAATGAAAAATTAAACTTTAAAGTCCTCCTGTGGATATCATTAAATAGCATAAGAAATCTGCACAGTGGGTGAAATTGATAACAATTATTGTCTGCATCCTTTGATGGATGACTCTTAAACTGTTTTTAAAGGCATCATTTACATGTTGGCTTTTTGATGGCAGATGGTATGAGATCCATGTGCCCTGACAGGCTGACCTCCTCCTGCAGATGTTTACAGCATGAAGAGTGGTCATCAGGTCCGCAGAATGGCCATACTGGCCTAAATGTGCCGTATCAAGGGTATTGGCAGGGGGGCCCGCTAACTGCTTTTTTATTACTGTCACTTTACCAGCAGTGGTCTCACTCCTGCTTATATAGAGTTTTGTCAGCAATTGTAAGGCTGCTCCCATGCAGAGTAACTCCATAGGTCGGCATGATAGTATTGTAGTGCAAGCCAATAGAAAATACAAGAAAGATTATACAAAAAGCCAGTAACCATTGTCAGGGATGTTAAATAACAAACAAGACATTGATATATTGTCTTCAATGAGCTACCCTGCCAGGCTGTTATGGTTCTCCTAATGAGGTTGTCATGCATTTCTCTTTATGCAGCTATTAAAATCTTGTCTACATCTGCTGATGTTTTCCTGTACGGGGAACCCTTGATATTCTCTCTGTTGTGCAATCTGTCCTTTTTTCTGGCAAGTGCCACGTCTGACCTTGCAACAGACACAAATATTTTAACTTGTTTTAACATGAGACAGATCAAAGGCTCCTCTGCAACAAATGTAGGTAATCGAATATATTCCTTTCTATCATGCCAGATTTCACTATTTCAAGCTCTGGCAGAAGCTCGCGGTAACAGATGGATGTTTTATAGCTTGCCATTATTTCTGTAACTTATTTGATGGAGTGATTATGTGAATCACAGTTTAGTCTTGAGACTATTTTATTGTTGCTGTTCAAGTTAGCCAACTCAAATCAATCTTACTTAATTGTATCAGTTAACAGATTAACATATCCCATGGCATGTAGGACATGAAACGTGTTCTTGGAGTTTTTTTGGAGCTTTTGTTTTGTCGAAAAAATATATCCTAGTAAGGGTAATTTTGGTATGGGTTATATTATCGTGTGGCATATGTTACACTGGTAATAACCTATTATTGTTGCTCTGCAAAGCTGCTTAGAGATAGGATATAGGATAGGATGTTTTATCCCTTCTCTGCTGGTAGTAGCAGATCAGAATCTTAAGCTTTATTGTTTGACAAGTATATACATTGCATACATACAAGGAATTCCTTATAGCATGGAGGCTACGTACAATAAGTATGGGACAGTTACATAACAGCATGGGGCAGAGAAGAAGTAAGAGAAAGACAACATGAAAAATCTAGTAGAATAGGAAAGGAACGTCCTTGTGAAAGAGCCCATGTGCAGGTAACCAGTCTAAGGCTTTACCCTTGGAGGAGTAATGGACCTCTACTTTTCCAGCTGCTGATGGAAACACTGACCATGTGACTACTAGCTGCCAATCACAGGCTAGGATTTTGTTGGGGGATCGTGAGTGAAATCATGGTTTGTGGGGGAGTATGTGAGAGGGGCTCAAGCAATCTAGATGTTAGAGTTTTGGCCCAAGAAGGAGGAGTATAGTATAACAAAAGTATAGGTATATAAACAGATGATGCACAACAAATTGACACTGAGAAGACACCATTTATAGTGAATACTAAAGTTTTGGCAGGTGGCATATGTCAACATCTTAAATGGTGAAGACAGTACACTGTTCCAGAAAGGTTGTAACAAAGGAACACATCAGAGCTAACCTTGGAAAACTAGGTGTTACAAGCATGCAGCCAGGATTGGACTAACCTACAACTGTGGTTATCATAGTAATAACACACAGTCTATTGATTGCCTTGGGACCCCATGGTAATCTTTTAGTTTGGGCACTGTGAACAGCCACTGTACTCAACTCATATTGTACAAAATGCTTATCATGGCCTTTGTTTTATGATAGGAGCAGTAGGTTGTCCCCCTAGAGACCGTTCTACTGGTAGGGTCAAGACATCCCAAAAAATGGAAGTAGGGATGATTGATATAAAAATATAATGGTAATACATTTTCTCCTAAATCTTATTTGTAGTTAAATTCACTTTCAACCAACACCCAACCAGCACAGCAGATCCAGTGCAAGGGGGGGTGAATAAATGTCTTGCTAAATCGGTCTTTATCGGCAAGCAGTTACCAACAATACTGATCTGAAAATCTTCATTGTTGCAAATCAGGGCTATCACTTCTCTCGCCAACCAGAAAAGGAGCCTGCTCCCGTGTGAATGAGGAAAGAAGTACACTCTGGACGAGGATGTAAGATTAATATTGTGCTTTTTTCATCCACATTCTTGCAATACCAACATTAATTTGTCAGTAATCAACCCCTATAGATATCACGGGTATATCACAATGGATCTCTTTCTAATGTTCAAATGTAATCTTTGCTCATAAAGGCACAAATGAATATACTCTATTAATGGTCTATTGTATTCTTAAAGGGAAAGTGTATTTATTGTGTGCCAAAATCATGTCCTTGTGGTGCTAAAGCTTATCTAGAATTTTTTTTTTAATTTATGTTGGAAAATGTGTGCTGTATGAAAGCAATGGTTACCATCTGCAATCTATTGTTATTAGCAATCGAACAGTCTGTACACCGGGAGGCCGATTCATTAATAGCGGCAGGTAGCGACAGTTCAGCGACTGTAGCAGTATTTTCAGAGCGCCCGCTAGTAGTCGCTGTGCTTGGCCATTGTTCGGTTGTTGATAGCGACTGAGTCGGTAATGTTGAATACGGGGTGACGAGTCGCTATTTGACAGGTTCCGCGATGTATGGGTGCGCATGATAGCGACTGGTCAGAGCAACCGGCTCCCACCACATTCATCAAAAAATCACGCTCCAAAAATTCTCGCGCTGTGAAATGCTTGTTTAAACCCCAGAGCGCTGGCGGCGATGTGTTAAAAGTAGTTTTTTAACCCCCAAACAACCATATTTTTGGAAACCAAAAAAAAACAAGTTTTTAATTACATTTTGTAATATGAATACATTAATATCAGACCTGTAATATTAATTCTGCACAATTTTTTTTTTTTTTTACCTTAAAAAAAATATCTAACATGGCAGAAGTGGTCACAGAATTTTTCACATTTAAAAAAAAAAAAAAACATTATTATGAATTAATTATTAATATTTAAAGATTGTTCCATTGAAATGCATTGGAGAGCGACAGGTAGCGAGAGGTGATACCTGTCGTTGTTCAAGGTCGGCCGCTGGAATAATGATGAATGAGTCCCTATGGCGCTATCTCAGTCGCTAAGCAGGATCGGCTTGATAAATGTGTGATTGTGGTGGGGAGCCGGCGTTCTCGTGGCGGTGCCCGTCATTACCGGTCGCTCACCAGGCGCTACCTGTCGCTATCCCTTGTTAAATAAGGGCCCAAGAAGAGAGAAGTGAGCTGTGTATATACAGACCGCTGATGCCATGGCCACTGCTAAGGTGAGTGAGCTCATTCACACTTACACATGCCCAACATCAGTCTAATTATTCTAGAATGATCGGTGATATCCCTTAGTAGGGGCATCAATAGATTTCTACACTCTAAACACCCCGACCTGAAAGAAGTTCAAAATTAAAGAAATGTAATTAGGTTGCTGTTCATGACCACCTTTTCTATAAGCATTGAGTGGTGGACCTATTTATGGCCCTGTTGCATCAGACTGTGTGGAACACACTGATGCTTGTGTTGCTGATGCTTTTCACTTCTCCTTTGTATATGTAGGTCTATCTTTTAGTGTTTTTTACACTTAGGCTGACCAATCTCAGTAGCTAATTTAAGAAACTAGTAAATGGCCTTGATTGCATTTATTTCTGAACATTTTGTTCTAATTAAAGAGGAGCAGCCACTCTGGGGTCAGTGGTGGTGGGTTGAGCCGTTGGTCTCCCTCTATATGTGGCAACCTGAACTGGAATGCCCCACTAAATGAAACCTTGGCGATTTCCTGGTACACTAACTTTCTCATGAGCCCACGTCACATTTATGGCCCAGGCTACACATCCTTGCGTATGGGGCGCATACCTGTGGGCTGGCATGGGCCTGCCCACAGCTAGAGGCTAGTGGGGAGGTGGCTAGCGGCCACCTGAGCATAGAATGGCAAAGGAAATCTGACTCAAATGTGAGCCACTAATTGGCAGAAAGTCTTTGGGTGATCTACAGCATACATGCAGTGGGGCATCCCAAATTGGGATGCCCCAGCCTGGTGAAAAAAAACAAAAGAAAAAAAACTTTATGTACAGACCTTAAGAAAAGTGATAGTTTGAAATTCAGACCAATGATAAAAGGCACAGGTAACCTGGCTGCTGGATGTACTGGAGCTTCCATTTTTGTTAAAGCTTGATCCCAGGAATGTCTAGAAAACATTGTCGTGTTTTGGGCTATGTGCCATTTGCTTCCCCACTCATGAGTGTTTGCTGGCCACAGTAAGTACATTACTCTCATGCCTTTACTGCTGGCCAAATCCTATGGGCTGTGCTTAATTAGAGGACACTGCCAACCCCTCCATCCATTCTATTTTATGCTAGATGCCAATGCATCTGCCATTCAGCTCTCTTGCTACTAAAACTGCAGAGGTAAATGGAAAGAAAGGAAAACCAGTAGGTGTATGCAGTACAGTAACAAAGCTGCCCTATCAGCTCATGGAGCTTCTGCAATCAACTTCTAAGTAATAAAACCATGAGGTCCCTATTACAGAAAATTACCCTAGTTGTGTGTAGTCTTGATTAACTATGCGCACAATTGCTGCATTGTGTGATCAGGTACAAGTAATTACGATTACGCGTAACCATTTAGCTCGCACCATAGGGAGCTCATTGTTTCAACCCTTATTGACTGATCACTAAACAACTCTAGTTTAGCCCGACATTTTCTGGAATAAAATTGCAACTATGATTACGTTTTGCATTGATTTCTGCCCCTGTACAGCAAAACCTATTATTATGCAAACTGCAACTGAAATTACTATAGTATTATTATGGATCAGATACTTTATAAAAAATTGTGCATGCCTTAGCCTGTGTTTAAGTGTTTATTACATGAAAGAATAAATACCTAAATAAAATGCAGAGTGTGTGGTTGCTTTCTTAAGTTAATAAGTAATATTACGTTAATGTTTTCTTTAGTGTATATGTTTTATATGGCACACAAAGTGCAGAGATGTAATGCTAAACAGAAGTGTGACTCGTAAGCATTACTCCATTCCAGTTTACAATGGGAACAATGATGTCCGCCCTTCATACAAACGCTTCAGCCTCAATGGAAATCTCAAGAGGACAACTGTCACCAGCAGCCATAAGCAGTAAATATATAAATACTTTTTAAACATTGCACCACACGACGTAAAAAAGCAGACCATCAATCCTCTAATGAGGCAGATCTTTATGGCTGAATAACTTTTCATACACAATGGACCAGTGTCTGTTTCTTTGTTCTACTAAAACGATGGCCCCTCTGCTCTAGTCTCTGGTTAAATACAGTATAATAGGCCCTCGCCATATGAACCCATTGTGTCCCAATAGGGGTTTTTTTCCTGGCAGGGCTATGACTATTTAATCAGGCAGTGACACAAAAAGAAGCCCTCCCTGACAGTTCCATTGAAAGGAAGGTATTCATTGATCTGTTCACACTGTACCTTTTATCTTGACCCATTCATACCCATAAATGTGTTTTTTTTCCTTGTATTTAGAAAATAGCTTAGATTCCTACATTTATAGAAATGGTTTCACTTGATCTATTATTGAGATGATTCCTAGGTCCACTTAGAACAAACAGCCATTTATAAACACAGCTTGCTCGGTGGCACTGAAGCCTGCCTTGCAGCATAATAGTATATTTAAAGATGCTGGTATTAATAATGCATCGCATTTTTTTATATCCAACAAATATTTTTGCCATAAGCAAAATGATCATTTTACAGTAATCTGTTATTTCCATCATTAGGTATGGTCTATGCTCATGTATCTGTAGTGTAGTTATGTGGCCTGATATAGATACATTTGAAAAAAAAAATGCTTTACACTTGTAAGGCTTAGGCTATGCCTTTGCTTGAAAGCAGCAATACCCAATAATTTAGTGAGACCAAAGTATTAAAGTATAGAGTAGCTCCAACTTACAGACAAGAGTAGAGATTTGTTTGAGCACTCACCAATCTGAATCAATTTATTATACATCACATAAAGTGATGAAGCAAAAGACCTCTGTTCGATTTGGCTGCTGTTCAGCCAAGAGTCCCCAGAATTTAGCATTTGGGTATATGAATGCTGAATAACAATAAAGTATATTGCTGAATGTTTTGTCATTTTTTAATGTTTAAAAAAGTGTGCTCCTTCCCCTAAGGTTACCAGTATGTTCACATAGGGAGCCTCACCATAATAAAAAAATGTCTGCAGCATCTTTCAGCTTAATTGCAGAACACTGGTCTCAGCAGCTTCTCCGCACAGGACCCTCTCTTTCAATTCTGGCATCCTACCAGAGGAATAATGTTACAGCCTCAGGGAGATGTTTTTTATAGATTGGGGGCATGGCTTCCTGGGATTTTCTTATCATCATAGTGATGTACTACAGCAGTTCAAACGATAGAGAAGGTGGTTAAGCCACCTGCCCGACCTGTGACAGGTGGCTTGCCTATATGGCACCAGGTGTAAAAGCCAATCCCAGTGCCCATCACCACTATTTTCCAGAGGGGCCCCAGGACAAAAAACATTGCCACCTTCTAGCCATGGAGATGCACCAAGTTTTTTTTTTTTCAAAGTAAAATAATATTTTGAAAAAATCTAAAAGATGACTGAATAGTTTGACTTGAATTGCCTATATTCTGGTCTGAGCAAAAGTTCATCTGCAATTACATATATACATGGAATTCCTTATGGTAGGGAATACATGGTAATGGAAACATGTCACAAGACAGTAACAGAGATGGGAATGAGGAGTAATTCTCTACACACAGGAGCAAAACAGATGTAAAGTGTGCCACTTGGAGTAGACCTCTTCCAGGGAGAAGATAAAGTAGGGGCATGTAGCAAAGGCATAGCTATATGGCACAGGGTCCTGGTTCAGAAATTAAATGGCACTATCATGGTTCATACAGTAACCCTTTACTGTCATTTTTAATGTATTGAATATGATCACTAAAGACTAAAAACAATACAAAAGGTGTGGCCCCCTAACTTTTTGGCCCATGATGCAGTCGCTTCCTCAGCAACCCCTGTAGTTAGCATATGTAGACCTAAGGTTTTTCCTGAAGCAACATTTAAAAGCAGAGGTCAATCAACAGAAGCCAATTTTTCATTTTTATTGGGAACCACCTGCCTGCTAAACAAAAACATTAGGAAAGAATAGAAAATGGACCTCCTGGTCCTCCAAAACCACTTTGCATTGGAATCCAGCACTGACTATTTCATACGGATTTGTACAAAAAGTGCCAATGTATAAAGTGACCCTCAAAGAAGCTTTTGGTACCTCCTGGAAATTCAGCTTCCTATGTTCTGCAGTCACTTATCACCAAATGCTACTGTGTTTTCCAGTACCACAATACTAGTGCAGGAGGAGAGCAAAAGCCCTCTCTCAAGCATGTATGTAGCCTGGATCCAAACCCTAGGTGGCAAGAATTTATCTGGAATGACAATAAAGGAAAACCATCTTTACTTTTGTGGTCTTAATTCACATACTTGCATACTTGAAATAAACCTAGCCAGTATTTAAGGCAATGATTGAGCCCTTTTGGAGAGTAATGCAAATGGGTAAAAAAAGTTTAACTCTTTGGAGGTCCTGATGCACGTCACTGACTCATCTTGAGTCTAGGTATCTGATCCCTGATCATTCTTTATACCCTAAATAGGTCTTTGTTTAGGACCAAGTCAGCCACCGGCAATGGAGCCCCCAGGCTGCCCTCCAGTTACAGCTCTGCAATAATTTTTCCTAGACTGGTTCTTCTCCTGCATTATCCAGGCATCTTTGCTTGCCAGGATGAACCAATTCCTCAGTTCCTAGTCCCTAAACCAGGACTGGTCCACTAGAAACATAGGTAGTTTTGATTTTTCAATATATTTTTTCTTACCTTACTGTGCCCTTCCATACACTTGTATCATTGTTAAATGAATGTGAAAGGGTACAGACCACCACTTACCTACATACAATAGATTTTGTGTTTGGCCACATTGTCACATGTTTTCAAGATTCCATTCTCCATTTCAGTTTGATTATGCTCCCTATTGTTTGTTTGATTACGGATAATCTAGGTTCAATCCACAGCCACAAACATACAGACTTGCAGGGTTGCTTTTGACCAAACTGTCTCATGTTATGTCTGTATGTGTGTTGTATAATTTATTTATTTAGAGCACTACCCACAAATATTCCCTGAAATATTAACGAACAATTTAAATGAAACTTCTAAGAATAACTAATTCTTGACCACAGAAAGGTAAGCGTTATATAATAGGTGTCATTTATTTCTGTGACCATGATCCAGGAACCTGATGGTAAAAATAGAACGTCAGCCTGCTTTTCTACTGCTAAATTGCGGAATTAAATATTCCCTAAAGTACATTTTAGTGTTTAACATAACTGTATTGCTAATGTTACCTAATGTTTGTTTTAATAACAACCAACTGTTCTGTATATCACATTCACACATTTGCATTTTGCTTTTAGATGACAGCTTTTGTGTCATTAATTCACTGACTATTTACATTCTGACAAAACATGATATGCAAACCGGGTCTCCCGTATCAATTTACACACGTGCCTCAGCTTGGTCGCAAAGCTTAAAGATTTAAATCTTTGTATTTCAACACAAAATGTTTAAATGTTTTACAAATCTCTATGCCCTTCAACATTTTTCCAGAAAAAGAATAGCTAGAAATTGATGTCAGGATAACTATTGTATAATGAATGTGTCACAACAAAACAAAATGCCTAGGATTACAGAACCTCTGCATGTAGGAAAAGCTCATAGCTTGAAAAGGGATTGTTCTCATCAAGCCATGGAGTAGCTACATGGAGTAGACATTGTTCAAGTCTAGCAAATGCAACATGCAAAATGTCTTCAGTTATGGATATAAATCTTTCTTCTCTAATCTATAGCTACACTAATATCTTTCGCCTACAAAGAAGGCTAGTGTAACAATATCTTTGTCCACATTCACTAACATGAATACACTAACCTGCATCCTAGACTCCCCTCCTATCATCCCCCCTCACCAACAGCCACCCTCGCGGTGCAAACCAACAACCCTGGCTTAACATGGAAATTGCCAGACTGAAATGGCACACCAGGTTACTGAACGCTGATGGCGAAAGACCAAAATCAGTGGAGCCCTTCAAAACCTTGGAAATGCCTTTTCATCAGCCAAACAAGCATATTTTGCTTCCCTCATATCCTCAAAAAACTCAGAACTCCAAATAATTCTTTAACACTTTTAGCTCTATACTTTGCTGGCCTCCTCCTACCTACCAAATAACAGCCAAGGAATTTGCCTCCTTCTTCCAGGACAAAATCTACCACGCCCAACTAAGCTTAGCACTACTAATTTATTCAGATAACCCCCAGCTCCACCCCGGACTACTAACCTATGCTATTTTCCCTTGCTGTCAAAGGCTATCCTCCCTCATCTCCAAGGCCCACCTTACAACTTTCTGCCTCAATCATTTTCCATCTTACCTAATTCCATAACTGTCCTCATTCATCTTGCAATTATAACCCTATTACTCAAAACGCCCTCCCTGGACTCCTCTGTCCTGGCCGACCACCAGCCCATCTCACTGCTTCTTTTCCCATCAAAACTTCTAGAGCAGCATGTCCACTCGGTACTAACAAGTTTTATTTCTTCTAACTCCTTATTAGATCCCCTCCAATCTGGTCCCCTTTCTAATCACTCGACTGAAACTGCCATTACCAAAATCACTAATGATCTACCAACGTCCTAGGACCCCAACTTTTTATACACTCATGGCCTTGGCCAACTCATAAACTGTCTTCAAATACAACTTTTATGCTGACGACCCTCAAATTTACCTCTCAGGCCCAGATCTCCCTCTTCTTCTATCTCGTGTTTTGGACTGTCAAATAGCTATATCTTCGTTCTTGTCCTCCCACTCTCTAAAACTAAACATGTACAAAACAGAGCTTGTAATTTTTACGTTGTCCAATTCTGCTCCTGTCAATTTCTGTCAATGACATGACTATAACAGCTCCTCAAGCTTGATGTCTTGGTGTTATACTAGACTACTACTACTTTCTTTCCAAGCCTAAATTTAGTCACTTGCCACCTCCTGCCAACTTCAACTCAAAAACATTCGTCCTTTCCTCACACCTGAAACCACAAAAATTCTAGTGCATGCCATGATCACCTCGCGACTAAATTACTGCAACACCCTCCTCTGTTGTCTACTGGCTAACAGACCGACACTCCTCCAAACTATTCTTAACTCTGCTGCCCGCCTTATCCACCTCTCCCGCTTTTCCAGTGCTGCCCCTCTCTGTCAGTCCCTAAACTGGCTGCCAATATCTGAAAGAATTCAGTCCAAAATCCTAACTCTAAACTACAAGGCCCTCTACAGCCAAGCTCTCTCCTACATTTCATCGCTAGTCCAAAGATACCAACTTAGACGCAGTCTCTGATCAGCCAGTGACCTCCTTCTGGTGTCAATCCTAATCCCCCTCCCTCTTTCGTGTCCAGGACTTTACATGTGCTGCTCTACTCCTCTGGAATGACCTTTCCCATACAAGTCAACACACTCCAACCCTCAAAACCTTCAAAAACACCCTCAAAACCCATCTGTTTAGACAAGCTTAACATCTGGCCTACCCAACCTACTTTACAGTCTTGTCACCCTTCAGAACTCTTGCTACCATGCTTAGTGAGCCAACCTCTTGTCTCCACCCTTTACCTTTAGATTGTAAGCTCACAGGGGCAGGGCCATCTCTCCTCACATGTATTTTGTTACATTTGACTCATAATACTGTATGCATTCATGGTTATATCTCTGTTATTTATAACTAATAGTGTCTTGTATTTTTCCCCACCCTCTTGTAACTTACACTTTGTACAGTGCCACGGAATACGTTGGCACTTTATAAAGAAAAGGGACTCTGTAGGTAAGTGCATAAACTGTCATTAGACAGCTCACTTCCTGCCAGAACACAGCTGCTTCTAAAAGTAGAAACAAGGCAAGTAGTGGCACACCTCCTAAATTCCTTTGCCATAGACCACCAATAATAAGCTGGTAGTCTAAAGCTCCGCATCATCAGACTGTGGACACAGAGAGAGGGAGAGAGGGAGTACAGCCAGGGTGATGAGAATGCCTGTCTTACAGACCTCGCCTATTATGCTGATTATTATGCAGCATCACAGTGCCAAGGGTCATGCACAAATATTTCAGAAGATAAATCTTAAGGTGAAACTGTAAACCTTGATATCTCAGCCTTTTCTTCTGCAATTTTAATTGCCTTTGCCTTCTGTATCCCTTTAACCATATGGGTTTCCAAGTACTGTTATACAAGCGAAAGCTCTAGGAACTGATACTTACCTGTTCACATGCAAGAAGACACAACACCCCCTTGACACTGCTGAGAAAAAAATGAATACTACCTAAATGCATACCATGCTTTTCAAAACTCCATTAAATTCCTCCATCCATATAATGCACACCCCAGAATGAAGTGATACCCATTTATCCATAATAGACACTCCTCAAGTCTATAGCAAACATGAGCAACACAATTAAGGAGACCCTGCAAACCAAACTAAATGCTTTATCAGTTCACTATGCATAATGCCTAGAAAACAAAATATTATTGAATTTTCCAGGTGTCCTTTCTGCCATAGGTCATAAACTATGTGGCTAGAATACATTCTGGCATACTTTCTGACTCAGTGACACACCTTTTTTTATCTTGTCGTATTTGATGTGCATAAAATACACGATAATGCTAAAGTTGGGTGATTTAGCAATGTGTGTTTTTGTAGTGAGTTTTCAAGCATTTTTATACCCTCCTAGGGGAGGCCTAAAAAAGTACACGTTAGAAACCTGCATTGTTTTTTCAATAAGAAAATGACAAGGTTTTTGAAAAAGACATTCAGGAGTGTTAAACAAATAAGAAAGCACCCCCTCCCCCGAGCCAATCCCTAGACAACCCAGGGCTCAAACAGCCAGCACCTGGCACTGTTTGCTTGCCATCCGCATGGAGATGCCTGGAGTCTCATTGGGGAAACACCACAGAGGCTCTACATCTGTGGTATAAAAGCTTATCTCCCCCAGCTTCCCAACCCAAGGAATGAGCGGGGGGGGGGGGGGGGCTGTGTCCACCTTCACTACAGATGCCAGTGGGACGTCTGCCGTCGATGCCGAGAAGAAACCCAGCTAAATAAAACCATACCCCTCCCTAAATTATAGCCCCCTCCTCTAAAGCTTATTAACTTGATGCCCCAAACTCCTGGTACCCATGGAAGAACACTGGGCCTATGGAAGGGGCACCAGGCTCTTTCACGCCCCCTGGTTATTGTGAGCACGGGTAATTTTTTTACTGCCTTTTGTACTGGTATAGTAGTCCCTTGCCGGCGTAAAACCAAGAACTTGCAATTGAGTCTAAAACTCTGACCTGTGCTGATTTCAAACAGGTGAAAAATGGAGGTGAGAAGGGTATTCTCATCAGCAGCATGTCCTTGCATTTGTGTAAGTAGGGTACCCTGCACCCCATTTTGGAGCACAGTACTGCCTCTAATCCCAGGTGTGATGCCTATATAAGAGTGATTGGTACATGTCTTTTTTAGTATTTTGGGGGGGGCAATAGAGTAGTGTCTGCAACTGTTCTGTGGCTCTGTGCAATCAACTCTCACCACAAAAGGTGGACCTGCCTTACCCACCCAAGTTACTGCCATGGCAGAGGGTGCTACATCTGCTTCAGGGATTTTTGTTAACTATTGCCAGGTAATTGATTTACCTAGTGCTGAATGAACCTTTATGTGTCCCCATGCACAAAAAAAAGGAAAACTAGTTAAAGTTCACACAGGTCCATATTTGCTTAGTGAAAAATATATCCCAGGTGGCCTGTTCATGAGCCAGGCCCTAGTACCTATATATGCCCAAATGAAAACCAGCTTCCAACATCTGAATTTAATGACTCCACATACTATAAACATGGGTTATCCATAATAAAAATAAAAAACAGTCTTTGAAGGATGCCTTTTCCTTTTCTAACACTCACAGTTTATTGGTTATAAATATATTGTGACATGTCTGCCTTTTTAAATTCAGAGTGACAGACAAAACACCTGCAAATGTTTTCTCTTTTCTATATATCTGTGATTCCAAGATATTCTCAGGGTCTCCTTTTTCATTTATACATGCACAGCTCATCTGTGGCTAAGCTAAGAAGCATAGTCATTCCATTACAAAATTCATATTATGCCATAAAGTATCATGGTCCCCTCGCATCATCAATCTATTCAATAGCTTTGCTGATAAAACTTCAGGATGAATTTATTACTACTGAGCGCATGAACCTAAAATTCATTTATGTTACTACAGAACTAAACAATCGTCAGGCTTCAAGCCTATAGCAAAAAGAATAGAAATTCATAAACAAAGAACACCACATATTACCTACTTATTTATTCCCTTTCAGAGACCCTTGTAAATTCTTTTCAGTTGTATCAGTGCTGGATAAGGTGGAGTACACAAAGGCCCTTTTTTATTAATTTTATGTATTCTCCATTTCAGACTGTTATCTCCTGTCCTTGGATGAAATGTTTTACGTGAATATACTTCATAGCTAGAATGTAAAATATTACATTTTTTATTTTCATTTTTGTGCCTTAAAATAATTAGTGTTTGGAGTTATTGTAAAGATGCTCACATTTCTATTTCTCACAGGGTGTACACGAACCATGATTCACATCATCTATTTGTAGTAGATGGCTAGAAAAATGTATTTTTATGTTGCTTTGTCCAGTTTGGGATGTATTCTCAATCCAAAAGCTGGCATCTACAATTGGCATACGTAGCCTAACCTGACCAGGGAACCTAGGGAACTGAGTCTGGGAGAGGGTAGATCTTATACTCTTGGCAATCAGGGATTAGGTCACTGTTGGCCCTGCTTTGTCTAATATGTTCAGATGAAGGCAACTTGAAATTAACCCACACAACACCTTGGTGCAAAACCTTCTAAATAAACTACCATGCTAGCTAAAGGGGACATGTTTGCACAAAACCACTCTACTTGGGGTGCTGGGCCCCAATATACACATCCCCCAAAGCAAAAGCTAAACAGGTAAACCAGCCATGCAAGTGTACGCAGCCGACTGGATCGGTGCTGGCAGTCTGAGAAAAAGTTAGGACAGTTCTGACAGACAAGTAAACAGCCCTTACAGTTGGACTGACTACACAGTACGGAAGAGAGAGGAATAATCTAGATCACATGCCTTAAACTCAAGACCCGGTGCTGGGTGGGGCCGTCCAAGCCATTTTATGTGGCCCTATGATTGGTACCAGGCAGCACCCCTTCTCGCTGGCCTGGTGACCCCAAATCTTCTAACATCAGCAGCATGTCCTTGCATTTGTGTACTGTGCTGCCAAGTGATGCACTGGTACCCTACACCCCACTGTGGACCACAGTAACACCTCTAATCCCAGGTGTGGTGCCTATAAAAGTGGTTGGTAAGCGCATTTTTAGTGTTTTGGGGGGAGTAGAGAGTAGTGTCTGCAACTGTCACTCTGTGCAACCAACTCTCACCACAAAAGGGGGACCTGTCTTACCCACCCAAGTTACTGCCATGGCAGAGGGTGCTACATCTGCTTCAAGAATTCTTGCAAAATATTGCCAGGTACAATGGTATAAAAATTATTGTAGTGTTGCCCCGGGCAAAATAAAATGAGCATAATAATTATGCATCTGTCCTGGGTAAAAGAATTCTGAATCTGTCCTGGATATTACAATTCAGTGCCAGCATTAACTGGCCCTTTGAAGGTAGACATCATGCTAGTGTGGCTCTTAGTGAAAATGAGTTTGACACCCCTGATCTTGATCTGTGCATACACTTACCTATTCATCACACATTAAACAAAAAACTAAATGTGCATTTTTTGGGATTGTACCTGTTAATCCTTGACCTTTCTGTAGCTCTAAACAGGTGGTCCTTGACTCATGGACCACTCTATTGATAATTCTTTCCTCTCTGATGTCTGAAATATTGTAAGGAGCACCTGGTTGTGGACGGTTTATGGTGAAATGATGGCACCTTGGTAATAAGACACCTTTTTATAGGTCATCTGTTGAGCCAGCTGATAATAATTTAAACTAAGTGAAACGATTGCTTTTCCACAGCTTTTTCAATCCTCCTGTGTTCAGTACTTTTTCCCTGTGTCATTTGGTTTGATTTCTTTGTATGTACGGATTAGGTGGGCTTTCATGTCAATAGCAACTTGGTATACATGGCGTGAAATATCGTGACGTGTACAATGCTAATTTCACCAACTATATGTTGGGTGAAAAAGCTCAAAACTTAGCTTCTGCAAAAATTCCAAATATTTTTTAAGATATAAGATAGTGCAAGTCCATAGACAGGTACCAAAAATGGTCTGAACCATAAAACAGACCTGGATGATAGAGGGCCAATAGATATTTTAAAATGAATGTACTGCACTTCTCTACTTCATTGTTATAGACTATTAATTTGCTCAATTCCAAATTAATTAAGCAGCTTGTGCCAGACAATACATATTGAAAACAATTGAAGAAACAAGCATCTTTTACATTTGTCTTGTATATTTGTCAAATGGTTTTCTTGACTTTTTCATCCCATTAAGCAGACAGAATTTGGCAAATTTCAAGTATTTTCCACTAAGTGTTCGAGATGATGTGCACACACCTTCCTATTAAGCATCCTCTTTGGAGCAATACTTGTAGGTTATTTGTAATAACAGCAATTTACATTCATAGGCAAATTAGAATGCAGTACATCCTGTGATCAATGTGCACGATTACACCCTGGTACATATTTATGAAGCTCGATTCTCTCAGCAGCTATGTTCATACAAATTGCACTCTATTTACATGGCGTATTGCTTTTCCTCTGGTTGTTTTATGGGAGTAAATTGACTTATATGTTAAAAGCTTAAACGTGATTAACAAAATCTATAAAAATGTAAATAGAGCATTTGTTCCAGAAATGATAAGCAACACAGTTTTATCAAATGACTACAGCGGTTGGTCTTGCAAGAGTTTACCAAAGAGTTGGCCCGTGAAAGCAGTGAACCAGATTTTTTCTGCAAAAGCTAAAATGGAAATTTCCAACTCAGATGCCTCATCTTAAGATTGAATCTGGGTCACGAAAACGTCTAAAAGAATTGTAGATGCTGACAAACAGATTTTTATCTACAACTTTATAAAATAATCATCCAAATTCATTAGAAAGTGGTCAGCTATCAGGAGGAATAAAAATACTTTCTGGGCATTAATAAAACATAATAATGGCAGATTCTGATGACATCACAAAGAAGCAATGAAACATACATCAGTTTTATAGTGTATGTGTAATACATTTTCTAGTAAAGAGAAAAAAATAAGTAGGCTTGTGGGAATGGGTGTAGTGCTATCAAGACCAGGTCACAAACCATGATCAGACTGTAGAGTTGGAGATGAAAGAACATGCAGAGAGTGAAGCAGATGAATGGGAACCTAAACTAAAATAATGATGCAAGAGAAAAAAAGATGAGCAGAGCATGAATGAGTGTGATATATTCAGGGGATACCATTGTAAAATGTTCTTAGATCAGCACACTGTGGCCATGAGTGTTGTCGTTCCTTCTTTATCACACATGTCAAACTCTGGAGAGCCAACCAGCACCATTTGGTCGCCAAGAGACTAGTTAACAATCCCACCCGGCAGCCAGATTGCAGCCTGGTGGCTGATGAGATTGCAGGATGGGGCTTTGATGTAAAACCCCACCCTTTGATGATGTAGTAGGAAAGTACTTTCCCCAGTGGTTGGAACTGTCAAGTGGGCTGAGCTGTCATCTCCCTCTACGCAGGATGACGTTAAGCTGGCTCAGCCCCCCAGTGATGAAAAGCGACTGCATGCCATAAAGGAAGGCAGAGAACCCTATCCCATCCCATCATGGAAAGTGGCATACTGCATTAAAGAGAACCAACCACATCTTTGGCTGGCCCTGGAGTCTAAGACTTCATGGCTGGCTGATGTGGAGTGGAAGTGGACCGAAAGCATCTCTGGAGTCTACCTCCCTACCAGGGGCATCCCAAAATGGCTGTTCAACCCCCCCCCCCGGTTACTGGATAAAACTTACCTGACTGCCGAGCCAACAGCACATGTGCGGGCCATTGCTGCACTTCGCTATACCTTTAGCTAGACGGCATACTTGGCTCAATTCGTCCTTTTACCGACAAGATCTCTCGTAGGAAAAGACAGGTAAGGAAAGCAGAATGGAGGCAAGCAGGCCAATTGGCAGCCGAACCTCCTCCAACAGGAGACGTAATTTATTGCAGGGTCCTGCTATTTCTTGTCCCCATCATACAGAGATCCATGTCTGATTTTGGCTTCCCAATTATTTGTAACTGTAGGGTTGTCCTGAAGCAGAATCCCATGGGAAGAATTTTTAACATTAATCTAAATTAATTTTTGACTAATGAGAGGGAAGCTTGTTGTTGTATGTAGTGCCATCTTTATCTCTTGTGCAGAGCTCTCGTCACTTATACCCTGTTGGGGGGCACTTTTTTTTTTAATTTTTTGAAAAGTAGAGAACTGGCAGTAGCTAGCCATGAAACAGTCATGTTTGGAACCAACATCTGACAATGTGGAAATGGTGGACAGGTAGGGAATGAAATCTTCATTC
The DNA here is from genome assembly GCA_027917425.1 of Gastrophryne carolinensis. NCBI lineage: Eukaryota > Metazoa > Chordata > Amphibia > Anura > Microhylidae > Gastrophryne > Gastrophryne carolinensis. The sequence continues at coordinate 144,905,619 of CM051236.1, forward strand.
TGGGTTTGGTAGGTGGCTAAGAGAAAAAATAGAGAAAAAAATATCATGCAGTGTTTGAATATGTGACAGTTTTTAAATATTCCTTAGACTAGTCTACAAAAAGCTTGCTGCCTCTTTAATTAAGCCTCATTGATTTTATCATATTTTTGTACATTATTACGGTACTGCCTTAGACCATTAAATTGTCTGAACAATGAGTTGCTGAATCCAGCAGCATTACCTATAACTTTAAGTTAAAAAAAGCTGGTAACTCTGTATAGTGCAATCTTTCATAATCCCTTTTCTACAGTTATAATGTAATCTCTAAAGTTATATACAGTTATAAGTTTGAGCTAGCAAATACAATAGCTGAAGGCTGCTTATTAAATTTACATTCATGTTAGTAAAATATATACTCTTAATATAATGTTTCCCTAAGTTCCAAAACAAAACCTCCAATTAAGCAGTATATATATATATATATATATATATATATATATATATATATATATATTATTTATTATTCATATTATAAATATTATTGTTACTGTATTTTGCCATATAAGACGCACTTATTTTTCCCCAAAAGTGGAGGGAAATGTCAGTGCGTCTTATTGGGCGAATGTAAAAAAAAAAAAAAAAAAAAACAACAACAAAAAGTAAACACATGTTTGTTACAGGCGCTCCAGTGTTGCTGGCCGGACTGCCTGCCACACTGCGGGAGGCAGAGATGCTCCTCTATCTTCTTCTGGCCTCCTGCAGTGTGGAAGCCCGGCCAGCAAGGCCTGGCCATGGAGGACTGCCACACTGCCTATGGGAATGGGAGGGGGGATGTCACACTGCCTATGTAAACTCCGAATCTTAAGTGCAGCTATTGTGAATATGGTTGAATATTAAACAAGGTAGATGGCAGGTGGAAGGTTTATAATATACCTCAAACAAAAAAATAGGAGTAGTAAGGGCTGCAAATCAGGGGGAAAAACCAGGGCAAACACCCTAGTGCCCCCCGATTTGCAGCCCTTACCACTCGTATTTTACAATCATTTTTTGGCCCCCAAATTCGGTTATCTATTTGCTTCAATGGGGTTCTGGTTCTAGTTCAGGTGGAGTCTGGGGACCTGAACTGGACTTTAGCGGCAAGTTCTGCTGAAGATTCTGAACATGAACTTCTACAGGCTTGCTCATCATTAATCATCACAAATCTTGTATTTGGCCCTCAGGGATTCTGGAATCTTGTATCTGGACTCATGCCCTCGTGTCCTTGCTGAGGCCACAGCACTTCCATTGCCCATGCTGTGTCTGTGTGTTGGGGTTGCAGCCCTTCCAGTGTCTTTTCCATTGTCTGCCCTTGGCCCATGGTCCTTTCCTGTCTATGCTATTGTCTGCACTGTGCCCAAAGCCTTCTATTGCCTACACTATAGTCCACTATAGTCTCCACTGGGTCCCAGTTCCACCATTGTCTGGACTAGGACCCAGTTCCGCCAATGTCGGCATTGGGTCCCAGATTCACCATTGTCTGCATTTTGGCCTCAACCATCCATTCTTGTCCTGTGTGCATCTGGCATCTGTACCCCTTCCCCAAGCCTGTGAACATCAAAGGCCTACCAAGTGCCTGTGTACCCGCCACCTTAAGGAGCGTTACTGAAGAACTGGGTTGGTCACAGGCTCTCTATCTCGTACCAGACCTTCCACACCCAGGGTGCTCAGTGGCTAGCCTCTTCGGTGGCACAGGTGGGTTGTCTGTCTTTTGTCCCTCTGTTCCAAGTCAGCTACCTAGTTCCCCTGTCCCCAGACAGTGACCATTTACAATGGCCTACAGGGAGGAATTGGCTGCCTGCCTGAAAGCCATCGCCCTGTCCTGAGTCCCGATCCCCAAACCAGGTAAATCCCAAACCACATTGAGTGCCCAGCCATTTAAATTGCCAGCCCCGCGCACCCACGCCTGGCCCTCTGATCAGCCCTGCCTGCCGTTCATGGTGGGTCACCACCGGTAGTAACTAAAAAAAAAACAATGCTGGCCCGTTCGCCCACCACTGTTGTGACTATCCTGGGTTTTTGTTCTTGCCCCCGGGCATCTCAATTTGGGATGCCATGCTGTGTGACCCCCCCGATTGCCATGTAAAACCCAACTCTTCCCAGCACTATGGCACATGCGCAGGCTCTCATCCAATCAGAGCTGTCTGCTGTCCATACGCCATTCACCCTTCTGCGATGCCAAGCAGCCTATGCACAACTATACAGATTGCCTAAATTAAAAATAACCCTACCTGCATCTATTGCATTTTCTCAGCCTTTAACATCCAAGATGGTAGCCCATGGAGCCTCAGGCAAGTGTCTTCTGACTATGCCGCTCTGCATTCTGGGATTGCTGTCCTTTTCCTGACCCCAGCTGTGCTCTGTCTGTGCAAAGCACAGCTATAACACATCCCTCTGTGCTTTTTCCACCGTCTCCTCACCTCAGTATGTGATGCTTCTGAGACAAGATGGCATCGCCCATATCCTGGAGTCCTGAAGAGAGTTGCAGCCCAGTGGGGGAAAGAATAAGAAGCAAGTGACTAAAAACTTAAAATATATTCATTTTAGATGCTGGGGAATAGTTTTTTTAGGGGTTTGGGCTTTTCATTAAATGATGCTGAAGGTCCAGTTTAAGGGAAAAAGAACACATATTTGCATAATATATTAGATTTATCCAAAAAGAACACTTGCCTTTCTTTCATCAGTATGGTTGAAATCCTAACTTTTTGTTGTAACTTTGGCATCAGGAACTTACCCTGCTCTCATTAGCACACCCTGCCTTGTCTCCACAAAGCTTAATCACCTCTCCTCTCACCACACCAACCATCCATGGATGCATAAAGCCATCAGATAAAACTATTTCTAATGATATGGGGCAACAGTCTCCCCAAGGCTGGATTATCCACAGGAAATACAAGAATAGTCTTAAGTAATCACCAAGCATTTGGATGTGGGAATGATGGTGATTGCAATAAAATATATGGTCCTAAAAAAGTCAATTAAAAATTTCAATCAATTGCTCAACGTGTATTTGCTTGAACATTTTAAAGTAGAGTAAATATTTGAAGTGTGTGCAATAAGTGAGGGGAGCTACACAGCACCATGGTTGTAATACGGCATGTAAAGTGAATGCAAGAGAAGTTTTGTTAAAGTGGACCAAAACCCAGGTTTTTGACTATACTGGGTTTTGGTCCTTCCCCCCGATCTCCCCCTATGTGAAACTCCCCATATCGCCGATGCCAACTCACCTCTTCCCGGTCCTATGGCACATTCACGACCACTCGTCCAATCAGCATGCTCGGAGTCACTGATGTCACGTTGTCTAAGCTTTTAAGCTCTGAGCGCGCTGGGGGCTGCATCCCCCACTTCCCTCTAACAAGGAGCGTGCCCGCGCCGGCCATTCACAAATGCCTGCTAGAAGAATAGCGGGCCGGGATGAGGCTCGCACATGTGCCGTTGCAACCGGGAAACAAGGTAAGTTTATGGGGCGACCTGTGGGGTTTCACACAGTGGGGCATCCCGATTTTGGATGCCCTGGGGGAAAGAAATTGATCGGCCTGGGAATCTTTTAGATTCTCAGGCCGATCAGCGAGGGTTTTGGGACACTTTAAACATACTAAGATGTTGGATGAACTGTACATAACTCTTGTTTTCCCTCCTCATATGTGGTATTAAAAAATTGCTCTGTAGAAATCTACTTTTATTATAGAGGGTGACCTGCTTAGGACCTGTTTGTCCATGGTCCATCTCTGACCCCACTCCATGCATGGTCTGTTTGTGGCCCATTAATACCAATGAAACAATTCTAATATTCTCCTTGCTGCTACAGTTCTCATCTTTGGCCCGTATTCATGAATGGATAGCGTCAGGTAGTGCCTTGTTAATGAGAGGTAGCGACGGGTGAACGCCGGACACGGCATGCAATTACACATTTATCAAGCAGAATCTGTTGAGCGACTGGGATAACGCCATGTAGCGTCCGATTCATCATTTACACAGCCTCAGCGCCGGCGTTCAGCCTTGCACAGCGCCAGGTATGACCTCTCGCTACCTGTCACTCTCCCATACATTTCAATGGACAATCCTTTCCTTCTCTTTAAACAGGGTTTTTGTTTTTTTTTTATTTTATTTTTTTAAATCTCAAATAATGTTGTGACCTCTTCTGGCATCGAAAAAGCCTTTTTTTTCCAAATATTTTTCATGTTTTATATATTTCTGCAGAAATGACATTACAGGTCTGGCATTAATGTGTTCATGTTACAATGTTAGTACAATGTAATTCCATATGTTTTCACTTTGTTACTAGTGGATACATTCTGAAAAACAGACTTTCAAAACACAGCCTCTGGCGCTCTGGTCTTCAGAGAAGCATTTTCAGCGCCGGAGTTTTGTGAGGATGTTTGTTTAATGAATATGGTGTGAGTCGGTCGCTATGAGCAGTCGCTAACATGCGCTCCCATACAGCGCTGTACTGCTCATATAGCGACTCCTCACAATGTATTCATCATTACTGCACAGCGACTGAGTCGCTATGAACTAGCCGAGCACAGTGACTACTAGCGGGCACTTTGAAATGCCGCTCACTAACGCTCATCTGTCGCGTCCTGGCGTTAGTGATGAATCAGCCTGCCCGTTGGTACTTACAAAGATAAGTAACATTCATTTCCTGGTTACCACCTTCTATGCAGAGATCTTTAGCTTTTCTTATCACTTCCTTTAGCAGCTAGAGCTAGAGCTTCAAATGACCAATCTTTAACAAGTTAGATTTTTTTTGCACTTTGTCTGTTTCCTTTTACTCTGCCTTTTTCCATTTGAGAATTATAAAATATTATTTTGACAATTTGAAAATTAGTGAAAAAGCTGTGAGAGTTCACAGCCGGAGCTGCGGTAATGAGCGAAAATGAGAAAAAGCAAAATCTATTATTTTTTTCAAAAATCAGAACCCCTTGTTTGTGTCTGATAGGAATCTCTTTCTGGAACGCTGCTCTAAATAATAAATTAGTAAATGCTCCAGCATTTTGTTGCCAGTGGTGAATCACAATGACATATATGCAAGGTAATGCCAGTGACTTGATATTTCACTGTACAAAAATGCTGAAGATGTTGCTAATCAGTTTTTAGCAAGAATATGGCACCAAGCAATTTACCCGATCTACAGTATTACACATTGCACGCAAAATTAGGGGAATAAGGGGAATTTCAGTCTCTTCTTGCCGCATTAAAGTCAGCAGGCTAATTCATTATTAGCAGCAGGTAGCGACAGATGAGCGTCTGTAGCAGGCATTTCAGAGCGCCCGCTAGTAGTCGCTGTGCTCGGCCGTGGTTCGCTAGTTCAGAGCGACTCAGTCGCTGTGCAGCATTGATGAATACGTTGTGGGGAGTTGCTATATGACCAGTACAGCGCTGTATGGGAGCGAATGTTAGCAACTGGTCAGTGCGACCGACTCACCAGATTTTGCTTCATAAATGTTTCATTGCGTGCTGTGTCCGGTGTTCACCTGATGCTACTTGATGCTACCTGTCATTTACAAGGCACTACCTGACGCTATCCCTTCATGAATAAGGCCCTTGGCCTCTTCATTCCCAACCCCCCAATTTGGAATGCCTCTCCTCTTCAATGCCCCTAGAAACCCCAAGAATTAGACAGGAATACTCACCTGTACTGTGTCGGTCATGTCTCCAGGCCGAGTTCTGGTCTCTGGGCTTTTTCCTAAAGGTTCATTGATAATTTCCTTTCCTCTTACATCAACCTCTGGCTGATTTCTCTCCCAGAGAGTTAATATTACCACTGAGTTGCAATAAATAGGTGCTTCTGCTATGTGAATGGAGCTATCCAGACCCCTGGAGCCTGAGATCATGTCTGGTCTAGGGGGCAAACTTTGGTGGCCTCGTACCTTGTACAGCAGAAATACAGGAAATGAAGGAGAGGCTCTGACTTTCTATACCTATTTATACCTAATTTTAATATTACAGCAAGTGATCCCAATAGTCTATTGCAGCTGCCTATGATAACCAGGAAATAATTATTTTTGTCCTCCTAATGACCCCCCTCACCAGTCCTACCCATCATACATATATTATGCAGAGATGGTTATTGAAAATCAAAATAACTACACAAATTTACAGTTCCAACTGGAATTAACCTTAAAGTGGACCAACAGTCAAAATGACAAACCAGACAACACAACAAACGGTGCTCATATGCATCCCTCCCCAGGGATAATTTACGTTTTTCTAACTCCTACTATGGTAAATGGCGACTCATGTATCTGCAGGCCACATGCAAACAGGAAGTGCTGCTGGGTTTTCTGTTACTGTGTACTGTCAGTTGAATCCAGACAGCGGCATGGCTGAGATTCTGGGAAAGGAACATCTAAAATGGCCGCTATCACTAGAAAATCTGTGAGGAGGTGTTTCAGATTTGAGCGGATGAAAGGGCAAATGTAAGTGCTGATAATGATTCAGTATAATGCATGCAGATGGGGCAAGTGAGTTTGGGGGAGTTTTTTTCCAACTGTGCCAGGCTGTTTAAGATTCGCTTTTCCTTTTATGTCTTTTTACTCCACCGATTTCTACTGTACATCTGTACTCAACCCAGACCACTTCCAGCAGCCACTCTCCTGTTTTCTCCAGAAATGTCTTAATCTGCATTCACCCATTTCAGATATGCACTTAAATTTCAATCTTGCAACTATTCCACTTTTCCATCATCACTTTTTAAAGTCAAAGCTCTTTTTATTATTTATAACATACCCTCTATTTGCAGTGCTGCACCCCTCCCCACCTTTTACAACTCTCCACCCCTGCACATCTTCACACCTTAACACATCTGGGCTTTCTTTCTTTACAACTGCATTTCCTCTTACCACTTCTTTCTACTACTGAACCCCTTCCGCCCCATTTCCACCTCTCTGCTCAGTCTTCCCACCTTCTTACTACCTTCATATACCTTCTCTTCAGTGCAGTGCTCTGTGTCTTGGCCAGTCTATTACTTTTGGACCCCATCCTAGATGTCCTCTCCCTCTTTCCACAGTGGCATCTCATATCCACCACACACCTCACCTCAACATCACAGAACCAAACTATATAAGGGTTAAAATAAATGCAGTCACCATAAAGTTAAGGTAAGCCCTTCCTGGAAACTCTGTGCAAGGTAGGGTTCATTTCTACAAGAACCCTAACTAGTGACCCATGGCCACCATCAGGACAGCTCGAGAGGTTTAAACATACTAGTTTATATTGTGAAACAACCTAATTAAGACTGGTCTTGCATAACCTCTATATACCTGAATGGTGGGTCCCAAGAATGATTTCTTCTTTTGGGCACAAGGTACTCCATTTGGACACTGACCATAATCCACCTACTGACACTGCTTGCGAGCTCCAAATTGAGGAGATATCATTTTCTCCTCCTCTTCTATAAGACAGGGTGCCAGGAAACCGCTGCATGCTGCAGTGGTGCATACGTCCTATTGGAGGAAGTGTTGCCTGTCCCTCGTTCAGTGAAGTTCTGATAGGAAATGCAGGGCTTATTCATGGTGTGAGGTGATACATTAGGTTAGTGATTTAGGTGTACTTGTGGACCTTCCTTGACACAACTAAAAGTTACGGTTTTAGGCTCCCTTTAATATTTAAGTCAATTACACATCACAAAAAGCAAAACCACAAGGTATCTGATGGAGGTTGGGCATGATACAATTACTCTACTTGTGAGGCAACAGCATATTTTATATGAATTCATTTCAGTTTAATAAAATACGCATATTGCTCATAAAAATAACGCTCTGGGTATTCATATTGGAATCAACTCCAAGGCTTTTTCATTCAGTGGACATTTTTAGAATCAACCATGATTACCATGTACAATGTTCAAATAATAAATGTTTTTTGTATTCATTAAGAATTATTTATGCAGAGATATTGCTAACATCTTTGGCCTCCTCCAGGCATGGAAGTCAGAGCATTTTAGGAGAAATAAGGATGAAGAATATACGTAAAAGAGAAGAGAATATTTCTTGCCTGCAGCCGTTGGAAGTTCTGGACCCTCGTCTCCCTGCAAAATATTATTGTAACAGGATAACAAGGCAGCATATGAATATTTCATTCACCATGCCTAATTCTGCTGTTTTAGGCATGCAAACACATAAACACTACATGCCCAGAGATAACGGAGGAATCATTTAATGCTGAAACTCCTGGTAAATATTTGATCTTATTTGTGCCTTAGGTTAAAAAAGAAGATAAGATACTAGTTAATTAATATTTGATATCCTAAATTCTACTTAATGCTAAGATTCTAGTGATCTGAAACATAACATTTTAAGTTTTTTTGGTTTTTCGCTTAGAAAAAGTAGATTTAAACATTAGGCTTTGCAATGGTAGGTACAATACACAATCATGGTAACAGATGTATAAACTACAGTTTCTTTCTTGAAGAGGGCTGTGGGGATATCCAAAATTTAGATACCCCACAAAGAGTAGGACATCTACATCAACTCTAGTCCTGTGGTTGCACCTCTTTAAACAGCAGTTTGTTGGCAACTCAACATCACGCAAGACGCCACACTAAACTACGCAGCCTATAAAGGCACTACAAAGACCTTGACACATTGGAACAATAGAACAGTCTCCTGCAACGACTCACATCAAAGAACTTAAAATTGTCAAAGAAAAACTGTCTTTTGCTTTTTACTTTTACTTGTGTCTGTCATAAGATGGTGGTTTCTTTGTGGGGCAGGTGATTGGCTGGCAGCCCGCATATGCATCATGGGTTCGCCAGAAATGTGAGTTTATGGGAGATCTGTGGGATTTCACACAGCGAGGTATCACAATAGATGATGCAAGACGGCAGAGAAAACCCAGAATAGTGAAAATCCCTGGTTTTGTTACTGATGTTAGCAATGGAAGAGAGATAGGGTAGTCTAGATGTAATTTTGTGGGGTCCCTTTTTTGCAATGGCTTATAGTACGAGCACTACTTGCTTAATGTCTTTTATCATTCCTTAATGAAGTCCTACACCCTGCAGGGGGGCACAGGCCTCAACTTGTGTCTGGATGGGGCATCCTGCTTGGTGATGCCCCCCTCTGCACATAGCCTCCTGAAGTCCCTCACCCCAAATATTTAGATCTTCCGGAATGGCTTCCATCCGTGGCTAACCCTGGACTGCTAGCAGACAATTGCTATGGCCCCACTGGAGACAGCACTTGGCCACCAGTTGCCACGTGGATCTGAAACTTGTAAGAGGAGAGTGGAAGAGTTGAGTTCTGGGGTTCATGGGCTTGCATTGTATTAATTCCCACAAGTATTTAAAGGGGCAAATGCCTTTATCAGGCCTCCCTGCAGATTTCCAACATTTTTCCAAAATCTTGGGCCAGATTCTGACCCAAGATCCAATGCATTTTCCCATGCTTCACTTTTAAAAGGGAGTTGTGTCTAAAAGGTGCTACTAATCCTAATCAAAACACAGTTTCAGGGTGCGCTTTTTAATATGCCCGGAGTTCTTCTTTAACATATAATTTTCATACCTTAGTACATTTGTTTCAATATTCCAAATATAAATCTATAATCATACTTAGTTTTACCGGAGATGTAAGCATTAATTATAAATCATCAGCTAAGGGAAATATTATCTGATTAATAGCTGTTAACCTGATAAGGGATTGAAGGCGAGCACGCCATTGAAGTGCTTTGTACTCTAAATGAGGCAATCACGTTCCTTACCTGCTCTATGAATTAAATAAACATGTTCATCAAGATTTGACTTTGGAAAAAGTATTCAGTTCACAGTAAACAACTGTAAAATAAATGACAGCGCTGATTAATTATCAGAGGCTCTGCTGCTGCTCATTAAAACATTACAATGACAGTTCGGAGATTAAAATTAAACTCATTCCAGTCTTTTTATTACCAGTTTTAATGAAGTTCTGTTCTGCTAAAAACAGACTATGAAACCTAAGTGCAGATTGGGGATTATGGAAAGCAGACCAGAATTTGTACAATATCGATTTTTCACCAGAATTGCCATCTCAGTCCAGAAATTTGGAATTCACTGCAGAGGAAATTATTTCGTTTAAGATTTGAAGTCAGTTTTAAGCCAATTACTCCACCAATGTTACAGCTTTAACCCTTTAAGTGCCAGCCTACCTGGAGTTTTTGTCACCCTTTGTTGCCAGACCAATTTGCACTATTTTGCGCTCCCCATGTTCAAATGTGATTTTTGAAGGGATTTCCAGGGATTTACCAGGAAAATGATATATTGTTTTTTTCAGCAGAGTCTGGGCTTTAACATGAAATGTCTTGTTTGTCATTTTTTAGGTGTATTCTCAATATTTTTGGGTGAAATATGTGCAAAAAAAAAAAATCAGTTTTTTTACAATTTGTAGTGTTTTTTTGTAATAAAAAATGTAAGTTTGTCAATAAAATCGTATTGGTTGTGAAATCCCAATTTCTACCGGTTACAGCAGTACTACATATATATAGGCAGACACCCTTTCCTGCCCAGGAGACTCCCCCAAACTGAAACAGCACTTTAGGGGATTTACAGAAAAAATACAACTGTGATATGCGCTATGCGCACCTTGCATTTTTTCCAGAAAAACAACCCCTTACATTTGAAATACCCCCAATAAACTACTGGAAGTACACACCTCAAGCTTTCTAGGTGTACCAGGCTTGTTGATGTGGCCATAGTTTTCTGGAAGTAATCCCTCAATGTATTATTTGGTTGCAAAGAGTTTCCCTAAAAAAAGGATAAAAAAGCAGAATCAAAGCCACATTTCCCTAAAAAAACTATTTACAAACAAGAAAAAACAAGTTTAATCTGAAAAAGCAACATCCCCCGAACAGAACGATACCCAACATGCATAGCTACTGTCAATGGAAGAGTTGCCAAACACCCCAAAGTAAAGCATGTGCGTAACGATAATTTTACTTGAAAATTTCAGCTCTGCAGACAAAGTGCGCACCTTGCGATTTTTCAACCAAAACAACCCTTTACATTTGGAATATCCCCCATAAACCATATATTCCCTGAAAGTACACATGTTAAGCTTTCTAAGCGTACCCAGCTTGTTGTAGTGGGCTCATCTTTCTGGAATTAATCCCTCAAAGAATTCTTTGTTTGCGCAGGGTTTCCCTAAAAAATGTATAAAAAAGCTGAATAAAAAACACCTTTTCCTAAAATATAAATATGCAAACAAGAAAAAACAAGCTAAGTCTGAAAGCGCAAGGTCTCCCGAACAGAACAATACCCAACATGCACAGGTACTATTAACCCTTTTTAATTGACAGCCTACTTGAGATTTTGTCACCCTCTGTTGACAGGTCATTTTTCTCCATTTTGCGCCATGTTTTGCAACATTTTTGCTGGAATTTTCAGGAAAATATATATATATTTTTTTTTTTGCAGCAGAGTTTAGGCTTTAACTTGAAATGTCTTGTTTGTAAATTTTATTCAGTTTTTTACAATATTATTATTAAGTTAAAAAAAATAAATAAATACAATTTTTTTAGAAAATTGACTCCTTTATTTTAAATAAAAAATGTATTTTATTAAAGAAAATCATATTGCACGTGAAAGCCCCATTTCTACTGATTAGAACGGTACCACATATTTATCGGTAGCCCCCCGTTCCTGCCCAGGAGACCCCCCTAACTGAAACAAGTACTTTATAACATTTACAAATAAAATACAACTACCATCCACACTACAAAGGGTTAAATTGAGAAAAAAAATGACATAGAGTCCCCCCTCCCAGGGTGGGGGGGCCCTTTTTTGGGGGATTTTTAAGGGTTAAAAACCCTTAAAAATCCAAAATAAATGACATGAGGTCCCCCTTACCCAAAGTAACCAGCCCAGGACCAGCTATGCAGGGCTTGTAGAAACAGGGCGCAGGGGCCAGCTTTTGTGGCCCCTGGCCCTGCAGGCTACAAGCCCGCATAGCCCGTGGCCACGGGCTATTCTGCCCCCCCCTGGGCTTTGGGGAGGCAGGTAATGGGGGTGCCGGGGGTTAATGGCAAGTCACCCGCTAGTCACAGGTGACATGCCATCCCCCCAGCCTTGAGAACTGGTATAGGGATCTCTTGGACCCCTTACCAGTTCACAAGGGGTTAAGTGTAAAAAAAAACACACCACACACAGAGAAAAAATATTTTATTATTTTGTTTTTTTAATACTTACCTCCCATCCATCCTGGAGCACTGTGTCCCTCGGCAATCACTGGCTTCTGCTCACCTGCTGGAAGCCTTTTATAGCTGCTGGGCAAAAGAACATAAGGGCTTAATTAAAAAAAAAAATGACATAGGGTCCCCCCTCCCGGGGGGGGGGGGGGGGGGCATTTTTGGGGGAATTTTAAGGGTTAAAAACCCTTAAAAATCCCCAAAAAATGAAATGGGGTCCCCCTTACCCAGCATTACCAGCCCGGGACCAGCTATGGGAGCTGGTAGGAACAGAGTGGGGGGGGGCGGCTTTTGTGGCCCCCCACCCTGCAGCCTACAAGCCCACATAGCCTATGTGGGCCCGGGCTCTTCTGCCCCCCCCCCCCCCACCGGGCTTTGGGGAGGCAGGTTATAGGGGGTGCCGGGGGTTAATGGCAAGTCACCTGCGGCTAGCAGGTGACTTGCCAGCCCCCAGCCATGTGAACTGGTATAAGGGGTCACAAGGGGTTAACAGTAAAAAAAATACACACTGACACATAAGAAAAAATGACTTTTATTAAAAAATAAAAAGTTTTTTTACTTTACTAACCTCCGATCGTCAGCTCCTTTGTCCCTCGATGTGATGACAAATGCGATCATGCTGGCTGCAGTAGCAGAGGGGCAGGTGATGATCTGATCACATAATGTGATCACCTGCCCCTCTGCTCCTGTGGGCAGCATGATCGCATCTGAAAGAACAGCAGGGAGCCAGGACGACACCCGGTGAGTGACGTCATTGCTTAACCGCAAGATGGCAGCGCCCGTCGGGAGAGGAGGGGGAGAGCCACGGGGGATCGGATGGCACCAAATTATAGAGGAGATCCGGCTGGATCCAACGAGGGGTCAGGTGAGTATTTTATTTTTTTTGCCCGCTAGCAGGGGTAAATGCCAGGCACGTGAATTTTTCGTGGCTGGCACTTAAGTGGAGAAGAAGCAACCATGTAAATTTTACGAGGCTGGCATTTAAAGGGTTAAAGAGGACCTACAATCTAAATAAAAATCAATGGCTAAGTCAATGGCTTATCATAGTGTAAAAAGGAGGATCCGTACATACATACAAATGTTTAGTACTCATCATTATACTATATATGAAGTCTTTTTAGTTAAAGGGACAGTCCAGACAAAAAAAAAAAAGGAAAAACATTAGCACTCACATTTTCTCTGCCATAGCCTTTCAGTCCAAGTCTCATTGAACAAAACTTACTAGGACCCGAAAACAGCATACAGGTCCTTAATCCTATTCAACGAATAGGTCATTGTGACTTACCATGCCTACTCCATTCACTGAAATGGAGGGGATGTGCTGTATGGGAGCGAACGGTAGCGCCAGCTCAGTGCGACCGACTCACACCACATTCATAAAAAAAAGAACCGCCTCAAATGCCACTCAAAATCAGGTTGTTCTAGCCCATAGCGCCAGAAACTGTGTGATTAAAGTCTGTTTTTTAACCCTTTAAGTGCCAGCCTACCTGGAGTTTTTGTCACACTCTGTTGCCAGACCATTTTGCACTATTTTGCGCTCCCCATGTTCAAATGTGATTTTTGAAGGGATTTCCAGGGATTTCCCAGGAAAATGATATATTGTTTTTTTCAGCAGAGTCTGGGCTTTAACATGAAATGTCTTGTTTGTCATTTGTTAGGTGTATTCTTAATATTTTTGGGTGAAATATGTGCAAAAAAAAAAAAAAATTTTTACATATTGTAGTTTTTTTTGGAATAAAAAATGTAAGTTTGTCAATAAAATCTTATTGCGTGTGAAATCCCAATTTCTCCCGGTTACAGCAGTACCACATATGTATTGGTAGACACCCTTTCCTGCCCAGGAGACTCCCCCAAACTGAAACAGCGCTTTAGGAGATTTTCAGATAAAATACAACTATGCTATGCAATATGCGCACCTTGCGGTTTTTCCAGAAAAACAACCCTTTACATTTGAAATACCCCCCAACAAACTATATATTCTCTGGAAGTACACACCTCAGGCTTTCTAGGCGTACCAGGCTTGTGGATGTGGCCATAGTTTTCTGGAAGTAATCCCTCAACGTAATCTTTGGTTGCAAAGAGTTTCCCTAAAAAAAGGATAAAAAAGCAGAATCAAAGCCACATTTTCCTAAAAAAACTATATACAAACAAGAAAAAACAAGTTTAATCTGAAAACGCAACATCCCCCGAACAGAACAACACCCAACATGCATAGGTTCTGTCAAGGGAAGAGTTGCCAAACACCCCAAAGTAAAGCATGCGCATAACGGTAATTTTACTTGAAAATTTCAGCTCTGCAGACAAAGTGCGCACCTTGCGATTTTTCAACCAAAACAACCCTTTACATTTGGAATATCCCCCATAAACCATATATTCCCTGAAAGTACACACGTTAAGCTTTTTAAGGGTACCCAGCTTGTTGTAGTGGGCTCATCTTTCTGGAATTAATTCCTCAAAGAATTCTTTGGTTGCGCAGGGTTTCCCTAAAAAATTTATAAAAAAGCTGAATAAAAAACACCTTTTCCTAAAATATAAATATGCAAACCAGAAAAAACAAGCTAAGTCTGAAAGCGCAAGGTCCCCCGAACAGAACAATACCCAACATGCATAGGTACTATTAACCCTTTTAATTGCCAGCCTACTTGAGATTTTGTCACCCTCTGTTGACAGGCCATTTTCCCCATTTTGCGTCATGTTTTGCGACATGTTTTGCGCCATTTTTGCTGTAACTTTCAGAAAAATTATATATATTTTTTTGCAGCAGAGTTTAGACTTTAACATGAAATGTCTTGTTTGTAATTTTTTTTTTTTTTTTTACAATATTATTAAGTGAAAAAAAAAATAAATAAATAAAAAAAATTTTTTAGAAAATTGACTCCTTTATTTTAAATAAAAAATGTATTTTATTAAGGAAAATCATATTGCATGTGAAAGCCCCATTTCTACCGATTAGAACGGTACCACATATTTATCGGTAGCCCCCCGTTCCTGCCCAGGAGACCCCCCTAACTGAAACAAGTATTTTATAACATTCACAAAAAAAATACAAAAACCATCCACACTACAAAGGGTTAAATCGGGAAAAAAAATGACATAGGGTCCCCCCTCCCAGGGGAGGGAGACACCATTTTTTTTTTGATTTTTAAGGGTTAAAAACCCTTAAAAATAAAAAAAAAAATTTTACCCAAAGTAACCAGCCCGGGACCAGCTATGGGGGCTTGTAGGCACAGAGTGGGGGGGCCAGCTTTTGTGGCCCCCCCACCCTGCAGCCTACGAGCCCACATAGCCCATGTGGGCCCGGGCTCTTCTGCCCCCCCCTGGCCTTTGGGGAGGCAGGTAATGGGGGTGCCGGGGGTTAATGGCAAGCCACCCGCTAGCGCAGGTGGCTTGCCATCCCCCCAGCCTTGTGAACTGGTATAGGGGTCATGGACCCCTTACCAGTTCACAAGGGGTTAAAAGTAAATAATGACACAGACACACATAAAGAAAAAAATATTTTATTAATTTTTATTTTTTTTTTACACTGTACTCACCTCCCATCCATCCTGGAGCACTCTGTCCCTCGGCGATCACTGGCTTCTGCTCACTTGCTAGAAGCCTTTTATAGCTGCTGGATGACAGATTACAAAGGGTTAATCAAAAAAAAAAATGACATAGGGTCCCCCCTCCCAGGGGGGGCGGACCCCATTTTTTTTTGATTTTTAAGGGTTAAAAACCCTTAAAAATCAAAAAAAAAATTGACGTGGGGTCCCCCTTACCCACAGTAACCAGCCCGGGACCAGCTATGGGGGCTTGTAGGCACAGAGTGGGGGGGCCAGCTTTTGTGGCCCCCCCACCCTGCAGCCTACGAGCCCACATAGCCCATGTGGGCCCGGGCTCTTCTGCCCCCCCCCTGGCCTTTGGGGAGGCAGGTAATGGGGGTGCCAGGGGTTAATGGCAAGCCACCCGCTAGCGCAGGTGGCTTGCCATCCCCCCAGCCTTGTGAACTGGTATAGGGGTCATGGACCCCTTACCAGTTCACAAGGGGTTAATAGTAAAAAAATGACACACACACAGAGAAAAAAAATCTTTATTTTTCTTTTTTTACACCATACTCACCTCCGATCCGACGTCCCTCGCCGCTGTCCCGCGCCGATCACCTCGCTGACAGATGCCGGTGGTGATCGGCGCAGGGCGGGTGACAGGTGAGGGGGCTCCGATCGGAGCCTCCTCACCTGACATCCGCCCTGCTCCGATCACCACCGGCATCTGACAGATGCCGGAGCTCGGAGGGGGTATAGGAGGAGCGGGATGACGTCATCCCGCTCCTCCCACAATGGGCGGGGCTAAGCGGCGCCGGCCATCGCCGCCATTACAAGAGGTGAGGACCCGGAAGAGGGTCCTCACCTGAAGACTGCGCAGCCCAGGGGGGGGATCGGACCCCCCCCTGGTGAAGAGGAGACCCGGACAGAAGGCTCGGGCGCGGAGGTGAGTAAATGACAGTTTTATTATTTTTTTTTTTTACAGCGGCGATCAGCGCTGGAAACGGGGGGGGGGGCGGCTGGTTTCGGGCCCCCCCCTGAAGACGGAGGACGACGGGGGGGTGATCGGATGCCCCCCCAAGGAAGAGGGGACCCCAGGCTTCACAGGGATACCGGAGGTAAGTGATTTTTTTTTTCTATTTTTTAACTGTTTGGGGGAAATGCCAGGCACGTAGTTTCTACGTGCTTGGCACTTAACGGTAGGAGAAGCAACCACGTAGAAACTACGTGCTTGGCATTTAAAGGGTTAACATGTATCCACTAGTAACAAAGCGAAAACATATGGAATTACATTGTTATTACATTGTAACATGAAAATATTATTAATCAAAAAGGTTTTCAAAAATGTCATTTTCTAGGCCAGGATACATAAAAAAGAAAATTGGTATCAGGAAAGGGATTTAAGGATCTACCATAGAAAAGTATTGGAGACCGCCAGGTAATATGTAATAAGCAAGGCTGAACGCTGGCGCTGTACGCTGAGCCTGGGATAATGATGAATTGTATGCTACATGGCCTTGTTCCAGTAGCTCACCAGATTTGGCTTTATAAATGTGGAATTGCGTGCCATCTCCGGCGTTCACCTGCCGCTATGCCTTCATGAATAAGGCCCTAATAAGGTTATACTAAAGGCAAGTCTGATTGTTGCCTCATTGTCTCTGGCTACACGTCACAAATTTCAATCCGGCTTCAGAAAGTCCCTGTAGTTCCTAAATTATATGTAAAAGTAGAGCATAAAAAATGTAGAGAAACATTGAGGAGAAACAGTGGGTGTGGCAACAGCGATGTGATGTAAGCACACTGTGTGCTTTACGTTATCATTGTGTGTGCCTGAGACTGCTCTATATCATAGTAAAAAAATAAGTGTATTGTTGTGCCTTTAGTTATGAATGCCAGCACACAGTGTGATCAGAAGAGGGGGTGAGAGATGCTGCAGGAGATCAGGGAGGAGGGCAGGGTTTCATAGCTGCAGTGAGAGGCGGGGGTGTTTCCGTTCTTAGTCCCTCAAAGGTTGATTGGTGGACCACAAGGGGGGGCCGGGGGGGAAACCAGAATGAGGAAGTGATTTTACTCACTAAAGAGGCACACAGGAGAGGAAGGACAGTGCTGGAGCCACTCAACCTACTTTTTTTTCACTTTAATGATTTATTTTATTTCTAGCAGAATGCAGTGGTCATGCAGGTATGATCTAAAGGGCCCTCATGGACACACTATATTTATGGTCAGTTTGCATTACTGTAGAAAACAATCACTGGGGTATATATAGCAGTATATTTGATATCACATATTTATGTTTCTTAATCATAATATATTTTGAGCATATATTGCATGCAGAGTTTCCACGTTAAAGCATTATACCAATGCTAACCCAAATTTTGGGGCAATTCATGTGTGTTGGGGGCTTTTTTATTATTAGTACCTTTTGTAGACCTGGTTTTGTATTACTATACACAGGTATCGTTATGCAGTCGGTGGTCTCCCCTTGGTGGGGTATATGTTGTCTTTGTGTAAATACTGTGTAAATACTGTATATGGTACTTTAGTTTTTTAGATGTCCTATGGATGTGTATATCTGTAAATAAAGATTTTTGTTCAATGTTTCCATTACCATTTTGTTGTGCTACCCCTCTATGTTCTGGCCCACAAAGTCTAGAGCACAGCATATTGCCAAACTAATCTTACTGACATCTAACAATCATCAGCAAAATCTGCTGTCTCTGAACAAAAAGTGGGACAGGCTTCCATCAAGCACTCACATCAATCATTTTTTCCTTTGCCCCTCGCCCCCCCCCCCCACCCTTTCTTGGAATTACTTGAACCAGTGGGGACACGTCATGGGGTGGGGGACAGACACTGTAGGATGTCAATAAACCTCTAGAAGGAGGTGCATGGTCACAGGATATTCAGCAATGGAGTATGTGGATCCTAGTCTGATGTGGCTCCTGACTTGCAGTGGGGAAAGTTAGAGGGGTAAATAGAATTAACATATAATGGTAGTTAGGGGCACAGAAAGGATGGAAAATTGCAAGAACTGTGGTATAGGAGGGGTGCATTGACATTAGTGGCTTGGAGGAACCCTGGATGAAATGTTCAGCACAATAATTTGGTAAAATTGTCTTAGCATTGGTGGGAGCTTAAACGGGTTGAGTATTGGGAACACAATTAAGATGTGGGTTTGATGAGGGAGGGATGTAAATAAGGGATCCATATATTCAGAGAGGTACTATAAGCAGATCAGCATGTGTATTGCTGTGGATGAATATAGGGGAGTGGTGGAAGGACACAAGTGGAGTTTGGGGAGACAATGGGTATCCTGATTGTTGCTGAATATTTTCATTGTGCTATTTGAAATGAAAACATTCTTGAACCTATTGAATGTGGCGCGTGACCAGGTTTCAAATCATTTTAGTGGCCCACGCTCTTCAAAAGGTTGAGCACCCCTGGTCTATGGTATACACACCTCATATATATTAGAGCTCATCAAATTACAGTTTCAGCCTATTTGCTCCTTTCAACTCTTACTTCATGTTTTCCTAGAAAGGTTATTAAAGGAAAAATGGAAGAGATTATATTTAATGTGCACATCCTCTGATCTTAAATTATGTCATGTTAACAAGCTTAGTCATGTAGTAATTTAGGCTTGAAAGAGGTACAGTATATATCCATCAAGCGTAACTAAAGAAATTGGAAACATAGCAGCTAAGTGGAGCTAGGGAAAGGCAAAAACACCATCCAAGGTATCCAGTTTACTTTAATGTGCGCCTTTGTATATATAAAGAACTAATCTGAGCATTAAGAAATCAGACCACAGGCGGCTATTGAACTTTTTCCTTTCCTCTAAAAGAGACACATTTTGTAGACCACATTGTCTGGTGGGATCCCAATAATAAGAGATTGAAAAATAAGATATCATCTAAACTAGGCTGAGGTCAACATATACATTCTATTTAAAAAGTTATCCATTAAAAACATGAAGAGTTTTGTGATTCCTGGGGGAGTTCTTTGGCTCAACTGGCTAACATTCAGTAAAATTCTGACAATGCTCCACCTCAACCTTAAAGGAGAAATACTGTGAAAAAATTCCATGGCTAAAAATCCATATAAATACGCTGGATGGCGGGAGGAGAGGTCACTTATCCACCCGGCATCAAGGAATATTCAACCAGGCTTGTTGCTTTCTTTCAATGGAAGGAAGAGGAATAGGTTCTGTCCCCAAATACACTCAGAAACCTGTCACTCATGGATTTTATCTCTACCAGGAGAAGAAAACTTCAATCTTGGTGGGAGATGTATTCAGTTTATTATTGACTTGCACCTTATGTCTTTTGGGAATTATGTAGAAGACATTTAAGGGTATCTCAAAATCTTTGATTAAATGTATTCTATTTGATGCTTCTTTCTTGGCTTCAATTTCTGGGTTATGGCTGAGCAGAGAAGGGCACGTCATGATGCAGTCAAGTCATGTGCACGCATTGCCGTGGTCAGAGACATTTGTGGGGTCACTGTGGTTTGTTATGCTTGCTAATGCTGAGAGCTCCAAGGGACAGAGTGACAACTGTTAGAAAACTTTTTTACGTGTTCCTGGAGGAATGTAATTGAAAGAGGGAAAATATTGGAGGCCTGTTATGGCTTCTACTTGGTACTGTAGGTAATGATGGAGAGTAGAGATGAGCGAACTTTTGAAAAATTCGATTCGACTGATTCGCCGAATTTTCCGACAAAAATCGTTTCGACCCGAATAAATTCGCGACGAATCGCTATTAAAAACGGCTATTTCTGAGCCTCCTAGAGCCTCAATAGGGTTGTAAACCATTCTGCCTTGCTGTAACACGCACAGGATGCGCGCTGGGTTAGTTAAATAATACTTTGAAGAAATATCACATGCAGATCAGAGGCATCGCTAATAGAATCGCAGAGCGGCACAATTGAATTCAAGAGAGTTGAAGTGGCATCACTATGAGGGGCAGGAGCCCAAACATTGCTTTAAAGAGACACTGGAGTTGGCAGCAGCAGGAGCCCAAAAATTGGATGAATCACACCCTGGAGTTGGCAGCAGCAGCAGGAGCCCAAACATTACTTTAAAGAGACCCTGGGGTTGGCTTCAGGAGCCCAAAAATTGGATGAATCACACCCTGGAGTTGGCAGCAGCAGCAGGAGCCCAAATATTACTTTAAAGAGACCCTGGGGTTGGCTTCAGGAGCCCAAAAATTGGATGAATCACACCCTGGAGTTGGCAGCAGCAGCAGCAGGAGCCCAAATATTACTTTAAACAGACCCTGGGGTTGGCTTCAGGAGCCCAAAAATTGGATGAATCACACCCTGGAGTTGGCAGCAGCAGCAGCAGGAGCCCAAATATTACTTTAAACAGACCCTGGGGTTGGCTTCAGGAGCCCAAAAATTGGATGATTCACACCCTGGAGTTGGCAGCAGCAGCAGCAGGAGCCCAAATATTACTTTAAAGAGACACTGGGGTTGGCTTCAGGAGCCCAAAAATTGGATGAATCACACCCTGGAGTTGGCAGGAGTTGACAGCAGCAGCAGCAGGAGCCCAAATATACACTGGAGTTGGCTTCAGGAGCCCAAAAATTGGATGAATCACACCCTGGAGTTGGCAGGAGTTGACAGCAGCAGCAGAAGCCCAAACATTACTTAAAAGAGACACTGGGGTTGGCTTCAGGAGCCCAAAAATTGGATGAATCACACCCTGGAGTTGGCAGGAGTTGACAGCAGCAGCAGCAGGAGCCCAAATATACACTGGAGTTGGCTTCAGGAGCCCAAAAATTGGATGAATCACACCCTGGAGTTGGCAGGAGTTGACAGCAGCAGCAGGAGCCCAAACATTACTTAAAAGAGACACTGGGGTTGGCTTCAGGAGCCCAAAAATTGGATGAATCACACCCTGGAGTTGGCAGGAGTTGACAGCAGCAGCAGCAGGAACCCAAATATACACTGGAGTTGGCTTCAGGAGCCCAAAAATTGGTTGAATCACACCCTGGAGTTGGCAGGAGTTGACAGCAGCAGCAGGAGCCCAAACATTACTTAAAAGAGACACTGGGGTTGGCTTCAGGAGCCCAAAAATTGGATGAATCACACCCTGGAGTTGGCAGGAGTTGACAGCAGCAGCAGGAGCCCAAATATTACATTAAAGAGACCCTGGGGTTGGCCTCAGGAGCCCAAAAATTGGATGAATCACACCCTGGAGTTGGCAGCAGCAGGAGCCCAAATATTACTTTAAAGAGACCCTGGGGTTGGCCTCAGGAGCCCAAAAATTGGATGAATCACACCCTGGAGTTGGCAGAAGTTGGCAGCAGCAGCAGCAGGAGCCCAAATATACACTGGAGTTGGCTTCAGGAGTCCAAAAATTGGATGAATCACACCCTGGAGTTGGCAGAAGTTGGCAGCAGCAGCAGCAGGAGCCCAAATATACACTGGAGTTGGCTTCAGGAGCCCAAAAATTGGATGAATCACACCCTGGAGTTGGCAGGAGTTGACAGCAGCAGCAGCAGCAGGAGCCCAAATATTACTTTAAAGAGACCCTGGGGTTGGCCTCAGGAGCCCAAAAATTGGATGAATCACACCCTGGAGTTGGCAGCAGCAGGAGCCCAAATATTACTTTAAAGAGACCCTGGGGTTGGCCTCAGGAGCCCAAAAATTGGATGAATCACACCCTGGAGTTGGCAGAAGTTGGCAGCAGCAGCAGCAGGAGCCCAAATATACACTGGAGTTGGCTTCAGGAGCCCAAAAATTGGATGAATCACACCCTGGAGTTGGCAGGAGTTGACAGCAGCAGCAGCAGCAGGAGCCCAAATATTACTTTAAAGAGACCCTGGGGTTGGCCTCAGGAGCCCAAAAATTGGATGAATCACACCCTGGAGTTGGCAGCAGCAGGAGCCCAAATATTACTTTAAAGAGACCCTGGGGTTGGCCTCAGGAGCCCAAAAATTGGATGAATCACACCCTGGAGTTGGCAGAAGTTGGCAGCAGCAGCAGCAGGAGCCCAAATATACACTGGAGTTGGCTTCAGGAGCCCAAAAATTGGATGAATCACACCCTGGAGTTGGCAGAAGTTGGCAGCAGCAGCAGCAGGAGCCCAAATATACACTGGAGTTGGCTTCAGGAGCCCAAAAATTGGATGAATCACACCCTGGAGTTGGCAGGAGTTGACAGCAGCAGCAGCAGCAGGAGCCCAAATATTACTTTAAAGAGACACTGGGGTTGGCTTCAGGAGCCCAAAAATTGGATGAATCACACCCTGGAGTTGGCAGGAGTTGACAGCAGCAGCAGGAGCCCAAATATTACATTAAAGAGACCCTGGGGTTGGCCTCAGGAGCCCAAAAATTGGATGAATCACACCCTGGAGTTGGCAGCAGCAGGAGCCCAAATATTACTTTAAAGAGACCCTGGGGTTGGCCTCAGGAGCCCAAAAATTGGATGAATCACACCCTGGAGTTGGCAGAAGTTGGCAGCAGAAGCAGCAGGAGCCCAAATATACACTGGAGTTGGCTTCAGGAGCCCAAAAATTGGATGAATCACACCCTGGAGTTGGCAGGAGTTGACAGCAGCAGCAGCAGCAGCAGGAGCCCAAATATTACTTTAAAGAGACCCTGGGGTTGGCCTCAGGAGCCCAAAAATTGGATGAATCACACCCTGGAGTTGGCAGAAGTTGGCAGCAGCAGCAGCAGGAGCCCAAATATACACTGGAGTTGGCTTCAGGAGCCCAAAAATTGGATGAATCACACCCTGGAGTTGGCAGAAGTTGGCAGCAGCAGCAGCAGGAGCCCAAATATACACTGGAGTTGGCTTCAGGAGCCCAAAAATTGGATGAATCACACCCTGGAGTTGGCAGGAGTTGACAGCAGCAGCAGCAGCAGGAGCCCAAATATTACTTTAAAGAGACACTGGGGTTGGCTTCAGGAGCCCAAAAATTGGATGAATCACACCCTGGAGTTGGCAGGAGTTGACAGCAGCAGCAGGAGCCCAAATATTACATTAAAGAGACCCTGGGGTTGGCCTCAGGAGCCCAAAAATTGGATGAATCACACCCTGGAGTTGGCAGCAGCAGGAGCCCAAATATTACTTTAAAGAGACCCTGGGGTTGGCCTCAGGAGCCCAAAAATTGGATGAATCACACCCTGGAGTTGGCAGAAGTTGGCAGCAGCAGCAGCAGGAGCCCAAATATACACTGGAGTTGGCTTCAGGAGCCCAAAAATTGGATGAATCACACCCTGGAGTTGGCAGGAGTTGACAGCAGCAGCAGCAGCAGCAGGAGCCCAAATATTACTTTAAAGAGACCCTGGGGTTGGCCTCAGGAGCCCAAAAATTGGATGAATCACACCCTGGAGTTGGCAGCAGCAGGAGCCCAAATATTACTTTAAAGAGACCCTGGGGTTGGCCTCAGGAGCCCAAAAATTGGATGAATCACACCCTGGAGTTGGCAGAAGTTGGCAGCAGCAGCAGCAGGAGCCCAAATATACACTGGAGTTGGCTTCAGGAGCCCAAAAATTGGATGAATCACACCCTGGAGTTGGCAGGAGTTGACAGCAGCAGCAGGAGCCCAAATATTACTTTAAAGAGACCCTGGGGTTGGCCTCAGGAGCCCAAAAATTGGATGAATCACACCCTGGAGTTGGCAGCAGCAGGAGCCCAAATATTACTTTAAAGAGACCCTGGGGTTGGCCTCAGGAGCCCAAAAATTGGATGAATCACACCCTGGAGTTGGCAGAAGTTGGCAGCAGCAGCAGCAGGAGCCCAAATATACACTGGAGTTGGCTTCAGGAGCCCAAAAATTGGATGAATCACACCCTGGAGTTGGCAGAAGTTGGCAGCAGCAGCAGCAGGAGCCCAAATATACACTGGGGTTGGCTTCAGGAGCCCAAAAATTGGATGAATCACACCCTGGAGTTGGCAGGAGTTGACAGCAGCAGCAGCAGGAGCCCAAATATACACTGGAGTTGGCTTCAGGAGCCCAAAAATTGGATGAATCACACCCTGGAGTTGGCAGGAGTTGACAGCAGCAGCAGGAGCCCAAACATTACTTAAAAGAGACACTGGGGTTGGCTTCAGGAGCCCAAAAATTGGATGAATCACACCCTGGAGTTGGCAGGAGTTGACAGCAGCAGCAGGAGCCCAAATATTACATTAAAGAGACCCTGGGGTTGGCCTCAGGAGCCCAAAAATTGGATGAATCACACCCTGGAGTTGGCAGCAGCAGGAGCCCAAATATTACTTTAAAGAGACCCTGGGGTTGGCCTCAGGAGCCCAAAAATTGGATGAATCACACCCTGGGGTTGGCAGAAGTTGGCAGCAGCAGCAGCAGGAGCCCAAATATACACTGGAGTTGGCTTCAGGAGCCCAAAAATTGGATGAATCACACCCTGGAGTTGGCAGAAGTTGGCAGCAGCAACAGCAGGAGCCCAAATATACACTGGGGTTGGCTTCAGGAGCCCAAAAATTGGATGAATCACACCCTGGAGTTGGCAGGAGTTGACAGCAGCAGCAGCAGGAGCCCAAATATACACTGGAGTTGGCTTCAGGAGCCCAAAAATTGGATGAATCACACCCTGGAGTTGGCAGGAGTTGACAGCAGCAGCAGGAGCCCAAACATTACTTAAAAGAGACACTGGGGTTGGCTTCAGGAGCCCAAAAATTGGATGAATCACACCCTGGAGTTGGCAGGAGTTGACAGCAGCAGCAGGAGCCCAAATATTACATTAAAGAGACCCTGGGGTTGGCCTCAGGAGCCCAAAAATTGGATGAATCACACCCTGGAGTTGGCAGCAGCAGGAGCCCAAATATTACTTTAAAGAGACCCTGGGGTTGGCCTCAGGAGCCCAAAAATTGGATGAATCACACCCTGGAGTTGGCAGAAGTTGGCAGCAGCAGCAGCAGGAGCCCAAATATACACTGGAGTTGGCTTCAGGAGCCCAAAAATTGGATGAATCACATCCTGGAGTTGGCAGAAGTTGGCAGCAGCAGCAGCAGGAGCCCAAATATACACTGGAGTTGGCTTCAGGAGCCCAAAAATTGGATGAATCACACCCTGGAGTTGGCAGGAGTTGACAGCAGCAGCAGGAGCCCAAATATTACTTTAAAGAGACCCTGGGGTTGGCCTCAGGAGCCCAAAAATTGGATGAATCACACCCTGGAGTTGGCAGCAGCAGGAGCCCAAATATTACTTTAAAGAGACCCTGGGGTTGGCCTCAGGAGCCCAAAAATTGGATGAATCACACCCTGGAGTTGGCAGAAGTTGGCAGCAGCAGCAGCAGGAGCCCAAATATACACTGGAGTTGGCTTCAGGAGCCCAAAAATTGGATGAATCACACCCTGGAGTTGGCAGGAGTTGACAGCAGCAGCAGGAGCCCAAATATTACTTTAAAGAGACCCTGGGGTTGGCCTCAGGAGCCCAAAAATTGGATGAATCACACCCTGGAGTTGGCAGCAGCAGGAGCCCAAATATTACTTTAAAGAGACCCTGGGGTTGGCCTCAGGAGCCCAAAAATTGGATGAATCACACCCTGGAGTTGGCAGAAGTTGGCAGCAGCAGCAGCAGCAGGAGCCCAAATATACACTGGAGTTGGCTTCAGGAGCCCAAAAATTGGATGAATCACACCCTGGAGTTGGCAGAAGTTGGCAGCAGCAGCAGCAGGAGCCCAAATATACACTGGGGTTGGCTTCAGGAGCCCAAAAATTGGATGAATCACACCCTGGAGTTGGCAGGAGTTGACAGCAGCAGCAGCAGGAGCCCAAATATACACTGGAGTTGGCTTCAGGAGCCCAAAAATTGGATGAATCACACCCTGGAGTTGGCAGGAGTTGACAGCAGCAGCAGGAGCCCAAACATTACTTAAAAGAGACACTGGGGTTGGCTTCAGGAGCCCAAAAATTGGATGAATCACACCCTGGAGTTGGCAGGAGTTGACAGCAGCAGCAGGAGCCCAAATATTACATTAAAGAGACCCTGGGGTTGGCCTCAGGAGCCCAAAAATTGGATGAATCACACCCTGGAGTTGGCAGCAGCAGGAGCCCAAATATTACTTTAAAGAGACCCTGGGGTTGGCCTCAGGAGCCCAAAAATTGGATGAATCACACCCTGGGGTTGGCAGAAGTTGGCAGCAGCAGCAGCAGGAGCCCAAATATACACTGGAGTTGGCTTCAGGAGCCCAAAAATTGGATGAATCACACCCTGGAGTTGGCAGAAGTTGGCAGCAGCAACAGCAGGAGCCCAAATATACACTGGGGTTGGCTTCAGGAGCCCAAAAATTGGATGAATCACACCCTGGAGTTGGCAGGAGTTGACAGCAGCAGCAGCAGGAGCCCAAATATACACTGGAGTTGGCTTCAGGAGCCCAAAAATTGGATGAATCACACCCTGGAGTTGGCAGGAGTTGACAGCAGCAGCAGGAGCCCAAACATTACTTAAAAGAGACACTGGGGTTGGCTTCAGGAGCCCAAAAATTGGATGAATCACACCCTGGAGTTGGCAGGAGTTGACAGCAGCAGCAGGAGCCCAAATATTACATTAAAGAGACCCTGGGGTTGGCCTCAGGAGCCCAAAAATTGGATGAATCACACCCTGGAGTTGGCAGCAGCAGGAGCCCAAATATTACTTTAAAGAGACCCTGGGGTTGGCCTCAGGAGCCCAAAAATTGGATGAATCACACCCTGGAGTTGGCAGAAGTTGGCAGCAGCAGCAGCAGGAGCCCAAATATACACTGGAGTTGGCTTCAGGAGCCCAAAAATTGGATGAATCACATCCTGGAGTTGGCAGAAGTTGGCAGCAGCAGCAGCAGGAGCCCAAATATACACTGGAGTTGGCTTCAGGAGCCCAAAAATTGGATGAATCACACCCTGGAGTTGGCAGGAGTTGACAGCAGCAGCAGCAGGAGCCCAAATATACACTGGAGTTGGCTTCAGGAGCCCAAAAATTGGATGAATCACATCCTGGAGTTGGCAGAAGTTGGCAGCAGCAGCAGCAGGAGCCCAAATATACACTGGAGTTGGCTTCAGGAGCCCAAAAATTGGATGAATCACACCCTGGAGTTGGCAGGAGTTGACAGCAGCAGCAGCAGCAGGAGCCCAAATATTACATTAAAGAGACCCTGGGGTTGGCCTCAGGAGCCCAAAAATTGGATGAATCACACCCTGGAGTTGGCAGCAGCAGGAGCCCAAATATTACTTTAAAGAGACCCTGGGGTTGGCCTCAGGAGCCCAAAAATTGGATGAATCACACCCTGGAGTTGGCAGAAGTTGGCAGCAGCAGGAGCCCAAATATACACTGGAGTTGGCTTCAGGAGCCCAAAAATTGGATGAATCACACCCTGGAGTTGGCAGGAGTTGACAGCAGCAGCAGGAGCCCAAATATTACTTTAAAGAGACCCTGGGGTTGGCCTCAGGAGCCCAAAAATTGGATGAATCACACCCTGGAGTTGGCAGCAGCAGCAGCAGGAGCCCAAATATACACTGGAGTTGGCTTCAGGAGCACAAAAATTGGATGAATCACACCCTGGAGTTGGCAGGAGTTGACAGCAGCAGCAGCAGCAGGAGCCCAAATATTACTTTAAAGAGACACTGGGATTGGCTTCAGGAGCCCAACAATTGGATGAATCACACCCTGGAGTTGGCAGAAGTTGGCAGCAGCAGCAACAGGAGCCCAAAAAATGGCCTAAAGACATAAATATGTTTTGCACCATTTGGAAAGTGTAAAACGTGGCACCATGCTGAATCTAGTCGCATGCATCAGGCATTGGTGGGTGGAAATCCTGGCTGATCCATCCCTGATTCATTTTGACAAAGGTGAGTCTCTCCACATTTTTAGTTGACAGACGAGTTCTCCTCGCCGTAACTATGGCCCCCGCCGCACTAAACACCCGCTCAGATGGCACGCTACTTGCCGGGCAGGACAGCTTTTCCAGGGCAAACTCTGCTAGTTGCGGCCACAAATCAAGTTTGGCTGCCCAGAAGTCCAGCGGATCCTCAAGGTGTGTTGGCATGGTCATGTCAAAGTATGACATGACCTGCTGGTTGAGGTCCTGCTCCAGGTCTTCCTGCTGCTCATGAGTAGCCTCACTATGCGGGTGTAGAAAGCTACTCATTAGCGACTGAAGACTGAGGCTGCTGCTGCTGATGGAGCTGCTGCTGCTGCTCCTGCCAACCCCCCCAGCGGCCATGGCAGTGGAAGGTGAGCGCAGAGGTCCCCTCGAGTCAGACCTGCGAGAGTATGGACCATGGCGCAGATAGGCATCGGCCAACTGCCTACGTAGAATGTCTTTGTAGTAGTTGAGTTTGTCCTCCCTCTCGGTGGGTTTAAAAAATGCCCCCATTTTGTGCCGGAAGCGAGGGTCCAATAAGGTGGACAGCCAGAAGTCATCCCGCCGACAGATGGAAACAATTCTGGGGTCACTACGCAAGCACGTGAGCATGCTTCGTGCCATTTGCGCAAGTGACTCGGATGGACTACCTGTCTCCATCTCCACTGCATACTGCCACGGTGTGCCCGGGTCCTCTGTCTCGCCTTCCTCAAAAACCTCTAGCTCCTCTGGCTGCTCCTGCTCCTCCTCTCCTGTCCGCTGACTAGATAAACCAGCCATTTCGCCAAGCCTAAACTGTGTTTCGCTGGGCAACTCCTCCTCCTCCTCTTCCTCCTCCTCCTCCAGTTCAGCTCCAACGGGGTTCAAGTGGCCGTAAGATGTAAACGCCATGTCTCCAGTGCCCTGACCAGCCATGGTTTCCAACATGTGCTGTAGTACATGAAGCAGTGGAATCACGTCGTTCATCCCGTAATCCTGCCGACTGACAAATAAAGTGGCTTCCTCAAAGGGCCTGAGCAAACGGCAGGTGTCACGTATGAGCTGCCACTGGTTGACATTGAAGTTACACAGTGGAGTCCCCCTATCTGCTTGGATCATCAGGAAATCCGTGATGGCTTTTCTCTGTTCATATAATCGGTCCAACATGTGAAGGGTGGAATTCCAACGGGTGGAAACATCGCAAATCAGACTATGTTGGGGGATACCATTCTGACGCTGTAGCTCAAGAAGGGTGTGTTTGGCGGTGTAGGAGTGGCTGAAGTGCATGCAAAGTTTCCTTGAAGTTGTTAGGATGTCCTGCAGATGGGGGGAACACTTCAGAAACCGCTTGACAACCAGATTGAAGACGTGAGCCATGCAGGGGGCATGGGTCAGGCTTCCTTGGCGCAGCGCAGACAAAATGTTCTTCCCATTGTTGGTAACCATGATTCCCATTTTAAGTTTTCTCGGAGTAAGCCATGTTTGGATTTCCTGATGAATACATTTAAGCAGTTCCTCCCCTGTGTGACTCCGTTCGCCAAGACAAACCATGTGAAGCACTGCGTGACACCTCCGTGCCCTGCACACATGGTAGACTGGAGGGGCACTGAGACTTGAGCCTACAGTGGAGGGTGAGGAGATGGCGGAGGATGAGGAGGCCGAGTCGCACGGTGTCACAGGCCCAATGGGCAGAGAGCGTGGAGGCCGAAGCGGCGTGACCTGTCCAAGTTGCTGCTGCAAAGGGACCACATTCACCCAGTGGGCCGTAAACGACATGTACTGCCCCTGACCGTAGTTACAGCTCCAGATGTCGGCGCTGCCATGTATTTTGCTACACACCGACAGGCTCAAGGACTGGCCCACCTTCTGTTCAACAAAAGTGTGCAGCGCTGGTACTGCCTTCTTGGCAAAGAAATGACGGCTTGGGACTCTCCACCTCGGCTCGGCACAAGCCATCAGTTCTCTGAAAGGTGCAGATTCCACCACCTGAAAAGGGAGCGACTGCAGCACCAGCAACTTGGACAGGAGCACATTCAGCTTCTGCGCCGTAGGATGAGTGGGCGCATACTGCTGTCTCTTGGACATGGCTTCGCTGATGGATTGCTGGCGGGATGCATGACTTGGAGGAGGAGGAGCAGGAGCGACAGAGGATGGGTATGACGCACAGCTGCCTTCGGCTGAGGTGCTGGAGCCTTGGCTGGCAGAAATTGGGAGCTCACTTGGTGAGGAAGCAGACTGGACCACCCCTTGGGAGCCTCGGTTCTCCCAGGTCGTTTTATGGTGACGCATCATATGTTGACGCAGGGCCGTGGTGCCAACATTTGGACCCTGGCCACGCTTCACCTTTTGCCTACATATCTTGCATGTGGCCATGTTACCCTCCTGCGGATGCCTCAGGAAAAACTGCCACACTGCCGAGTAGCTACTTTTCCCACCCCCTGGCCTCACTGATTCACTGCTGCTGTTGCCAACTCCAGGAACCCCTGCTCCACTACCTCCCGATAAGGTAGACTGCCGCACAGCAGGTGCTCTACCCCGGCCCCGGCCCCGGCCGGCTCCAGCCTTTGGAATTGTGCCCCCATGCTGACTGCTACCACCTTGCTGCCTCAGCTGCTGACTCCGGGGCAACCTGCGCCCCTCTTCTCCTGATGATGACGATGAAGCCCCTTCATCACCTGGCTCCCAAGTGCGATCGGCTTCATCGTCATCATCATCATCACCGAGTTGTGGCTGTACGTCACTGATGTTCGTGGATTCGTCAACAGTGTCTGGCGCAGGAGCTGGAACGCTCGCAGCACCCACGACACTGTCCACATCACTATCTGTCTGCCTAGCTAGAGAAGCCACCTCCATTTCTTGGCTGGGCAGTAGCTGCTGACTGTCCTCTATCTGATGGTCCTCCTCACTAAAGAGTGGAGCTGAACCCAAAGCATAGGATACGTCGCTGGGGGAGGGAACGGCGTAGGACAGAGGCAATGGGAGGACAGGGACTGCTCTCGGGGCATGCCAACTCAGGGTTGTGTCAGAGGAACCTACCGACCCTAGACTGGGGGTCTCAGACGTAAGTTGTGATGATGTTGTTGATGAGCGCGTCAACCAATCTACCACGGCAGATGCGTTACTGGTGGAGACCCGACCGCTAGCAGATACTGGCAGATTAGGTCTCTCAGCGTGACTCCTGCTGCTACTGGCCCCCAGTCTGATGCGAGCTCTGCCTGCGGAATCTTGGCCTCTGCCACTCCTCTTTTCACTTCCAGGCACTTGTCTGCCCGACATAGTCTAACTGGCGTGGTAGTAGGTGATATTTTAAGATCCCCCGGGCAGCGGTGGGTCTATATGAAACAGAATATAATGCACACCAAAAGTGAGCAGTAACACTCAGCCTCCAACAGGCCTGCTTAGTGTAAATAAGAGAGCTGCTTAGTGTAAATAAAGAGGGGTATGCTATGTTACAGAATGGGATGCCTCAACAGAAGTGCACCTGGCAGGCAGCAGTAAGCCTATGCCCAGCAAAAGTGTCTTTATCAGGGCTAATTTCAAATATAATAAGAGCAAATGGTTATATGGTCTTAAACAGAGGCTGCTTTAGTCACAGAATGGGATGCCCCCAAAAAAGATCCAGTAGTACTATGCCCAGCAAAAGTGTCTTTATCAGGCTAATTTCAAATATAATAAGAGCAAATGGTTATATGGTCTTAAACAGAGGCTGCTTTAGTCACAGAATGGGATGCCCTGGAAGGGACAAGTAGTGCTATGCCCAGCAAAAGTGTCTTTATCAGGCCTAATTTCAAATATAATAAGAGCAAATGGTTATATGGTCTTAAACAGAGGCTGCTTTAGTCACAGAATGGGATGCCCTGGCAGGGACAAGTAGTGCTATGCCCAGCAAAAGTGTCTTCATCAGGCCTAATTTCAAATATAATAAGAGCAAATGGTTATACGGTCTTAAACAGAGGCTGCTGTAGTCACAGAATGGGATGCCCCCAAAAAAGATCCAGTAGTACTATGCCCAGCAAAAGTGTCTTTATCAGGCTTATTTCAAATATAATAAGAGCAAATGGTTATATGGTCTTAAACAGAGGCTGCTTTAGTCACAGAATGGGATGCCCCCAAAAAAGATCCAGTAGTACTATGCCCAGCAAAAGTGTCTTTATCAGGCTAAATTCAAATATAATAAGAGCAAATGGTTATATGGTCTTAAACAGAGGCTGCTTTAGTCACAGAATGGGATGCCCCCAAAAAAGATCCAGTAGTACTATGCCCAGCAAAAGTGTCTTTATCAGGCCTAATTTCAAATATAATAAGAGCAAATGGTTATATGGTCTTAAACAGAGGCTGCTTTAGTCACAGAATGGGATGCCCCCAAAAAAGATCCAGTAGTACTATGCCCAGCAAAAGTGTCTTTATCAGGCTAATTTCAAATATAATAAGAGCAAATGGTTATATGGTCTTAAACAGAGGCTGCTTTAGTCACAGAATGGGATGCCCTGGCAGGGACAAGTAGTGCTATGCCCAGCAAAAGTGTCTTTATCAGGCCTAATTTCAAATATAATAAGAGCAAATGGTTATATGGTCTTAAACAGAGGCTGCTTTAGTCACAGAATGGGATGCCCTGGCAGGGACAAGTAGTGCTATGCCCAGCAAAAGTGTCTTTATCAGGCCTAATTTCAAATGTAATAAGAGCAAATGGTTATATGGTCTTAAACAGAGGCTGCTTTAGTCACAGAATGGGATGCCGTGGCAGGGACAAGTAGTGCTATGCCCAGCAAAAGTGTCTTTATCAGGCCTAATTTCAAATATAATAAGAGCAAATGGTTATATGGTCTTAAACAGAGGCTGCTTTAGTCACAGAATGGGATGCCCTGGCAGGGACAAGTAGTGCTATGCCCAGCAAAAGTGTCTTTATCAGGCCTAATTTCAAATATAATAAGAGCAAATGGTTATATGGTCTTAAACAGAGGCTGCTTTAGTCACAGAATGGGATGCCCCCAAAAAAGATCCAGTAGTACTATGCCCAGCAAAAGTGTCTTTATCAGGCTAATTTCAAATATAATAAGAGCAAATGGTTATATGGTCTTAAACAGAGGCTGCTTTAGTCACAGAATGGGATGCCCCCAAAAAAGATCCAGTAGTACTATGCCCAGCAAAAGTGTCTTTATCAGGCTAATTTCAAATATAATAAGAGCAAATGGTTATATGGTCTTAAACAGAGGCTGCTTTAGTCACAGAATGGGATGCCCTGGCAGGGACAAGTAGTGCTATGCCCAGCAAAAGTGTCTTTATCAGGCCTAATTTCAAATATAATAAGAGCAAATGGTTATATGGTCTTAAACAGAGGCTGCTTTAGTCACAGAATGGGATGCCCCCAAAAAAGATCCAGTAGTACTATGCCCAGCAAAAGTGTCTTTATCAGGCTAATTTCAAATATAATAAGAGCAAATGGTTATATGGTCTTAAACAGAGGCTGCTTTAGTCACAGAATGGGATGCCCCCAAAAAAGATCCAGTAGTACGATGCCCAGCAAAAGTGTCTTTATCAGGATAAATTCAAATATAATAAGAGCAAATGGTTATATGGTCTTAAACAGAGGCTGCTTTAGTCACAGAATGGGATGCCCCCAAAAAAGATCCAGTAGTACTATGCCCAGCAAAAGTGTCTTTATCAGGCTAATTTCAAATATAATAAGAGCAAATGGTTATATGGTCTTAAACAGAGGCTGCTTTAGTCACAGAATGGGATGCCCTGGCAGGGACAAGTAGTGCTATGCCCAGCAAAAGTGTTTTTATCAGGCCTAATTTCAAATATAATAAGAGCAAATGGTTATATGGTCTTAAACAGAGGCTGCTTTAGTCACAGAATGGGATGCCCCCAAAAAAGATCCAGTAGTACTATGCCCTGCAAAAGTGTCTTTATCAGGCTAATTTCAAATATAATAAGAGCAAATGGTTATATGGTCTTAAACAGAGGCTGCTTTAGTCACAGAATGGGATGCCCCCAAAAAAGATCCAGTAGTACGATGCCCAGCAAAAGTGTCTTTATCAGGCTAATTTCAAATATAATAAGAGCAAATGGTTATATGGTCTTAAACAGAGGCTGCTTTAGTCACAGAATGGGATGCCCCCAAAAAAGATCCAGTAGTGCTATGCCCAGCAAAAGTGTCTTTATCAGGCCTAATTTCAAATATAATAAGAGCAAATGGTTATATGGTCTTAAACAGA
The DNA here is from genome assembly GCA_027917425.1 of Gastrophryne carolinensis. Taxonomy (NCBI): domain Eukaryota; kingdom Metazoa; phylum Chordata; class Amphibia; order Anura; family Microhylidae; genus Gastrophryne; species Gastrophryne carolinensis. The sequence goes on from CM051236.1 coordinate 144,940,314, forward strand.
GGCTGCTTTAGTCACAGAATGGGATGCCCTGGCAGGGACAAGTAGTGCTATGCCCAGCAAAAGTGTCTTCATCAGGCCTAATTTCAAATATAATAAGAGCAAATGGTTATACGGTCTTAAACAGAGGCTGCTGTAGTCACAGAATGGGATGCCCCCAAAAAAGATCCAGTAGTACTATGCCCAGCAAAAGTGTCTTTATCAGGCTAATTTCAAATATAATAAGAGCAAATGGTTATATGGTCTTAAACAGAGGCTGCTTTAGTCACAGAATGGGATGCCCCCAAAAAAGATCCAGTAGTACTATGCCCAGCAAAAGTGTCTTTATCAGGCTAAATTCAAATATAATAAGAGCAAATGGTTATATGGTCTTAAACAGAGGCTGCTTTAGTCACAGAATGGGATGCCCCCAAAAAAGATCCAGTAGTACTATGCCCAGCAAAAGTGTCTTTATCAGGCCTAATTTCAAATATAATAAGAGCAAATGGTTATATGGTCTTAAACAGAGGCTGCTTTAGTCACAGAATGGGATGCCCCCAAAAAAGATCCAGTAGTACTATGCCCAGCAGTGTCTTTATCAGGCTAATTTCAAATATAATAAGAGCAAATGGTTATATGGTCTTAAACAGAGGCTGCTTTAGTCACAGAATGGGATGCCCTGGCAGGGACAAGTAGTGCTATGCCCAGCAAAAGAGTCTTTATCAGGCCTAATTTCAAATATAATAAGAGCAAATGGTTATATGGTCTTAAACAGAGGCTGCTTTAGTCACAGAATGGGATGCCCTGGCAGGGACAAGTAGTGCTATGCCCAGCAAAAGTGTCTTTATCAGGCCTAATTTCAAATATAATAAGAGCAAATGGTTATATGGTCTTAAACAGAGGCTGCTTTAGTCACAGAATGGGATGCCGTGGCAGGGACAAGTAGTGCTATGCCCAGCAAAAGTGTCTTTATCAGGCCTAATTTCAAATATAATAAGAGCAAATGGTTATATGGTCTTAAACAGAGGCTGCTTTAGTCACAGAATGGGATGCCCGGGCAGGGACAAGTAGTGCTATGCCCAGCAAAAGTGTCTTTATCAGGCCTAATTTCAAATATAATAAGAGCAAATGGTTATATGGTCTTAAACAGAGGCTGCTTTAGTCACAGAATGGGATGCCCCCAAAAAAGATCCAGTAGTACTATGCCCAGCAAAAGTGTCTTTATCAGGCTAATTTCAAATATAATAAGAGCAAATGGTTATATGGTCTTAAACAGAGGCTGCTTTAGTCACAGAATGGGATGCCCCCAAAAAAGATCCAGTAGTACTATGCCCAGCAAAAGTGTCTTTATCAGGCCAATTTCAAATATAATAAGAGCAAATGGTTATATGGTCTTAAACAGAGGCTGCTTTAGTCACAGAATGGGATGCCCTGGCAGGGACAAGTAGTGCTATGCCCAGCAAAAGTGTCTTTATCAGGCCTAATTTCAAATATAATAAGAGCAAATGGTTATATGGTCTTAAACAGAGGCTGCTTTAGTCACAGAATGGGATGCCCCCAAAAAAGATCCAGTAGTACTATGCCCAGCAAAAGTGTCTTTATCAGGCTAATTTCAAATATAATAAGAGCAAATGGTTATATGGTCTTAAACAGAGGCTGCTTTAGTCACAGAATGGGATGCCCCCAAAAAAGATCCAGTAGTACAATGCCCAGCAAAAGTGTCTTTATCAGGATAAATTCAAATATAATAAGAGCAAATGGTTATATGGTCTTAAACAGAGGCTGCTTTAGTCACAGAATGGGATGCCCCCAAAAAAGATCCAGTAGTACTATGCCCAGCAAAAGTGTCTTTATCAGGCTAATTTCAAATATAATAAGAGCAAATGGTTATATGGTCTTAAACAGAGGCTGCTTTAGTCACAGAATGGGATGCCCTGGCAGGGACAAGTAGTGCTATGCCCAGCAAAAGTGTCTTTATCAGGCCTAATTTCAAATATAATAAGAGCAAATGGTTATATGGTCTTAAACAGAGGCTGCTTTAGTCACAGAATGGGATGCCCCCAAAAAAGATCCAGTAGTACTATGCCCTGCAAAAGTGTCTTTATCAGGCTAATTTCAAATATAATAAGAGCAAATGGTTATATGGTCTTAAACAGAGGCTGCTTTAGTCACAGAATGGGATGCCCCCAAAAAAGATCCAGTAGTACGATGCCCAGCAAAAGTGTCTTTATCAGGCTAATTTCAAATATAATAAGAGCAAATGGTTATATGGTCTTAAACAGAGGCTGCTTTAGTCACAGAATGGGATGCCCCCAAAAAAGATCCAGTAGTACTATGCCCAGCAAAAGTGTCTTTATCAGGCTAATTTCAAATATAATAAGAGCAAATGGTTATATGGTCTTAAACAGAGGCTGCTTTAGTCACAGAATGGGATGCCCTGGCAGGGACAAGTAGTGCTATGCCCAGCAAAAGTGTCTTTATCAGGCCTAATTTCAAATATAATAAGAGCAAATGGTTATATGGTCTTAAACAGAGGCTGCTTTAGTCACAGAATGGGATGCCCTGGCAGGGACAAGTAGTGCTATGCCCAGCAAAAGTGTCTTTATCAGGCTAATTTCAAATATAATAAGAGCAAATGGTTATATGGTCTTAAACAGAGGCTGCTGTAGTCACAGATTGGGATGCCCCCAAAAAAGATCCAGTATTACTATGCCTAGCAAAAGTGTCTTTATCAGGCTAATTTCAAATATAATAAGAGCAAATGGTTATATGGTCTTAAACAGAGGCTGCTTTAGTCACAGAATGGGATGCCCCCAAAAAAGATCCAGTAGTACTATGCCCAGCAAAAGTGTCTTTATCAGGCTAATTTCAAATATAATAAGAGCAAATGGTTATATGGTCTTAAACAGAGGCTGCTTTAGTCACAGAATGGGATGCCCTGGCAGGGACAAGTAGTGCTATGCCCAGCAAAAGTGTCTTTATCAGGCCTAATTTCAAATATAATAAGAGCAAATGGTTATATGGTCTTAAACAGAGGCTGCTTTAGTCACAGAATGGGATGCCCTGGCAGGGACAAGTAGTGCTATGCCCAGCAAAAGTGTCTTTATCAGGCCTAATTTCAAATATAATAAGAGCAAATGGTTATATGGTCTTAAACAGAGGCTGCTTTAGTCACAGAATGGGATGCCCCCAAAAAAGATCCAGTAGTACTATGCCCAGCAAAAGTGTCTTTATCAGGCTAATTTCAAATATAATAAGAGCAAATGGTTATATGGTCTTAAACAGAGGCTGCTTTAGTCACAGAATGGGATGCCCCCAAAAAAGATCCAGTAGTGCTATGCCCAGCAAAAGTGTCTTTATCAGGCTAATTTCAAATATAATAAGAGCAAATGGTTATATGGTCTTAAACAGAGGCTGCTTTAGTCACAGAATGGGATGCCCCCCAAAAAGATCCAGTAGTACTATGCCCAGCAAAAGTGTCTTTATCAGGCCTAATTTCAAATATAATAAGAGCAAATGGTTATATGGTCTTAAACAGAGGCTGCTTTAGTCACAGAATGGGATGCCCCCAAAAAAGATCCAGTAGTACTATGCCCAGCAAAAGTGTCTTTATCAGGCTAATTTCAAATATAATAAGAGCAAATGGTTATATGGTCTTAAACAGAGGCTGCTTTAGTCACAGAATGGGATGCCCCCAAAAAGATCCAGTAGTACTATGCCCAGCAAAAGTGTCTTTATCAGGCTAATTTCAAATATAATAAGAGCAAATGGTTATATGATCTTAAACAGAGGCTGCTTTAGTCACAGAATGGGATGCCCTGGCAGGGACAAGTAGTGCTATGCCCAGCAAAAGTGTCTTTATCAGGCCTAATTTCAAATATAATAAGAGCAAATGGTTATATGGTCTTAAACAGAGGCTGCTTTAGTCACAGAATGGGATGCCCCCAAAAAAGATCCAGTAGTACTATGCCCAGCAAAAGTGTCTTTATCAGGCTAATTTCAAATATAATAAGAGCAAATGGTTATATGGTCTTAAACAGAGGCTGCTTTAGTCACAGAATGGGATGCCCCCAAAAAAGATCCAGTAGTACTATGCCCAGCAAAAGTGTCTTTATCAGGCTAATTTCAAATATAATAAGAGCAAATGGTTATATGGTCTTAAACAGAGGCTGCTTTAGTCACAGAATGGGATGCCCTGGCAGGGACAAGTAGTGCTATGCCCAGCAAAAGTGTCTTTATCAGGCCTAATTTCAAATATAATAAGAGCAAATGGTTATATGGTCTTAAACAGAGGCTGCTTTAGTCACAGAATGGGATGCCCTGGCAGGGACAAGTAGTGCTATGCCCAGCAAAAGTGTCTTTATCAGGCCTAATTTCAAATATAATAAGAGCAAATGGTTATATGGTCTTAAACAGAGGCTGCTTTAGTCACAGAATGGGATGCCCTGGCAGGGACAAGTAGTGCTATGCCCAGCAAAAGTGTCTTTATCAGGCCTAATTTCAAATATAATAAGAGCAAATGGTTATATGGTCTTAAACAGAGGCTGCTTTAGTCACAGAATGGGATGCCCTGGCAGGGACAAGTAGTGCTATGCCCAGCAAAAGTGTCTTTAACAGGCTAATTTCAAATATAATAAGAGCAAATGGTTATATGGTCTTAAACAGAGGCTGCTGTAGTCACAGAATGGGATGCCTCACAGCAGACTTAAGATCAGTTCAGTATATATGCACAGTTAGTTAGTATAAGCAGCCTGAAAACGCTAGCAAAGCCTGTCAGGCTGGATGAAAAAAAAAAAAAAAACTGACAGCCTCCGATTTTCCCTTCCTTTCCCTGTTTTTCGCTGACTTTCTGTCTGTCTCCTGTCTGTCTCCTGCCTGTTTCCAGCCTGTCCCTGTCTGTCCCTGCCTGTCTAACTGTCTAACTGTCTCTCCCTCAGCTACACAGCGTTCTGTCTCTCACGAATGCAATAGAGAAATGAGGCAGGAAAGCAAGATGGCCGGCCTTAAATACCGCTGTGACGTCACCGGGCTTGCTGGCTGCTGATAGGCTGCATGTGACTGTCCCAGCATACACTGCCCCAGCTTACATGTCTGGACATGTCCCGTCCGCCATCTTAGAATGCCTGTAATGTAAATGAATGGATGTTAAAGGAAAACTTCGAGCGATCGAATCGCGGGGAAATTCGGATTCGATCCGAATCGAATTTTTCCTGAAATTCGGATCGAATCCGGGTTCGTCCGGATCGATTCGCTCATCCCTAATGGAGAGGTATAGGGGACAGGCATAAGGTGATCTGCTTGCTGCCTTATTATTGCCATTGGGTTTACAGTCCCTTTAACACCTGTAAATAATAAGTAAGGATTTATATCTATGTCACATAACATGCACTTTTCTCTAAATTTGGCTCAGTGTTTGACAAGTGTTGGGCCCTTAGCGATAGCTAACGGGCTCCCTCGTGGTGCATCACAATTTATTTTGTTAGGAAATGGCACTGACATTTTAGGTACCTTAGGTTAGGTACCTTACCAGACTTGGTGGCCATGCAGCCGTCATGCTGTTGCCCCCGGCTTACTCCGTTATTACCATACTAAGAGTTTCACCTGGACCTATGCAGTATGATCAAATTTGGTCCACTTTAAAATGTAGGCTGGAGTGGAACAATTTGTAATGTACATTTGTAAACAAGTATACAGCACACATCCCCACATTAGAGCAGTGGCTGGCCAGTATTGCAAGCACAGCAAATTGTATACAGACATACGCTGAAAGGCAAAAGCTCTCTACCACCTATGTGATATATACTGTATTAAACAAAGTTGAGCTTTACTTAGCTATTACAGAAAGCAATTACTGAAACTATTCATCCATAAATAAATCTTTGCTAGAAGTTAATTCAGAAAGAAGATTGTTCTAAAGTCTGGCCTTGCTAGTGTTTGTAATGAAAGAAATGGTTGCTGAACAATAATGTATTTGACCAAATTCCAGCATTTGTTAGCTGATTTCCTCCTATATACAGATTACTGAAGTGCAACATTTCTGATCACTAATAATTCAGTTCATTGATCCACTAAAAGTGGGTGTTTGATTTACATTTCAGCCTGAGCTAGGGAACTTATTTCTGAAAATCGGATTAATTAAGGATGATGTATGTTTACCCATACTAGAAGCAATTCATCAAATAAATGAGCAAAAGCAGCTATTCTAATACACCAAACCTGGATTTCTCCTCTGGTATGGCACGCAGAAGTGTTAATCCCCCTGCCCCCCATATAGCCATCATTTCCAGCATGGTCATCCACCTGAAACGTAACACTTGGGCACAACGTGGATCTTAATGGACGCTAGGATCATTTTAAACTGGATTATGAAGTTCAAATTATTTTTTATGGAGTCCTTTGTTTGTTTTTGGAACTGTATTGGCTTCCCACATTTTGGTGCACCTGAAAACATGTCGGGTGAGCTGTGAAACTATACTTGAGCGCTTCATAGCCAGGCGCCTCTTTCTGGGAGCTTGAGGTAGAACAAGGGATGAAAAAAGGATTTGCATGGTACCACCTGAGTATAACCTGTTGTTCTCGGTCTGTATGTCCTATGTAAAAACTTTCTGTTTAAGAAAAGCACTCCTTGCCTTCCACACTAAAACTGTATCTTTAAAGTGGTCCTCCCTAGGCCAAATTGCCCTCCGGCTTGGTGGGCTTGGTGAGTTTACTGAACCCAGCCAGCTCAAGTGTAAAATTCTCAACAACTGTCCACATTTCTAACAGAGGGATAGAATGCCAATTTTGCCATCATCTGGACCATGTTCTTGCTCATAATTTGTTGGCAGTTTTTATGGCTGGGGCGAGTAAGGCTACTGAGTAGACGATCAAAAAGGTAGGTAAAAGAAGGGTATATGTTCATCTTAAAGTAATAGGTGAATTTATAGTTTAATTAATGGTAGTGATACTTACCATCGGTACAAAGTAAACCAGTAAAATACAAGCACTGGCAATGTAGCCGCTGAACTTTATAGCAGTTGACAAGGGGAGCCCCATTCCAGGAAAAAGACCTTAATTAGGCGGAAGCTTCTCTGCCTCATAGCATGGTTCTTTAGAGGGTGTGCAAACTTTGTATAAATGTATAAATATGTATAAATATATTCAGGGTCAATACAAGGATCTGTCCCACAATCTATTTATACCTTGGAGTGTAACTATAACCCGAGGGCATCCACTAAGGTTAGAGGAAAGGTGCTTTCTCCACCGTCATAGGAGGGGATTCTTCTCTGTAAGAGCAGTGAGACTATGGAACTCGCTGCCAGAGGAGGTAGTTATGAAGGATACAGTAAAAACGTTCAAAAGTGGCCTTGATGCCTTCCTGGCATGTAATAACATTTCCAGCTATGGCTACTAGACTACTGGAAGAAGATCTATAGTTGCCGGGATGCCCTCCTTGCATGTAATAACATTTCCAGCTATGGCTACTAGACCACTGGAAGGAGTTAAACAGGCTGAACTGGATGGACTAAAGTCTTTATTCAGCCTTACATACTATGTTACTATGTAAAAGGAAAAATTAGTAGTGTGTCTCAAGGAGGGTATGGGTCATATTAGTATTGCAAATTATGTATATGTGTGTTCTAGCACCTAGTAAATAATATGTCATCCTGGATTCCTATACTGGGCTGTATTTCCCAGGAGGAACCGGAGGCCATGTGCCCTTATTTGCCTTAAAATACTAACAATTTCAATGAAATTCAGGGTAAAAGTGGTGGTGGGGGGGGGGGTCAATGGTTTTTTACCTTAACCATCAAAGCTGTTTGCATTTTCTATAGATATAAAGAAGTCTGGACTATTTTCCCTTTTACATTTTTGCTTAAGCTCCCAACTTGAGTCCATGGTGTCTGATTTTCCCTTTCTAGAGGGTTTCATTAGGGGGTTTGGTAAATAATAAGTGTTTTGTGAATGCATATCATTTGCAGCTCTTGACATGGCAGTGCCACTTGTAAATTACTCCCTTCCCTTCCTGGTCATGTAAATCTCTCAAGCCTAAACAGTTCCAATCCTGCAAGCAGGAAAGGCTAGGGTTGGCAAAACTTGGATCATGGCAGAAGGAAACTATAGCACAGGTGCCTTCTTTTTTACAGTTTTACAGTCAAAACCATTTACAGGATTTCTGTCATTGTGCCAGTTTGGTAGGTAAAAGTAAATACAGAAGATTCTATATTACGTTTATAATTCACCAAATGAAGTACAGTATTTTTTAACATGTGTTGAACGAAATCAAACAATACCTCTCACACGCTCAAACACCAGGCTCAAGAATTAATGTATCACCTACCACCGTGATACAGGCCCATATACTAGCAAAAACTAATATTCTCAAAAAAAAGCAAGAGAATGAACCAACAATGTGGCTCAACCTAAAATGTCTGTACAGCTGTAATATGCATAGTTGGGTTTTATTGGTTGTGGAGGATATTGCTTTATTCATTTACTTGCACTTATCAGTAAAAACTGGCTAATAGCAGCATAAAATGTGTTTGTTTGCCACAGAAAAACAACTAATAAGCCAATGAGGATTAGTTAAGACATGTGTAGTAACCCATGAACCTGGCTCGGGCTGCCAGGGGAGGGGCATAGACCAAAACCCAGGGTAGTCAAAAGCCTGGTTTTTGGTCCACTTTAAGTACATTTCTTGCTGGACATTTAAAGAGAGGTGTATATGTTATGTCGGTGGATTCAAAGTCATAGCAAAGTATTGGAGACAGCTGTTTGAACGGCTGCTTAGATTCACAGCGTCATGCACAAGGTTGATGTATATTGAGTGAGATGTGGAACTCTGATCCAATCTGTTAAAAATATTAATTTGGAATATGAGAAAATTATATTATGGTGATTATTCACAGATGTTCTAGGATGTTTCTATTTTTTTATCTTACTTTAAAGACTTGAAGTGTCTCTCCAGACAACAGCAATAAAGAAGCAGCAAGCAATACACCTGATGCCTGTCCCATGTGACTCTCCTCTATTTCCTGCGGTGCAGGGTAAAAACCATAGAAGGGCTCCAAGGTTTGTTTCCAAATTCATTTTTCTATGACCATGCATAAAAGTGATCCAACAGCCACTCTGGTCCTTGGTGCTCTCAGCAAAAATGGCAATGTGCTGATGGCATAGGCTTAGTCTGGCGACTCTGTAGCATCGGGGGAAGAACCACCTGAGCTTCGCACACCAGTGACACAACAGACCAGTGGTCAGCCAGGGGAGTCTTCTGGGACACCCTCAATCTTTTCAGGGATGCCAAGATTCTTGACGGGAATGGAGGAAGGAGGGGCTGAAGGTCCCCATAGGTTGCTGACAGCAGTGTGTTAGTAGGAGGAGAGGCACATGCCACAGCCTCCCGTAGCATTACAGAGTGATCTTAAGCCACAACAGAGGTGAGGTCAGTGAAACAAGCAGAGAGCCTGTGTGGACTGGCCATAGGAAGAGCTGGGAGAATCCCAGGCGGGCAGCACCTCTTTGGGGCCTTGTTGGGTTGCTAACATCCAATATCTGTCTCACTAGTTTCCCTCCCAGCATCTCTGCAACTGGCCCCACCTTTTGCTCCCAGCCAGGAAACTCCAGACCCCAATTCCCCCATTGCTTTAGCCCCAGAATTATGTATGGCTGCAAGGGGGCTTACTCCCCTTCAACACCACCACCACATTATCTGCCCCTACAATACCAAAGCTTCAGTAAAATTGAGTTGGCCATATCCATCTCAGCTCTTAATCTACTGTATCCCTGAAATGCTGAAGTCTCAGCCCTGGAGGACACTGGGCTTGGTGGGGACATCTTGGCCTTCTAATGGCCTTGTTATGGGCTGGCCGTGCGTGCAAAATCCCAGGCTGAATTTTGGCCCCAGTCTGTCACTGCTTCAGGGCCACATGTGGATAGCTTTAACCCCCACTTTAGGTACATTACTATAATCCCACCTACAGAGCAGACAATGTTTGGGGAGTCTTTGGGGATGCACACAAGACATTGCAATGTAAGCTATCTGAATTCCAAAAATAGCCTCATGACGGCTTTGGAAAGTATCACAGCTGATATAAAATAGAAACAATTAAGATAAATAGAGTGCTATTTAGTTTAAATAATGTAACACAATGGGCCTCTCAGCAGAGAGCTGGCAGGCATTGTGTTTGTTACAGTCACAGAAGGAGCGAGAGATAATTCATCCCACAGTTTTATCTCCAATTCCAATATATGCCTCTCTAAGCTTTGTCGCCTTAGTATGATCATGGCACAATCCCAGCTAAGTGGGGAGGCTGTTTTGAATACATCCTGAAGGATGAGATCTAAATTAACTGACCATTGCATGAATCCTTTACCCCACCTCCACCCCAAACTCCAGATCCCGTGCTGGCTCAGTTTGATCTTTTATTGCAAACAGCACTTGAAAAATGGTCGCAGGAAATCATTTAGAGGATCAACGCAAAATGCTACAACTGTCTCCAATACCAGCTGCAATAAAGAGATCACAATGTTTGAAGCTGACAACTTTGCATTTCCTTGCCTTTCAACCTGGAAGACCTTGAGAATGGGTCTGGGAGATCTAACCTTTGGATAAGATGGGTACTATAGGAAATTATTGAACTGGAAGGAACTAACATGTATCGTTTCATTGTTGTAAGAACTCAGCCCTGAGATTCTGATTAAGCAGCTTGAACTTGACAGAATCTATAGGGCCTTTAATAAGAAACTGATGGATGGTCCGTAACGAGATGTCATCATTATGATGCTAAAGGTCCAAAGAGAAGTGAATGCAGGGGGTTATATGCTGAGAGGGCTCCAGTACTCTGTATGCACCCCCTCCAGCCTGTCCTATTGAGGTGGGGCCAGCACCTGCAATCACACGGATGTTGGTCTGCTTCAAGTAGGTGTCATTCAGGTTGACAATATGGGAACCACAATATACAACCTAAAGTTGTCCATTAAACAAATTTAGGCTATATTTCCTAAAATAACATCAGGATTCTACATTTACTGACCCCAATACCTCCCCCTAAAAGACACAATATTACAGTATCTCAGGACTGTCTTTGTAATTTTCATCTGACTCTGAAAGTCAGTCCTTCACCTCTACAAAAGCACTTCTTAAGGAAGACTGTTTGATCTTTACCGCTTTTTCTTTTATTTCTTTCTTTTATAATATTATATTAAAAGAGGATTGAAAATGCCAACCCTTCATGTTAAACAAGCGGGAAAAATTGTCATCAATTAGGCTTGATTATCTTCAGGGGGAGAGTGATTTTAAGCTTTAGCCCCTTCCTCACTCTATACAACTGAGGGTAGAAATTATTAAGTTTGCTATAAGGTTTTATTTGACAGTAGATTATAACACAACTTTATGAGGTGATGTAAAAAAGGAATATACAAGGAATATAACAAGAAACATTCCTAATGAAGCTTTTTAGCTACTTTTCAATATCCAAGATGCTAAAAACGATGTTACTAAAATATATCATTCAAAACCTTGCTTTGTATAAACCTAGAAGAGTAATTCATGTGTGTTGGTCTGTAAAAACTGCACCTGATTTGGGCAAATGGTTAATTGAATTTCAAAAATTCAAACTCTATAGACTAAGGCTACATTCCCACCTGTCTGGATTCCTCTACATTCCGTTGAAAGGCAGAGAATCTGCAGAAAAAATGTAATGTATTATATCCTCAAGGGGCATTTTAACACCTCTACATTCTGATACAGTTTGTTTGAAATTTAGCCAAGGAATTAAGCTTGCAAATGTAATCAATTTCTTGCAAAAGACAAGTCCAAATTAAAATTGAACTGCACCTGCGCAGTGTGAACATAGCTAAAAAGTCCAGAACGCCTCACAGCATGCAGCCAAGTCCTGCTTAACCTAAAAAGTAGAAGGCTTTAAATGGGAAGTAACCAAAATCTAGGAAAGAAGAGTTGGAAGAGGCAGAAATAGAAAGAGATGGAAAAGGATAGTAAGTGGTAAGTAAATAAGTTGGGAAAGAATGGTCACTGTGGAATAAAGGGGGAGGGGCATCGCTGCATTGATAGATACGATTTTGCAAATAATTAAAGTGATCCTATACCCAGAATGGAAGAATATGTCATTGACTTCTAACATCAGCTGAGTGCCCCAAAACAGCCTGTGTTGCTTTTTTTACTAAAACCTTTTTCCAATAAATAAAAACACTAACCGAATATAGTGTACTGTTTGAATGGAAGTTGTATGGCTCCATGGCCATGCAGCAATGCCCCCTGGTGCTCTCCAACTATGGGCCTTATTTATCACGGGCTAGCGCCAGGTAGTGTCTGACGAGCGCCAGGTACCGCCAGCTATCGGCGGCTACCGACTCAAGTACGCCCTGCGGCGGTCACAATGACGCATTTATCAAGCTAAATGAGGCTAGCGCCGGCGAGAGCGACGGCTGGCGCGGGATTCATCATGAAGCCGCCTGGAACGAACAGCGCCGCTGCAAATTCCTTCACAGCGCCAGGTATGACCTGTCGCTCCCTGGCGTTGTCCAAAGCATTTCAATGGAGCAATCTTTAATTAATCATAATTAATTGGTATTATTTTTTTTTTAATGTCAAAAATTCTGAGACCACTTCTGCAATGTTAGGCTTTTTTTTAAAGTAAAAAAAATTAAAAAAAAAATTTTGTGCAGAATTGATCTTACAGGTCTGATATTAATGTATTCATATTACAAAATGATTAAAAAAACATGTATAATGTTACAATCAAAAAATATGGTTGTTTAGGGGTTAAAAACTAGTTAACACCCATCGCCGCCAGCGCACTGGGGTTTAAACAAGGAATGGACAGCGCCAGCAAATTCGGAGCGTGATTTTTTAATGAGTATGAAGCAAGCCGTTCGCTCTGGCCATTCGTTGTCAGGCGCTCACATACAACGCTGAACCTGTGAAACAGCGACCCCTAAGCCCGTATTCAACATTACCACACACCGACTGAGTCGCTGTCATCAAGCAAACGCCGGCCAAGCACAGCGAATACTGGCTGGCGCTGTAAAAATCACGCTACAGTCGCTCATCTGTCGCTACCTGGCGCTATTAATGAATCAGCCTCCCCGATTCATTTAGTTACATGCTAAACTGCCACATGAGGCATATATGGCAGTTAAGCTAAGTAAGCTAAGTTAAGTAATTCTTTATGATTTTTTGCAGTTATTATAATTGATATGTCTGACCCTCAATGCTGAGTTGTGTGTAACTGAATGAATCACTGATGGAAAGCACCAGGGCACCCACTGGTAATTATCTCATCTTTCCTTATCGACAGTTTACCCCTGCACCTAGTGAAGCGTTTCAGAAAGCCGATACATTTGCACCCCCCACCAGTGGTTTTACATCTGCCACGATCTGCATACACTTGCTCAAATAATACCCCTGCAGATGATACGCACATGAAAACATGAAGATATTTTCTTATAAGGCCATATTTTCATCCTAAATGCATATTAAGTGGTTCAGATCAGATAGATGTCCCCATCCTATGGGCCAAGCTTCAGATGAAAACCTTTATTCTGAAAGGTTCTGAGATGGACGAACAACATGGAACACTTACATATACCCCTCGATTCAAAGAGCAAAAGTTAAGTGATTTCGTATCGAGAATCGTAAGTTTGGGTGGGTGTTTGTCATTTTTTCTGGTTTTTTTGGCCATTTCGTATTCGCACGATCGTTCGCGCATAGACGTATATGAACATACGCATTTCGTACGAGAATCGTATAATTTGCGTTAGTTCGTGTGTTTTTCCCGTCCAAATCGTATTATTTGCGTCCGATCCTATTTTTTACGTCCTTCACATGGGCTTGCGCCCAATTCAGAGAGGTGATTGCTAATTGTTTTGAAGGCCATTAAAGAGCTGCTTTACGAAATGTTTGCCGGCAGCTATTTGGCCTCGGGAGTAGGATGGAGCGGAGCGAGTTTGTGGCACATCAAGGGCTTATGCTTTTTGGCATTGAGTTGATCGAGATGTCTGAGAGCAGATTGCCCCTGCGTCGTCGCATGAACATCGATAGCATGAATGATGTTGAGCTGTTCGAGCTGACCAGGCTTAATCGCGCTTCCCTCCATAAATTATATAGTGAGCTGCGGCCATGGTTAGCCCGCACCACAAGGAAGGGGCATGCAATTTCAGGTATGACCAAGATGCTTGGCTGCCTGCAATTTTTGGCGAACGGCTCGTTCCAGAGGCTGGGTGCCCTCTCCGTGGGGATGTCACAGCCTACGCTGAGCCGCGCACTATCTAAATTTTTGGAAGGCATGGCTGCCATAACTCAAAAATATATTTATTTTCCTGATGATATGGCAGCCAGAAACGCCATTAAGCTTGGGTTTTATAATGTGGCCGACATGCCCAACGTTATTGGTGCAATTGACTGCACACATGTGGCACTCGTACCTAGGGCAGCCGACGAGTATATATATAGGTATTGAGATTGGTTATTATGTTGCCCAACGTGTCATGTAACCTGTTTTCCTTTGCGGCAGCATATTAGTTTATCCCTCATTTGTGTAGCTGCTTTATCTCGGCTTTTCATTAGTCTTTCCCAATAGAGTGCAGACATGTTTTGTGGTTAATTTATTAGTTTGGGTCAAATATCAATTACCCTTTTTGTATGTTTTTGCCTTAAGGAATCGTAAAATGGGACACTCACTTAATGTCCAGGCCGTGGTTGGTCCGGATATGCGGTTTATGAGTGTCCTTGCCGGCTACCCCGGATCGTCCCACGACTCCTATATCCTCCGGCGATCTGGGTTGTTTCGGAGATTTGAGGCAGGTGAATTTTCGGGGGCATGGCTGCTTGGTAAGTGTGTCCTATTTGTGTGTTATTAAATGTGGCATTAATCTTGTATTTGTTGATATGTTTTTTAAGGATAAATTTACAGAAGCGTACAACTGCATTTTTCTTGGCTCATATATTAGGAACTTACCCTAAAAATCCTTGTCTCGCTGTGGCCTTCAGAATGTTTTCCCTTTAGTTAGGATGTCTGTAAGTTCCTTGTGCCTAAATATATTGGTTTGGAGTTTATACCCAAGGATCTTTTGACCTTTGGCTCCTTTGGGACTATTGGTCTTTAAATGTCAAAGTGGACTTAAACTGCATACATTGTAGTTTCCAGAGAAATGTGGATAGGGATCTTTGACCTTTGGCTCCTTTGGGACTATTGGTCGTTAAATGTCAAAGTGGACTTAAACTGCATACATTGTAGTTTCCAGAGAAATGTGGATAGTCCCTCCGCAGCATCCTAATTGTAACATGTCTGAAAACTACAAATATATGTAAAATACAAATACCCTTGGCCGTGCAGATGTTTGTTAATTAATTGGTATATAGAAGTGCCATTTTTATTTAGGTGATACCTTAGTGCAATTTTTGTGGGCCCTAATGTGCCCTGTATTTTTTTGGGAACACTTTACCTTACATCATTATGATATCTGTTAAATTTTGGGTGTTGGTTGTGTTGCCTTTTTAATTTTGATTACATTTAATTCTCTGTTTAAGGTGATTCCGGGTACCCACTTCTACCCTGGCTCATGACGCCTGTGCTGCGGCCCCAGGATGCCTCTCAGGAAGCGTATAACCGTGCGCATCGCAAGACCCGGGCTGTTGTGGAGAGGGCCTTTGGTCTGCTGAAGACACGTTTTCGTTGCCTTGATCATACTGGGGGGGCCCTGCAATATGATCCCAAGAAAGTGATCGACATTATAATGGCATGTGCTGTTTTGCACAATTTTGCCATCATGGAACGTGTCCCACGTTATGTGGACAGCCTGCCCTCTTCAGCCGTCGAGGATGAAGCCGAGAATTTTGAGGGGCCCCCCAGTGAGTCTGGCCAATCTGTTCGAGCCAACCTGATCAGCCAGCATTTTAGTTAACTTTTTTCCCTGTCTCACCATTCTGTATGTCTGTGTTATCCTTTTGGAAACATATGTTGTTTTGCCCTAATGTGGCATTACCTCTAAGTAAAACATTTCGACCTTAATTGTTGCCTAATGTATTTCATGTAGTTTCCTTAGCTTTCGCTGTGCATTGTTACACCTCTTCCAACCAAAATTATCTGGTTTAGGCCAAGCTGTTAAAAAAGTCTTCCCACTAAAAACGCCACAAGTATTGGAAGTGAAATTTTTGTTTTACTTAGCAAATGAAAAATTATAGTGGTTAACAGAAATCAGTCCACATACATCTGTGGTAACAAATGGATAACATTAAAAAAAACATCGAGCACATCTACACCTGGAAGTTAGTGGCACAACCAAACAAGGACACCCAGTCCAAAGGCCAGCCTAGTCCAGTCATTAATATTGCCTGTGCCCAGGGATATTTGGGCATGGCCATAATGTCACACAAACATGTCTGCAAACAGGAGGAGCACCAACCAAATACATAGGTAAAGCCATAAGTGGCCAGATAAACTCCACATAGACCTATGGCATTGGCTAGTGGCCTTAAGCATTACTCTAAGGAGCTATATGGGAGCAAATACAAAACACAACCTGCCAGAGCAACACAAAATGGATTGTTTGAAACCTCAAAGGACAAGTAAATACAGTGGGGGTTAAGAGAAAAGATGTCCCACACACCCATGGCTTAATAGGGTGGCTGCCCATAATACCCAGGTGGAGGTCCAGGTGGAGGTCCATGGGAATGGGACCTAGCCTGGGCCATGGCAGCATTGTGAATTTGAAACTGCTCCACAATGTTTCTCTGCATATTGGTCATCTCAGCCATGGCTGACTGGATGCCATTACTTGCATTGGCCACGTTGCTGTTGAGGGTACGCAACTCCGCGAGGATGCCCTGTAGACTGGTATGGATGTTCACCATGTCGGCATGCCTTTGCTCACGCTCTGTAACGAGCTGGGCGTCATAAGAGTCCCTTTGTTGGGTCCATAATTGAAGCAGGGCACTCTGCCTCCCCTGGGAAATTGTGGGGCGGCGTAATGGCGTCCGCCGCACAATTACCCTGGCTCTTGGGCGTGCCCTGCCGCGTGGTGTCGTACCCTCAACAGCAACCGGCCTGCTTTGCAAATCCTCAGCAGCAGAGTGAACACTGGGGACTGTAGTGTCAGTCTCCCCATGTGCAAGCACAATGGATGGAGATTCACTCTGCTGCTGAGGATTGGCCAGAGAAACATTATCGAGCAGTTCCAAATTGGGACCCAGGGGGAGTTCATCCGACGTGCCCTGTACGGAGACATCATCATCTTCCTCCATGTCCTGGATCTCTTCCATGAGTGTGCGGGTCTGTAGGGACATATCAAAAAAAAAAAGGCTAAGTTTGCGTCCCAATTTAGGATTTCAACAGTTTAACACATTCTTAAGCACTTGTTAGTATTTATGCTACTAAATTAACTTACCGAAAATCTCTGATCTGGGCTCCGATGCTGTACGGACCTGGTAGGCATAACCAAACTGGGGGGTGAGTTTACCCTTGCTGAGGGATCATGCTGGGCTGAAGAAGAGAAAAAAATACCACGTAAACACACACACATAACCTTTTTTTTGATAGGTAATCAAATATAGCTCTATTTGTAATATTATTCAACTCTAGAGCAATGGTGACCTTTGTTCAAACCCACGCAAGTTTACATAGGTGCAATGGCTCGGACAAACTGCTAAGTGACCTCAGTTCTAAGTCATGAAGTGTACCCAGTCACCATCCAACTTTCAAGGCACATTTTTTGATTTAGCCTACCATTCGCTAGGTCCGGGGTACTCAAACAATTGTTTGAAACGCCCATTTAAAGGTATGTGGTGAGAGGTGAATGTCTGGCCATGGTGCTGACGCAGGGGGTGTCTAGTTAAAAATAAAGACACTGGTGGAGGGGCTGGAGATTTCTAAGTGCCAACTAATAAAGGCTGCTTGCCCTTGCTGGGCTGGATGGGCCAGAGCTGAGGGGACAGGGATTGGATGTCTAAAGGGGGGAGTTAACGTATTGATGGTGATGGGATGGATGGAGCCAATCTGTTACAAATGTATGGGGCTTATGTGGGGGGGGGCATGGGGGGACTGGGGCACATGGGCCAGAGCAGGGGCAGCGGGACACGATTGTGGCCAGTGAAAATTTAAATAAGTTACTGTGTACCTTGCAATGCCACTTCCTGTGCAGTACTTCATATTGCAATGCTATGTTTCAGGGAGCCATGACATTGGGCAGGAGACCAACCACTACATGGCCGATCAAGGGGGCAGCTCTGAGCACGTCAACACAGAAGTAACTGAGTGCAGGGCTGTCTGGGCAGGGGTCCTTGAATGTGGTGGCAAGGCCCGCATTGGGACCCCGGGCCGCCAGTTGAGTCTCGCTGCTCTTGGTCACATATGTTTGTGGGTGGCTAATTAAATTGTTAACTCAAACACAACTCACACAACCAAAAGGCAACCCATACATAATGATGTGTGTTTTGTGATTGATTCAAAATATCTCACTTATCTTGCGAAACTTCATGACTTTAACAATCCAATTGGACATTTGATCTTTGCCATAATGGCTGTGGGCCTAAATGTGTGATTCCCAGGGACCAAAAGAGGACACAAACAGCCACAGTAGTGCGAGGCCAAGCAAGGCAAACCATAGGGGCATCCCGTTATCTTGTTACTAGTGAACTGTAGATTATTTAGCAAACAGGCAAACATGCAGATTTAAGAGTACTCACCGTGGGTACGGGTCGGGGAGTCTGTGTCCCTTAGACCAGCATGTCCACCGACCGCGACCGGATGGAGAAGTCCAAGCACAATCTCCTCAGCAGGGGTAAACTCCAATTTAGATGGAAAGCCACCTCCAGTTTTCATGCTGAAAAGAGAAAATCGTTTGGTATTCAGAAAAGGGGCATACAGCACATCCCAAACATTATATTTAGCGAAAACATTTATTTACCTGTAATTATGCCTTTTAATTTCTTTTTGCCGTACAGCATACTTCAGATCAGAGATTTTCTTCTGAATTTGGGACACATCTTTCCTCTCTTCCCCCGCTGCATTTACTTGTCGGAGGATGGTTTCAAACAATTCCATCTTGCGCTGCTTGGTGGTGTGTTTGGATTTGCTCCCATATAGCTCGTCATAGTATAATGTAAGGCCACTAGCCAATGCCATATTTTGGTCATGGGAGAATCTCCCACTCAACTGGCCGCGGCGCAATGTGCGGCCAGATGGTTGGCTTGGCTGCTCCTCCATGTGTGCAGACACATGTGGTGACATTATGGCCTGGGGCTGGGTAGGGGAATGGCCGGATTGGTGGCTTCCCAATGACTGGACTGGACTGGCCAAGGGACTGGGTGTTCTTGCGTGGCTGGCCACCGAACTTCCAGGTGTAGATGTGGTCATGGTTGCAATTCGGGCCCTCTTGGGGGGCTAGGTTCCCGGCTGGTGCCAGGTCGGGGGCTCTGTTCCCGGCTGGTGCCAGGTCGGGGGCTTCTGGCCCTGGATGGGGTTCGGGCCCTGTAGGGGCTTCTGGCCCTGGATGGGGTTCTTCTGGCCCTGGATGGGGTTCGGGCCCTGTAGGGGCTTCTGGCCCTGGATGGGGTTCTTCTGGCCCTGGATGGGGTTCGGGCCCTGTAGGGGCTTCTGGCCCTGGATGGGGTTCGGGCCCTGTAGGGGCTTCTGGCCCTGGATGGGGTTCTTCTGGCCCTGGATGGGGTTCGGGCCCTGTAGGGGCTTCGTGCCCTGGATGGGGTTCTTCTGGCCCTGGATGGGGTTCGGGCCCTGTAGGGGCTTCTGGCCCTGGATGGGGTTCTTCTGGCCCTGGATGGGGTTCGGGCCCTGTAGGGGCTTCGTGCCCTGGATGGGGTTCTTCTGGCCCTGGATGGGGTTCGGGCCCTGTAGGGGCTTCTGGCCCTGGATGGGGTTCTTCTGGCCCTGGATGGGGTTCGGGCCCTGTAGGGGCTTCTGGCCCTGGCTGGGCTTCTGGCCCTGGATGGGGTTCTTCTGGCCCTGGATGGGGTTCGGGCCCTGTAGGGGCTTCTGGCCCTGGCTGGGCTTCTGGCCCTGGATGGGGTTCTTCTGGCCCTGGATGGGGTTCGGGCCCTGTAGGGGCTTCTGGCCCTGGCTGGGCTTCTGGCCCTGGATGGGGTTCTTCTGGCCCTGGATGGGCTTCGGGCCCTGCTGCGGGGCATGGGTTTCCGAACTGCCCTACTTGAAGGCATGGCCGGTGTGGTCTCACTTGTGCTGCCTGTTCTGGGGGCAGAGGTGGTGGGTGCTGCAGTTGCCAGCTTCTTGGCTGCAGGGGCACGGGGCTTGGGGCCCCTTTTTTTGGTACCTGAGGGTCCAGGATCCCTTGGTGGGGCCGAGGTGGGAGTCTTGCCTCTCAGTTTTCGGCCAGCTTGCTGGGACCTTGTGGTGGGGCCCTCCGCGGTCTTGCTTGCCTGGGGTCGCTTGCTGATCGCCTTTTTTGGTGCCATCGTACAGAAATGCTCAAAGAGAATGAGCTTGGGGGGAAAGGACCTTTAAATAATGAGCCCAGCGTGTGACGCCTATGCGCACGACTACGCGCTCGTACGAACGTACGTTCGAGCGGAACCAGGAAACCGCTGGGGTTTCACTTATCTGCTGCCTGGAAGAAGACTAAAGATGGCGCCCACTATCTTCACCCGTCAACAGGAAGAGATCCTCATGCTGGTAAGTGGCTGCCTGTGCATTTTAATAGAATAGTCAATGATGGCCTAAATGTAAATGATGCGTTGGGAACTAGTTTGGGGTCTCTTAATGTTTAATCACTGGCTCCTCACACTTCATCCTCAAGGGCCGAGCCTGGCCACGTTTTCACCTGTCTATGCTGATGTCCTAATTCGGCCAATTGCTCCGGCTTAGCAACAGTTAATTAACCTGTGGAGTAGCGGGGCGAGCTGTCAAACCTGGCCTGTCTCGGACCTTGATGCGGATGTTTGCGGAACACTGTTTTCCTAAGCCATAAAAACACAACGGGAAGCCACACACGTGGTCCAAAAGCCTAAGCATTAGGCTACATCTTGGATCTTTAAAACATCCTAACATGCCATAGATGCAGGTGGCCTGATTCTTGATGTTGGCTATTATCTGTATGTACATGGTGTGTGATACATATAACATAAGACCAGACTGTCAATCACAGTCAACGTCCTCTTTAAGGCACTCCCCAAAAATGGCGGCCATTCGAAATGTGTGTGTTAATGACATTAAATACTCAACTTGTGATGCAACACATATGGGTCTGTGTGTAAAAGTAAAAGCTCTGTGTCCATTATGTTTTTCAGATCATGCTTCAGCGCCGGTATGACTTCGCGCCCAATGTGTGCGAGAAAAGGGACATCGCCCGGGAGATCATCGCCGAGATCCACCGTGTGACCAGCACCACCTTCACTCACACCCAGATAATGCAGCATTGGTCGGACCTGAAGCGTCTGCACATGCCCCGGGTGCGGAGGTTTTTTGGGATCCATTTCCCAAGTAAGTACCAAGCAATTGCATGTTATATGTTCCAAATGTCTAAGTTATGCCTTTATTTATAATGACTTTTCTTTGGTAGTGTTGGAAATGGATTTCAGAATTCGCCGCACCCGGAGACGTACAGGCCGACCAGTGCTGCATGACTCTGCATCTGTGAGTGAAGGTGGTGGATCTCCCGGGCGACGGACCTACCCCTCCTCTGTGGCCTCCTCAGACCAGCCCCTGGACCTTACCACAGAGGAGGGGCCAAGGCGCGTGGGCGTGGAGTCATACCTGGCCACGCATGGGGAAGGCTCTGGTATGTCACTCTTCATGTATAGGCACAAAGATATACATGTCAGGCCAAAAACTAAGTTATCCTTTATTATGTATTTGTAGAAGCTTCAGGAGCGGGTGAGATAGTGGAGGAGGAGGCAGCAGAGATGCTTGAAGTCGATCCTGGCGAAGGTGAGTGATGTCAGCCAGACTGGGAGCCAGATATGTTGGGGATAGTGACTCTCTACAAATACTAACCAAATGTCACATGTTTCTCCAGGGACTTCTTCACAGCAGAGCCAGGACCAAGGGCAGCCTGTTGGCCCCAACCAGCCATCTGTCGGCCACCAACTCCGTAAGTCTCCATGCCATGATTCAGATTAATGTTTTGTAAGCTAATAACACACACATAACTAAAGGCGTAGCCAATGTGTAGTTAACACTTTCATGTGGCCACTTCTTTAGCTTAAAGCGGACCCTAACTCGTATTAAGAACATAGCTAATAATTAGGCAACACACTGTACCTACAGATTGGAAACATAGAAAAACAGACTTCAGCCATCTAATGCATGTTAGGAGCGTGAAAACAGCCCATATTGCGGAATATGGAAGGCGCAATATTTACAGGCAGCATGGGATACAGATTGTAAAAAGTAAGGTCCTGGCATGCATTGTGGGATTGATGACCTTTCCCTCAACCCAGCTATGCTCTGGATTGTCAACGCACCACTGTAACGTACTCCCCTGTACTTTATCCAACTCTCCACTCCTCATTAATTGTTAGGCTTCAGAGTTCAGATGGCGGCGCTGCAAGCCATAAACGTCAAAACTGTACTTTGATCTGGTGCATAATCATTTAGAAATAGGTATTGGTTGTCATTAAATAATGTTGAAGGTCCGGTTTAAGGAGTTTAAATACTTACCTGTTGGAAATGCATTAACTTTAGCCCTTGGAAGAATGACATATGTCATGCATTTACATGTATTGGATTAACCACAAATCTATTTACAGCATACCAACCGGTCTGGTACTCCTATTTAGGTTTTTTTCTCTATTGCTTACAGGGATTATGCCAAAAACCAAGGCAGAGAAAAAAAAAAGGATCCAGGAGTTGGTGGCCGAGCTGCTGGCCATACAGGCGACGTTGGGGCCAACAGATGAAGAAGAGGAGGATGAATAGTGCCCTTGGTCCTGGCTACTTTGTTAAAAATTTTTTATACATTTTACTGTATTTTAAAAAAATTTTATATGTTTTAAATGTTCAACAAAAAATTTTACTTACAAAAAAGAAAAAAAAACAAAAAAAAAATGTTTCCCAGATAACTATTTAAGTAAAAAAAGTTAGTAAAAAAACTAACTACAAATTTTAAAAATTTATAAAAAATATAGGACATTTTAAAAAATTAATATTGAAATAAAAAAATATTTTAAGCCTTCATAAATGTGTCTTTTCTAATATGCGCAACAAAAAACAACTACACACAAAATTACATACACACTAAAAAAAATAAAGACAGATGTACATTATGTGGTTTGGTGACGTTTTATGGACCGAGAAATGAAGTTGGATGCAGGCGCTAAGGGGTTTAGGTAAGTTTAAGGGACCGAGAAATGAAGTTGGATGCAGGCGCTAAGGGGTTTAGGTAAGTTTAAGGGACCGAGAAATGAAGTTGGATGCAGGCGCTACGGGGTTTAGGTAAGTTTAAGGGACCGAGAAATGAAGTTGGATGCAGGCGCTACGGGGTTTAGGTAAGTTTAAGGGACCGAGAAATGAAGGTGGATGCAGGCGCTAAGGGGTTTAGGTAAGTTTGAGGGACCGAGAAATGAAGTTGGATGCAGGCGCTAAGGGGTTTAGGTAAGTTTTATGGACCGAGAAATGAAGTTGGATGCAAGCGCTAAGGGGTTTAGGTAAGTTTTATGGACCGAGAAATGAAGTTGGATGCAGCCGCTACGGGGTTTAGGTAAGTTTAAGGGACCGAGAAATGAAGTTGGATGCAGGCGCTAAGGGGTTTAGGTAAGTTTAAGGGAACGAGAAATGAAGTTGGATGCAGGCGCTACGGGGTTGAGGTAAGTTTAAGGGACCGAGAAATGAAGTTGGATGCAGGCGCTACGGGGTTTAGGTAAGTTTAAGGGACCGAGAAATGAAGTTGGATGCAGGCGCTAAGGGGTTTAGGTAAGTTTTATGGACCGAGAAATGAAGTTGGATGCAGGCGCTAAGGGGTTTAGGTAAGTTTGAGGGACCGAGAAATGAAGTTGGATGCAGGCGCTAAGGGGTTTAGGTAAGTTTAAGGGACCGAGAAATGAAGTTGGATGCAGCCGCTACGGGGTTTATGTAAGTTTCTGGTTGAGGGTGCGCATGCGCAAGATCTTATAAACATACGAACGCACGAATCTAAGAGGCCAAAAACCAATGAAAACCAGAGGCAAACGCAAGTAATTGGAAGAGCTGGACGATGGAAGCCGCCGACAAAACAGGCTGCCGCCGCAACAGGTGAGCACATGAACGTGATTTTTACGATTGCCAACTGACTGAGGCAAGTTCGGGAGATATCATACGAACGGACGTATCTTTTAGGATAGAAACGTATTTGCTTATTGAATCACTCGCAAGTTCATACGAACGCACGAGCGGACGTAAAAAATAGGATGATCGTGAGCAAAATCCAAGCTGTTACATGTTTCTTTGAATCAACCCAATAGTTTTTTAATAAACTGAGCCAAAAGCTGCCTGCACAGCAACAAAAGATTCAATTAGTCCAACAACTAACTGCTTGAACACTGTAATAATGACTGAAGGGGCACTTAAATATAATAAAGGAAACAAGATGATAATGACGATTTTTCATAATCAGCCTCTTGTTGTCTTGCCGAAAACATGCTCCGCTAAAACCTTTCCCTTCAGCTCAAAATGAACACAGGAAATCTGGAAAAGTTGCCAGCCAGCTTTACAATGTGGCAGAGTCATTATAGATGACAGCTTCTTTAAAGTCTTTAGCGCTGATGGAGGCTCCCTTTTCTCCCTCTGTTATACAGGCACACCTGTTCACCCAGCAGGCAAAAGTAACGTTGGCCGTCAGTTTTATTCGCCTTCATTGTCAGAGAAAATTGTTGTGTTCCAATGCTTATAACATAGGGGAAACATTTACTTTTGTTTTATTTTTGTGTTGATTTATAAAAAGAGTATATTTTTAAAGCTTTTAGTATTTCTTTTGATAACAATGACCCTGATAAGGACAAGAGCAGTGACAGGCTGCCATTACCATTACAACAACCATTGATGTTCCAATCAGGTTAAAGGTTTCAGGTTACCAGAATTTGTTCGTTTAGTTTAGCTCGATCCAATCCCTAGGGCATGGGTCCCCAGCCCTCTCCTATAAGACCCACCAACAGGTCAAGACCCACCAACAGCCCACCACTGATTGGTCCACATTAAAACATTTTGATCTATCCAGATTTGTTATGGGTCTAAGGCATATCTAAAACGGGGAGGCCGATTCATCAATAGCGCCAGGTAGCGACAGATGAGCGACTGTAGCGTGATTTTTTCAGCGCCAGCCAGTATTCGCTGTGCTTGGCCGGCATTAGCTTGATGACAGCGACTCAGTCGGTGTGCGGTAATGTTGAATACGGGCTGGGGGGTCGCTGTTTCACAGGTCCAGCGTTGTATGTGAGCGCCTGACAACGAATGGCCAGAGCGAACGGCTAGCTTCATATTCATCAAAAAATCACGCTCCGAATGTGCTGTCGCTGTCCATTCCTTGTTTAAACCCCAGAGCGCTGGCGGCGATCTGTATTAACTAGTTTTTAACCCCTAAACAACCATATTTTTTGAATGTAACATTATACATGTTTTTAGAATCATTTTGTTATATGAATACATTAATCTCAGACCTGTTAGATCAATTCTGCACATATTTTTTTTTTTTTTTTTTTTACTTAAAAATAAATCCTAACATTGCAGAAGTGTTCTCCGATTTTTTGACATTAAAAAAATTAAAAAAAAAATTATTACCAATTAATCATGAATTATTATAGATTGCTCCATTGAAATGCATTGGACATCGCCAGGGAGCGACAGCTCATACCTGGCGCTGTGAGGGAATTTGCAGCGGCGCTGTTCGGTCCAGGCGGCTTCATGATGAATGCCGCGCTAGCCGTCGCTCTCGCCGGCGCTAGCCTCATTTTGCTTGATAAATGCGTCATTGTGACCGCCGCCGGGCGTACTTGAGTCGGTAGTCGCCGTTAGCTGCCGCTACCTGGCGCTCGTCGGACACTACCTGGCGCTATCGCTTGATGAATAAGGGCCTATGTTTATCATGTAACATGATTAATCAAATGTGCTATTTATCCTGTGGTATTCCATGGTCTAACATTTTCTATATGTAAATACTTTCTATCTTTTACATACAATTAATACATCATTTGAAATCAAACTGTTTGGTGTTCGCTTTCACATATTTTTGTATATAGAATAAAACAATTGACTGCAATAATTTGCCCACTTGATGAATCTGATGTTTTATAAAGGCTCAGAGGTCTGGCAGTAATCTGAACTCTGGTTGTATTATTTGTCCTTTTTTTGTGTATGGCGTCTAAAGAAGTAGAGGCTATGCAAAGACACAGAGGAAGCTTTTTTTCCTATTTTGGTAATCTAACAGAGCAGCAACCTGGGTCCCTATTAAGCCTTTTAGTGGCACTGCTGTCTACAGGGCAATCAATCATAGGTGCTGCTGAAAGCAGTGGCTACATGTGTCATTATTCCACTTATTTTCACTAACCCTTATATTGCCTTTCTATACATCTAATTTACCAGAGCTTGTTTCATTTACAGAGGAGCCTTTAGGATCACATATAGTGCCAAACACGCAGAGAAGCTGTCAGGGTAGACAGGCAGAAGTGTCATCATGTCTTAGTAAGAAGGGAACGAGAAAAATTTGGAAAGAAAAATAACATGGCTCTGATTCAATAAATATTCCTATAACTTTCTTGTAAAATAATGACCATATTCATGCTTTATTTCAAAGTAAGCCACAGATTCAATTAAGCAGGGGTGAAATAGTAAACTATGGAGCTGATTCAGAGCTAAGTGAAAATTTACACCTGGTAGACAATGAAAGTGAATGGTAGTTTTTTTGCATCTAAAGATTTTCTTTAGTCAGGTTCTGCATGTAGCTTTTTCCTGTATCCAGTTATGTTCAGTGTATCTCTTTTCCCCACATCCAAACATGTTACCTGTTCCAAAATCTAGTTAGCCTCCTGAATCAGCTACCAGAACACCTGCCATTCAGCATATGTGTCAATTTCATTCTGGAGATTTTGGACTTGGGTGCTGTGCTACCTAGGCCCTGCCAGTATACAACAGGCAATCCTGGCCCTTCCAGCATACAACAGGCAATCCTGGCAAGGGTAGTACCTAGGGCAGCCTAGAACACTTCGTTATAACACTTCAATTTAACAATAGAAATAGACATTTTATTTAGCCAAAAAGTTGTTCAATTTTTCTAGACTTTGTTATCCCTTTAGTAAAAAAAAGAGAGTTTCTATATGACTAGTGGTATAGGATATTCAGGTCAACTAGTAAAATTTGGGCTGCCATCAGGAATGTTTGGCATCTCAGCAACCCCAATTATCTAACCTAGCCATCATATTATAGGTTAGGGTCAGCCCAGACTCTATGAAGCCCAATATTTGTCTGGATCCCCAATACTTATAATGTGATAGCTAGTGCCCTAGTTTAAATCTGGGCCCAACACTATAGTGACAGTAATAGTGACAGTAATAGTGGCAGCATTGAATGCAGTGCTTAGGGCATGGCTACCACCAGGGCCACCTGGCTGGAACCCTGGCCTCCCTCTTCATGGGCTCCCATACTGAGGTCCTGACTGACCTGTTCAGACGGTGGCCCCTGGCAATGCCATAAACAGTTTGTGTTTTGGCGAGCAGGTGATTGCCCTGGGTGCCAAGGCCATTGTATATGGCCTGGGCACCCAAGGCAGGAAGGAGACATTATCCTTCCTGAACTGAGAGGAAGTTCATCTAGATCTGACCTGTCCATATACTGCATATACATATTAAAAAATGATTTTTTAAAACTATTTTTTGCCTGTTAAATTATCTTAAACTTCTTAAATTATCCCCTCTTTCCCATGATCTATTTTCTTTTAATTCAGATTACTTTAAACAGTGTAAGTTACATATGCATGTGCCGCAATGCAAAATCTCTCTTTGCTTCAATGGCTAATTGAAATGACAGCAGCTCTTTTTCTTTACACCCGCTACTATAATTATTAGCTATATTTAGTACTACCACCGATCTAATTTCTTGTTCACTGTGTCAGATAACCATGTAACTGACTTCTGTATAATGTTCCTAACAGTATTATTTTGTGTCTGTGCCAGCATTGTAGGTACCGTATTTGACGAGGTGTCGTCAAAGTTCAGAGCATAAATAAAGCAATTAATTTGCAAGATAATTTGTCATAAACAAAACAATCAAGAATGGGATTTATCACATACCGTATTTTTTGCCTAATAAGACTCACATCTCCATAAGACGCACCTAGGATTTGAAGGAGGAAAATAAGAAAAAAAATACTTTAAACCAAATGTTGTGATAAACCCCCATTACATGCAGTGTGGCATTCTCCCATCCTATTCCCCATAGGCAGTGTGGCATTCCCCCATTCCATTCCCCCTAACCAGTATGGCATCCCCCCACCCCCCTAATCAGTGTGGCATTCCCCCAACGCCTCATAAAAAAAGTATATTTACATGAGCCGCCTCCACTGCCTCCTGGGCCGGTTCGCGCTGAGAGCCGAGTCGGAAGCCAAAGCAGGGACACCGCATCTGTTCAGTCCGCTGACACAAGCAAACACTTGGAAATGCGGTGGAGGGGACGGGAGCCAGAGCGGGAACAGACAACGTCCCTGCCTTGGCTTCTGGCTCCGCCATTGAATCTCGCGCATAGGCTAAGGAAGCGGTGGTAGTCCACCCCCCTCCTGCCGTAAGCTCCGTCTGAAGGAAACTCTTTTTCTTCCAGAGCTCCATTTGATGAGGGACCCAGCAATAGACAATATACTAATACAGAGCAGATCCGAGTGTGCTGGCAGCCATATACCCCGCGAGGCCGCGACCTTCTAACAGAGAGCGTGCCTTTAAGTTCAGATGACATGATGTTGAGTTGAATCCCTAAAAATGGCAGGGTATAGTTAACTAGCTCTATGCTCCCAGGGTACATGCATCATAATAGACATTAACCAGCAAACTATTCTGAATAGAGTGCCGGGCACTTGCTGCCAGGGCATTCCCCGCATGCTGAAGGGTCAATGCTGGAAAAATATATGTGTTCTTAATGCTCAAATTCACTAGAACTGCAACTTGGAAAAGTATTTTATTACACCAAGAAAGTATTAGATTGTGTCAAAAAAATGTGAGCACTAGAGATGAATGAATCAGGAAAAATTTGATTTGTTACGATTCAGCATATCGCCACGATTCGATCGCTTGAATCGCTTCCTTAAAACTCCATTTACTGCTATACAGCAGCAAAATGGTGGATCCACATATCAGGACATGTCCCATAGGGCAAGGATTCCTGGGTAGGTGTCACATGCTACCTATCAGCAGACAGGCTTACCGATGATGTCACAGCCCCATATAAATGGCGGGCATTTTGCGGAAGATCATTGTGACACTGAATTGCAGCCAGAGCAGATCAGGCAGAAAGAGAGTGAGGGATAGATAGATAGATAGATAGATAGATAGATAGATAGATAGAACAAAGAACAGAAGAAGCGAGGGACATATAGAGAAGGAGAGAGGCTGTGACAGTGACAGAGAAAGACAGGGAAAGTTTAAAGTGTTTGTATTAGCTTTCAAGCCCATTTAGTGTTAATAACACACCTGCCTATTTAGCTATTTAGCTTTTCCTTTTCCTGGTGTCATTCTGTAAAAAGCATGCTAGCATAAATATTGCAAGAGTACCTACTAACTGGTTGCATTTTGTAATGAAAGTCACTTTTTCAGCAAACTTTGCCTTTCGCCGGGGGGGGGGGGTCCCCCAAATACTAGCATAAATATTTCAAGACTACCTACTAACTGGTTGCATTTTGTAATGAAAGTCACTTTTCCACTATAACAGCAGCCAACCTGTGTATTTGAAGAGGGGGCATCCCAAATACTAGCATAAATATTTCAAGACTACCTGTCTACTAACTGGTTGCATTTTGTAAACAAAGTTACTTTTCCACTATCAAAGTATCCAGCCTGTGTATTTGAAGAGGGGGCATCCCAAATACTAGCATAAATATTTCAAGACTACCTGTCTACTAACTAGTTGCATTTTGTAAACAAAGTCACTTTTCCACTAACAAAGCAGCCAACCTGTGTATTTGAAGAGGGGGCATCCCAAATACTAGCATAAATATTTCAAGACTACCTGTCTACTAACTGGTTGCATTTTGTAATGCAAGTCACTTTTCACTATAAAAGTAGACATGCTGTGTATTTGAAGAGGGGGTATCCCAAATACTAGCATAAATATTTCAAGAGTAACTGTCTACTAACTGGTTGCATTTTTTAAACAAAGTCACTTTTCCACTATCAAAGCAGCCAACCTGTGTATTTGAAGAGGGGGCATCCCAAACACTAGCATAAATATTTTAAGAGTACCTGTCTACTAACTGGTTGCATTTTGTAATGAAAGTCACTTTTCCACTATAAAAGCAGCCAACCTGTGTATTTGAAGAGGGGGCATCCCAAACACTAGCATAAATATTTCAAGACTACCTGTCTACTAACTGGTCGCATTTTGTAATGAAAGTCACTTTTCCACTATAAATGCAGCCAACCTGTGCATTTGAAGAGGGGGCATCAATCACTGACCATTGTCAGTGCTAGCACTTATCCTTTAAGAGTACCTGCCTACTAACCTTTTGCCTTTTGTATAAAAAAGTCTGGTTTTCAAGTTTAAAGCACCCATTGCCTTTCACTGGGGGGCCATTGTCAAAGCTAGCACTTATCTTTTAAGAGTACCGGCCGACTTACCTTTTGCCTTTTTCAAAAAAA
Source organism: Gastrophryne carolinensis (assembly GCA_027917425.1). Classification (NCBI taxonomy): domain Eukaryota; kingdom Metazoa; phylum Chordata; class Amphibia; order Anura; family Microhylidae; genus Gastrophryne; species Gastrophryne carolinensis. Next base: position 144,971,059 of record CM051236.1, read on the forward strand.
AGTCTGGTTTTCAAGTTTAAAGCACCCACTGTCTTTCACCGGGGGGGGGGGGCATCCCGAATACTAGCACTTAGCTTTTAAGAGTACCTGCATCTTTACCTTTTTTACATTTTGAACAAAAACTGCCTGTGGTGCATTTAACTCTGACCAGGGGCATCCTGTGTAAGACCATCTGACAGTGTCTTTTTGCATTAGCTTTTAGCTACAGTGTCTGCCTATTTTGATTTAACTTTTCTACACACCTGCTGTTACAAAAATACTGTTCTAGGTGTAGTGTAGTGTATTGTTTTCCCCTCCTAAATGCAGTAAAAATGTCAGGCAGAGATGTGCCTAGATTCTTCAGGCGGAGGTCGCAGCAGACTAGGGGCGAGTGGCAGCAGGAGTCGCGGTGAGAGGCCTGATCTCCCGGCATCTGCTAGTGGTCGTGTCTTGTACAGCAACGCATCTGCTGTCATCGATTGGTTAACGCGGTCATCGACCTCATCACAAGTGACATCTGACACCCCCAGTCAACAGTCGGTAGGTTCCTCGGACACAACCCTGAGTTGGCATGGCCCAGGAGCAGCCCCTGTCCTTCCATTGCCTCTGTCCTACGCCCCCCCCTCCAGCTGCCCTATCTTATGCTTTGGGTTCAGCTCCACTATTCAGTGAGGATGATGTGTTAGAGGACAGTCAGCAGCTACTGCCCAGCCAAGAAATGGAGGAGACATCCCCCGCTTCTATCGTTAGGCAGACAAACACTGAGGAGGAGAGTGGCGTAGGAGGTGGTGTGGCGAGCATTCTGTCTCCTGCAGCACATGCTCTTGTGGAAACCGAGGAGGACATCAGTGATGTGCAGACACAAGTCGATAATGATGATGATGAAGCCGATCGCACTTGGGAGCCCGGTGCAGAAGGGGCTTCATCATCATCATCAGGAGAAGAGGGTCCCAGGTTTCCCCAGAGTCAGCAGCTGAGGCAGCAAGGTGGGAGTAGGGTTGGCAGTCAGCATGGTGGCGGAATTGGGATGTCTGGAGCCACACGTGGCCGGGGGCGGAGTAGACCACCTGCTGCGCGGCAGGCTGCCTTCCCGGGAGGTAGTGGAGCAGGGGTTCCTGGAGTTGGCAGCAGTAGCAGTGAATTAGTGCAGACTGTTGGAGGGAAAATTAGCTACTCGGCAGTGTGGCACTTTTTCATCAAGCATCCGCAGGAGGGTAACCTGGCCACATGCAAGATGTGTAGACAGATGGTGAAGCGTGGCCAGGGCCCCAATGTTGGTACCACGGCCCTGCGGCAACACATGCAGCGTCACCATAAAGCGGCCTGCGAGAACCGAGGCTCCGAAGTGGGGTTCCAGCCTGCTGTGTCAGCCAGTGCCACGCTGCTTCCAATTTCACCCAGCCAAGGCTCCAGCACCTCAGCCGAAGGTAGCTGTGCGTCATACCCATCCTCTACCGCTCCAGATGCTCCTGCTCCTCCTACCCGCCAGCAATCCCTCAGCGAAGCCATGTCCAAGAGACAACAGTATGCGCCCACTCATCCTACGGCACAGAAGCTAAATGTGCTCCTGTCCAAGTTGCTGGTGCTCCAAAGTGTTTTTCAGGCAATATATGGGCTCTTAATGCTGCTGCCAACTCCTGGGTGTATCTTTCAGGCAATATATGGGCTCCTAATGCTGCTGCCAACTCCTGGGTTTGTCTTTCAGGCAATATATGGGCTCCTAATGCTGCTGCTGCTGCTGCCAACTCCAGAATGTGTCTTTCAGGCAATATATGAGCTCCTTCTGCTGCTGCCAACTCCTGGGTGCGTCTTTCAGGCAATATATGGGCTCCTAATGCTGCTGTTGCTGCTACCAACTCCTGGGTGTGCCTTTCAGGCAATATATGAGCTCCTTCTGCTGTTGCCAACTCCTGGGTGTGTCGTTCAGGCAATATATGGGCTCCCTATGCTGCTGCGAACTCCAGGGTGTGTTTTTCAGGCAATATATGGGCTCCTAATGCTGCTGCTAACTCCTGGGTGTGTCTTTCAGGCAATATATGGGCCCCTAATGCTGCTGCTGCTGCTGCCAACTCCAGGGTGTGTCTTTCAGGCAATATTTGAGCTCCTTCTGCTGCTGCCAACTCCAGGGTGTGGGTGTGTCTTTCAGGCAATATATGGGCTCCCTATGCTGCTGCCAACTCCAGGGTGTGTTTTTCAGGCAATATATGGGCTCATAATGCTGCTGCCAACTCCTGGGTGTGTCTTTCAAGCAATATATGGGCTCCTAATGCTGCTGCCAACTCCTGTGTGTGTCTTTCAGGCAATATATGGGCTCCTAATGCTGCTGCCAACTCCAATGTGTTTTTCAGGCAATATATGAGCTCCTCATACTGCTGCCAACTCCAATGTGTTTTTCAGGCAATATATGAGCTTCTAATACTGCTGCCAACTCCAGGGTGTGTTTTTTCATGCAATATATGGGCTCCCTATGCTGCTGCCAAGTCCAGAGTGTGTCTTTCAGGCAATATATGGCCTCCTAATGCTGCTGCCAACTCCTGGGTGTGTTTTTCAGGCAATATATGGGCTCCTAATGCTGCTGCCAACTCCTGGGTATGTTTTTCAGACAATATATGAGCTCCTCATAATGCTGCCAACTCCAATGTGTTTTTCAGGCAATATATGAGCTCAGGATACTGCTGCCAACTCCAGAGTGTCTCTTTCAGGCAATATATGGGCTCTCTATGCTGATGACAAGTCCAGAGTGTGTCTTTCAGGCAATATATGGGCTCCTAATGCTGCTGCCAACTCCAGTGTCTCTTTCAGGCAATATATGGGCTCCTAATGCTGCTGCCAACTCCTGGGTGTGTTTTTCAGGCAATATATAGGCTCCTAATGCTGCTGCCAACTCCTGGGTGTGTTTTTCAGGCAATTTATGAGCTACTAATACTGCTGCCAACTCCAATGTGTTTTTCAGGCAATATATGAGCTCCTAATACTGCTGCCAACTCCAAAGTGTTTTTCAGGCAATATATGGGCTCCCTATGCTGCTGCCAACTCCACTGTGTGTCTTTCAGGCAATATATGGGCTCCTAATGCTGCTGCCAAATCCAGGGTGTGTCTTTCAGGCAATATATGTGTTCCTTATGCTGCTGCCAACTCCAGGGAGTGTTTTTTCAGGCAATATATGGGCTCCTAATGCTGCTGCCAACTCCTGGGTGTGTCTTTCAGGCAATATATGGGCTCCTAATGCTGCTGCAAACTCCTGGATGTGTTTTTCAGACAATATATGAGCTCCTCATACTGCTGCCAACTCCAATGTGTTTTTCAGGCAATATATGAGCTCAGAATACTGCTGCCAACTCCAGAGTGTCTCTTTCAGGCAATATATGGGCTCTCTATGCTGATGACAAGTCCAGAGTGTGTCTTTCAGGCAATATATGGGCTCCTAATGCTGCTGCCAACTCCAGTGTCTCTTTCAGGCAATATATGGGCTCCCTATGTTGCTGCCAAGTCCTGAGTGTGTCTTTCAGGCAATATATGGGCTCCTAATGCTGCTGCCAACTCCTGGGTGTGTTTTTCAGGCAATATATGGGCCCCTAATGCTGCTGCCAACTCCAGAGTGTCTCTTTCAGGCATTATATGGGCTCTCTATGCTGATGACAAGTCCAGAGTGTGTCTTTCAGGCAATATATGGGCTCCTAATGCTGCTGCCAACTCCAGTGTCTCTTTTAGGCAATATATGGGCTCCCTACGCTGCTGCCAAGTCCAGAGTGTGTCTTTCAGGCAATATATGGGCTCCTAATGCTGCTGCCAACTCCTGGGTATGTTTTTCAGGCAATATATAGGCTCCTAATGCTGCTGCCAACTCCTGGGTGTGTTTTTCAGGCAATATATAGGCTACTAATACTGCTGCCAACTCCAATGTGTTTTTCAGGCAATATATGGGCTCCTAATACTGCTGCCAACTCCAAAGTGTTTTTCAGGCAATATATGGGCTCCCTATGCTGTTGCCAACTCCACTGTGTGTCTTTCAGGCAATATATGGGCTCCCTATGTTGCTGCCAAGTCCTGAGTGTGTCTTTCAGGCAATATATGGGCTCCTAATGCTGCTGCCAACTCCTGGGTGTGTTTTTCAGGCAATATATGGGCCCCTAATGCTGCTGCCAACTCCAGAGTGTCTCTTTCAGGCATTATATGGGCTCTCTATGCTGATGACAAGTCCAGAGTGTGTCTTTCAGGCAATATATGGGCTCCTAATGCTGCTGCCAACTCCAGTGTCTCTTTTAGGCAATATATGGGCTCCCTACGCTGCTGCCAAGTCCAGAGTGTGTCTTTCAGGCAATATATGGGCTCCTAATGCTGCTGCCAACTCCTGGGTATGTTTTTCAGGCAATATATAGGCTCCTAATGCTGCTGCCAACTCCTGGGTGTGTTTTTCAGGCAATATATGAGCTACTAATACTGCTGCCAACTCCAGTGTGTTTTTCAGGCAATATATGGGCTCCTAATACTGCTGCCAACTCCAAAGTGTTTTTCAGGCAATATATGGGCTCCCTATGCTGTTGCCAACTCCACTGTGTGTCTTTCAGGCAATATATGGGCTCCCTATGTTGCTGCCAAGTCCTGAGTGTGTCTTTCAGGCAATATATGGGCTCCTAATGCTGCTGCCAACTCCTGGGTGTGTTTTTCAGGCAATATATGGGCTCCTAATGCTGCTGCCAACTCCAGAGTGTCTCTTTCAGGCATTATATGGGCTCTCTATGCTGATGACAAGTCCAGAGTGTGTCTTTCAGGCAATATATGGGCTCCTAATGCTGCTGCCAACTCCAGTGTCTCTTTTAGGCAATATATGGGCTCCCTACGCTGCTGCCAAGTCCAGAGTGTGTCTTTCAGGCAATATATGGGCTCCTAATGCTGCTGCCAACTCCTGGGTATGTTTTTCAGGCAATATATAGGCTCCTAATGCTGCTGCCAACTCCTGGGTGTGTTTTTCAGGCAATATATGAGCTACTAATACTGCTGCCAACTCCAATGTGTTTTTCAGGCAATATATGAGCTCCTAATACTGCTGCCAACTCCAAAGTGTTTTTCATGCAATATATGGGCTCCCTATGCTGTTGCCAACTCCACTGTGTGTCTTTCAGGCAATATATGGGCTCCTAATGCTGCTGCCAAGTCCAGGGTGTGTCTTTCAGGCAATATATGGGCTCCTAATGCTGCTGCCAACTCCTGGGTGTGTCTTTCAGGCAATATATGGGCTCCTAATGCTGCCGCCAACTCCTGGGTGTGTTTTCCAGGCAATATATAGGCTCCTAATGCTGCTGCCAACTCCTGGGTGTGTTTTTCAGGCAATATATGAGCTCCTAATACTGCTGCCAACTCCAATGTGTTTTTCAGGCAATATATGAGCTCCAAATTCTGCTGCCAACTCCAAAGTGTTTTTCAGAAAATTTATGGGCTCCCTATGCTGCTGCCAACTCCACTGTGTGTCTTTCAGGCAATATATGGGCTCCTAATGCTGCTGCCAAATCCAGGGTGTGTCTTTCAGGCAATATACGGGTTCCTTATGCTGCTGCCAACTCCAGGGTGTGTCTTTCAGGCAATATATGGGCTCCTAATGCTGCTGCTGCTGCCAACTCCAGGGTGTGTCTTTTAGGCAATATATGAGCTCCTTCTGCTGCTGCCAACTCCTGGGTGTGTCTTTCAGGCAATATATGGGCTCCCTATGCTGCTGCCAACTCCAGAGTGTGTCTTTCGGGCAATATATGGGCTCCTAATGCTGCTTCCAAATCCTGGGTGTGTTTTTTAGGCAATATATGGGCTCCTAATGCTGCTGCCAACTCCTGGGTGTGTTTTTCAGGCAATATATGGGTTCCTTATGCTGCTGCCAACTCCAATGTGTTTTTCAGGCAATATATGGGCTCCCTATGCTGCTGCCAACTCCAGGGTGTGTTTTTCAGGCAATATATGGGCTCCTAATGCTGCTGCCAACTCCATTGTGTTTTTCAGGCATTATATGGGCTCCCTATGCTGCTGCCAAATTCAGGGTGTGTTTTTTCAGGCAATATATGGGCTCCTAATGCTGCTGCCAACTCCAATGTGTCTTTCAGGCAATATATGGGCTCCCTATGCTGCTGCCAAATTCAGGGTGTGTTTTTCAGGCAATGTATGGGCTCATCATGCTGATGCCACCTCAAGGCTCTGTAATTGTGCCGCTCTGCGACAGAGAATCTAATAGCGATGCCTCTGATCTGCATGTCATACTTCTTTACAATATTATTTCACTAACCCAGCATGCATCCTATGCATGTTACAGCCAAGCAAAACATTCTTCAACCCTATGGAGGCTCTCGGAAGCCCAGAAATAGCCGTTTTTAATAGCAATTTAATGAAACTATCTTTGGAATGTCCTCCTGACCATTCCCACCAGGGGTCCCTGGGGACTGACACTCGCACACCACAACAATTTGGGAGTTAATTAACACAATGACTTTATTATGAAAAAACACATTAAAAACATCTTAAAAACAACAGCATTTCATGGTGCCATACCGTAAAAGAGCACATGGGGGAGCCATAAGGCCAGACTTTTAATTATAAAGTGCTAAAGTATAATGCATATGTACTAACATATCTGATAAAGTGCTGAAGTGCTTGTAAACAATTTACATCAATATAAACCAGCAGGACCCCTACCAGAAAGCAGGCCCAGCAAGGAACATAAGTGCAAAGTGGCAAGTAAATAAATACACAACAAATAATCGTGAATAATATTACTGTGTTACTGGCCAGAAATGGATCCCCCCGGCAAGCCCACGCGTTCCGAGCCTCTAGGGCTCTTTCTCAAGGCTGTGTAGTGAAGGGGAGCTATCCCCAGCTCACCTTAAATACCCCTCTCTCCCTCCGTCTGCCTCCAGCCACACGTGCACTGATCCGGCCCCAGAGCGCTCCGGGCGGAAGCGTGCAGGGTCGGAACCGGAAGAATGGCTGCGCTCCAGCTTGGAGCGCAGGGCTTCCGTGATGTAACCAGAGCCGGCGACGCGCCACGTCCCCCCCACACACACCCCCCACCGCATAACAACGGGGCAGAGCGCGAGCAGAGAGAAGGCGGCGCCGCCCTGCTCAGAAGAACACGGAGGTGGCGGACTGGACCGAGGGAGAGGTGAGTATCTCCTATAAGGCTCACAATAATTACAATTGCAATTAAAAAACTTTTTACATATATTAATGCTTAATTCATTTTACTCTATTACTAGACATGATTCCTAATCCATGCACAAATAATGATGAATGACAGCTACACATATGATCCTATGGCTAATACTACATCATATCAATAAAACCACAACGGGCTGGGATAGTATGAATCCCTATCTAACCTCAGGTGGATTTCATTAAGGGGGGCTACAAATATATGAATCCTCACAAGGCTTATCCCTGGTCCCTAAGTTGGAGCTAAATTGTCCCAGAGGATGTTAGCTACAGCGGTCCTGTGCAGCATCCCAAAGGGGGATGCCCAAGTGTAGATTAATGCAACCCCTCCCGGGGAAATGATATCTACATCCCTCTGTACCCAGCTACCCCTAACCCCCGCATCACCGCCCTCACCCTTAATGCCTAGGCGGGTCATACATAGGACCACAGAAACCCCATACACCCAACCGTGTCAAAATAACACATCAGGACCGGATCAAACAGTATTGCACCACTATAATCCCACGATGGGGACCCCCAAAAGCAACAGTCACACGCCTAGACGGTAAGCTTGGGTCTCAAATGGGGAGCATTCATTTTTCCTTTTTGCCTTTCTCTCTTGATTGTGGGGAGTCTCACTCGGGTTAGAGAGGAGAATCTTCAAATCATCACGTTCCAAGATCATAATTTTAGCTGGGACGAGATGTCCATTCCTAAAGGGACTGGCTGCAAACAATCATATTGTTAGTGGTGCCAAAATTCAACACTCCACTTACTGTGATAAAAGGAGTGCCCAAACTCACCATACTCATTATAGGTGCTCATAAGTGCCCCGTGGACTAAAGTGAAGATAAAAGTGTCAAAAACATGCACAACTCATGAGAAAAAAGGTGCTAACGTGAACAATACTATGATCCGTGTCCATACTTACCTAATAAACCCTAAAACCGTGCACAACGAAGATCAACACATTAAACCCAACCCTCCTAACATACTCACCCGTGAAAAGACCTTTAACCCAAAAATGGTGTGAAAGCCACATCCTCATTTAGGCCCCAAGGAGATTGTGTATCCAATGCAAATATCCACCTAAGCTCTTTTTGTTGCAGTAATTTTTTAATGTCACCCCCTCTGGGCCCCAAGCTCACCCTCTCTAGCGCCGTCACCTTCAACCCCTCCATGCTGCCCTGATGTCTATCAAGAAAATGGGCTGCCATCGGGGGTATGATTCTGCCCATATCGCGGTTGCGCCTGGCCAATTTGTCGCAAATAAATTTGGACCGAAAAAATTTTTTTTCGGAAAATTTGGCGAATTGGCCGAATCGAATTTTTCAAAAGTTCGCTCATATCTAGTGAGCACACAAGATGCACCCTAGGGTATTAGAATAGACATTATTTGAACTGTTCCTTCTTTCCCCTTTTTTTCTGTAAAGACTTTCACATCAGATTAAAACATTGCTCCCATTCCCCAGCATTTTCTCCCATTCATATATAAGAAGACCACTGAAGTCAGGTACTAAAGCTGGGTGATGGGGCCATGATTACAGTCTCTCTGTTGTTCCATGGGTTTTAGATGCAACCATTTTGTCATGTAGTTTATGCACAAATACATTGACATGGTGAAAAGTCTCACCAAACTGCTTCTATAAAAAATTAATATGCTATAGAACTAGAATTTAGGGTCCTGGCCAAGCCATAAAAAAACAGGCATGCAGACAGGTAATGTTCTTCTGTCACCCGCCAATCCCAGATTCATCAATCACAGTGCCAGATGGTGAAGTCCAATTTCCCTCTTCAGAGAGCATGTTTATGTCGTACCAGAGTCTTGTGGGTTTCACTTGACAAGATTACAGCCTTAAGCGTGTGTGCAGTTTCTTGGCCCAAGATATCCAGTTTATAAAGAATTACACACCGTTCTCGCATTTGTGTTGCTCCCTGTAGCAGCTTGGAACTCAATACTGAAAATTGCAACTAAAAGATAATTATTTTGATGCAACAAACCTCCATGCTTAATAATCTGGATATGAGAGCCATTTTTTGGCCCACAAATGTACTGACCAGAAATTGTTACCCCATGTTTTGAGCTCACAGAAGTACAGATTGACTAGGGCAGATTTGTTGAAAAGTTGGCAATTTATGACATGCCATGCTGAATATCACCGAGCCCATTACTGCAAATGATCTGTCTAAGAAGGTTAATCTGCAAACATTTTTTGTATATGCTAGAAACTGTCAACAATGATCGTTGACTAGCCAAATCCACCAAGGAATTTCCCCATGCTTTAGGCTACTTAAGATGGCTGTACTGTATCAGTAGTATTCTGACTCACCAGATGGCAGTAATGTGAATACTGTAGACAGCTTCATGTTCTCTGTGTTTGTCTGTGATGGATGTTTTCTTAACTTCATAAGGCTTGGCAGATAGCTTACTCAGCTGCTCGTGGATCATATAGAATAAGTTTCAAAAGCTTCATTTCAGTACAAAATCTCCCAATAAATGTCTTACAGCAGGAATCTTGACATGTATGTTCAATAAATAAGGAAAACTTGTATGTAACCTATACAGCAACAGCAGGTAAAAAGATTAAAACTGCAGAAGTGAGCAGCAGGTGTGCACTGCTTGGATGCCAAACTAGAAATGGCTGAGGGAGAGGGGAAGAAGGGAGGAGTTACTTGCATCACAGCAAGACGGGCCAGGAATATACAATGGGAGTTAAAGGCACACTGCTCAGCCTATGTAAATAAACATTATATTAAGCAGTTACCCTGGGTACTATAAAACACACATGGTGGGACATGACAAATAGTTAAATTCAGTATGTTTCATATTTTTGCACATTTATTTACAAGAAGTTGTATAAGGTGGTAGCATGGCTTTATACTGGCAAAGTTGTGGCACTACTACAAAGAAGATTTTAATGTAAGGGCTTATACTGTATGTAAGGATGGACCACTAAGCAAGCTAGTCCACAAACAAGCAATAACAGCTCTACCCACAATGAAGGCTCACCATGTACAGTAGTCCAGGCTCCTCCTGCCGTCCAGCGTGTACATCCAAATATTTTTGGGCAAAGCGCCATGATGGTGTGCTGGAATTTCATTTTAATCCACATTTACTACTTAAGCATTTTGGTTAGTTTTAGATGTAATGTAAAGTATGTAAACAAAGAAAATTATACTTGTTTTTGTCAGTTTTTAAGTCTATATTTTGTAAGATTTCTTTATATTTCATGAGAATTAGAGCCATTTTATGGTTTACTTCAGAATAAGGTTTTAGTTAAAATAAGGTGTGATTCTATAAGATACTCGGGCCGATCCAATCCCTCCCCATGAGGCATCTAAAATCGGGATGCCCCGCTGTGTGAAATCCCCCCAGGACGCCCGCAAACCTTACCTGAATCCCGGTCCAACAGCGCATGCCGGAGCCGACCCCTTTTAGTGGGAAGTGTGCTCAGAGCCGCTGAGCTAAGACATCGCTTGGACATGCATAGCTCAGCGGCTCTGAGCGCGCTGATTGGAGAAGCGGCCACGCATGCGCCGTAGGAGCAGGGTGAGGTCAGTTGAAGCTAGCGATCTGGGGGGTTTCACATAGCAGGGCACCCCCGATCGGAGTGCCCTGGGGAAGTGGACCAAAACCCAGGATAGTCAAAATCCTGGGTGTTGGTCCACTTTAAAGTGCAAACATTTTAATTATTACCACCTAAAAATTTTCACAGCTGGACAGTAAAAAAAAGATTCAATGACGTTAGAATATGGGTTCCCAACCAGTTGTTCTGGTACCTCAAACTGGACCAACAGCCTGACACAGTTGAAAAAAGAAACTCCCCAAAACTCACTTGCTCCATCTGCTTGCATGATACTGAATCATTGTCAGCACTTACATTTGCTCCTGCATTCACTCAAAGCTGAAATAGTGCCTCACTGATTTTTCTCCTGGCTTAGGACCCCTAAGACTTCCTTTCCCAGCTTCCCAACTGTGCTACTGCCTGGATTTAACCAACATAATCCACAATGCACAGAAGCAGTAAACCCAGTAGCACTTCCTTTTTGTGGGAAGTCTACAGCCCACAATGCACAGTGGCAGGAAACGCTATATCAGTGATTTTGAGAGTAAAATCACCCATGACAGTTAGAAATAGGAAATTTTTATATGCGGCAATCTGAATTGCCCTGGGGAGGGATGCATATGTGAGCACTGTTGCTTGTAAGCATGTTGGTCCAGTTTAACAATGCCTGTACAACTGCTCCAAGAGGTGATACAAATGTGTTGACTGACATTCTGTATGTTCGATCCAAGTGGTACTTAAGATAATTAGAAAATGGAGTGGTACGTTTGTGATCCCTTGCTGTATAACTCAAGATTTACTGAAATTTTACTTTAAAATATAAATTAGACTGGATTCAGCGAGATTGCGATCTCACCCAATTGTTGCCGAGAAACAGGTGTGAGATTTTTTTTGAGAATTTTTGTTTGGTGTCAGAACTCATGAGGGGTACAAGCTTTTTTTTCTTAAATGGAATAGTATAGTAAAAAGCGCGCACACACACGCGCACACACACACACACACACACACACACGCACACACACGTGCACACACGCACACACACACACAAAATGCATGCTGTCATCAGTAACATTTTTCACAATTCGCTGATAGTGATTCAAGTAAATCTCATATGGAAGTGTGAATTGTCTCACTGCTTTCTTGTATACAGTTGGCTATTCTTCTTGGGTTGTTTGGGGTTTTTGGGGGTTGTCAGTTGGGTATTTATGAGTAGTTTTGGTATTTGGGGCTGTTAGTTGGGTATTAATGGGCTGTTATGGTATTTGGCGATGGTAAGTGTTAGCAGTTTTAGTACTGGTCAAACACCTGGGTTTCAGAACTCTCGTTCAAACTTACACAGAAAAATGTATATATTGTAAATTCCCAGTCAAATAAACTTCATTGGTATTAAATCAGACACTTTTTAATAAGCTTTTAATCACATAATATTTTATAAGCAAGCTTGTGATTGTCTGTTTAATTTCTTCATAAATAAGAAAACCATTGCTGCTAAGCAACACTGAGCCTTATTTCCCTTTCTTCTCACATTCCTCCTAGTGTGCAAATAAATTATGTTAGATTGAATCCCTTATTTTAACAACTACTCCTATTATTTTTTCTATTAGAGTAAACAATGACTTTAATTAATTTTCCTTATTGATTTTTCATATAATTTCTTACGAGGATCGAAAGAAAAACAAGAGCTCTGTACCACTATTTGTCTTCAAATGCCAAGCGCTCGAATGTTTTTGATTGAATAGCAAAGGCACATTACGATAGATCTAAACTTCATTATTGGCCAGGCAGATTGTAATGGCACTTTAATTTGTTTTTTACTCTCTGATAATTAGAAATGAATTGCAATCTCTGTATTGGACAATGGCAGTGTAAGCAGCTCTAATTTGAAAACCATGTACTGTGTGATCGATGAGACTAAGGAGTAGGGCACATCTGACTCTATGCATACATTCTGGAGCTCATGTGACATCTGGTCCTAGTCCAACAATTGCCTCTTTACTTTTTTTTTTTTTTTTACCATAAGAAATGTCACAATTTCAGACTCTCCGCAACTGAAACCAAACCCCTTGAGGAAAGCTTTAATTTACATTTTTAGGTTCTCATGGAGAGAGACGAAGAGATTAAGGCAGAAGAAAGTGTAATGCTTCTGAGATGAGGTAAGAGTAGACATTCAGTGACAAACTGTCAGAATGGTTCAGTAAATGACACTTCATAACTCACCCACAACAAGTAATTATAGAAATTGGTAAAAATATGACATTTCCAATGGAAACATGATCGAAATTTGATATGAAACATGATTTTTTTTAACAAATGTGCAAAAATATATCTGAAAAACTCCAGAATGCTAATTGCACACCCGGCCTACTTTACGTCTCTGTTAATTAGAGCAATTGAAAAACGCAGACTTGCATTTCCCCTTTTTCAATTCAAAGGCCAAATATCTAATTTTGTCTCAAGCTTTATATTAACGATAAGGAATTATGACAGATTGTTATTACATTTAAACTGCTGCAGGAATGAAGATAAATGTGTGGTTATAACCTTTTCTCGCACCCAAGATTAAACAGTATGCAGAGATGGAAAAACTTATAACAAAATCTTTAAACTTTTATTTAAAAATCCTTTGCTTCTAAGCCTATAAGACACACACTTATAAATGACAAATGCAAAAGCCAAGCTTTACAACCACAAGCCACCAAGAATGTTTAATTGTGTGTTTATAATTATTATAGAGGAGGGGTACGTTACACACACTGTATGAAGAAATATCCAGAGAAAATATTAACTACCTAAATATCAGCCCAAAACATTGTATGATGATATAAATAGATCAAACACTGCAATAGTAAAAAGCTTTTATTCCAGCACAGGCTGGTTCCAGGGACATGAAGATAATATTAGTCCATGTTTGTGATATTTACATGATACAGCTGTTGCACACAGACTTGGGGGTTTCATCAAGGTACAATATGTGGACAATGGGGTCTTCTTGGGCCCTGAGATGTGTGAGGTTGAGGGTATCATGTATCAATTACCCTTGGTGTCCTGGTAATTAATTGGATAAAAATAAAAATGCAAACGATTTTGGCTTAAAATGAACTATTGGGGGAAAATTAATGGAAAATTAAATCTTTTGGCTCTTATCTTTATTCTAGCACTATTTTAAAAATGGTCTAATTGCACCCAGCATGAGATTGCATGGAGGATGGAGGAGGGGAGCTCAAACCGGACCTTCAGCATGATTTAATGAAAAGCCCAAACCCATAAAAAACTATTCCCCAACATCTACAATTAATATAGTTTAAGTTTTTGGTAACTTACTTATTATTTTTCCCCCACCAGGCTGCAACTCTGTTCAGGAATCTAGGATACGGGTGCTGCCATCTTGACTCAGAAGCATCACACATACTGAGGAGAGGAGAGCAAGGTAAAGTACAGGGGGTGGGTTATAGCTGTACTTTGCAGAGCAGAGCTGGGGTCAGGAAAAGGACAGCAATCCCAGAATGCAGAGCGACACAGTCAGAAGACATTTCCTGTTTGCAGGCTGCCTGATGTTCCATAAGCCGCCATCTTGGATGTTTAAAGGCTCATAACATGCTGTAGATGCAGGTAGGATGATTTTTAATGTGAGCAATCTGTATGTACTGGGTGTGGGAAAAATATAAGATAGGCTCTTATTCAGGGTGAAGGACCGCTTTAAACAGCTAGTTTAGAACAATGGTATCCTGTCAAAAACCAACAGCATACAGTGGTATAACTGGGGAAATAAAAATTAAGATCACTATAACAGGAATACCAAGCAGCACTGAGGGCAGAAAACATCCAAACGGTTATGTACCTCAGATGGGCAGGTAAATAGATTGAGTTGTTTTGGGAGGTTTGGTCCACTTTAAGGAAGGTTCACTTACGTTACTGAAGTTTCACAGAAACTGTTCACACAGGTGATCCCAGCCTCTCTGCTGCCTGAGGCGATTTACGGAAATGCGCCCCCCTCCAGAACCTCCTCCTGGCATCCTAAAGTGCATGCGCTGGCTCCGGTCCAATCAATGCTGTATGCGGTGTATAATAATGCATAGCATGCAGCCCTGTTTTGAACAGAGCTTTGGCATAAGAGAGGGGAAGCGAGCGCTTTCATGGCCACCATGTGGTCTGTTGTACACTCCCATCCCCAGCCTATCTGAACAGCTGGGCACAGGAATGTTCCTTAGCTGCAAGGGATGCAGATGCAACATGCAAACCTGCCATTATAAAGGTGAATGCTGGGGGCAATCGTGGGGTTCACACATTGGAACATCCCAATCAGTGGTTGTGCAGGCTAGGGCACTGAATGTCAGACTTCTGATGATACAAACATTAGGGGACAGTTTATGTAGGTATAGATGGAGACACAAGTCAGTAGACTGAAGGGATGAGTTTGCAGCAGTGTGTAGGTGGGTACATGGCTGGGGGGTACACACAGGTGTCTCAGATTTTGGTAGGCAGAAGAGATCATAAGCAGGCAAAAGCTGAGGCATACTGCCTTTCTGGCAACCAAGATAAGGAGTCAGAAAGCCCCCCCCCCCCCCCCGCATTTCTGCTCCTGAAAAGAATTGGGGAAGACGACACACATCATCCACCCAATCCTCCTTACCATTACCACAAACCAGCTACCACCCTGGATTAATCATGGGCTGGCTGTACTATAAAAAAACACCAACTTTACAACTATGAGTAGATAGACCATGCTCATCTGCTGTAGAACTGCAAAACCCAGCATAACCTGCTCAGTTTGCTCTGAATCTGCTCTCAGTTGACCTTCTTTAACACACGACCCAGAAATTGCAGTGGTGGGAATGCATAGAGCAGGCTGTACCCTGACCAGGGAATTACCAGCGTGTCGAACCGCCACGGCAAGGGGGTCTAACACCCTGGACATGAACCTCTGGACCTTCCGGTTGTGGCAATATGCACTCCCCAATGGTTGCAGAGGGCTTGAAATGTGTCCTTGGGAAGGGGCCATTCCCCTGGTCCACTGTCTCCTTGTTCAATTTATCGGCCTGCAGATTCTCTACCCCTGAAATGTGAACCACCGAGATGCATGGAACGTGAAGTTCCGTCCACCTCATAATGCAATTCACTTCCTGGAACACCTGCAAGCTCTTGGTACCCCCCTGATGGTTTATGTAGGCCACAGCCGTGGAATTGTCTGACTGTACCCTGACAGGGGATGGGAAGACCAATGCCTGAGAACCAGCAGAATCGCCCTCAGTTCCAACACATTGATTGGATGACTATGCTCCCACTGGTCCCAGAGATCCTGAACCATCTGGTTGTCCAGAACACCACCCCAATCCATCAGACTGGCGTCTGTGGTCAGCATGACCCACTGAACCAGCAGGAAAGATTGACCCACTGCCAACGGATGCTGGTTCAGCCACCAATTCAGGGATCGCTGGGCATTGTTCGTCAGAATGAGACAATGGTCCAACGACCGCAAAGTCCCATGCCATTTTGATAGGAGAAGCATGGCCTGGAGTGGAACTGGGCATACAGAACTGCCTCAATGGTAGACACCCTCAAGCCAAGGATACGCATGTCCTGCCTGATTGGGGAATGTTCATCTGTCAGTAGCAAATTCACTGCCTCTTGGAAGAAGGACTCATGCCAGGCAATGCAGGAAGGCTGGACACCACAAACCTGTGTGGAGGCCTGGTCCAAAACTCGATCTTGTATCCAGATGAAACAACCTTCTGGACCCAGGCATCGGATATCTGTTCCTTCAACAATGACACAGTGCAAAAGCCGCCCCCCCCCACCCAATCGGGTCAGGGTGCCCCATCAACCCTGAGAGAGCATGGCTGAGAGCTTGGGCTGGCTGGCCCCTTGAAGTCTAGGATTCCCCCTTTTGCTTACCCGAAAAAATCATTGCAGTGTCTAAAGTCTGTAGGCCTTTTGAACTTCCTGAAGGGGCGAAATTTTGCTGACCTGTGAAACTAGGTCCTCAGTTTCCAATTTTGTGGAAGCTTAGTCGACCGAAAAGATGACCCCCTGAAAAGGGGAGGCCAGTAAGAGTCTTCTTAGAAGCAGTGTGTGCCGATCCATGTTTCAGCCATACCGTGCATCACCAGGTGACCAGCAATGCCAGCCCCCTAGCCACCAGACTCACCAAGTTGTCCATAGCCAGCACAATGTATCTGAAGCCCTCCATAGCAAATGAATTCAAGTGAAGTGCCGAAGAGCACGAACCTCCATGTCGCAAACACCTCTTTGGCTGCCTCATCCATACCTTGCCTGCTGTGGCCGCCAGGTATGTGGCATAAGCTGGACGCATGACCGACCCCACTATGAAGAATATATATTTGGCCAGTTGGTCCAATCTCCTATCCACCGGGTCTCTCAAGGCCGCACCATGCAAGTAACTGGTGTCCACCATCGCAGCGCCCCCTCCTTTGCGATCTGCATTTTATACCATACCTGGCTCTGCTTTTACACTCCTGACACACTGCTTCTTGTCACTAATGCCACCTCACATGTGGGGGACAAACAACCCACTGCAGCTTTATGTCTGCTTTCTCTTCTCCCTAGAGAGCAGAAGACTAGCTAAAATATGGTCCCAGCACAGTCTGTTCACTTTTTCTTAGTTTTCTGGGTCTTAACTACCTCAGCAGGTCCCTAGGTAAGCTCCCTAGGTTTCCAGCACCTTGTCTTTTTCTATCTCTCCAGCACTATGCTTCCATCTAGCTAGCTCCACTTTGTCTCAGCAACAACTGGATTTAGTTTGTTCCTAACTTTCTGCTTCGTCCTAGCCAAAACATCCTATCTACATAACCCCATGTTGGGCCGTGTGCAGAAGATTTTGGCTAAGCGGACAGGCATGTGTCTTACAACTCTGAGGCCATGTTATACTGCACGACATCAATCCTAGTAAATGAAGTAGTTATAAAATAGAAAGAATTTTAAACAGAAGTGCTAAGGTTAAATGACAGAAGCTACTGATATAGGATGATTGTCACATTTTTGTGTTTCAGTTTGTTCTATGGTTGGCAGCTTCATCCCTAGACTGTGTGTTCAGATTTTTTGCAGTCTTTATAGTGATGTTAAAAATATTCCATTTCTATTATGGCAGAATAATACTAAACTGTTGATGAGTTTGAAAAGCTTTCATGCAAACATCTGCTATCCATAACCGCACTTCAGAAAAGTTCCAACTTTCATTGTGAAAATATTACTTTGGAGTTTCATGGAGGTAAAAGTGTAGAAATGTAGATATTTAAAGGAAGAGCTATGTTAAAAGTTATAGTTGTCAAAATAATTGCTGCCATATTGTAAGCTAAAGCTGTGCAAGATTCCTATTTGTATGTCTATGCCCTCTAGCACCATCAGATCGCTATAAGACAACTCAAAGGCTGCATCATCCCAGGTCTAATGGAAGTGCCTTGTGACCCTGCTGTCCCCTTTTCCTCGTCACAAATGACTTCATCTGTGTATCAGATGAAGTGCTGGATTAAAAACCAGTAAACATTTTGGGAAGATAATAATAAGGACTTCTTTTATGACCACTGTAATCTCATTACTTTCCTGTTTTGTCTGTTATCTATAAAAAGGGATAATGTGTGACACCGAAACGTTGGCTTGTGGCTTTTTTAATTTTGTCAATTGGAATAAAAACCTATAAAGAACATTTGGAGTGCTGGCTCATCTGTTTTGCTCATTAGTTTCCTTCCACAATTAATCTATTCCACAATTAGTCTATGCATACTTTAATACTTTAATGTTTTAAACCCAGAGGACCAAAATTGCAAGGTCTGGGAAACTGTAGGATTACATTTAGCAAATAGCATGCTAGAAGGTGCAACCCATTTAGATAAATGTGGAACGCTGACCCACATTTCCTCAGCAAGTAGAAAGAGAAGTATTTGGTGCAGCCTTTACTGTGACATGATAATATAAACTTTTAGAGATAACACTTCCTTTAATTTAGATGTATCTACCATCTACTTGATGCTCCTGATAAAATATTTTACAATCAACAAATAGTAGCAGAGCTTACCTCCGTCTCAATAAAAAATGTACCAATGGTGACCACAATTTACTATAATCATTCAGTCTGTAGAAGGCAACAGAAATCTCTCGTTATCTCATTTCTCAATTTTGAAATGGAAAAGGAATTCTCATTTATACCACAAATTAGGTGACACAAGATTTCTGGGTGTCCTGCTGGGGTGTGTAAAACACTCCCTGCTGCTCAGCCTGCACAATAAGATCTGTATAGGCAGAGAAGTAGCTAGGGTTTCTGGCCCCCGGGGCAAAGATTCAAAATGGTGCCCCCCACCAGTCCTCGGGCCCCTCTTTGGTGCCCCCCCTGACCTGCTTCACCTGGGGAACGTGCTCCCCCCCCCCATCTACGCCCCTGGTATAGGGATATCAAATCTACTGTAACAGTTCTCATCCAGACAGCTGATCCTATGAGAAAAACAAATCTCCATAAGCTCTCTGCTGAGCTCTAAGACAATAGAGAAAAATAATTTCTCACCTGATGATCACCTTTCTGCAGTGAAGGGTCGTTTATCAAATCCCAACTGCATATTTAGACCTAACGTTTTGCAAAAAGGCTTAAAATATATTAGTTATTGTTGTTTAATGAGCAATGGTTTGCATCTTTTACACAGGTCGAGTTCTTGCATGAAGGGGTGGGAACGGATCCACGCTCGCTGACTGGACAAGAGGCTGCGCAAGTGCCATAGGACCAGGGAAGGGTGAGATTGAGCAATCTGGGGGGTTTCACACAGCGAGCATCCCCGATCGGGATGCACTGGGGGAAAGGACCAAAACCCAGGATAGTCAAAATCCTAGGTTTTGGTCCACTTTAGGGACAAAGCACACATTCCGTATAATGTATTTACAAGATGAATGCCTAGACAATGGCTGTGTGTGATTATTGGATTAGTGATGCAGGGATGAGCATGGGGATCTAATATTTACTTTTACCACCCAGGTGGTACTTAGTGAAATAATTGGAAGTCATGTCTGGGGGTCCTAATCAAAGGCATTTTTATATAACAAAATAAAATATTAAAGAGGGACAATTGACAGAGAGAAGCAGCTTTTTTTCTCATGTTGCCTCGGCACTGACATCACCAGTATTACAGTAAGACACCAGTCGCTTCCAGTGCTGGGGGGCTCCTGGGAGGTGGGGGGGGGCATGCAATTACATGGGTTGTGTGGTGGCAAAGCACACCACTGCCTGCCCCTCTCAGCCTGCACAGCTGCATGGGGCTAGCTCATTGCAAGGCTACAGAGACTGCTAGGTAAGGCAATCTGGGGGGGCGTGTGATAAGGCAAAGCCAGCCTAGAGCCTGTAAAAGAGAGATGTGTTTTTGCCTCGTGCCCAAACTCTGGACCTACTAGGTTGGTGAGAAGTTGTGTTTATGTTTAACCCTGAAAGGGATAGACTTTATGTTTCATTTATCCTGCACCCTGCTTGTTTGATGAATTGCAGTGATTTTGTTGGACTTGTTGCACAATAAACTGCTTTTTATTTCAATACAAGAACTGATTCCACAGTTGTCAACGCCCTTAGCTACCCCGATCCTGAATATATATATATATATATATATATAGACACATAGACACACAGACACACTCTAAAAACATACATCCCTATTTCAAATGATATATTTACCTTCAAAAGTTAAATCTTTTAAAAGTCCCCAAGCTTTTGATAAAGAAAAGGTTAATAAAAGAATGTTGACCAGGATGCTCTGTTTAATACAGGTGTTGCTTTTTTGCTTTTTTTCCGCCACACATAAACATACAGAACGTGCCAGTGGGATTTCAGAAAATCATATTAAAACTTAAAAGGAATAAGAGGTCATCTACGTGCTAGCACGAAAGCTGCAGTACAAGGCTAACTCAAGTAGAAGTCTATGATGTACTTAATAATCTCTGGCTCTGCACTTGTAGTTCAACTAATGAACTGAGTGTCAGACGAACACTACACTGACTCTCTAAAGTGTTTTTATGTGGCCTAACTTCCATGCAGAAAGGCAGAGAAAATTGTTCCCATTTTCTTGTATGCATGAATACACTGAGCACCAGCCCAGGAGCTATTGAAAATTATGGGGAGAATGTATCTACAGCATCAATTTTTAATTGCTATAGATTCCGAAATTCCCTAAAAAAAACATGTAAAACTGTATTGCCTTAGACCTTAAATGTTATCATATTTAAAATGTATAGCTACTGGCAGCCCCAGTTGTGATGTTGCATAATATTAATAGGAAATGGTTAACTATTTCCTCTTAACAGACAACTTATTTTGCCATGATTCCATAATCCCATATAATGAGCATAGAATAGGATAAACAGGCCTGCGTCCACAGCCAGGGGATGAAATTACAAGATAACCAATGTGAATAATTTTTGAAAGACCAGAAAATATTTCAGATATTCAGGTCAGACAATTATATTTATTGTAGCAGCAAGTCTCTATCCTGTTACATAAATTCAAGTGGATCGAGTGTCCATCATAACCTAGGGGACAAGTCTCTTAGGGAGAGGGCCATTTTAGGCTTAAAGAGAATGACCACCTCAATAAAAAAAGGGTACCCCCCATGTGTTCCTTGCAGCAGATCAGTTCCACTCTGGTTATGGCTCCGCCGGAACTCCGATGCTGCTATTGTGTTGCCACCAGGCCATCATAGGCTGCTACAGAGTCTCGGATGGAGGACAGCCAGCCCTGGCTCCCTGAGGCAGAAATTATAGCGAGGTAAGCAGGTAGGGCAGGAGTGGGTAAATTTTGCCACTCAGCCTGTTATTGGGAGGGGGTTCTGTCTGACAGCACAGCCTACCCTGCTGTAATCTACACTTTGCACAGCATCACAGAAAATGATGGTGCGTTGTAAATAAACAATAACAATAATACATTTTTATCATATTTTTAATAATAATTTTAAGCATACCTCCAATCAATAGTAATGAAACTACCTGGCACTAGATGCCCAATCTCTTGGCAGAAGTTAGGCACCTGGACTCTCGCATGGCCCTGCTGTGTCTGACACTGGGGAAGACTGAGAATGAATGTTACCCAATCACTTCACTGATTGGATTTTGACTATTCAGGCAATTGGTCACTATCACTACTGTATGTATGATGCCCCCCTGTGTGAAATCCCCAAGTTGGCCCACTTTCACTCACCTTTCCATCCTTACCACGGAGCATGCATGGGCACTTGTACGATCAGTGCTTTATGTGGAGCATACTAACGCGTGGCATAAAGCTGACTTGGCATAGGTGCGGCGGTGACCGCATCCCTGGCTCACCGGTGGAACACACACTCCTGCCCACCCGGCCTAACCAAATGGCTGGGCACGGGGAGCATGCACAGCTACAGGGAAGCAGGGGATGTGACAATGCCACCTGTGAAGACAATGTCACATGCGACTGGCCACATCTGTGGCTGTTTGGGGCCGCACTCCTGCACTCAGCATTCAGAAAGTGCGCACGGCTGCCAAGGATCCGGGATTGCGGCACCAGCAGAGGTCGCATTGCAGGAACCGCCGGGATCAGTTTGTTTTCTATTTATTTATAATTATCAGCACCCCGGGGGTTTCACACAGCGGAGCATCCAGTATAGGATGCCCCAGGGGCAGGCTAGCGGCCGGCGCTGGAATCCTTTAGATTCCATCACGGCTGCAGGGAGCAAATTAGTCTACTTTAGGTCACTCTGAAATGAGAAAATTAGAGATTCAGCAGGATGACAATGATAATGAAATGTCCAGCTGAAATATCATGACCGGGATAAATGAGAACCTTTGCAGGCAGAACAATAACTTCCTCTGGCAAAGTTGATAATGGTCCAATGAAACGCATCGAACATTAAAAAAAAAAATTGTATATTGTAGTACAATAGAATAGTAATACATAGAAAAAGTTTAGATTAGGGATCCCCAACCTGTTGCTTGGTAACCACATGTGGCTCACCCCTGCTGTGTGTCTCACCAGCTGTCTGAGGTCAATGAAGAGGTGGCCAGGTGGAGTTTGCCAACTTACCCATACTTGGCTTCCCAGCCTCACCACACGTAGGACAGAAGTTTCAGAAACAGTGGCTGTGGCTGTCAAAGTGAGGTTGGGGACCCCTGGTCTTGATTATACAGATGAAAGGCTTAAACAACCTTGAATGGCTTTAGAGTCCTCCAGCTCAGCAAACAGAGATGAAGTTTCAAGTTACAAAGCGCTGTTGACTTGAAATCATTCATTATACACCCTGTCAGTGCTAAGGGGCCAGTAACTAATTTCAGTGATGCTCATCGATCCCCTCCAGCAGCCCAGAGGTTAATTACACTGCTGGAACGACTTGTAGCTGGAAAGCCCTCTCGGCATGTAAGTGGTTATAAGTAGGTTTGAAAGCAAACATTCTGAAGCAAGGAAATACACCTTGGAGATTGGCTAGAACAAAAAATATGATTTATTAAATAATTAAGCGATCGCTTCCAGCCATATCTCCCATTAAATTCCAAAGGCCATTGTATTTTAGATTTCTCAATCCATTTCCTTTTAGTTATGCTTCAGCAGCTTTAATAAATAAGTCATAGGCAAGAATAAAAACAGTTCTTTTATAGTGCTCTGCTCCAGCCCTTAGGGGCTCTTTCTTTTGCTCCTGTTGAAAATAGATTGATTCGGGAACAGTCACTTCTGTCCAGACAAATGATGCTATGGGGTTAAATGGGGCCCTTCCAAATTCAAAGTCTTCAAAGGATAAGTAGAGAAAAGTATGAAAGATCACTTGCCACATTAAAGTGCACCTGAGCTCTTCCTAGAAACTCTGTGTCAGGGACGATCCACGACCCATCTACTCTCATTGCATATGATCCCTAAATTTAAAGTGGACCAACAGTCAAAAATGACTTAAACCAGTCCAACACAACAAAACAATTCTCATCCCTTCCCAGGGTAATTTAGATGAACAAAAAGATTAATTTACCTTTTTTGAAACAAAATTGTGACTGATGAATTTGCAGGCCACCTGCAAACAGGAAGTGCTGCTGGGTTTCCTGTTACAGTGCATTGTCAGTTATGTCAGTTGAATCCAGGAAGCAGCATGGCTGAGATGCTGAGAGAGGAGGCTCCAAAATGGCCGCTAGCTTTCTTTTCCAACTGTGCCAGGCTGTTGGTCTGGTTTAAGAGGTACCTTTTCCTCACGGAAAGGAAACAGTTGAATGTCTGCTTTATTGGAGAAAATGTGGAACCCGCATGATTGCACAGCTATTTTCTGCCCCTATGGGATGGAGATCCACTAGGAAAAAGTGAGTATCTCTCTAATGCAAGGCTTACTGATGGTGTGAGGGGGTTGCTTAGGTTAGATTAATGTGCATGTGGACCATGACCTTACCCAGCACCAAGTTGAAAAGGAGAATTTAGCTCCAACTTAAAGTGGGTCAAAACCTGCATGGCCGGAGCGCAGCACGAGAAGGCGGCAGATACAGCTGCCCCCATCGCATCCTCTCTGCGGCGCCAGCATAGAGTGAACACTCGGCTTGGTATAGCGGTGGGCGTGGCCGACGCTCGAGCGTCGGCCACGCCCTCCGCTGTAACAGGCTGGGTGTCTGGCTCTGCAGAGAAGGCTGCCTCCGCGGCTTCCGGGACAGTGCGAGCGATGGAAAGGTGAGTTAACTTTCTGCTTTTTATTTATTTTATTTCCCACCTTCGCCCGATAAGACGCATGGATATTTTCCCACAACTTTTTGGGAAAAATAAGTGCGTCTTATAGAGCGAAAAATACGGTACATCCCATTTTCAACCCTTTGAAATACCATATTCTTACTTCACTAACAATTTCAAACTACCCTTGAGTGTTGAGTTCACCTGTTACAGTAGTCAGTTTTTACTCAAGGCCAGGAAAGGCCAGGGGCGTAGCTAGCGGGATGCAGGGGGGGGCACTTGCCCCGGACGCAGCAGGTCAGGGAGTTGCCAAAGGGGGGGCATTTTAAAGCTTTGCCCCGGGTGCCAGAAAGTCTAGCCACTCCTCTGGGAAAAGCATTCCCACTTTAGGGAAATATAGGAAACTTGGACACACCACGCTAATAAGTAAATCTGAGGTTATATTATATGATACTTATATGCTTTTTTTTTAACTAGTCTCAAGCTTACCCCAAAAAGTGATAATCTGTACATCATTTAAGCTTACATCGATTTTCTATATGTCCTATTTACTTAACCATATTTAAGTAAGATACTGTCATATGGCCTGGTATACCCCTTGGGCTGGATTGATTTCTTGGATTTATACTACCTGTATCCTTTTTTATTGTTTATGTGCACTTGGCTATGTGATTTCCTTTGTGTTTTTCTATGTGTGTTTCTAGTGTTTCTTGTAGAGGTGTGCATCATTTCCTTAGGTTAATATTAAGTCTATAGAGGGTCTTATGGAAGGAGACCCTGGCTCTTAAAAAACTGGAACAATTTTTGCATTTTCTTGTGTGTTGACGTTAAAAAAAGCTCAATCAGAAATAGATTTACTTCTGTGGTATTTTATGAAACCACGAGATGCGCTTCCTTGTTCAAGCTGGTGGGTGGGCATGGCCTGTGTACATCCAGTTGCCTTGAGAACAATGGGCACCTCCGTACACAGAAGTTTTGGAAAACAAGGCTTCTCAAACTAGTGCTGTTTGGAGACATGTTGGTAGCTTGGGCGTGGCAGCAAGAAAACGGGATACTCTAGCCCCCTCTTGCACTGCCCGGTCCATAGGAAGTAAACTTTTTCTCTAAGGATAAGCACAAAACAATTAGCATGACCCCATTATTGTCCATAGTGAGTGAATGTGTGTGGGAAATTAGATTGTGAGCTTCCTTTGGGGCCATGGAGGGGTAGACACTGAAGAAAATGTCAGTACTACAAAATGATGCAAAATAAATAAGTGTTTAGGACAATAAAGTGTAAGCTGGTACAAAGGCTATGACTAATATAGCACAGCAAAGTACAGTATACCAATTCTGAACCTTTAAAGTAATAATAATTGTCTGTGAAACTGAAAAGGACATTTAAGTGTAAGCTTTGATTGGGACAATTTGTGACGTGTAACAACCCCTTCCACATTTCCATCATTTAATGAACTGCCACATTTTTCAGTTATTATCATTAAACTTGACTCACTTGATCATATATGATGCCTGCAGCAGTTAATGTTGTGTGTCTGATTGCATTTTGGAACAAATATGGAACATATGGCCAGGGTATGCTAATACTTGGGCTGGTGCGTATCATATCCATACTGATTTCCCTCCATTTATGGGGCCTTGCTTTCTAAAAGGAGGCATAACATGCAAATGGGCATCTGCCACTTTAAAAGAGAAACAAGGACAAGGTGTTCACATATGCAGCAAATAATTTATGTAAATATATTTAAAAATGCATAGATTGTTACTTCATGTATCAAGGTGGAACTAAAATCATGTTTATTTTATTAAAAGAAATAAGGAACAGATTCCATCAAATACATAGTTTGGGACAGAAAATGTAGGTAGAGAGGAAAAGCAAAATTTGCTTTGAGGGTTGGCATTTAATACAAGCCACCTAAAGTAAAAATGACTTCAAGCCCTTTTAACCCTAAAATAGTGACACACAAAAAAGTATACTGAAATGATACACATTTCAGTTCCTATTCATACCCCAGATGTTTAAATGGTGGTGCACGGTTGCCTCCACCTCCTACCACTGTCCTCTACCACTTGCCTAATCTTTCCACACCCTGACGCTATCCTCTACCACTTGCCTAACTTTTCCACCCCTACTGATGTCCTCTGCCACTCTCCAAACCCCTCCACTCCTGCTTCTGTCCTTTACCGTTCACCTAACCTCTCAATACTCTGCCACTGTCCTCTACCACTCACTTAACCTCTCCAATCCCTGTTGCTGTCCTCTTCTTCTCACATAACCTACCATCTCCTGCTGCTGTCCTCTACCACTTACCTAACTACTCTACCCCCTGTCTCTGTCCTCCACCACTCACATAGCCCATCCATCCCCTATTACTGTCCTCTACAACTCACCTAGCCCCTACACCCCCGCTGCTGTTTTCTATTACTCACTTAACCCCTCTTCACAGTCAATGACCCTCACCTCTGACCTAACCTAGCAGAAGACTCAGCAGCAGCAAGGACCCATCAGAAGTAGTAGTATAGAGTTGCAGAGGGTAAAAACTGGAGGACCACACAGGGCAGTAAGTACCAGGGGGCATTCAGCAGCAGAGAAGAAAGACTGACAACAAGGATCTGGAAGTGGTGGTGAATACTAAGAGGCTGACCCATAATGCAGTGCAACACAGGTATCTGTAAATAAACCTAGCTCAACATGCAGAAGAGGGAGGGTTAAAGAGGAACACAAGGATTCTCAGTATTCTTGTGATTGTTCCTCTCCAGCAGGGGTATACCGATTTGGTGTGAAACCCCCATGGAATGCCAGTAATTCTTACCTTGTCAGTGATTCCATGGCCCATACACATGCTCTCCTCCAATCAGCGCCTGGTGCTCTATTCACTTTACTAAGCCACTCTGACATCAGAGCTGACATCAGAGTGGCTTAGTAAAGCTCAATAGAGAATGAGAAACTGGCTGCTCCCCTTTGGCTATGCACAGCCATGCCAGCCATTCAGAAATTCCTGGTGCAGGTGTGTACATTAGCCAGAGGTGGCAGCACAGCGCTGCGGGAACCTTGGTGAGGTAGGTACACTAGGCAATCTTGAGCATTTCATACAAAGGGACATTACAGTTTGGAAATGGAATCAGTGGGCCCTGGGGTCTTTAGGCTCCCTGTGGACCATGATCCCTTTTTCACAGAGAGTTCTTGGCCTAAAATGCACCTTGCCCCCCTCCTGCTTTGTGTGAACCAGACATTGAGTAGATACTTTCCTTTTCATTTTTGATGCTCTGTCTACAAGGGAACTATGAAATGGTTAAATTGCTTCTATACTCTTCCTCCTCTTTGTATTTTTCCAGTTTTAAGTGTTTTACTGAATGCCACTTATGAAAGGCATTCATTTTAATCCTGAAACTGCCTCCAGTTGGTAACTGTTTGGAAAGTTTGGTAAGTTTTTGGAAATTTTTGTTCGATTCAAATGTTTGTCCGAATTTTTTTGGCACTTTTTCTTGTTTTAATGAATGCCGCTTAAGTGCCATTCATTAAAGCAGGGAAAGTGACAGCAGGATTCTTTTTATTTTTTTCTTGGCTGTTTATTCTGTTTTTTGCAAAACAGGTCTTCATTTTCACGTGCCCTCTCCTCTTCCTTATTCGAGGCTCTACAGTCCCTGCTCCAGCATAAAAATGTGGCTGCATCGGGTGTGAGAAGTTGACGACTGTGCCTCCATTAGGATGAAGGTGGAACATCCTCCCTACCCAGCGAGGGACTGAAGTAAGGGTTGGGGAGACAGCTTTTATACTTGGAGGCTTGGCCATCCCAGAAACTCCCTGACATCATTGCTGATGAGTGGTAAGTATATGTTAATTAAGAAGAATATTTTTTTTTTTCCGGGCTCATCAACACAACCCTGCCCATTGATGGTGTGGATAATGGAGCATGAACTGGTATAAGGGACCATGGGACCCCCTACCAGATAATTTGGAAATTGTAAAAAAAAAAATATATATATATATTCTTCTTAATTAGCTTATACTTAACTTTCCCGTCTGGGCTCACTTGATGGCTCCTTTAAATGTTTGCCACTGGGGCTTCTAAGGACACTCCAGCGACACTTTAAAAGGAGGAGACCACAGGTTCTCCTCCTGTTCATCCCGGCTCCTGGTCAGGGACTCCATGATGAGCTGCTGGAGAGCAGCTTTTGTATTAAGACCTGGGGGGGCAAAGGAAAATCCCCTCTAGGTCAGCCTCAAACAACTTGCCCCGCCCAACATCTAAATCCTGCAGGGTGTGCCAAGGAGCCCTGTAGAAGCAAGAGAAGACGGAAGGGGACAAAGTAGACCCGCTGGACCCGAGGAAGATGGTGTGCTGCGGGGGACAGAACATGGAAGACGGGGATTGGTGAGTATAAGTAAAATTAAGAACAATAAAAATATTTTGTCGTGGTATCTTATTTCTTTTTCACTTAGGGTGAACTGGTAAGGGGTCCAGGCAACCCCTATACCAGTTCACCATGATCAGGAGTCAGCATGACACCTGCTGGGCTCGGCGGATGCTATGCTGGTAAAATGACACATTACCTGCATCCCCATTTGGGGTTCTTCCAGGGGTGCCCCAACCTCTTACCAAAGGACACAGGGGCTTGTAACTTACTGGGACAGGGGCCACCAATAGTGAGGCCTCTGAGTCCTGGGTTACAAGCCCTTATGCTTGATGCCCGGACTGGTAGCCTATTGTGGGACCCTGTTTTTATTTTTTATCAGAATAAACGGCCAAGAAAAAGTAAAAAGAACCCTGCTGTCACTTTCCTTGCTTTAATGAATGCCGCTTAAGTGTCATTCATTAAAACAAGGAAAAGTACTCTAGAAAGAAATTTGGACACACATTTTTTCATTAAATACAAAATGTATCTAACAATAAATGCCAAAAAAATTACCAAAAAATATTAAAAAATAAACCCGCAGGCTGTTTCAGTTTTAAAATGAATGCCTTTTATAAGCGGCATTCAGTAAAACACTTAAAACTGAAAAAATACAATTAAAATATAAAAAGTCAGGCTATTCTTTGTTATATTGTAATATAAAAATGTATCTAGTAATAAAGCAAAAAAAATACCAAAAAATGTTTAAAAAATAAACCTGCAGGCTGTTTCAGTTAAAATAAATGTCTTTTATAAGTGGCATTTAGTAATACACTTAAAACTGAAATATACAATCCAATTAAATTATTCAGTTATTTATGTAATTCTTTTTTGTTTTCTGGTATTATTTTGAGTATTTTCCCCACCCCAATTTGAGCAAGGCATTCGTCCTGTTGCCCCCTTCGTTCAGTGGGGTTTGGGGTTGCCAAACTGAGTTTTGTGGCAAGTTCGGCCGAATTTCTCCAACCTGAACTTCTCGAACCCGAGCTTCAGTGGTGTTTGCCCATCCCTATGTCAGCAGCCACTTACCTGCGCCCCGTTCCTGTCGCGCTCCCCGTCCCGCCGCGCGGCTTTCTGGTCGGCGGCCGCGGCGGGCGGCGGCCTTCCTTCCACCTGGCGCGCGCGCGCCTTGTTCCTCCTCGGCCGGCGTCTCTGGCTTCAGTTCTCGTGCTCGCGCACACGCGCGAGCGCGTTGTGATTATACCCTCCGGCGCCGCTGTCCTCAGCGCGGCCGCCGGAGGAAGACTAATTAAAGTGACAGGTGTGGTGGGGGAGTGCTCAGGTTCTCACTGGCCAATATCATTCCGCATTTCACTCCCTCACTACTTCCTTCCAATCAGCTCTCTCTGAATACTGGGCGGCTCGCCCCATGTGTCCAATCTGACTGTAGTTCCTGGTTGCACCAATCACTACACTGACTCTCCTTGGCCAATTATGTCTGTTCCCTATTTAATCTCAACCCAGTCAGTCTGTCATTGCCTGTTATAGCGCCTAGACCCTAGTATTTGCTTATCCCTGAGTTTGATCCTGATTCCTGTTGCCGACCCTTGCTTGCCTTGACCATCCTCGATCTCCACTCCTGTTGCCGACCCTCGCTTGTTTGACCATCCTCGATCTCCACTCCTGTTGCCGACCCTTGCTGCCTTTGACCATCCTCGATCTCCTCTCCTGTTACCGACCCTTGCCTGTCTGCTGGACTTCCACCTTAAGCTCACATACCGGCTACCCGATTCCACTTCCAGCCGCGGGCTCTCCAGTTCTCTGTACGGTAAGACCTCATCCTTTGAGCCATAAAGTCCTGGGGGCAACCGATCCCGAGCAGGCGTGTTCTGCGTCTCGGCAAGCGGGGGCTCCTATAGGTGAAGCTGGCTGAGGAGATTGGGGGTTGAGGTCCTTACTAAGAGAGCTGGAGTTGTCCAAGTGGTAATCGTGGTTCCGGGAGCGTGACATTATAACAGGCCCAAAAAATATCAATATGGAAGACCTGGTACAGCAAGTTCAGGCGATGGCCACCGCTATCAATCAACTTGCCCAGAGGGTGGCCAATCAAGAAACTCGCCAGACTTCAACACCCGCAGTATCACCTCATTTTCCTGAGCCTAAGGTTCCTTTACCTGAAAAATTCTTTGGAGACCGGGCCGGCTTTTTGAATTTCAAGAATTCGTGTGAACTTTACTTCAGGCTGCGGCCTTTATCTTCTGGCACAGAAACCCAACGGGTGGGTTTAATTATCTCTTTGCTACAAGGAGATCCCCAGTCATGGGCTTTCAGCTTGCTCCCTGAAGATCCTGCCTTACACTCCGTGACATCCTTTTTTTCTGCTATGGGAGTGTTGTATGCGGATCCAGATCGTCAGTCCACGGCGGAAAACAGGCTTCGGGCCCTGAAGCAGGGTCGGAATTCCGCCGAGGATTACAGCACTGAGTTCCGGCGCTGGGCAGTAGAATCTACCTGGAACGATCCAGCCCTATGCAGCCAATTCCGTATGGGGCTGTCTGAAAATATTAAAGATGCCCTGGTCAACTTT
Organism: Gastrophryne carolinensis; assembly: GCA_027917425.1. Classification (NCBI taxonomy): domain Eukaryota; kingdom Metazoa; phylum Chordata; class Amphibia; order Anura; family Microhylidae; genus Gastrophryne; species Gastrophryne carolinensis. The sequence continues at coordinate 145,002,335 of CM051236.1, forward strand.
CCCACTCCTAAAGATTTGGACCAGCTTATGCAGGTCTCCATCAGGATCGATAGACGTCTTAGGGAGAGAGCCAGGGAAAGGGTTAGGGTTACTACTCCCTTTAGACCTTCACAAACTCCCAGTCCTTCAACTCCTGGTGGGGTAAACTCCTCCTCCCCCGCTCAAGAGGAGCCAATGCAGGTTGGCAGAGCCCGTCTTTCTCAGGACGAGAAACAACGAAGACGGTCTTTGGGTCTTTGTCTCTATTGTGGGTCCCCGGGGCATTTTGCCAAGTCTTGTCCTAATAAGGGATATCCGGCGGGAAACTTTCTCGCCTAGGTCAGGAAGAGGGTGCTGACCTAGGTGGATGGAAGCATTACTCTCACCATGATAAGATGTTAATCCCTACAGAGCTTTTCTGGGGTCTTTCCAAACAGGCAGTACCTGCTTTTGTTGATAGTGGAGCTGCAGGTAACTTCCTGGATCGGAGCATAATCTCCATCCTAGGGGTTCCACTGGTACCCCTTGAAAAGTCTCTTCAGGTTTTGGCCATAAATGGGAAGGCTATCCTGGGAGGGCCGGTCAGTCACAAGACCCCTCCTCTCAGATTGGTGGCCGGCTCATCTCATACTGAACATATAGAATTCCTGGTGTTTGATTGTCCGGAAACACCAGTAGTTTTGGGATACCCATGGCTAAAACTCCATAACCCCGTATTTAATTGGCAGTCGGGTGATCTGGTTAAGTGGAGTGATTTCTGCAGATCACATTGCTTCTCCACTATCCTTAGGAGTGTGCAGATTTCGCCCCAAGAACTGCCTCTGCCTTATATAGATTGGGCAGATGTCTTTTCTGAGCGGTCCGCTGATAATCTTCCCCCACACAGACCCTATGACTGTCCCATCGACCTACTTCCTGGAACTATTCCTCCTAGGGGCAAGATCTATAATCTGAATCGAGCTGAAGAGCAGGCTATGAAAGAATATATCTCTGAAAATCTGAGCAAAGGCTTTATCCGCCCATCAACATCACCGGCGGGTGCCGGCTTCTTTTTTGTTGAGAAGAAGGATGGAGGTTTAAGGCCTTGCATAGATTATAGAGCCTTGAATAAGATCACCGTTAAAAATCGTTATCCTCTTCCCTTAATAGGTGATTTATTTAATCAGGTAGTGGGGGCTCGTATTTTTTCTAAACTAGATTTAAAGGGGGCCTACAACCTGATCCGTATTCGGCAAGGGGACGAATGGAAAACGGCGTTCAATGTTAAAGACGGTCATTATGAATATTTAGTTATACCTTTTGGCCTTTGTAATGCTCCTGCGGTCTTTCAAGACTTCGTTAATGACGTGTTTCGTGACTTTTTGGGTAACTTCGTTGTGGTTTATTTGGATGACATCCTCATTTACTCTAAGAACCTTTCCGAACACAGGCAACATGTAAAACTGGTCCTTCAGAAATTGAGAGAGAATAATTTATACGCTAAAATCTCTAAGTGTATGTTTGAGGTCGCCTCCGTTCCCTTCTTGGGATATATTATTTCTAGTCAGGGGTTGGAGATGGATGGGGGAAAAGTTTCGGCAGTACGGGATTGGGAACAACCCAAATCCTTAAAAGAATTACAACGCTTTTTAGGATTTGCTAATTTTTATCGACGTTTTATCAAGGGTTTTTCTAGTATCGTTGCGCCTCTCACCAATCTCACCCGCAAAGCCGCGTTCACTGCTAACTGGTCACCATCAGCTATTGAAGCCTTCCGTGTCCTAAAACAGGCTTTTACTTCGGCGCCAGTTTTAGTGCACCCCGACGTCAACAAACCTTTTGTTATTGAAGTAGATGCGTCTGAATTAGGTGTTGGAGCTGTTTTATCGCAATTCTCCGGGTCTCCTGAACGTTTGCACCCATGTGCCTATTTTTCCCGGAAATTTAATACCGCAGAACAAAATTATGATGTCGGCAATAGGGAACTATTAGCTATTAAACTAGCATTTGATGAATGGCGTCATTGGTTGGAGGGTTCCTTACATCCTATCACTGTATATACCGATCACAAGAATCTCGAATATATAGGCGCCGCCAAGAGGTTAAATTCTCGACAGGCCCGTTGGGCATTGTTTTTTTCGCGTTTCAACTTTATTATTACCTTTAAGCCGGGTGTGAAAAATACTAAGGCCGATGCTCTGTCGCGCATGTTTGGTGAGTGTAAGGATCGGGGGGATACTGGTGAACCTATCTTACCTGCAGGTTGTGTAGTCGGGGCCTTGCTCCCTGATCTCTCTAATGTTTTGGCACCGTTCCAAGATGAATCGCCTGTAAACGCACCTATAGGATGTCAATTTGTACCGCCGCATTTGCGTTCTGATGTTATTCGCGAATTCCACGACGCAAAGACTGCTGGGCATCTGGGAGTTCGTAAGACCTTTATTTTAGCTCGGCGCCACGTATGGTGGCCTTCTATGAGACGTGATATCACTACCCTTATCGACGCATGTCCTGTTTGTGCACGAAGTAAAGGGGTACACAAGGCCCCTAGTGGGTACCTGATTCCGCTTGAGATCCCTAAAGAACCATGGTCGCACATCTCAATGGACTTTATTGTTGATTTACCTCTTTCGCATGGGAACACTGTGGTTTGGGTAGTCGTCGATAGATTCAGTAAGATGGCTCATTTTATTGCTTTACCCAAGCTACCCTCGGCTCCTGAACTTTCGCACTTGTTCATCTCGCATATTTTTCGTCTTCATGGTATTCCAGTAAATATTGTTTCCGATCGGGGTGTGCAATTTATATCACGATTTTGGAAAAATTTTTGTTCACGTTTGGGGATTCAGGTTTCTTTGTCTTCCGCGTACCATCCCCAGTCTAATGGGCAGACTGAAAGAACAAATCAAAGCTTAGAACAATATTTAAGATGTTACATCTCTGACACTCAGGAGCAGTGGTCGGAGTTTATTGACTTTGCAGAGTTCGCGTATAATAATGCGCCAAGTGACAGTACCAAAGTATCCCCGTTCTTTTGTAATTATGGAAAGCATCCTAGAGCTTCTTCTATTTCTGCAGCACCTTCTGATTTTCCGGTCTTAGAAGAGTGGCTTCAGAAACGGAAAGAGGTTTGGGCACGCGTCAAGGAAAATTTAGAAACTATGCGCGTTAAATATAAAAGGTTTGCTGATCGTCGCAGGTCTCAGGAACCTATCCTTCAGTGTGGAGACCTTGTTTGGGTTTCCACTAGGAATATCGCTCTCCGTCAGCCTTCTTATAAATTGGGTCCTAAATTTATTGGTCCTTACCCTATCATCAGGAAACTTAATAATGTTACCTATAAAGTACGGCTTCCTTCTACTATGAAGATTTCTGACTCATTTCATGTTTCTCTGTTGAAGCCTGCTAAAGACTCCTCTCCGGTTGGTCCTCCTCCGGTTTTAGTAGATAATGCACAAGAATATGAAGTAAACAAGATTTTGGATTCTCGTAGAGTGCGTAATACTATACAGTATTTAATTGATTGGGTTGGGTATGGTCCTGAGGAGAGATGCTGGGTTTCTTCTAGGGATGTTCACGCCAGGGCCCTGGTAAAGAAATTTCACCGTGACAATCCGGAGAAGCCTGGTGAGGGTCCGGAGGCCCCTCGTGAGGGGGGGGGGTAATGTCAGCAGCCACTTACCTGCGCCCCGTTCCTGTCGCGCTCCCCGTCCCGCCGCGCGGCTTTCTGGTCGGCGGCCGCGGCGGGCGGCGGCCTTCCTTCCACCTGGCGCGCGCGCGCCTTGTTCCTCCTCGGCCGGCGTCTCTGGCGAGCGCGTTGTGATTATACCCTCCGGCGCCGCTGTCCTCAGCGCGGCCGCCGGAGGAAGACTAATTAAAGTGACAGGTGTGGTGGGGGAGTGCTCAGGTTCTCACTGGCCAATATCATTCCGCATTTCACTCCCTCACTACTTCCTTCCAATCAGCTCTCTCTGAATACTGGGCGGCTCGCCCCATGTGTCCAATCTGACTGTAGTTCCTGGTTGCACCAATCACTACACTGACTCTCCTTGGCCAATTATGTCTGTTCCCTATTTAATCTCAACCCAGTCAGTTTGTCATTGCCTGTTATAGCGCCTAGACCCTAGTATTTGCTTATCCCTGAGTTTGATCCTGATTCCTGTTGCCGACCCTTGCTTGCCTTGACCATCCTCGATCTCCACTCCTGTTGCCGACCCTCGCTTGTTTGACCATCCTCGATCTCCACTCATGTTGCCGACCCTTGCTGCCTTTGACCATCCTCGATCTCCTCTCCTGTTACCGACCCTTGCCTGTCTGCTGGACTTCCACCTTAAGCTCACATACCGGCTACCCGATTCCACTTCCAGCCGCGAGCTCTCCAGTTCTCTGTACGGTAAGACCTCATCCTTTGAGCCATAAAGTCCTGGGGGCAACCGATCCCGAGCAGGCGTGTTCTGCGTCTCGGCAAGCGGGGGCTCCTATAGGTGAAGCTGGCTGCGGAGATTGGGGGTTGAGGTCCTTACTAAGAGAGCTGGAGTTGTCCAAGTGGTAATCGTGGTTCCGGGAGCGTGACACCCTAGTTATAATGAATAGGCAGACTAGACAACAGAAACTAGAGCATAACAATAAGCACTACAGACTGCACACAGCAGACACAGGGAAACAGGCAGCTGAACTTGATGGGATCATGGAAACATAGGCTGGAGGAAACTAGAAACAATGTAATAGAGAAAAAAACGGGAAGCAAAAAATGAACAAGTGTTCAACAAGCCAAAGGCAAGGTAAAAGCTGTGAGTGGAGAGACATCCAACCACTGCTTTGACTGGGTTTAAAGACCAAAAGGTCAGCTGGAATTGCAGGCATGGCTACAAACGAGAAAAATACGGACAATTAAAGAAATGGGGGGGGGGAGCGTAGGTAAGGGAAAAAATTACAGCTGAAGACAAAAAGAAAATGAAACCCAGCTGACAGCTCCTCCTGTAAGGTCTCCTGTACACACTTGTAATTTAACTTTTGGGTGAAGAATGTCCAAACCAACACCCGTTTGTCCAAACCAACACCAACGGGTGTTGGTCCCACTGGCTGCTGATTACAAGAAGCTCGGGGGCATCCAGAATGATGGAGCCCCCTCAAGCTAACCTAACAGAACGCTCATAATACTCACATTCATTACGAGCCAACGCAGGGAAGGGAGTCCCGCAATTGGCCGTCGGGCGGTCACGTGGGCCGTAGTCACATCCTCTGTGCTGGCCACCGGCAGGACCTGCCCCATGACCACCCCCCATCCAAACGCCATACTCCGGTGCTGGCTTTTAATGTATGTGAGTATTACGAGAGTTCTGTGCGGTTAGCTGCGAGGGGAGCTCCAGCATTCTGGATGCCCCACCGAGCTTCTTGTAGAAACAGGTGTTGGTCCAGTTTAAGTTGTGAAGGTAACAGGCACAATTCCTTAACTATAAACCTAATATACTGTATTGAATCTTTCCTTACAATGATGTATATCCCTAAGCTCTTAATGTTTTATCTGCTAGGGTTAGCTTTGAAAATATTTTAAAAGTAAAGTATGTGGATGTAAACCTCAAATGATCATGTTTTGCTTTTCAACAAAATTTGACATATACGCTAGGTGTCACTATACGAAGATTAATAAATCACTAAAATACATCCTGTGTGCCAGGCACTGTAATGGACAGGAAGTAATTGGCCACAATCTAATTATATTGTCTTTGTTAGGGGGACGTGTTGACAGATAAACCATGCCAGGTTTGGCTTTCAGGAAGTTTAAAAAATCAATAAACATTAGTTATACAGTATGCTAGGGCTGTGATTTCTCTTCTTGATAAAGCTTGCTTTGGAGATCTAATTATAGGTAATTTGGTCCAGGTCATGGAAGTTCTCCTTCAGTATCCAGTGTTTGCCCATTGTCTACAAATGATCTGGCCACTAAGGTCCTTGGCTAACAATAGAACAGCCCAGGAGGCAAGTGACTCGTGGGCTGCAACATCACAGACAATGGCATCCAGGAGGATGGTGATAGAACTTTGAAATCTATTATGTAGATATATTTAAATAGCATTCTCCTTTTAAAAGCCATTAACAGTTTTATTTTTACAAATGCAGTAAACTGACAAAAACTAAATTAAATTCATATTTGGTGTGACTGCTCTTTGCCCCTGTTACCCTTTATCCCTCGTCGCAAATAAGAAGATCCCCTCATTATATTAAGATGGATATACCTTCTAATCAAAGGGGCACCTGTTTTTTTGAATCCACAGCATCAGTCTTGAGCATGGGGCAAAAGGGACTTCCTGTCAGGGCTCAGATCACAACCACACATGCACACACATAGCTCAATTGCTTTGGTGCATGTGCCTTGATCTGCACAGCAGACATACACAAGCTTTATCCAGTGTGTGCTGCCAATACCCCCACATAACAAACCTATCTGTAAAGAATGAGGTGAGTGTGTACTCCCCATATACCAAACCTAGCTGTAATTAATGGGGTGATTATATACCCTCATAGCAGACCTAGCTGTAAAGACTGGAGTAATTGTGTACCCCCATATACTAAACCTAGCGGTAATTTACAGGGTGATTATGTACCCTTATCAGACCTAGCTGAAAAACTGGGGAGAATGTGTACCCCATATAACAAACCTAGCTCTAATTAACAGGTGAATTGTGTACCCTTGAAGCAGACCTAGCTGTAAAGGCTGGGGTGAGTGTGTACTCCCTATACCAAACCTAGCTGTAATCAATGGGGTGGTTGTGTACCCTCATAGCAGACCTATCTGTAAAGACTGGGGTGAGTGTGTACCCCAACATACCAAACTTACCTGTAAAGAATGAGGTGAGTGTGTACCCCCATATACCAAACCTAGCTGTATTTAACAGGGTGATTGTTTACCCTTATAGAAGACCTATCTGTAAAGACTGGGCTGAGTGTGTACCTCCATATACCAAACCTAGCTGTAAAAACTGGGGTATGTGTTTACCCCCTATACCAACCCTAGCTGTAGTTAATGGGGTGATTGTTTGCCCTTATAGCAAACCTATCTGTAAAAACTGGGGTGAGTGCATACCTCCATATACCAAACCTAGCTGTAAAGACTGGGGTGAATGTGTACCTCCATATACCAAACCTAGCTGTAAAGACTGGGGTGAATGTGTACCTCCATATACCAAACCTAGCTGTAAAGACTGGGGTATGTGTGTACCCCCTATACCAAACCTAGCTGTAGTTAATGGAGTCATTGTGTACCCTTATAGCAGACCTATCTGTAAAAACTGGGGTGAGTGTGTAGCCCCATATACCAAACCTAGCTGCAGAGACTGGGGTGAGTGTGTACCCCCATATACCAATCATAGCTGTAATTAACTGGGTGGTTGTGTAAATAGCTGGTAGCTAGCTGTAAATACTGGGGTGAGTGTGTCGCTGTAACTGCAAGTGTCTAACAATGCAGAAAGCATCAAATAAGGGACGGGGATGTGGCCGTGGTGCTTCTGCTGCTGGTAATGGAGCTGGTGCTTGTCTAGTCACTGGTGCTGCAGGGAAAGGACATTTTTCATCCTTGCCTCTTACACCTTTCTCTGGTGCAAGCAGGCGCCTGGATTTGGAGCGCATTTTTGTAGTAAACACCGGCAGGGATGTTACTTCTCTCTAACACACACACACACTGTTTGCATTTGTGCATTTGGCACAGTTAGTGATTAGGAGGGAGCACTATGGGTGGATCTAGCATGTGATTCCAGAATGTAAGCCCGGGTCTAGCATGTACCGGGTACCAGTCCAAAGCAAATTAGCAATCCGAGAGGGTAATCCGAGATGCCAGGCCGGGGCTCATTCACAGGAAGATTGTCAGTAAGGGCTTAAATCCAAGAGGCAAGTCCCAAAGCCAGGCCCATACACAGCAAGATAAACAGTCCAAAGGGTCAATTCAAGATGCAAGTTCAATTTGCAATGCCAGGGCTCATACACGGAACCTCCTGGAATTCACAGGTCAAAGCAAGGTAACACGGACAACACAGGTACTGCATAGGAATCTTCTGGCATTGGGCTGCTGGCTGGAAATACCCTCTATAGGGCCAGGGATCACCTGATTGGGCACGATCAGCCAGCCGTGGGGTTCAGGTGTGCTGGGATCGGTCCGTATTTCTCCTGCAGGTGCCTGCACTGCTGTCCCTCCCTTTGCACAGGCACCGTGCCCTTACATACAGCGTTCTTTGGCCCTGAACGAGCAGACATGCCCCCCGGCTGCACCCGAACTGCAGGGCTGCCCGGCTGTGCACGAGTGGACATGCTTGCCGGCCATGCCTGTGCAGATGGACCCGCCGCCCCCCAGCAAGCATGCAGCCCGAGTCCCGGCATGTGTCGGCCAGGGACAGGCAGAGGACGCCGCGCTTGTCCGAACGCGTGACATCATCCTTCTGTGATGAAGGGGACCTAGGGTTGCCTAATGGAAAAAGAGGCCCTGCTCTAAACAAATAATGGCCATGGTTTTGGCCTACTATTTGTCTCTAGGTACGTGAACACTTTGGATTCTTTTAAAGTGGACCAACACCCAGGGGGGATCGGCCCGGGAATCTATAAGATTCCCGGACCGATCAGATCCCTCCCCGCGGGGCATCCGAAATCGGGATGTCCCGCGGGGAGGAACCCCCCAGGAGGCCCACAATCCTTACCTTACCGGCGTTCCAACGGCGCATGCGCGAGACGCGGCCGCGTCTCTCGCTTCCCTCTAGCAGGGCGCGCTCCCGCGCCGGCCGTTTTGTGAATGGCCGGCGCAGGCGCGCTCCCTGTTAGAGGGAAGCGAGAGACGCAGCCAATGACAGCGCTCTGGTATGCGCGTCCAAGCGGCTTTGGACGCGCATACCAGAGCGGCTCTGAGCGCTGTCATTGGCCGGACGAGGTCACGTGGGAGCGGGGAGAGGTGAGTTTTTGCGGCGGTCGGGGGGTTTCACACAGCGGGGCACCCCCGATCGGGGGGCCCCACCTAAGTGAACCAACACCCAGGATAGTCAAAATGCTGGGTGTTGGTCCACTTTAAAGAACGTTAATGTTATTACAATATAATTTATAGTCACCAGATAAGCAATGGATCCAGAACCAACTGTTGAAAACTAAACAGGCCATGGGCATAGGATAGTGTGATTTGCATCCATTTTGGGCCTTAAGACTATGAATACAACATTGAGTCTTGCCAATGGGAAATCTCTTCAGCACCATTCTAAGCATCTGTACCACACATTCCCCCTGGAGCTATTGTTCTCTTTGGCATCATCAGTCCACCTAATATCACATTTTCCTATGAATCAAAACAAAAAAATAAATCTTGTTATAAGATCTGTTTTTGGCAAACCGGTCAGTAAACTGGAAAATGAACTTTTTCAATACATTTCTCAGACAAAAAGAAGAGGTGACTCTTCTTGTTTGTGTTATCTTGGAGTAACATTTTGCATTCCAGTATAACAAATAGGTGTAAAAGAAGTGCCAATGGAAAATAGAATTCCAATATTCCATTATGGTTTGAAAAGAAGAATATGAATAGAAGAGATGCCTGTGATAGTGCCCATGACAGCTTTGTCAATTATAATGCATCTCTATGAATGGCATTTTTTTCATTTCATTTTTTAGATGCTACAAGAAAGGAATGTATTAGTCACTGAAAAGCAAAGGATGAGCAAATCTGAACCTCTTGATCGTTCCCGAAAAATTGTAACCACAAACACTATTAAACTACTTATTATTAGTGTTATTAGCTTTTTAAACAACACAATAGAAATGACTGACAAGCCTCATGTCAAAATGACTTTCATTTAGCATTCTGAAACTTTCTGGGCTGCTGGTCCCCAAGGAAGCATTAGTCAGCACTTCAGATCGGACATTAATGCTGAAATCACATCCTCGGGCATGCTGCAGAGGCACCTTTCTTACAATCACCTTGTGTTTAGCCAGTGGAAAATATTGAATAATATTGCATTGCTAAGCAACATGCTTGCAGATGATGGAAGAATTGCGTTTGTAGATTAGATTTACAGGAAAATACACAAACATCTTTGCTGATCTCTATAATCAGGAACATTGCAAATAAAATAAATGCTTTTAGGCAACTGTAAGAGAGCTAAAATTCGATTATTAACAAAATAGCATGTCTCTTTTCTTCCTTCTCCTGTATTGTGAATTGAGGTTGATTTTTAAGGGTATTGAAGGGCGAGGGCTCATGACATCTGGCTTAAAAAAGTCTTGATTAAATCTCAAACACAAATAGCTTACATTGAGAAACAAAATCTTCACCAGGGGAATTTTGCACAGAAGGGCGATGCAGATGATCTTATTAATTCAGACCTACATTCCAAACTGGAGCCATAGCTATATAAAGGGATTTCATGAAATCAGTGCATTCCTATAAGGTTAATACTCATTGTCCTGATAAAAATAATATTTTTATTTCAGAAGGATTTAATCCTTTAAGGCTGAAAGGGTTTCCTCTTTTATTTCCTCACTTTTGTTCTCTTCCAACTTCTATTTGTTCCTTGGATGCAAACATTTGAAGCAGAATAGCTAAGGCTGACCTTGCAGAAAGAGGGAACCAAGAATATAGGAGCGATGAAGCGAAAAGGGGACAAAAGTCAGCAGCTCCTAAAAAAAAAAAAGCAATGAAACTGCGAGGAGGAGGAGGAGAAGGAGGGAGGTGAGAAAATAGGCACAAAGCTTTCTACATTATCATTGAAAAGTCATTAGAAATCTGTTAGGCACGTCTGCACAGATTGCTGACACTGACATAGCGCAAAAGCACATGTTTCCCCCCTTAAAGGTGGAAGTGAAGTGGAAAAAAAATGGGCGGTACTGATGGCAGACATAAATGAGACAAGCACAACAGTAAAACAAATGGCCCCTCCTTTCTGGCATTCATTAAGGCTTTTTCCCATAAAAGTATTTTATTCATGAGTTGTTAACCATTTTGTCCACCACATCGGTTAATCTAAGCAACCTATTCCTGTTTAATTTCTAGTAGCCAGATGGCATAAAAGAAAGACCCCTAAATCCATACTCTCCTGAGCCTATTTGCTTCCAATGTAAAGACATCATCCTGCCAGGATCAGACACAGATATAGAAGCTTCTAAGAAGTAACAGCAAGACATGAAGCCTCTGCTGAGCCTCTTATTGATGTTCAACTTTCTCCTGCTATTTGCAAACATCCAGTAATCTTGGCAGAGACCACAGTGCTAGTTGGAATAACAGTAACTCATAATTAGGTTTAACTATTAAACATTTTTAACATAATATAAACTTGTATGTCAAGTTATTCTGCAGAATGTACACATGAAATATTGTATACTGATACTGGGACAGACAGACAGACAGATATGCTTCTCCTTCAGGTAAAATCAAGCAAATTATTATTTCACCAGAGCGGCCCTCAAGGTCACAGGATGCCTCGGCTTCTCGGTATTCAAAAATTAAATAATTACATGTGTGGACCAGGTTGGTAGAAATAATCTATATTCAGCCTGGTTAGCTTACCCCACTTGAACAGATCTCTTAGCCTCAAAAAAATAATAACCAGTCACCAGAGAGAGGCTGGGAAACTATGGGGGTTATTTTAGAACCAATAGCACCAGGTAGAGCTCCTAGCGGCAGGTAGCGCCTGGTGAACGCCGGGAGCTGTACGCAAAACCACATTTAAGAAAGCAAATTTAGTGAGCACCTCTAACAGCGCCATGTAGCGTCACATGTATTAATACAGGTGACTCAGCGTATAGCGCCGGCGCTCTAGGCTCAGGAGCGCCATGTAGTACCTGTCGCTCTGTAGCGCTCTCCCATACATTTCAATGGGGCTTCATTAGTTGTGTATTTAATTTTTTATGCTCAAATCATTGTGTGACCTCTCCTGGCTGCAAACAAACACTTTTATACATTTTTTTGACTTTTTATTTTTTTATGCAGAATTGTCATTTCAGGTCTGGCACTAAAGTGTTATAGTCACAGTGTTAAAACAATGTCATTCCATGTGTTTTTGCTTTGTTACAGGTGTATATGTGTTCAAGAACAGACTTTGATCACACAGTGTCTGGCGCCCTATGCTATAGCGACCAGATTTAGAGCGCCGGCGCTGTGTGATACCTAGTGTTTTGTTAAAGCTGGCTCTATCTCTCATTCGCTGCAGCACTATACTGTTGTTACAGCGACCAACACACATCACATTCATCAATGCCAGCCAGGTTACTAGGGCGATCAAGACACTAGGTTACACTAGGTTATACCCGCTTACATTGTCTACTAGCGGTCGCTCTAAGCGCCGCTATACAGACGATCATCTGGCAATACCTGGCGTTAGTAGTGAATCAGCCTCCACATGTGACATTAGATGCTGCTCTGACCATGCCCAGCAACGTACACTTTAATGATATTGTCTTCTAAAAAAAAAGCGTCTAATCCTTTTTTAAAGCAGTCAGGTGCTGATGTTGTAACAAGCTTCAGTGGGAGGCTATTCCAAGGATTTATAGTTCTTATGGTAAAAAAGGATTGTTGCCTCTTAAGAATGATTTTTTTTCCAGATGAAGAGAGTGCCCCCTTGTCTTTAGAGAGAATTTTAAATGAAATTTTGGTATTAGCCATTTATATATTTATACAGGTTAATCATATCCCCTCCTTAGGTGTTTCCTCTCAGGACAAAATACATTTCTTCATAACCAAAATCATGCCCAGAACTGGACCGCATATTCCACATAAGGGTGCACCAATGCCTTGCAAAAAGGTAATATTATGCCCATAACAGTGTGTTAAAAATCCACAAGTGTTCTAGTCTAGCAGACAACCTGCAAGCCACAAAGGTGTTTCCTGAGCTACAGGTTGGGGACCCCTATGCCATGGTGTAATGTTAAAAATGAAGTCCAGGATGGACAATCAGTTGGCACAGTTGACACAGAGAATCTGGAAAGTTAAATGGCCACTGTTGATGGTGGTCCCTGAAAACGAGTGAGCAAAAAGGCCACTAAAACATTTAGTTTTGTCTTTAAAGGTCCTGATTGCTCAGGGCTGCCATTGTCTGCATTACAGTTCCAGCCCTCAACAGACCATCTCTCCCCCTCTGCCATATGGGCCTGTCTAGTGGCTACAAAGGCAATATGTGTCAGACTGGAGAGACACATTCACACTCTGATCATGATAGAGACAGATGAAGAGACAGTAGAAGCAGGATTGGAGAAAAGTTAAAAGAAATCAGAAAGAATGTAATGGAGATAATCTCAAAAAGGGAGAGCAAGAAAGAACCAGCACTCCAAATGGATTCAAGTGATCAAAACTGTATTCTATCCATAGTAATAGTAGGTTGACATTTTTTTTTGGGGGGGGTGCACCCCCTTCATCAGGTTGTTGCAATATAGGTTGTTGCTCGTCCTGATGAAGGGGGTGCACGCACCCACGAAACTTTGACCTACTATTACTATGGACAGAATACAATTTTAATCACTTGAATCCATTTGGAGTGCTGGTTCTTTCTTGCTCTTGTACTTACAGTGTCTCTGCAGATCGTGCACCCACGTATTAATTTGCTGAACTCTGGATAGGAGTGCGGCCGCTACCGATATCTGGAACAGGGAGCACATAATAAAAAAGAGAGAAATACTGAAGGAAGGTGGGGCAAGAGGAAAAATGAAGGAATGTCTCACATAGAGGAGAATGGAAGGAAGACGAAAGGAAAGAAAGGGAGGCAGATGGAAGATGAAAAAAAGAAAAAAAATCAAGGTGAACGCAGAGAGTTATGCAGAGGATTTAGAAAAGAGAAAAAGACAAGAATGAGAAAAAAATTATGAAATATTGAAATGAGAAGGAGACGTAATGTAATAATGCCGAAGAAAGAATTTGAGAGATGCGGGAATGGAAAATGGATAAGCTATAAAAAAGAATAACAGAGCATTGTGGACTAAAGACAGTCACCAAATTATACACAAACCAGGTAGATATTTGAATATGTATTTTGCATATTTTAGAGGCTGGCCTTGCCTCATTGCCTCCATAAGAGGGAGTTCACTAAAGCAGTGTCTGACACCCCATGCCCACAGTTAATAGAGCTACACACTTTATTCACTTTGATGTCAGCAGGGGGATGCCTCTTCCGGACATGGCTGAGTGCTTGCAGAATGTTGCCAGTGCAAAACCACTGTGGTAGGAGTGCACAAGGATTGTCTGGATTCCATCACTAAGATCCAGGCTGAGGGGGGGGGGGGTGGAAAGCAACTTATACTTCACCCACAGAAATTCTTTCTTGTCAGCTTACACAGTACAAATGAATGGAGGGTCCGTGGAGACTTTACTACAATAGGGGTATCTAAATGAGGAATGGGAAGAGCTACTTTCCTATTCCTATTTACTTTCCTTTTCCCACTGGTCATCTGCAGTTACATGGGGCAGGAAGCGCAACCAGAAGGAGAGCATGCAAAAGGCAGTAGACAAGTATTGATCCCCATCTCTGGCTTCTAGTTGCAGTTATGTTTAGTGCTGTTCCCTCATTCTGAATGTAACACCAAAGTAGTAATAATGGGCCCTCTAGTATTTTTTCACTAGAGGGTCATTTTAAAAAGACCAGCAATGTCAGTCCCAGGAGCCAACACAAAACGTTTTTTCCTTGCCTAGCGTTGTGTACCTACCCATCCCAGGCATTAGAGGACAGCAGAAGGAACAAGTCAGCCAGGAGCTTTGCTGTCATAGCCATCAATTTAAAAAGAAGAATCCACCAATAGAAGAAAAAGCAAAGCAAATAGAAAGCAAAGTTTAGTGCCCTTATGATAATGGTGCCCTGTGCAGGCATGCCATCAAAACACCCCAATGGCTGGCCTTGTTTGGTCCTTAATCCCCGCACTGGGCTGCTAACATTTCCCCACACCCAACTATCTAGCCTCCATACCCCTAGCAGACTTACTCACCTCCTTCCGGGATTGGTGCAGCCATCTTCTGTGACTAAATAGGATTCGACTTAGTCCCAAGCATCGCCGCTTCCTCTGCACCGTGCGCCTGACCTGCTCACATTGAAGTCAGCAGGGCAGGCAGGGTATGCACTCTGGGGAGGGTTTCAGCTGGACATAAAGTCTTTTAGACTCCAGGTCTGGTTTTAGTCCCCCTTAAATGGTCACTGTTGGCATGAAGAAAAAAAAGCTATATATTTGCCCCTCACATGAGAAAAATCTTGTATGGCCCTGACATCTATGATGTTGTTGTTCCTAGGCCTTCTTAGGCTCCAAATGTGCTTCTTTCACCACTTCCAGAATGTCCTTCCTTGCTGATTCAAGTGTACCTAGAGCAACCAAACTGAGTGCTAGTTCAGTGTGTTGGTTTGAGCACACTGGATCCAGCAAGATGAAGACGTCTGCACTTTGTGTGAAGTGGATTGTGTGCCACTGTGTGCGGAGCTTGTGTTATATCTGTATGGGTAAGGTAAGATTCCTCAATGAGAATCAAACCTGGAACACAGCGATGAATCCTAACCACTAGACCACAGACATGACAAAGCTTATTTGGTAATGTGGTAGTCACTGTAGAGTGTGGCCACAGAATTGGATGACCTCCAGAAGAATTGATACATGTGTATATATTGTGTGATCAGAACTCCAAATTTTGGATAACCAGATCCTAAGGAAGATGCTGTGGTGGTGGAGTGGGGTGAGGTGAGTATAGGCCTGAACCAGACCTTTTGAATGTAGTACAACAAAAGTGCTGTAAGTTACATATATTTAAAGGGGCTTCAAATTCAAGAACAATAATAAGGCAGCAAGCAGCTTACTGATGCCTGTCTCATGTGCCTGTCCTCCATTCTCTTTGCATGTTAAAACCATAGCAGGGCTCCAAAGTTTGCCCTCCTTTCAATTTCAAGTCTAACAGCCACTGTTCTTTGGTGGTGTCGGCGTGAGCACAGTGGCCCCACAGCTGTCCCTGACCACAGCACAGCATGCTTAAGACTCATAAAGCTTGACTCTCTTAGGATTCATAAGAAATTTATATATAATCACAGATATTGAGATGCTTTGAAATAGCTTATTTTTACACTGTTCCCATAGAAGATAAGGTGGGGCGGGGACATTAAGCCTGACTATGAGTCCAAACATTTTGCTATGCAGAGGCCCAAACTGGAATTTTAATATTACATGACCCTGCCCCATTCAATCTGACCCCCTTTAATCCAAAAAATTGACCTTGTATGATCAGCCTACATGTATAATTTGTGAATTGCAGCTTTTCTGTTGTTGTTTCTTCTGTTATATTTTTGCTTTTAATAATCTGGCTGAACAACAAAACAAGAGCAGCAATGAGAAACCGCAAACCCCTGTATTCATTAACTTCATGGCTTTACAGCACCATCTGCTCCATCTAGCTACAGAAACTAGATTTCCTACCAGCAACCTTTAGGAGATTTTAGTTGTGATATAACAATACACGCAGACATTGCCAGAGATTATTTATCTCTTGTGTTACAATTGATAAGTATCTTGTCCAAACTAGTGCTGGATTTTTTTTATCTACTAGAGATTAATGCAATCTATCTTGGCTGTATTTTCTTTCCCTTTCTAGCTATCCACAGTATATTCACACAGCCAGCTGCTTCTAAACTTATTTTATGTTTACAGTCACAAAACAGGAAGAAAACTCATCAAATGTTCCTCTCTTTGGCTGTCACATATTTCTTATTGTGATATATCTCCTAATATAGAATTGTAGCCTAGGAAAATAAGTAACAAAAATGCAATAACAGTTGTATACTAAAGTGGCATATTGATTGTATATAGTACATGTCCAGCTTTTGAGCTGTATACTGCCCCAGATATAATGGCAAAATAACAATTCTGATAATAAACAGTGCATTAAGCTATGTAGTGTTTTATAAGATACAAAAAAATGTAAAAATTAATATCTGTGCTACTCGAAATTTCAATAAGTTAAATAGATAAATGCTCTCATGTAGCGGAAAAAATCCTGTATCAAAGAGGGCCAATAACATAATATAAAAATCACAAAAACACAGAGATCGATCCATATCGAAACGCCTTAAAACACTCTTTTTCACCACATGACTGTATAACTCAGAGACCTTTAAATCCACCCCCATATAAAGGCTTACCAGATGGAAATGCTATTTCAACTTTAAGTTTAAATTCCTTTCTCTGTGCCACAACCCAAAGCATAACCCCCTCTTATATGTGCCACAACCCAACCCATAGTTCCTTTTCATCTGTGCCACAACCCAACCCATAGTTCTCTTTCATCTGTGCTGCACCCCAATTCATCATCCCTAATTTGTGTTGCGAATCATCCTATAATGCTCTCTCATTTGTGTCTAAACCCATTCTATAGGTTCCTCTCATTGGTGCCTCAACCTTACACATATTCTCCTCCCACCTGTGCTGCAATCCAACCCATAATCCTCTCTCTACTGTACCTTAACCCAACCTATAGGTCCCTCTCATTAGGCTGCAACTCAACCCATTTTTTCTTCCCATCTGTGCTGCATATACATGCCTCTCATGTGTGGTGCACCCCAACACATCTTTACATTTTCATCCAGCTCATAGATCTCTTTCATCTGTCCCAACATATAGTCCCCTCTCATCTGTGCCTCAACCCAACCCTTACTCTTTTAGAAGAATAATGCAGGATGTGCACACGTGGTTTATATAAAAGAAATAGGAATATTATACTTAGCTTTAGAGAACAGTCCAGGGAGCCCTGTCCACTTTTTATGCTTGGACAGATAAATAAGCATTTTACATGGCTATATCGAGATTCCACTTGGGTTTCTTAATACCACCAACACATTGGGACTGCACAGCAACATACCCGTGCAGTGGACTTAAGATGCTGGGTATTACTCTGACTTGCTAGCAGAAATTCCCACTGTGAAGAGCCTCCCACAGAATGTTGGTGGGACTGGACAAGGTGAAGGATGCCTATGACAATTTGTATGGGCGTCTGCCTGAAGACACTCCTTTACAAATACAGGAACTCCCCAGTGGACAGTGAGGAGGAAAGTGTGAGGTTTGTCTTAGAATAATTAACTAAGCCATAGGTGGGTACCACTGAGGAATGATCCTTGGGTGATTCATCAGTGTTTTAAACAGAACCGCAAGCATAACATAGCTCTTATAGCAACAGCTATTTTTATAAATACACTGTTAATTAGGTGACTAGTAGCTTGAATATTAGAAACTATATCGATTGAGTTGATGATAATTAAGTATTTAGTAGCCTTAAATCAAAAGTTAAGATGTTTTTCCATCAGAGATTATATGAAAATGTTACAGATTTATTAGTCCAATAGAGAGGAGGGGGTTAATTAGAAGTTTTCTGTTGCAAGAAAATGTCACAACTTGTAGTAATAGGATAAGAGAATTAGTATATCGAGTGGTGCTTCCCCATGGCAGATCTGACTTCAGTCAAGAGAACAGAGAGGCTGTTTCAGCACCATGGACAGTTTACAGAATACTATTTTTTTTTTCAACAATTGCTAGCTACATCTATTTTCCTTCTTGTGCTGATACAAACCAGAACCCACAAAAAAAGTGTCCACAAGTGGGAGTAAATGGCTGTGTAAAAATTCTTAGCTATACCCAAGCATTGCTGGCTATGGGAGCTCATGACATCATGAGACCAAAACAATTCCTAACAATTGATGAATGATACCGTGACACTGCAAGGCTTCAAACAGGGTGTTTGCAGACAAAAGAGGCCACTGAGCTTAAGGTGCCAGAGAGTGTCATCAGCAGGTTACAACAGAGATACAGAGAGATGGGAAGAGTCTCTTACAGAAAGGTAAGAAATGGATGTCCTTGGGCCACATTCCACACTGATGATGAATGCCACACAACTGCAGGCAGCTTTAAGGGAGGTAAGTCAGACTATTCAAAACTGGTTACGTGGTGAGCATGCTCGGTGTGCTATATGATCTGCAAGTGTCCCTAACCACACCACCAGGCAGAGGCATCATCATCTTGCATGGGCCAGGGAAAATCCATGCTGCCCGAGAGACCAGTGAACCCAAGTGTTGTTCACTGATGAAAGTCTATTCACACAGAGCATAAATGATGGCCGCCAATGATTTTAGAGATGTCAAAGAGAGTGCTATGTCATCAGATGAGCCTTTGGTGGAGGTTTACAGTATGAGCAGGTGTGTCTAGACAATACAGAACTGCCCTACATTTTGTAAATGGTACAGTGACAAGCCCATGCTACTTGAATGACAGGCCTAAATTCATCTTCATGGATGGCAATGGTCCAGCTCATAGAGGTCACATCATTAAGGACCAACAGTTGGCGACCTCAAATGCAGTGGCCTGAATTCTATAGAAAACCAAGATAATTTTTTCAGCACTGTATTGATTCCATAGTTACATATCAGGTATAGAGTCACTTAAAATTACTTACTGTATTAAGCCCTTTGAGTCTCGCCTGGGAAAAAACTGAAAGAGATGTATTGTTAAAGGTACAATGGCTTAGTGAGGGATAGAAAGTCTTGTATCAGCCAATACTTACAGAATGAATTTAGTGAACTACCGAAGCATCACAAGCAATAATCAAAAAGTGAGACAGCTATCACTGCAGATGAACAAGACCTGACTGTCACCATGAACAGCACAAGAGACACTGCCAACTGCAATACTTTCTAGTTTCAGAAAGGAATAAGTGGCCAGCTGATAAAAGAAAGCCATGTCTTAAATATTTATGATTATATTATTAATATTCTGATTAGTATAAAGGCAGTTGGAAAGCCTTGGAAGATACTAAAAGCAAAAAAATATGCACAAACTAAGATGATATGAACTTGAACTGTGTTGCCTCTTGTACCTGCTGCTTCTCCATGTTGAAAATGAGCATACTAGTTTCTTTGTATTGCTGCCAGCCAGGCTCTGCCCACGGCTACATACTCCTGCAAATTCATGGCATCACATAGCCCACATTCTACTTTGTTGCTTTTCCTAAAACATAAAGGGAAGTGGTAAATAAAATTCACTAAAAATGAGAAGCTAGCATCATTGTGTATATATGTAGAGAAATAAAAGGACCTCTGACACTCAACCCTGCTACCAAGTAATATGACTCTATTAAAGAGGACTAAACCTCCTGTTCCTCGCTCCAGAGTCTAAAACATCCTAGTTCTGGGTTACAGCTTGATATTTGAGCAATTGGTTTGCCTGGCTAGCTAAGCACACAAGCACCATGGGATCAACATGAGTACAGTGCACAGGGTGAGTATAGGGCATAGAGTAGGTCTAGGGGCGGTTTCTCACAGCAGACATTCTAATCAGGATACCCTTGGGAAGTGAACCAAAGCCTGGAAATGAACCAAAGTGTATCATAAGACCAGTGTCAGGGATTCTCAGCAAAGGAATCCATCACTATAAGAATTACCAGTATTTATGAGATGTAAGAATGAGACAGAGGAAAATATATGGCAAACAGGGTTTAATGGTGGTAACACTACAAACAGGTATATACAGCACAAAGCAAAACAGGCTTCTACAACTACTACAGAGAGATGTACAGGTAAAACAGGTTAGGGACCAGGCAGGGAAGGATTATATCATTAAGGTACAGGTGCCAGGGGTGAAGAGAGCAAACATACACATGCTGGCATCCAGTCCAAACGTTTAATGTCCAAAACAGATACTGAGTCCAGAATTCTTAGGCTGAAGCAGAAGTCCTGGGTCCAGCTTCAGATGACAATACAATGCTGATCCACCAGCTGCAGGGGCAGACCAGCTTATTTAGGGGAGGTCCAGCAGCACAGGTGTTGGCTAATCAGGAGGAACCCCAAACCCAACAACCAGGTTTTGATCATCTTATTGTAAATCTGAAAATTGTAATGTATATATCTAGTGAATAAATCTGAATCAGAAATGGTTGAGCATGTAAAACAGGGGCTGCAAAAAGGCGCTATTCTATAAATGAATGAGTGGCGAGATTGAGTTGACACCTGAACAAAGATCAGTGGTCAATCAAATATAGGGATAGAAAAATGCTGTTGTACCCAATAGGTGTGAATCTACAAAAACCTTGAAACATATTGCATATACTAGTATAACTAAAAAGAGGAATGCAGATCAATGACTTCTAATTGTCCAGACTGTTCAAGACTGACAATCTCTGTTTCCAAAAGATCATCACAGCCCAGGGTGTAATAGGTGTCATCTTTATCACTGCTGCGTCGCCACCACTGGAATAATCTGCACCGCAAAAACCTCCCTGCTCGTGACCTATATGTTCAAACTCTTTTAATTTATTAAATAAACTTCAGTTCATGATATCCTCAGATACTGAAAGGCCAGCAATCAACCTCTAACAACTGCAATAATGCCCCATTGTGTACATGAGCTGGTTTGCACAAATTCTGGCACTCACCATGTAAGGTAAAAATAACAGCAGTGGTAACAGTGGCAGTGTTTGTGGAGGAAAATATTCACTTTATTAAAAAATGGAAATCTGGAAAACACTTTATATAAAGCTTTGCTCAATATTAATTATAACGATTTTTTCCACAGAGTGAAAAACAAAGATGGGCTACAGATATATTTTGATATAATTAAGCTTTATTAATAACTAAGTGTTCTGCCATGAGGTATCTACTTGGATTCCAAATGTATTTGCTATTGGGAACTTCAATACAATATGATAATAAATATTCATTTTTCATGTTTGTCTATCTTTTGTACTTTTTCTTTCTAATTATACTCCGACAACTTAAAATAATTATACTCATTCAGATAAATCCTCTCCATTATGCTTCAAATTGAATTTGAATTCAATTCCATGCTAGAGAAACTGTCCCGCTCATTGTTCAATAAGTGATTGTCTGAGCTATTAGCAACAATCAGGTGTCTATTCTCATTCTGTTTGCTTTGTCAACTCTGTTCCAGGCTATTAGCCATTCATTCCTTATTGATAGCATCCTCTCACTTGCTGTATCAACTTTATAAGTGGATTTTACTTCTCTTAACATGCTTGTTAGCTTCTTTCAAACTCTTTTAGCCGCATATAGTGTTAGTTCTATTATAACTTTCCTTTTGGCCTCAAAGTAGTATAAGACCATTACCATTATCACCAGTAAAAAATGTCCACACTTCTTAAAACTTTCTTTTTCATGGGTCACATTTATATTTGCAAATTCTGCCTTTCTTAAAGTGTTTAATATGATGATTAACCTCTTATATAAACAAGAAAAAATATTTACTACTTCAATGGCTTCTGTGATTAGGTAAAATGGACTAAAACCCCAGGATATTTACTATCCTGGATTTTGGTCCTTGCCCGGGGGCATCCTGATTTTGTATGTCCTGTTGTGTAAAAAAAACCCAGTTTGCTAACAAAACGTGTTTTCCCTATGTTCCTACAGCACATGCACAGGCTCTAGTCATATATATATATATATATATATATATATATATATATATATATAGGATTGTGCGCATGGTGATGAGAATGCCAGTGTCTAAAAATGTATAACTTTGGTTCTTAAAGACTCTGACCATCAAGCTCATCACAAAGCCAAGGGCCACGCCCCTTTCTTCAAAAGAAAAATCATAAGGTGAAACAGTAAACCTTGATATCTTGGCCAAATCTTCTTCAATTTAAAAACAAAAAATAGTTTATGACGGTGTCAGATGTAGCCCGACAGAATGGTCCGACAATTGCCTTTGCCTGCTGCATCCCTTCAAGGCAACAAGTTATCAGTTGTCAGTTCTCTAGAGCCATTTTAAATATATGTCCAGACACATTCAACAGCATTCTCATTGTGTATATAGAGCTACACAAGGCAATGTTTTCCTTTTGAATATAACCTTTCTCCTTCTGTTTCTCATGCCCTCCTTGATGAAGGGACAGGGCTGAGTGATGCAAGCATCAACTTGTAACCAAACTCAGATTCAGATTCATAGTCAGGATGAGGTGCTGCATTGGGTAAGCTGATTGGCAACTGATTTTAAAGTTTGACTGGTCAATCTCTTTAAAGAAAAGAACAACAGACTTGCTTTTCAATTCTCAGCAATACATCCCCCCCGCAATACCTTTTGAATGTTAGCGTTATCTAAAATGCGTTATCTAAAATGCTGACATCCTGCTGCTTTTCGGCTCTGTATATCCCCCTTCCGGCTTAGCCGTCTGTTGATTAAATGCTGCTCTAGCCGTACGCACCACAGTGATCATTCCAGAGGCCTCTCTTCTAATCTGGCGTCTAACACCCGAGTGTCATTGCAGCCTATGTGCAGGTGTGGGATCAGAAGGGTGGCCCAGTGTCTGCTGGTAGTTTAAAGTGGACCAACACCCAGGATTTTGACTATTCTGGGTTTTGGTCCACTTCGGTGGGGCACCCCGATACGGGGTGCCCCGCTGTGTGAAACCCCCCAGAAAACCCCGAAAACTCACCTCTCCCCGCTCCCACGTGACCGCTGCAGCCAACCCCCGCCGGCGGACAAGCGAGATGCAGCACCGGACAAGCAGAGCACGTCCGCTGCCGCCTCCTGCGCGTCCCTCTTACAGGGAGCGCACCCGCGCCGGCCATTCACAAGCGGCCGGTGCGGGAGTGCGCCCTGCTAGAGGGACGCGTGGGAGGCATGGATGCGCATGCGCATGCCCCGTGGGGAGGGATCTGATCAGCCCGGGACTCTTATAGATTCCCGGGGCGATTCCCCCTGGGTGTTGGTCCACTTTAAAGGCTTCCAAAATGGTGTGGCCCTGCAGAAGACACTGAGGAATCAGATGGATGAAAATGAAAAAGAAATGTAAGTTAAAAAATCCCCAAATTAAAAACCGTCCAGGCAAACCAAGTCTGGGGAGTTTTTATTAACTGCCTCTGAAGTTCCTCTTTAATGCAAAGCAATGATAATTGAGTGTGTTTTCTTGAAGTTAACCATGGTTAACAAAAGACAAGGGGGGATCCCCATCCTCTTTTTACAGCAATTAGTCCCCTCTTATAATTCAATCAGTATGAGTAATATCAGCTGCCTTGTCTTGTCTCGAGCTGAAAGTTTGTGGAAATTACTATTTTATTAAAATGTATCTGATCACACTTCATAAGAATCTAGAGGTAAAGTGATAGTCCAGGCAATTGCAATAAGGCAGCAAGGAGTTCACCTGAAGTTTGTCCGATGTGCCTTCTCTACATTTCCTGCAGTGTGTTTTAGAGGTGTAGCAGGTATACAAAGTATGCCCCTCCTTTCCTTTCCGGTTTTCCACTGCCATATCCAAAATGTTGAAGTGCTGAATATGACCAAGCCTGGCAAGTACAACTCCTGTGGCTTGCCAGGCTTGCTTATGCTGGGATTGCTGAGGGATATGACTAGGGATGAGCGAATCGATCCGGACGAACCCGGATTCGATCCGAATTTCAGGAAAAATTCGATTCGGATCGAATCCGAATTTCCCTGCGTTTCGATCACTCGAAGTTTTCCTTTAACATCCATTCATTTACATTTACAGGCATTCTAAGATGGCGGACGGGACATGTCTGGACATGTATCCCGCGCCAGTGCAAGCTGGGGCAGTCACATGCAGCCTATCAGCAGCCAGCAAGCCCGGTGACGTCACACAGCGGTATTTAACGGCGGCCATCTTGCTTTTCCTCATTTCTCTATTGCATTCGTGACAGACAGACAGAACGCTGTGTAGCTGAGGCAGTTAGACAGGCTGGAGACAGGGACAGACAGGGACAGGCAGGAGACAGGCAGGAGACAGACAGGAGACAGACAGAAAGCCAGGGAAAGGTAGGAAAAACGGAGCTGGCTGACAGGGAGATTTTTTTTTTTTCATCCAGCCTTTGTTAGCGTTTTCAGGCTGCTTATAGTAACTAACTGTGCATATATACTGAACTGATCTTAAGTCTGCTGTGAGGCATCCCATTCTGTGACTAAAGCAGCCTCTGTTTAAGACCATATAAGCATTTGCTCTTATCATATTTGAAATTAGGCCTGATAAAGACACTTTTGCTGGCCAAAGCACTACTGGACCCTGCCAGGTCCATTCCTGCCCAGGGCATCCCATTCTGTGACTACAGCAGCCTCTGTTTAAGACCATATAAGCATTTGCTCTTATCATATTTGAAATTAGCCTGATAAAGACACTTTTGCTGGCCAAAGCACTACTGGACCCTGCCAGGTCCATTCCTGCCCAGGGCATCCCATTCTGTGACTAAAGCAGCCTCTGTTTAAGACCATATAAGCATTTGCTCTTATTATATTTATATTATAAGACACTTTTGCTGGGCATAGGCTTACTGCTGCCTGCCAGGTGCACTTCTGTTGAGGCATCCCATTCTGTAACATAGCATACCCCTCTTTATTTACACTAAGCAGCTCTCTTATTTACACTAAGCAGGCCTGTTGGAGGCTGAGTGTTACTGCTCACTTTTGGTGTGCATTATATTCTGTTTCATATAGACCCACCGCTGCCCGGGGTTTTTTTAAATATCACCTACTACCACGCCAGTTAGACTATGTCGGGCAGACAAGTGCCTGGAAGTGAAAAGAGGAGTGGCAGAGGCCAAGATTCCGCAGGCAGAGCTCGCATCAGACTGGGGGCCAGTAGCAGCAGGAGTCACGCTGAGAGACCTAATCTGCCAGTATCTGTTAGCGGTCGGGTCTCCACCAGTAACGCATCTGCCGTGGTAGATTGGTTGACGCGCTCATCAACAACATCATCACAACTTACGTCTGAGACCCCCAGTCTAGGGTCGGTAGGTTCCTCTGACACAACCCTGAGTTGGCATGCCCCGAGAGCAGTCCCTGTCCTCCCATTGCCTCTGGCCTACGCCGTTCCCTCCCCCAGCGACGTATCCTATGCTTTGGGTTCAGCTCCACTCTTTAGTGAGGAGGACCATCAGATAGAGGACAGTCAGCAGCTACTGCCCAGCCAAGAAATGGAGGTGGCTTCTTTAGCTAGGCAGACAAATAGTGATGTGGACAGTGTCGTGGGTGCTGCGAGCGTTCCAGCTCCTGCGCCAGACACTGTTGACGAATCCACGAACATCAGTGACGTACAGCCACAACTCGGTGATGATGATGATGATGACGATGAAGCCGATCGCACTTGGGAGCCGGGTGATGAAGGGGCTTCATCGTCATCATCAGGAGAAGAGGGGTGCAGGTTGCCCCGGAGTCAGCAGCTGAGGCAGCAAGGTGGTAGCAGTCAGCATGGGGGCACAATTCCAAAGGCTGGAGCCGGCCGGGGCCGGGGCCGGGGTAGAGCACCTGCTGTGCGGCAGTCTACCTTATCGGGAGGTAGTGGAGCAGGGGTTCCTGGAGTTGGCAACAGCAGCAGTGAATCAGTGAGGCCAGGGGGTGGGAAAAGTAGCTACTCGGCAGTGTGGCAGTTTTTCCTGAGGCATCCGCAGGAGGGTAACATGGCCACATGCAAGATATGTAGGCAAAAGGTGAAGCGTGGCCAGGGTCCAAATGTTGGCACCACGGCCCTGCGTCAACATATGATGCGTCACCATAAAACGACCTGGGAGAACCGAGGCTCCCAAGGGGTGGTCCAGTCTGCTTCCTCACCAAGTGAGCTCCCAATTTCTGCCAGCCAAGGCTCCAGCACCTCAGCCGAAGGCAGCTGTGCGTCATACCCATCCTCTGTCGCTCCTGCTCCTCCTCCTCCAAGTCATGCATCCCGCCAGCAATCCATCAGCGAAGCCATGTCCAAGAGACAGCAGTATGCGCCCACTCATCCTACGGCGCAGAAGCTGAATGTGCTCCTGTCCAAGTTGCTGGTGCTGCAGTCGCTCCCTTTTCAGGTGGTGGAATCTGCACCTTTCAGAGAACTGATGGCTTGTGCCGAGCCGAGGTGGAGAGTCCCAAGCCGTCATTTCTTTGCCAAGAAGGCAGTACCAGCGCTGCACACTTTTGTTGAACAGAAGGTGGGCCAGTCCTTGAGCCTGTCGGTGTGTAGCAAAATACATGGCAGCGCCGACATCTGGAGCTGTAACTACGGTCAGGGGCAGTACATGTCGTTTACGGCCCACTGGGTGAATGTGGTCCCTTTGCAGCAGCAACTTGGACAGGTCACGCCGCTTCGGCCTCCGCGCTCTCTGCCCATTGGGCCTGTGACACCGTGCGACTCGGCCTCCTCATCCTCCGCCATCTCCTCACCCTCCACTGTAGGCTCAAGTCTCAGTGCCCCTCCAGTCTACCATGTGTGCAGGGCACGGAGGTGTCACGCAGTGCTTCACATGGTTTGTCTTGGCGAACGGAGTCACACAGGGGAGGAACTGCTTAAATGTATTCATCAGGAAATCCAAACATGGCTTACTCCGAGAAAACTTAAAATGGGAATCATGGTTACCGACAATGGGAAGAACATTTTGTCTGCGCTGCGCCAAGGAAGCCTGACCCATGCCCCCTGCATGGCTCACGTCTTCAATCTGGTTGTCAAGCGGTTTCTGAAGTGTTCCCCCCATCTGCAGGACATCCTAACAACTTCACGGAAACTTTGCATGCACTTCAGCCACTCCTACACCGCCAAACACACCCTTCTTGAGCTACAGCGTCAGAATGGTATCCCCCAACATAGTCTGATTTGCGATGTTTCCACCCGTTGGAATTCCACCCTTCACATGTTGGACCGATTATATGAACAGAGAAAAGCCATCACGGATTTCCTGATGATCCAAGCAGATAGGGGGACTCCCCTGTGTAACTTCAATGTCAACCAGTGGCAGCTCATACGTGACACCTGCCGTTTGCTCAGGCCCTTTGAGGAAGCCACTTTATTTGTCAGTCGGCAGGATTACGGGATGAACGACGTGATTCCACTGCTTCATGTACTACAGCACATGTTGGAAACCATGGCTGGTCAGGGCACTGGAGACATGGCGTTTACATCTTACGGCCACATGAACCCCGTTGGAGCTGAACTGGAGGAGGAGGAGGAGGAAGAGGAGGAGGAGGAGTTGCCCAGCGAAACACAGTTTAGGCTTGGCGAAATGGCTGGTTTATCTAGTCAGCGGACAGGAGAGGAGGAGCAGGAGCAGCCAGAGGAGCTAGAGGTTTTTGAGGAAGGAGAGACAGAGGACCCGGGCACACCGTGGCAGTATGCAGTGGAGATGGAGACAGGTAGTCCATCCGAGTCACTTGCGCAAATGGCACGAAGCATGCTCACATGCTTGCGTAGTGACCCCAGAATTGTTTCCATCTGTCGGCGGGATGACTTCTGGCTGTCCACCTTATTGGACCCTCGCTTCCGGCACAAAATGGGGGCATTTTTTAAACCCACCGAGAGGGAGGACAAACTCAACTACTACAAAGACATTCTACGTAGGCAGTTGGCCGATGCCTATCTGCGCCATGGTCCATACTCTCGCAGGTCTGACTCGAGGGGACCTCTGCGCTCACCTTCCACTGCCATGGCCGCTGGGGGGGTTGGCAGCAGCAGCAGCAGAAGCTCCATCAGCAGCAGCAGCCTCAGTCTTCAGTCGCTAATGAGTAGCTTTCTACACCCGCATAGTGAGGCTACTCATGAGCAGCAGGAAGACCTGGAGCAGGACCTGAACCAGCAGGTCATGTCATACTTTGACATGACCATGCCAACACACCTTGAGGATCCGCTGGACTTCTGGGCAGCCAAACTTGATTTGTGGCCGCAACTAGCAGAGTTTGCCCTGGAAAAGCTGTCCTGCCCGGCAAGTAGCGTGCCATCTGAGCGGGTGTTTAGTGCGGCGGGGGCCATAGTTACGGCGAGGAGAACTCGTCTGTCAACTAAAAATGTGGAGAGACTCACCTTTGTCAAAATGAATCAGGGATGGATCAGCCAGGATTTCCACCCACCAATGCCTGATGCATGCGACTAGATTCAGCATGGTGCCACGTTTTACACTTTCCAAATGGTGCAAAACATATTTATGTCTTTAGGCCATTTTTTGGGCTCCTGCTGCTGCTGCTGCCAACTCCTGCCAACTCCAGGGTGTGATTCATCCAATTTTTGGGCTCCTGAGGCCAACTCCAGTGTATATTTGGGCTCCTGCTGCTGCTGCTGCCAACTTCTGCCAACTCCAGGGTGTGATTCATCCAATTTTTGGGCTCCTGAGGCCAACTCCAGTGTATATTTGGGCTCCTGCTGCTGCTACTGTCAACTCCTGCCAACTCCAGGGTGTGATTCATCCAATTTTTGGGCTCCTGAGGCCAACTCCAGTGTATATTTGGGCTCCTGCTGCTGCTGCTGCCAACTTCTGCCAACTCCAGGGTGTGATTCATCCAATTTTTGGGCTCCTGAGGCCAACTCCAGTGTATATTTGGGCTCCTGCTGCTGCTACTGTCAACTCCTGCCAACTCCAGGGTGTGATTCATCCAATTTTTGGGCTCCTGAGGCCAACTCCAGTGTATATTTGGGCTCCTGCTGCTGCTGCTGCCAACTTCTGCCAACTCCAGGGTGTGATTCATCCAATTTTTGGGCTCCTGAAGCCAACTCCAGTGTATATTTGGGCTCCTGCTGCTGCTACTGTCAACTCCTGCCAACTCCAGGGTGTGATTCATCCAATTTTTGGGCTCCTGAAGCCAACTCCAGTGTATATTTGGGCTCCTGCTGCTGCTGGTGTCAACTCCTGCCAACTCCAGGGTGTGATTCATCCAATTTTTGGGCTCCTGAGGCCAACTCCAGTGTATATTTGGGCTCCTGCTGCTGCTGCTGTCAACTCCTGCCAACTCCAGGGTGTGATTCATCCAATTTTTGGGCTCCTGAAGCCAACTCCAGTGTATATTTGGGCTCCTGCTGCTGCTACTGTCAACTCCTGCCAACTCCAGGGTGTGATTCAACCAATTTTTGGGCTCCTGAAGCCAACTCCAGTGTATATTTGGGCTCCTGCTGCTGCTGCTGCCAACTTCTGCCAACTCCAGGGTGTGATTCATCCAATTTTTGGGCTCCTGAGGCCAACTCCAGTGTATATTTGGGCTCCTGCTGCTGCTGCTGCCAACTTCTGCCAACTCCAGGGTGTGATTCATCCAATTTTTGGGCTCCTGAAGCCAACTCCAGTGTATATTTGGGCTCCTGCTGCTGCTGGTGTCAACTCCTGCCAACTCCAGGGTGTGATTCATCCAATTTTTGGGCTCCTGAAGCCAACTCCAGTGTATATTTGGGCTCCTGCTGCTGCTGCTGCCAACTTCTGCCAACTCCAGGGTGTGATTCATCCAATTTTTGGGCTCCTGAGGCCAACTCCAGTGTATATTTGGGCTCCTGCTGCTGCTGCTGCCAACTTCTGCCAACTCCAGGGTGTGATTCATCCAATTTTTGGGCTCCTGAGGCCAACTCCAGTGTATATTTGGGCTCCTGCTGCTGCTGCTGCCAACTTCTGCCAACTCCAGGGTGTGATTCATGCAATTTTTGGGCTCCTGAAGCCAACTCCAGTGTATATTTGGGCTCCTGCTGCTGCTGGTGTCAACTCCTGCCAACTCCAGGGTGTGATTCATCCAATTTTTGGGCTCCTGAAGCCAACTCCAGTGTATATTTGGGCTCCTGCTGCTGCTGCTGCCAACTTCTGCCAACTCCAGGGTGTGATTCATCCAATTTTTGGGCTCCTGAGGCCAACTCCAGTGTATATTTGGGCTCCTGCTGCTGCTGCTGCCAACTTCTGCCAACTCCAGGGTGTGATTCATCCAATTTTTGGGCTCCTGAAGCCAACTCCAGTGTATATTTGGGCTCCTGCTGCTGCTGGTGTCAACTCCTGCCAACTCCAGGGTGTGATTCATCCAATTTTTGGGCTCCTGAAGCCAACTCCAGTGTATATTTGGGCTCCTGCTGCTGCTACTGTCAACTCCTGCCAACTCCAGGGTGTGATTCATCCAATTTTTGGGCTCCTGAGGCCAACTCCAGTGTATATTTGGGCTCCTGCTGCTGCTGCTGCCAACTTCTGCCAACTCCAGGGTGTGATTCATCCAATTTTTGGGCTCCTGAGGCCAACTCCAGTGTATATTTGGGCTCCTGCTGCTGCTACTGTCAACTCCTGCCAACTCCAGGGTGTGATTCATCCAATTTTTGGGCTCCTGAGGCCAACTCCAGTGTATATTTGGGCTCCTGCTGCTGCTGCTGCCAACTCCTGCCAACTCCAGGGTGTGATTCATCCAATTTTTGGGCTCCTGAGGCCAACTCCAGTGTATATTTGGGCTCCTGCTGCTGCTGCTGCCAACTTCTGCCAACTCCAGGGTGTGATTCATCCAATTTTTGGGCTCCTGAGGCCAACTCCAGTGTATATTTGGGCTCCTGCTGCTGCTACTGTCAACTCCTGCCAACTCCAGGGTGTGATTCATCCAATTTTTGGGCTCCTGAGGCCAACTCCAGTGTATATTTGGGCTCCTGCTGCTGCTGCTGCCAACTTCTGCCAACTCCAGGGTGTGATTCATCCAATTTTTGGGCTCCTGAGGCCAACTCCAGTGTATATTTGGGCTCCTGCTGCTGCTACTGTCAACTCCTGCCAACTCCAGGGTGTGATTCATCCAATTTTTGGGCTCCTGAGGCCAACTCCAGTGTATATTTGGGCTCCTGCTGCTGCTGCTGCCAACTTCTGCCAACTCCAGGGTGTGATTCATCCAATTTTTGGGCTCCTGAGGCCAACTCCAGTGTATATTTGGGCTCCTGCTGCTGCTACTGTCAACTCCTGCCAACTCCAGGGTGTGATTCATCCAATTTTTGGGCTCCTGAGGCCAACTCCAGTGTATATTTGGGCTCCTGCTGCTGCTGCTGCCAACTTCTGCCAACTCCAGGGTGTGATTCATCCAATTTTTGGGCTCCTGAAGCCAACTCCAGTGTATATTTGGGCTCCTGCTGCTGCTGGTGTCAACTCCTGCCAACTCCAGGGTGTGATTCATCCAATTTTTGGGCTCCTGAGGCCAACTCCAGTGTATATTTGGGCTCCTGCTGCTGCTGCTGCCAACTTCTGCCAACTCCAGGGTGTGATTCATCCAATTTTTGGGCTCCTGAGGCCAACTCCAGTGTATATTTGGGCTCCTGCTGCTGCTACTGTCAACTCCTGCCAACTCCAGGGTGTGATTCATCCAATTTTTGGGCTCCTGAGGCCAACTCCAGTGTATATTTGGGCTCCTATTGCTGCTGCTGCCAACTTCTGCCAACTCCAGGGTGTGATTCATCCAATTTTTGGGCTCCTGAGGCCAACTCCAGTGTATATTTGGGCTCCTGCTGCTGCTACTGTCAACTCCTGCCAACTCCAGGGTGTGATTCATCCAATTTTTGGGCTCCTGAGGCCAACTCCAGTGTATATTTGGGCTCCTGCTGCTGCTGCTGCCAACTTCTGCCAACTCCAGGGTGTGATTCATCCAATTTTTGGGCTCCTGAAGCCAACTCCAGTGTATATTTGGGCTCCTGCTGCTGCTGGTGTCAACTCCTGCCAACTCCAGGGTGTGATTCATCCAATTTTTGGGCTCCTGAAGCCAACTCCAGTGTATATTTGGGCTCCTGCTGCTGCTGCTGCCAACTTCTGCCAACTCCAGGGTGTGATTCATCCAATTTTTGGGCTCCTGAGGCCAACTCCAGTGTATATTTGGGCTCCTGCTGCTGCTGCTGCTGCCAACTGCTGCCAACTCCAGGGTGTGATTCATCCAATTTTTGGGCTCCTGAAGCCAACTCCAGTGTATATTTGGGCTCCTGCTGCTGCTGGTGTCAACTTCTGCCAACTCCAGGGTGTGATTCATCCAATTTTTGGGCTCCTGAGGCCAACTCCAGTGTATATTTGGGCTCCTGCTGCTGCTGCTGCCAACTTCTGCCAACTCCAGGGTGTGATTCATCCAATTTTTGGGCTCCTGAGGCCAACTCCAGTGTATATTTGGGCTCCTGCTGCTGCTACTGTCAACTCCTGCCAACTCCAGGGTGTGATTCATCCAATTTTTGGGCTCCTGAGGCCAACTCCAGTGTATATTTGGGCTCCTGCTGCTGCTGCTGCCAACTTCTGCCAACTCCAGGGTGTGATTCATCCAATTTTTGGGCTCCTGAAGCCAACTCCAGTGTATATTTGGGCTCCTGCTGCTGCTGCTGCTGCCAACTTCTGCCAACTCCAGGGTGTGATTCATCCAATTTTTGGGCTCCTGAGGCCAACTCCAGTGTATATTTGGGCTCCTTCTGCCCCTCATAGTGATGCCACTTCAACTCTCTGCAATTGTGCCGCTCTGCGATTCTATTAGCGATGCCTCTGATCTGCATGTGATATTTCTTCAAAGTATTATTTAACTAACCCAGCACGCATCCTGTGCGTGTTACAGCAAGGCTGAATGGTTTACAACCCTATTGAGGCTGTAGGAGGCTCAGAAATAGCCGTTTTTAATAGCGATTCGTCGCGAATTTATTCGGGTCGAAACGATTTTTGTCGGAAAATTCGGCGAATCAGTCGAATCGAATTTTTCAAAAGTTCGCTCATCTCTAGATATGACAAATGGGCAAACTTGGGAGACATGCTATAGAATCTGCAGTGCTGCAGTAAATTGAAGATAGGCACAATGGGACAGACTTCAGATTAACTCCTTGCTTTCTTGTTATTGCTATTGCCAGGACCGTCCCTTAAATTTCCTTTAGAAATGTCCACTTTAAAAGCTGAAGCAGCAAACTTTGTGATGAGCAATACTCACATCAGTCTCAAAACTCCTGTCCACAACTAGTTTTTGGAAGGCATCTAAAACAGGCAAATGCTCCCATTACAGTTCAACACAAATACCCGCAGAACAATGTGCCAATTATCAAAAAACTTGAAAAAATGGCTACAGTGGTTTACTGCCACTGAGAGCAGGGTGAGCCAGACAAAGAGAATCAGCGCTTATAAGGGTGACACTGCCACAGGAAATCTATGAGTGTTACCTGAACCAGAGGGGTTAAAACAGCCATCCCTGTCTGCAAAAAAAAAAAACTGAAATAACTTAAAGATGTTTTAAATGTTTAAGTCAAGATTATTGTTGTGGATATTTTTAAGAAATGCCTTCCGCAAAAAATAAAAATGTATGTTGATCTCAAGCAACTGGCTTTGTCTAAATCTAATTTAAAATACATTTGAATTGTATGGCCCATTCAAGCCAAGACACATTTCTAGAAACACTACACTAAGTTAAACTATACTAGCCTCTAATCCAGGGGTACTCAACCACCTCGTGTAAAGGTCCATATACAGGCATCCAGTGAGAGGTGAAGGTCCGGGCAGGGGGGCTGTCATGGGGGTGGATAGTTAGAAATCTGTGCACTGGGGGGTGGCTATAGATTCCACAGAAAAAACTAAAAAGGCTGTGATGGGGGGCAGGAATGGATGGGGAGAAGTTGGAGGACAGGAAAGGATGAGACAAAGATGGGGGGGCAGGAGTGGATGGATTGAAGTTGGGGGGGCAGGAATGGATGGGGCAGAGCTGGGGGGTCAGGAATGGATGGGGATGGGATTGATGGGGCAAAGCTGAGGGGAAAGGAATTGATGGGTCTGAGCTGGGGTGATGGGGACGGATCAGGCAGATATGGCAGGACAGCTGTAGATAGGGCTGAGCTGGGGGGACGAAATGGTGGGACAGGGATAAATGGGGCTGACCTGGGGGCAGCGGAACAGAATTGGATGGGGCAAAGAAGCAGAGAAACAAAGTTTGTGTGTACCTTGCAATGCCACCTCCCGCTCGTGCAGTACTTCATATTGCAATGCTAGGTGCCAGGGAGCCATGCCACTGGCAGGGAGACTAAGCACTACATTGCCGATCAAGTAAAGGGGGCAGTGCTCAGCACAGCAACTGAGTGCAGGGCTGTCAGGCAGGGGTTCAGAAATCTGGCATCAAGGTCCGCATTTGGACCCCGGCCAGTTGAGTACCGCTGCTCTAATCCCTGCTTCTTGATAAGCTCAGTAGTAAGCGAGTGTGGTTCTGGCGCAGCCATGCTACTCTCCACAAGATCTAAAATGGACTGGGACCAAAATCAGTGTTTTAGTGGGACATTAGTGGGTCTTGATGTCCAGTAGGACTGCTGCCCAAAAAGTAGGACCCACTTACTTATTATCACTAATCCACTGGTTGCCTGCCAAATTTGATAAACAGGATAATGATAACATTTGGTTTCTACTCTCACAAATCGAATTGCGGTTGAATTAGCCCACACCCTGAATTCAAAGCACCACGCTTATAATATTAAGAGTGTGTAAATGTAAAATATATATATTAGAGTGAAAGCTCCTCTTGGACAACTGTCCCACCTACAAATCTGCCTTTCATTGAACAAGCACACTTTTGCTAATACGATAAGTAAAAGGAACAAAAGCCAGTTTGAAGGACAGTTTGAATACTTTTCACCTTAGCAGCTGCTTAATACCAATATATCAATACCACATACTGTCCATTATCATTAATGAAAGGACCATTTAAATGGAATTACAGAGATAAACAAAGACACTGCTGCTCAGGAAAATTAAGAGCAGTTTCAGAAATAGCTTTTGACACTGCAATGAGCATTGCTGATCTGCACAAAGCATAGATCAGGGACATTCAGTAATGGGGCAATGTCGTTAAATATTATCATCATTATTTAGGATTAAAATAATTTAAAATGCAGCAACATATTCTACAAGAGACGATTGACATCGCTCTCACACCAAATATGCGATATACATATCTTTTTATCTTTCTACCACCCCCCAAACCCAAACAGCCTACTGAGTGAACTTAGAAATGTTAGTACATTTTTAACATAATAGGTGTTTCCCCCCTGCAAGCCTCATTCTTTTTAGCTGTGCAGCAGTGAAATCTGACATAATAAATGGCCACTAGTTGCCATCTGGACTTTCGCTGGTCAAAAGCAGGGATGAGGTCCGATTTCACTGGGGAAGTACCAAGCAGGTAAAGAGAGCAAGTTTGTGAGAGTGTATTTGTGGACAGGCATCAGCAATCGATATACACCCCTTATGCTCGTACCAACACCCATTTTGTTGAAAATGTGCCTAACATTGATTTTCACTATCCCCTGTTTCTCTACAGCAGGGAATACACTATATTCTGCATTTACTAAACTGATCTGACATCAGAGCAGCTAGTATGCTGTATATAGCCTCTGATTGCTCCCCTGCATGCCTGTGCCAGCCATGAGCATACATAGGTTTCACAGGGCCCTATAGCAAAAGTCATAGTGGGCCTCCCACTAAAAACACAACACCCCCAGCATTAAATAAATGGCCTGGGGATAGCAACATTGGTTTATGAGAGAATAGTTAGAGAATAGAATGTACTGGCACGCTGTGGGGCCAGGGTCAGGCGCAGTGGGTCCTTGTTCTTCCCGGGTGGCACCACAGTATGCTGTGCAGGGACTGCTGAGGAGCTAGAGCTATAGGTTCAGCAGGACTGAGTGGTTCTCATAAACCAAGGCTGCAATCCTCAAGTTATTTAATGCTGGGGGTTGTGTTTTTGATGGGGGAAAAAAAACTCAACTGAGATGTCAACACTTTGTTTCTCTAAATGCTCTATACACAGAAAACCAAGGGTAAACAATGCAACATTGCATATGGCTGTGGCACTCATGTGCTTCGGGAATGCTTGCACCTTCTGCCATGTGCCCAGTAGCAGCTGCCTCCCCTGCCTATTTTATGTACGCCCTTGGTGCCAGACAATCAGGAAAGCCTGTTGTTCCTAGGGCTCTAGGGCTAGAACGGCTGGAGAAAGGGTGCTAGATTATTTCCAGAAGAAAATGTTCTAAATGCAGGGAGTGGTGGGCTTGCCTTCCCTGGTTTATGGGAAGATCAACCATATCACCCAGTATCTACAAAGAAGCTAGTGGAAATACCATCTAAAGGAGTTCATGGGTCAACAAAGGGACATTGATTCAGGGTCAGTGATCTACATCAAGTTACCACCTGTGCTGTTTCCATTTCCCTTGTCTGAGAAGTTGTTATTGGAAGAAAAGCCAAGGTTGTGATCATATGGTCCTTTTGGTTTGAAGTTTCTCAGTACCCTGCTGCAGGTGTGGAATTTATTGTGCTGTTACTAAACAGTCTGTTCTTTCAAAAAGCAACTGTGGCCCACTGTTTGAGACTTTTTGCTCCACACGCACCATTCAATTCCCATCAAATGTCCCCTAGATCATGCATGATGGTGAAATGTGGCGCTCATGCTGCCCATGGGGTGCTTGGGCTCTACAGGAGTTTGCTTTAAGAACTGACTAGTGGCCATAACAGATAGACAGAGAACAAACGTGTATGTGACAATGTTTTCCCTAGGTTATAAATCACAGGAAAGACTTCTTAGTAGTCAATAAGAGCTGCTTAGCCAATAAAGACCTAGCTATGGTGTAGCTTCAAAGACACCTTATACAACAATCAATATTCACAGCGATATGAGACCAAGTCGATTCACCTTTTAAAGAGTTTGCTAACATTTTGCTTTCCATAATCAGGTCAGGGTTAACTGCAACAATGATCAAGTACTGAAAGAACTGCTGTTGTAGTTGTTGTTAGACACATGGCCCAACTTACAGTATAAAACTACATCAGACATTTCCAGCCATTCATGTCTAATGTGTGCTTTGACCTTTATATGCAACATCCCTTATATACCCCGCCTGGTGCTCACAGAGATCACATTATATTCAGGAGCAGAAATCCTGCAGGCTAAGGCAAAACTATTTCCATAATTAGCTATGTGCATATTCTGTTCATTTTTTTTGCCATTTTGCAATGTTTTGAAGTCATATGAAGAATCTCTCATGCGAAAAAAATACATTTATTAAAGTGGAGTTTTTACACTTACATGCTAAGTAAAATAAAAAAAAGCATGTTAAATTTAAGAAAATTGCTTCCACATCTCCTTGAGATTGTGGTGGGGTAATGTTAAAGATAAACGGAGTGAGCTGCTGTTCATGAATCCCTTTGAAGGACGCTACAGACAGCAGGGGTGATGAACATGTATTCGCTTCAATTCTTGGTGAAATGAACCCGTGTCCACTTCAAATATTCACTGGGGATGGATAAGTCACTTGCTCTATTACAACATTTGTGCCCAAGTATGCAAAAAAAGCCATCAAACGTTCAGTGCAGTGTGCAGACTCCTCCACTGTTACGCATGCAGGAAGCTTGCTGTGTCTGGGGCTTTGTACCAGCAGAATTATTGTTACCACTTTCCATTAACTAAGCTCAAGACCTAGGTGATATGTATGGGTTGTCATTGGTTATTAAAATACACCAAGCAGCCATTTAGAACACATTAAATACACAAAAATACAAATGAATATCACTTTTGTAGCTGTTTTGTACCTTAAAATATAGCAATTATCATATGTTTTGGTCCATTAGAATCAATCCAAAAGTGAAGGGTGTCTTATGGAGCGACTGTAAATGAAAAGTCCACTCACCTTCCTAACACTTCTGCCTTGCTAATTGTCCTCCTGCATCTGATCGGCCTTCCGTAGAGCTGGTTCCGGCTGGCTGCAGGAGGATGCAGGGCAAAGCGACGGAGCCACACCAGTTAGGTGAGTGGACAGGGCGGAGGGTTTACAACAAAAAAAAACTCCTTACCTCAACCAAAAAACAGCGGCGTTCCTTGCGCTGGCTGCAAACACCTTGCCCCCACTGTGTGCGCAGGCACAAGCACAGAGCAAGGCGAAACCACTCTGTGCAGCCCCCAGCGCACCACTGCCATCTCTGGTTTCTAGGGGAGGTATAGATTTATTTTATTTGCCTGGAATATATGTCAGCAAGGACTTTACCTCCCTCTTTTCAGACAGTAAGCGAGGCCAATACTTTTTTCTGCCCCTCTTTTTTATCTCCCTCACCCTGCCCAAGCACAGCAGTTCTGCCACATGGTTTGTTATAGGGCGATTGGGGGGTCTGCCACATTGCCAAACGTAGGCGATGGGAGAGGGGGTTCTGCACCCCTGCCTGTTATAGGGGAATGGGGATATTCTGCCACACTGCTTGTCATATGGGATTGAGCGGGTGGGGGGGGCATCACCTTGATTGTTATAGTGGGATTCCAGGGATTCATCCACACTGCCCATTTTATGGGGCATGGGGAAGATTCTACCCACTGTCTGTTAAAGGGAGGATCTTTCCACTTTGTTCTTATAGGGGATTGGGTGGGTTCTGTCACACTGCTTATTATAGGGGAATGGGACAGGGGGTTCTGCCACACTGCCTGTTATAGGGGATTAGGGAATTTTTTTCATACTGTCTATTATAGGTATGGGGCGAGTATGGGGCGAATTCTGTGGAGTTTCACACAGTCCAAACTGAGGTGCCCGAGGGGGAAGGACCAAAAGCCGGGATAGTGAAAATCCTGGGTTTTGGTCCACTTTAAGGAATGTAGTCATGTGGGGGCATGATTTACACCTTTCCCTAAAGCAATGTTCCCCAACCTTCTCCTCACGATCCACACACAGGTCAGGATTTGTGGATCTCCATGTAGCCGCTTTTTATCTCTGATACTGCTCTGATTACTGCAGCATCGGTGTGGAGAACATGGCCTGTTGGTTGCTCTAGAAATTTGAAGCAAACTTTAGATTTTGCAATCCCTGCATTGTTCAAAGTAGGAATCTTAGGTGTTAATATAAAAAACTATGACTTACTTTCATCCATTACTAAACTCCTGTAATGTTCTCTGTATCTCATGCCTTATTCTGAAATAAAGCATTCCCATAAGGCAGCATTCTAAAGATCCCCAATACCAATTCAAAGAGTAGGGACATTTGTGGGGATTGGCTTTTTAATATCCCTGTCCAATTACCTGTACCCATTCCTGGGCACCAGGGGTGTGAATACGCCCCATGTTCATTGGCATTGGCCTGGTTTTCCCCTGGAGGAGCAAAACATCTATGTCGTAGGGTATAGGGGCAGGGTATAGGGGCAGCCCTGGGTATTCAAGCGTCTATATCTGATGCACCAGGCTTTTTTTTAATAGTAAAAAAAAAGGTTTAAAACACATTGGCCTTGATTCAGTAAAAGTTGAAAAAAAATCTTATGGTAGTAAAATATTCGATTGAGAAAAATCCTGAGCTGTTGAATCACCAGCTAGGAAGACAATGAAATTCAATGGTACTTTTTACTATAGTGTATAAAGGATAAAACATTCACTACTTTTCTAGAGAGTAAAAGGTGCCATTGACTTTCATTGTATTCCTAGCTGATAATAGTCTTTTTTCTCATAACGAGAATTTTTTAATACCTTGAGATTTTTTTTCAACCCTTACTGAATCGAGACCATTGGCTTTAAAGTGGACCATCACCCTCGGGTGATCGGCCCGGGAATCTATAAGATTCCCGGGCCGATCACCTCCCTCCCTGCAGGACATCCGAGATCGGGATGTCCCGCGGGGTGAAACCCCCCCAAAACCCCCAAACCCCCTTACCTTACCGGCCACCGCCGCCTCCCTCGCGCCCCTCTAGGCGTGCGCGCGCCCGCGCCGGCCGTCTGTGAATGGCGGGGGAGGCGGCAGCGGAGGAGCCACTTGTCCGCGGCTGTCAAATCCCTTGTCCGTCGGCGCTGGGAGCGGGGAGAGGTGAGTTTTTAGGGTGATCGGGGGGGTTCCACACAGCGGGGCACCCCGATCGGGGTGCCCCACCGAAGTGGACCAAGACCCAGGATAGTCAAAATCCTGGGTGTTGGTCCACTTTAATAGTATTCAGCATTTGGAGTACCTGAACTCTGAATACTTGAACAGCTGCCTAGCCGAACAGAGAAATGCAGGGCTCATCACTATATACACAACTCGGCCAAACAATGTCGATTCTACGGGGTACGTAATGTCATAGATCAAGGATGAGAGTAACCCCACTCCTTTACACTTCTGAAGTGAATGGATGTAGTGTTATATAGACAGTAAATGAAATCAACAGATAATTTGAGTGACCATAAAAATTTACTGTGCATAGGAAAATATTGTGTCACAAATGTCTTTACTAATAATCCATGCAAAATTGCATATTTTGGGTTTAGCATCAATGTATAATGTTTGTATGGTATAAAATATCCCAACAGCCAGTGCATGAATCCATGTAATTTTATGGGGGCCTGAAGAAATATAGAGCACCTTCCAAATGATACCATTTAGAATCACACTGTGCAAATGGTGTACGGCTAGCTATTCTTACCACTTTTCATCTGCTGCTTCAATTGATTTTCTTGTTATCCGTGTACTATATTCTAACTACATGCAGCGCTAGCTTTCAGTCAATTATGGAATAACGGGATTTATTAAGAAACGCTAAGACCACGTAGTGCCAGGTAGTGCCAGATGAGAGTAAGGTGAATGTCAGGTCCCAGTGCAAAAGGTGCATTCATCAAGTCAAAAAGCCAGAGCGCCTGTGATAGTGCCGAACAGTGCCCCATCTATTAACAGCGCCAGAAATTGGATGAGTGTCAAGAGTTCCCTACAGTGCCAGATAGGACCAGGTGCTCACCCTGCACTGTGTGGCCTCATTCCGTACATTTCAATAAACAATGGACAGAGATGGTTGTAATTATTATATTTTTAAATATATTTTTTCTGGGGGGGGGGTGGCTTTGGGCTGGTGCATGTGCTACTGGATCCCTGGGCTGTTTGGAATTGTTTTTGTATGCATTTTAAGCACTTTTGTGTTTCACTGCAAACTAGTGATTTGGGCCATACAAAACTTGTGTCCTCAATGCAATTCCCGGTGTTTTTTTTATTTTATGTGCCGCTATCACCCCTAAAATCCCATCACAGGGATTACAACAAGCGCTGCATGCCTTGCATCCCTTGTTACAGAGCACCTGTGTGAGCGCGATGCAATTTCTTTGTAAATCCATTTGAATGCAGGCGCTCCCAGTCCGTGCTAGGTGTCGCTAATGCATAGGCCTATAAAAACTGTGCAGAGCGCACACCGCCAGCCAGGAACGCTACAGCTGATAGCACCGACTGTCTGAGGCTGGCGCTGTGGTGCAGGCACTGCCGTGTGTCACTAATTAGATGCTCAAGTGCCGCCTGCACCATAAGTATTAAATAATGTCATGTATGCAATTTACCCAGTTTTAAACTTTAGCAGTATATATAGGAAATATATATTGAATATCATATGACCTGATCTCATCTCAGATGCCTACAAGAGATTAAAAAAAAAGTCATGCTCTGTGAAAGGATATCTAATTGGATACTATTTTTAGATAAATGTAAATAAATAAATATATATATATATATATATATATATATATATATATATATATATATATTAATCTAATGTTAATTGAACAGGCAAACTGGCATTGCAAACGTATAATTTCTAAAGGTGCATCATCCATAAGCAACCTGTGCTGTTGACCTCTGAATAGCACAAGAACGTAAGGAAATAAGGCGACCCATTGGGTGCTGGACTCTATTGGGACATGCTTGGGGGGTATCCAGAATGCTGGAGCCCCTTTATGCATAACCTCCGGCAACCCCAGTGTCGCTGACCTAAATGTGACCCTGCAATTGCCCCGCGGTCAATGTTTTAGCTAGCTCACGGAAAAGCAGAATCCATTCTGGGCCACATGACTACCAGAGACAACTAGCCTACTACCTGCCCCTGTTCCTAGACCATCCACTTGCTACTTGTTTCTAGTCTGTCTTTTTTCAGCTGCAGTGAGTCTGCCTAAAGTGCCCCCCTATATGCACTCACTGGCCCTTATCCAAGCTAATGGGTCACTGGTCGTGTACACATAGCACAGAGTAGTCGCCGTGCGTGCCAGTGGAAAACGCTGGATGCCGTGCCCAGTTGAGTTTTTTCATTTTAACCCCCCCCCATCCTAAGTGTCAGCTGATCAGCTGTACTAGCAATGCTTAAATCTTTTGTTACACTAGATATACATTGGTTAGCATGTGGCGAGCATCATCAAACATCCCTCTTTCTGATTTACTTGTTCTAAGCAAGACAGCAAGCTGCCCTGAATTATACCAGCAGCATAGTGATGTGTAGCATACCTCTCTGGAAGTGCAGATGTGTTTTATCATTCTGGGAAAAGGAATTCTTCATCTTGTTTTTGTTCCCTTTATCATTTTTCTCATCCAAACGGAGGGAGATTTATATGGAGCATATAATGTAAACATTTAAGTGCACCTTTAGCACTTTGCCTATCTTCCTATAGCTGTAAACTTAAATGGTATTGAATATTAATATGATTCAGCTTGTCAGCAGAGTCAGTAATTGACATTGGTTTATAGCCACCCCATAAAATATTTTTATTATAACTGGGTGCTTATACTGAGCTACATATAGCCATGTGAAACTCTTGCTCTTGCCTCTCAGATGACTGACAGCTTCTAAATGTCTCTGGAAAATTTCCTGCACATTAATAGAAAGTAGTGACATCAGGAAAATATAATGTATTTAACTGTTTTTATATCGGCAATGATCCACTGATCCAAACCAGATCCCATTAAGAGCACTTCCAAATGGTACAGAAATGGTAATGATGATATAAGATATATGTCATGTAGATGGTAAATGATATGTGAATTATTCACCTCCCGTCAGCTCCCCTGACATTGCTCTTAGTAGAAAGCTGAGGAAAAAATGTTCAGTTTCCTATTCTGAGCATTTAAAGTGGACCAAAACCCATTATTTTCACTGCCACCCTGTGTGAAACTCCCCAGGTCGCCGAGACCACTTACCTCACCTCGGGCCCCCCGCTGCGGCTAGAGCAGGACCATTGCTGCAGCTAGCAGGACGCGTGCCCGCGCTGGCCATTTTTGAATGCTAACATATTCCTCATCACTTTACAATCAGGGGTTTCATGTGAAAACAGGGTAATAAATTACATAACAAAACAGGTAAAAGGAATGAGGGCCCTGCTCGCAAGCTCAAAGCAGATCAACACCCGTTTCCCTGCTAGCCCCCTCGCATTCAAACAGGCTCAGGGGGCATCCTGAATGATGGAGCCCCCCTTCCCCCCTGTGCATCGGTGGCTAAAACGCCCTACAATTCTTACCTCTTCGTTGATCCTCAGCGGGGAATGCAACCCCACATTTGCCCACCAGCGGTAACTTGGGCAGGTCCTTTTGGTGTCCAGAACCGAAGAGGCGACCCCGACGATCACCGGTGGCCAATCGCATCAGCCAAGGATCGAGAAAGAGCAGGCGTGGGGGGGGGGGCAAGTGCACTGGGGCTTCCTGCATTCTGGATGCCCCCCCAAATCTGTCTGAATGCAGCCTCACACGTTAGAGAGAAAACAGG
This sequence comes from Gastrophryne carolinensis, assembly GCA_027917425.1. Classification (NCBI taxonomy): domain Eukaryota; kingdom Metazoa; phylum Chordata; class Amphibia; order Anura; family Microhylidae; genus Gastrophryne; species Gastrophryne carolinensis. Next base: position 145,046,422 of record CM051236.1, read on the forward strand.
CATTGGTCCGCTTTAAATATCAGTAGATAATGAGTTTTGTTTTTGTTTATTGCAAATTACTAGTTACAACCCCTTTCTACTACAGTATGTCCAAAGTTTTTTTTTAAAAACTGCTATGTCTGGAGGATAGCAAGGCAAGGACGAAGCTATTCCATATCTGCCATATATCAGTATAATTAATAACACTAAAAATGGCCATCTTTCATGTTCCACGCGTTAAGTATAAATAGCTATTGCAGCTTTCAGTAAGTCTCAAAGCCCATTACTGGTTGCATTTCCAATGCTTTAACAAAAAAAATATATATTAGCATCCCTGATAATGACAAGAGTAAGCTTTTATAGATATTGAAATCTTTGCATTAACCCTTGTTTACAAGATGCTTTTGGTGTGCAGAAGCCTTTCCCGTAAATCACATGAGATCAGCTGTCTGGCCTGAAATAAAATATGCTTGCCAGTGATTCTGAGTGGAAAAAGAAGAGCTCCTTATCAAAAGCGCATTAGCATATTCTGCCTCATTAATAACTTTGCTTCGGCATTAATTTGCTTAATTATCACATTAAGAATTCAACATGGCAGCTGATTAACTCAAAGCCGCCCTCCCTCCAAAAATCTAAAAAGAAAGCGGCTAAAAAGAAACAGATTTGAAGCAGTTAAATGTATAAATATGAGCGTGACCAAACATTTTCTTCATACTGTTTTCTTTCCATTACCCAGTGGGCAGCCGCTGAAAATGAGACTGCGGTGACATAATGGGCCTAACACAGAAGAGATATTGTTACCACTCTTGCCCATTCTGACTCAATTACCTTAGAGAACATTATTAAGAAAGCTGTGCGTTTATTTAATAAATAGATAATTGTGGCTTTAGCATCAGTTGGAGAATGGCTTATTTACTGTATATTTTGCCCTTAGGTGTGCTCATTTCTCTGCCCACTTTTTTTGTAAATCCTTCAGACCTGGTGTTTTGGGCTGAGCTCATTTCATTGTGTTAAGCCACTATGAAATCAATCATTCTGCCAGGTCTTTAAAATCTCTTTTGACTTTTTTAATGCACTAGCAGCTTTTTATTAAGCTTTTTTTTCTTCACGTGCTTAGGAACACAGGTAGCAGCCGCCAATGAATCAGCGGTGATATTGATTAATATAGAAAAGCAATTATGAGCATTTTTTTCAAGGTCTTACAATGGTTATTCTCAGGACAGAAACAGGATGGATTGTCGTGAAACTAATTAGCCAAGGATATGAACTTAGACGTAATGGAGGCCGGGGCTATTGATTATTGCATTTATACAGTATCAGGTGATTTCTTTTTGTGTATAATGCTGACAATCAGAGAAAAACTTGCAGAATAGGTTAAGTATTTCCAAGGAATTATGTTTCAACAATATGCATATGTAATGTGCACGTTTTTATTACCAGCGCAAGACAAACGTTTATAAGCCAACATCTCTTAAACCTAAACCAAACAAACAAGGGGATGCTGAGTGCACCAACAATAACACATTAACAACTGCCTGCAGAGATGGCCAAACCAATAAATAGACTACAGTAATTTAACTGAAGATAGTAAAGGTTCCACAGGCAACACTGACTGCAGGGCCTGCATTTGGGGTGTGCAAAGTGTGCCATGGTCAGATGGGGCGCCATAAAGCTGCATCCACCTGCTCAATGCCCTAAGCTTCTTGCCTGCCAGCTCAATGTCAATTGGCCCCACTGTGTTAAGCCCCTGGGATCGCTGTCATACCCCCATTGAAGGCAATATGGTGGCTTCCAATCAATCAGCGCTCTAAGATGTATATATCAATACAGGGAATGGAACTGTTTTTGTCCACAGAGCCCAACATAAAGAGTAGCAGCAGCTGGAATGACTGGTTTCCTCCGGGGTGACAGAACATCAGCCGGGAAATCCAGGGATGTGGCCCATGTATGGACCATGGGATTGCATGTAAAGTAATTATATGGGTGTTTTCACAAAGTGAGGCATTCCACATTGGGGATGCCCTGGGGGAAAGGAAACAGCCAGCTTCAGAATCTTTTAGCCTTCAGAACCGGTAAAAACTGTTTTTAGTCCACTTTAAAGTAGACTGGCAGTCAAAAATGACTTCTGGTCCACCTGCCCCTTGCATCATGCCTGATACTGGAGTTAACTCCCACACTTCTGCATTGCCTTTCTAATGTCTGCCAATTCACCACCCCACATGGGGCAGTGAACTGGCAACCAATGGCTATGGAACGCTTCTGCGAATGGGTACTTCTGCCTGACATCAGGCTTGATGCTTGAATATGCACAGGGGGCCTCCGGCAAACCATTGTGGCTATCGGTAACCATGTGGAGCAGTAGGCCGGTAGTGGGGAACCACAGATGTATGTTGGGGGGGGGTGCCACCCTGTAGGCTTGCACAGGTTGGCTTCCATGCAAAGACCAGCCCTGACTGACTGTTATAAAAAGGTAATCTTCAATAAATACATAGACCTAAAAAGCATACCCTCCTAACTCAAGTCCCTATTATGAAAACCCCCTAATGACCCCCCACCTCCTACCTATATGAAACTCATCAACAATGTTGTTAATGCCTACAGGGGCCCCTCCCATACACTAAAAGACACTCACACCTAAAATGGCTTAATCACCTGGACAACTATACATCCAGGGCATGCCATGAATAAAGCTCAGTAAACTGAAGTAAGTGCCCCCCCGAATGGTTAGCATTTATAGTCAGCTAGTGATGCTGCAGCCTAGGTGCTGTAAGGGTCCTCCAGGGGTCCCCTAAATTAGGGCAGCAGAGTCAGAAGCCTCAAGACAAATGACAGAGCTACTCCATATGGATGTATCAAATAAAGGAGGGTGGGAAGAGGCGTGCTGGGGGGGGGGGTTACATTCCAGATGGTAACCAGGACATGGCCCCCAGTACTTCCACATGGCAAGTACCTCTGCCGCTTGCTCAACCACTCAACACACCCAGACAGGAAGCACCACGGTCTCACCCACACCGACCCACTGCTGTCCAATCATCACTAGCACTTCACATTATTATCCTGGAATCCTCTCAGCATATCACCGGAACCATCATACAAGGAACAGCCAAGCTAGCATAGAGTGTAACCATCCTCTACAGTCCAGAGAATATCTTTCAGTTTGGACATGCATCAGTTTTGTGTAAAGTGAATCTGGGGCCTTGATTCTGGAAAAACAAGGAAGCATTAGGACCCACGGGAGAACCACACCAATCCAGCAGATGGAAACCAACGGCAAGGCAAATAGCCTAGTGGTAAAAGCAGGGAACTTGAAGCGATTATTGATGGTGGTTATCCATTCATGACCCCATCCATGGCAGTTTTAACAACTGTTTTGGCAATAGACAGTTTTGTGGGATTAGGTTGTAAGAAAAGAAAGCAGGCATAAGTATAGAAAATGTTTCCAGTGTTGTTTGAGCTAGCTGCAAGAAGATGAGTGACCCCACCTTCACCCCTCCTAGTGAGTTAAACATTCAGGCTATCCAAACATATTTGTTTATTTTCAAAGGTGGGCCAACAATGTGTTAACATGCATTATTGGTACCCTACACACCACACGGTCATCATCTTGATTTGGTCAACAACAGGATGTAAATAACATACTTTTTTCATAGAATTTCTATTTGGAACAAGTAATTGCTTCTGAAAAGTTTAGACACGCCTCAATCCATAGCCTCGATTCAGAGAGACACAAAAAAACTTCAGTTTTCGTGCCGATCTGTTTTTTTTTGTGACATGTTTCCGTTCTCGAGCGATTCAATGCATGCATTGAAAACCTTCTGTAAAGTTTCCGTCCGTTCGTACGGCAGATTACGAATTACGAGGGTGTCATTTTCCATCCAGACTTTTCCGTTTCATTTTCACATGTTACAACGTAGGCTTTAGTTTTTGCCCTTTTCCCATCGTATCCTCCAACGAATCCTTTACGTTTCCCAATAGATTCTGTTTCCCTTTTTCAATAAATATTCGTCCAGACGGAAATCCTTACCATCTTGCGCCTGCGCACTACAAACTTAACTCATTAAAGATTAGAGAACCCCTGGCCTGCACTCTGCAGGCAAAGAACGGGCATCAGGAGCAAGGGCGAGTGGCACATCTTGCGGTTCCTGCAACCAAATATAAAATAATTACACAAAGCAAAGGTAACCAACTAAAACAATAACTCCTACAGCAAATTAAGATTCAAGTTCAAACATCCTAATATAATTCACAAAGGACATAAGTCTAAAAAAATATAGCAATTATATGGATGTGTGGGAAAATAAATGTTTACATGCTATGGACTAATTTAGGTCAGCATTAAAATGCATCTATAAGGCATACATGAAATGTATTGATTCAGGTATGCATTGCTATACAATTTATGGCCTCGGCCATGCTGATACATGCATTGCCTTGGTGCTAAAGGCGCGCAGACTCGTCCACATAGCCGCAAACCATGTTCAACAATAGCAATCCGAGCCCTCAAAGGTCTCGTAAGTGGATCGGAAATGAAACGGATTTATAGGGTGGAGATCAGCTCTCTGAATCAGACAGAAACCATCCCAACAACGGAAGTTATCTGAACGAACAGAAAATTTCTGATTTTGTTTGGAAATGTTCCGATTTGCTTCCGTTCATCGAAAGAGCATATACACATTTTCCCGAACGTTCGCGCGAGTAGAAAATGGACGAAAAAAAGCAAAAAAAAGACTAACACCCACCAAAACTTTCACAGACAGCTACGGAAGTCCGGACGAATGTTTCTCTGAATCGAGGCTCATGTGTCCTGTACCTTTACAGAATGTGAATGTCAAAAATAATGCGAAAGTTGGCCACCAAGCTTGGTTTTACCAGCCCATGCATAGTCATCTAACGCTGTTCAGGTATGACAAAGAACACATCTGTAAGCATAATATATGCAGACTACTCTTTACCTCCCACTGAGCTATTTTGTAATGTCATCAAAATAATTAAATAAAACTGACTTCTCTGAGCAATTTTAAACACTCTTTTGTACTGAAATGTTCTGCACATAATGATAGAGCAATAATAATGTAAAATTAACATCAAATGTCACTAGGCATTGGGAAATGGTTAATTACATATTACAATATGTTAATAAAGCAGATGAACAAAAGAAACAATGATGTTCAAAAGAAGCACTCAGCAACAACTCAGCAGAAGCTACAAAGTGCTCAGATCAGCTTAGAAACAAACAATTGTGAAACCAAATATAGAACTCTGCAATTCAGAAAGGTAGATGGCCAAAATGAGAATTGAAATCTCTATAGGACTGACGTAACAAAAATAAAATCTATTAATGCAGAGAGTTGAAACTTTGCAGAATTACAATTTCCTGAACAAGCTACTTTTAAACATTTTTGAAAGATAAACTACTATTATTATTATTGTTTATATCTATAGCACCATCATCTTCCGTAGCACTGTACAAAATAGCAATTACAGACAGGGTAGGAAAATAGAGTACATAAACTATTACAACTGCAGGGTTAAAGTAGATCAAAACCCAGAGCAATCAGACCAGAATCTATAAGTTTCCCGGGCTGATCGATTGCCTCCCCACGGGGCATCTAAAATCGGGATTCCCCACTGTGTGAAACCCCCCAGGTCACCCCATACACTTACCTCGCTTCCCGGTCCAATTGCGCATGCGCGAGCCACGGGTGCATCCCCGCTATACCTCTAGCAGGACACATGCCCACGCCAGCCATTTGTGAATGGCCAGTGCAGGCACACTCCCTGTTAGAGGGAAGAGGTGGATGTGGCCGCCATTGAACCTGTGGCAGCTGGCCTTAGATGACGCCTTAAAAGGCGTGATGTCAGCGGCTCCGAGCTCGCTGATTGGATGAGTGCCGCGCATGCGCCACAGGACCGGGAAGAGGTGAGTTGCGCTCAGCGATCTGGGAGGTTTCACACAGTGGGGCACTGCTATTGTATGCTGAACTTTATTGTATATGACCCAGACCTCGGATTCCCTGACTTTGACTCTGCCAGCTCCTCTAACGCAACCCTTGCACCTGTGTATGACCTTCGGCCTGCCCACTGACTCACTTCCCAGGTATGATCTCTCATTTGTCTGACATTCCATGCTCACCCACCTGCAGGTCCAGCATTCAGTGGATAACATTTATGCTGTTAAACCAGACCTTCAGCAAAACCCAAAACTATTCCCCAGCATCTAAATTTAATATATTTTTTTACAGTTTTTAGTCTCTTACTTATTATTCTTTCCCCCAATGGGCTACAACTCCGCCATCTTGCTACTCCTTGTTCCTTTTCAGCATCACGTAGGAGAGGGGGCAGGGCAGGGGTGGGTTATAGCTGTGTACTGCACAGACAGAGTAGAGCTGGGGTCAAGAAAAGGACAATGGTCCCAGAATGCAGAGCAGGATAGTCAGAAGACACATTCTTTCTGCAGGCAGCCTGAGACTCCAAGGGCTGCAATCTTGGATGTTTAAAAGCTTAGAAAAAGTATTAGGTGCAGGTAGGTTGTTTTTTTAATGTGAGAAATATGTATGTACAGGGAGGGGGGAACTTTCAAGATAGGCTGTTATTCAGGGTGAAGATCTGTTATAAGTCCTGTGGACAACTATGTCCAGTGAGGCCTGCTTGCCTCCAGGTTAAAGGTAAAGCCAGCAACGAAGATTGGGAGTTATTCACTGACCTGGATCTGCTAACCAGTGAGATTTACAGGAGGGACATGGACTTCCCAGAGATCCTCCAGTAAGGCTACTAGTCACATGGGGGATTCTGCAGAGGCTCCTCCTTTGTGATTTAAAAGCCTCCCTACCCGGGTGACCCAGCATTAACTTTGGACAGGTGAAGGAAGACATATTGATGGTGAGTTCTTTTTTTTATTTTAAAACTGTATTTATTTTTACCCAAGGGACCTCTGTACCAGTTCACACGTTGTGCTGGATACTTGGGTATTATCTGGCCGGAGGGCTTCCGATCTGATTCGTTCATGCTTTGGATCATCACACATAACACAATGATTTATCATAATGTTGCTGTGTTACTTCTTTGCTCGCCCTGCCCTCATGTGGTTCTTCAATTATTCTTGGCCTGTCAATAACATTCTGAGCACTGTGACAGTGCAGTAGCTTTTGTGTCAATTAATGGCCAACTTCTCACTCTTCTGTTTATGGAAGCCATCACTGAACCACAACATTTTGGTTGTAATGATTTAAGCTCACAATTTTAATGTGTATCGTAAAAATGTGTTGTTTATAGCACCATTTTCATTTTGAAAGTAAACCACATCTAACATCTGCAATAATCAAAAATGTATTTCTTATGATAATGTTTCCGAGCACAGCGAGTGGGAAGAGCAGTCAGGAAGTCAAGAGATAAAATACAGGAACAACTTCCCTTTATTATGTGCAGCGGTTAATTCTTAATAATCTGCAATACCATTTGTAATGCACATTCATATTTCAGTTTAAAATAGAAATGAATGTGGTTTGTGATAACGATAACACGTTTTATTAAATAGGATCTATTGACTTTAATTATTGAATATGAATGTGCTAAATGTGAAACAGAGCTTTAATTTTCAATTTTAATCATGTATGTACACAACCTTATTTGCTTATATTTTATATTATATTTGCAAACTTGTGGAAAGCTGTGGCACACAGGGAATAACTGTGTGCAATACGCCAGGAAAACAGTGTACACAGCATTTTCAAAGCAATGCAACATTAGCACAGACCAATGGAAGTCTATGGCAAGTGTACTGCGCTTTACCTGGGTTTCGCTTGTGTTGCGTTAGAAACACAGAGGGACTTAATGTACTTACTGTGCCAAAGTACAACGCAAACGCATCAAAAGCTTAGCACATATTTGGATACAATGCAAATCTAACTTAAACCGGACCTTCACCCTGATTTAATGAAAAGCCCAAACTCTTAAAAAACAATTCCTCAGCATCTAAAATTAATATATTTTACATGTTTAGTCACTAATTTATTATACTTTCCCCCACTGGGCTGCAACTCTGTTCGGGAATTTAGGATACGGGCGCCGCCATCTTGACTCAGAAGCATCACACTTACTGAGGAGAGGAGAGTGGGATAAGGTACAGGGGGGAGGGTTATAGCTGTGCTTTGCTCAGACAGAGCAGAGCTGGGGTCAGGGAAAGGTCAGCAGTCCCAGAATGCAGAGCAGCACAGTCACTTCCTGTTTGCAGGCACTTCCTGTTTGCAGGCTGCCTGCAAAAATGGCAGCTTCCATAAGCCGCCATCTTGGATGTTTAAAGGCTTATAAAATGCAGTAGATGCAGGTAGGATGATTTTTAATGTGAGCAATCTGTATGTACAGGGTGTGGGAAACATATAAGATAGACTCTTATTTAGAGTGAAGGTCCGCTTTAACTAAATTCCACCACGAAACACTTAAGGCAAATGAAACACATCTAGTTGGTGTAAGCATGCCATAAGTTACTAAGTTCCATTACTCTGGAATAACCTACCCTATACAATTTATCATCCCCCAAGTCTACAAGCCTTTAAGGGTGCCCTCAAATCCCAGCTATTAAAACAAGCCTATCATTTATCCAAAATAACCAACAGCTCCAAGCATCTCCAATCACTTGCCATCATACTAAACAGGGCAGGATTATGAGGAGAGAGTAAGGGGCACCAACTGTCGGGGCCTCCACCACTTGTCCTGCAAAGGGGACCTCCAACAACCTTTGGGTTATGGTCTGGTTTGGGAGGCTTTTCAGTCTTCGGTCTGACGGGCCGCAGGGCCAGCAACAAAGCTGGGCAAGCCTTTTTTTGTCTTTGCAATCCTGCAGCCAAAGTCACCACAGGGAAAGATGGAGAGTATAGGACAGCAAAGCCACCGTCAGCAATGCTATAGTGATGGGTGGGAGCAGAGCTGTCAATCTGTGGCGACTCACTCCACATAATCCGCCAAGCACAGCTGCTGGCAGCTCAATGCAGGGGAACTGTTTTCTGCTGGACCAGCTCGGTGATTACAGCCCTCTGTGCTGCCCAGAATGGCAAAGCAGGAGTTCCCAAGCAGCATGCACAAGGGTGGCTCAAGGGACTCGATCTGATGTTCCAGTAAGTAGGCGGATGCCAAACAACTACCAATCAGTTACTTGGCTGGGCTATTATTTTAAAGGAAAAAAATACTATATCTCCCCAAAGGGTAAAAAATACATTGACAGGTGAGCATAGGATTAAAAACAGAAATGTAATCTCCACCGAAACATGGCAAGACTAAAAAAATGATCAGGAGAATAATTACCTTTAGAATAACTATTCTACAAACAAAGGGGACCATATTTTATACACCCTAATCACATATTGAAAGTTCAGCAGTGAAAATGAATAATATTCTGTTTTCTATTCTACGTGCAATATCTAACTTCATACAAGAAAAGTTATCAAGAGATGAGCAAACTGTCACCAGATACATTAGCGGTGTCGCCTAACAATCAACACATTGTTCAATGCAGTTGTTTGAGACTGAAAACTAGAATTTGTGCTAGCATTAAACGTTAAAGATTTTATTGTGTTTCCTTCATTAAAAGTGCTGCCACCCACAGTGCTCACATAATTGAAAGCACTTCTATTGGCTTTGAAGGAAACAAACACAGAACAGTTTCTTCTTCTCTTCGCTTTTTTTTTTTTCAAATAATGACTATATTTTTTTTTCAGACATTGGGAGTTACTTAAAGTGGAACTGCACTGCTTTCTTGTTGTAAATATATATGTGTGCTTTTACTGGAGCTTACAGTACCCAGTAGTAATGATACACCTTAACACTGCACTGATCATAATCAAAAGCAAAATGAAGCAACATCTCCATCTCTCAACAGCTTTGAAGTGGACCAGGACCTTTTCTTAAGAAAATCAGTGGTCCCTAAAGGGGGGTTCTGAATTGCTGGTACTCCCTAACCCATCCCCTCTTGCAAACCCAGGTTTTCAAACACTTGCACAGTGTCTCCCCTGCCAAATCTGGTTCCCCATTTGGCCGCTGACAGTCACATGGAAAGAGTCTCCGACCACGTGATTACCAATTGGGGGCTAAGATTTTGCTGGGGGAGCGAGTTACAGGGGGCACTGGCAATCTGGAGCTTAGTAATTTAGTAACCAACACCCATGTCTTATAAATGGGTGTTGGATCACTTTAGGGGCCTGTCGGGGGAAAAAATAAAAACATAATACTTACTTCTTCTCCTGCTGGTCTAGCAGTCTAGTACTCATCCACTCCCAAGATCGGGTCCTGCAGTGTTTGGGCCTGCCCCTGCCACCTCTTACAACGGGAGTGCTGAGGCAATGCCTGGCCCACACCACTTCAGCTTTAGTGAATGAAGAGCAGCCCACTCTAATCACTGTGAAGAAGGCAAGAGCGGTGTCTAGTTTATCTATTTGCTTGGAATCTGATCTAGGAAACAGACCTTGAGGAAGAAGCTACAAGAGAGGGGACAAAAGTATTTATTCATCTCCAAGGCATTGGTAGCTGATGGAAGAAAAAGCAAGATTGTCAGAAAGGTGTGCGTAAGCTTAAGCTTGTTCAATAAAAAAGAGACAAATACATACTTTTAAAATAGGGCACTGTTGTGTTCAAAGGGAAGTCATGGGATGTTACCTTGAGCTCTCCACTAAATTAAGTGCATGGGCCTCCACGTGGTGTGGTTTCCATTGGTGGCTCTTTTAGACCACCTAAACCCAAAGATGTAGCTAGGCTTTCTGGCAAAAATTCGAAACAGCGCCCCCCCCCTCCCCCTTGAACACCAGCGTCCGTGGAGAACATGGGTAAAAATAATCACTGCAGGAATGGTTGCGTGACAGAAGAGAATCTAGGAGAATCCTCCACAAGGAGGATTACGGCAGTAAAGTAAGTATTTTTTTCCAATTTAAACATTGCTCAGGGAGAGCAAACAAGTTGGGGAAGGCTGATTAGAAAATATTGGAGGCTCTGTGGAAAAGCAGCCTCCAAAGATCTAACAGGCCTCGGTGCTAAATGAATTGTAGCACATGGGTCCCTGAGGGGTTTAGCTCCTCAGGCATGTGGGGAGTGGGTTCTTTGTTGGGGGACCTCCGGATGTGGGCTTGCATCCAATAACTCCAAATGAGACCAACTTTATAAAAAGGGCACTTACTTTATTAGCATCACTTCAGGTAAACTTGATTGTTAAAGCAGGTCATGCAGTCATTATCCTTAACAATTACACTAGCAGTTTCCATAGCACAGCATTATATCCAGGTGGACTTCAACTTATCCTAGTCCCATAGCAGAATACTGAGGCCTTAAGCTTCCTCCATCAGCATGTCGGGTGGAATGGTTCACCTTTACTGTGGTCACTTGTTAGGTATGAATGTGGCTATCCTGCTCTATCTTACACCAGTGACTGCTGACTGCTACCAGTGGACTCTGCTGGTAGCTTCCTCACTCCCTGTTACTACAAAACTTCTACTTCAGTCTTCCTCATGACCTGTCTGGCTTCTGACTTCTGAGGTAACTCTCCTCATGACCTTCATATATAAATTCCCTCTGGCTTGCTTCTAGAACCTTCTCTAGTCTTACTCACCCCAGCCAATGGCAGCTCAGCGCTACTCCTATGTGGTTAGGTTATAGCCAACAGTTTGGTAGGCCTGCAGTGTCACAATCCTGCAAGACAGATATAAACGACCACTTTACGCTGACCACAGAATCTTATCTACCCCTTCAGTGAACACCAAGAGGGCTTTGCGCATTGGATGTGTGCCACAATCCTTCAGGAGGTTTACATCAAAACAGACCCTTACTCTCAGGCTTGTGTTCCCATCCACCTGTAAGGTCCAACACTGAAGAAAAAGGAGCAACCACTGGCCTATACATACCTTCCAACTTTTCTGGGTGGGAAAGAGGAACAATTTGTAAATTAATCCACACCCCCGTATTGATGAATGGATAGGAGATAGGGTGTAAAAGTCACAACAATATAAACACTTTGAATGAGCAAATGAATCATTTATTGATGCAAATCTGCATGTTACACCTCAAAGAGGGACAAATGTGAACAACGAGGGACAGGGGGCCACGGACTCAAAAGAGGGACAGTCCCTCCAAATCAGGGACAGTTGGGAGGTATGCCTATAGTCTGTTAGACTGGAAGGCCAGTGGTCTCCCTCTGAACCTGACATCCCAATTTTAGATGCTCTGATATGTGAAAAGCCTGGGAATTCTTGCCACTCCCCCTCCATTCATCGTTCTATGGCACGCATTATTATTATGCACAGCATAGAATGCTGATTGGAAATGGTAAAAATACTGAGCATTCCTGCAGGTTTCACACAGTGAGCATCCCAAATCAGGCTTGCCCTAGACCCCAGGAAAATCCTGCAGAGAGAAAATCCCAGGGTTTGTCCTCAGGACATCCCAATTAGGGGTGTCCCGCGGTGTAAAATTTTAAGGACACCTCACGGGTTGAAATGCAGTCCCCTAAACCCACAGTGAGCAAATTTGGCATTAGGCAGAGCAGCTTTATACCTGCTCCCTCTGCTCTTTGTGCCCCATAAGTAATATGTACCCCATAAAGTAATATGTCTGTCAGACACAGCATGCAGAGCGTGAATGCACATTTACTTTCAGTGAAAGGCAGTTGAGAGTGTTGCAAGAGGGTCTTTCATATAGATGTTGAGAGGGGCTTTCTTATAGATTAGCACAGTGGAGCATTTTTTTTCACTTTTGATCCGCTTTAAAGTGAACCAAAAGTTATATTTGACTCATGGTCACAATAAAAAAAAAGAAAAACATTGTTGATCTGCAGTGTAGGGGTGTTATCCCAATTGGTGACCATCCATTTTAAAGTGCAAGTCCATCCCAATTAGAACCCCCCCCCCCCCCCCCATTTGCCATATCATTTCTGGCACTTGGTCTAAAACAAAAGGAAGTGCCCTCCCCAGCGGGGACAGACAGCATCCCTGCTCTGGCTTCCTGCGCCACCACCTCTTGGGCCGAGTGTTTGAGGGTTGGGGGGATTGCCACACTGATTAAGGGGCTGGGAGGAATGCCATATTGTCTATAAGGGGAATGGGATGGGGGGTGCCACACTGCCTATGGGGAATGGGAGGGGGGAATGCCACACTGCCTATGGGGAATGGGAGGGGGGAATGCCACACTGCCTATGGGGAATAGGAGGGGGGAATGCCACACTGCCTATGGGAAATAGGAGGGGGAAATTCCACACTGCCCATGGGAAATGGGATGGGGAATGCCACACTGCCTATGGGAATGGGATGGGGGGAATGCCACACTGCCTATGGGAATTAGATGGGGGAATGCCACACTGCCTATGGGGAAAGTGAGGGGGGTGCCACACTGCCCATGAGAAATGGGATGGGGGAATGCCACACTGCCTATGGGAATTGGATGGGGGAATGCCACACTGCCTATGGGAATGGGATGGGGGAATGCCACATTGCCCATGGGGAATGGGATGGGGGAATGCCACACTGCCCATGGGGAATGGGATGGGGGGATGCCACACTGCCTATGGGAATGGGATGGGGGAATGCCACACTGCCCATGGGGAATGGGATGGGGGAATGCCACACTGCCCATGGGGAATGGGATGGGGGGATGCCACACTGCCTATGGGAATGGGATGGGGGAATGCCACACTGCCTATGGAATGGGATGGGGAAATACCACACTGCCCATGGTTATGGGATGGGGGAATGCCACACTGCCCATGAGAAATGGGATGGGGGAATGCCACACTGCCTATGGGAATGGGATGAGGGAATGCCACACTGCCCATGGGGAATGGGATGGGGGGATGCCACACTGCCTATGGGAATGGGATGGGGGGAATGCCACACTGCCTATGGGAATTAGATGGGGGAATGCCACACTGCCTATGGGGAAAGTGAGGGGGGTGCCACACTGCCCATGAGAAATGGGATGGGGGAATGCCACACTGCCTATGGGAATTGGATGGGGGAATGCCACATTGCCCATGGGGAATGGGATGGGGGAATGCCACACTGCCCATGGGGAATGGGATGGGGGGATGCCACACTGCCTATGGGAATGGGATGGGGGAATGCCACACTGCCCATGGGGAATGGGATGGGGGAATGCCACACTGCCCATGGGGAATGGGATGGGGGGATGCCAAACTGCCTATGGGAATGGGATGGGGGAATGCCACACTGCCTATGGAATGGGATGGGGAAATACCACACTGCCCATGGTTATGGGATGGGGGAATGCCACACTGCCCATGAGAAATGGGATGGGGGAATGCCACACTGCCTATGGGAATGGGATGAGGGAATGCCACACTGCCCATGGGGAATGGGATGGGGGGATGCCACACTGCCTATGGGAATGGGATGGGGGAATGCCACACTGCCCATGGGGAATTGGATGGGGGAATGCCACACTGCCTATGGGAATGGGATTGGGGAAATACCACACTGCCCATGGCGAATGGGATGGGGGAATGCCACAGTGCTTATGGGAATGGGATGGGGAAATACCACACTGCCCATGGCGAATGGGATGGGGGAATGCCACACTGTTTGTAATGGGGTGTTTTAGCACAACATTTGGTTTAGAATATTGTTTTTCTTATTTTCCTCCTCCAAATCCTAGGTGTGTCTTATGGGCAGGTGCGTCTTACAGGGCGAAAAAATATGGTTGCTTTTAAAATGTAAAAATGAGAACATTGCCATGTATAGCCTTACAATATGAGAATATCTTTAAGTGTGCCTGGACAATCACTTTAAATGCACAGGACAATTCCTATGTGTGTGTGCAAGCATACACTGGCCATACATGCACATAATAATAAGTATATTGATTACAGCAACCTAAGCTAGGTGTTATTTAATTGAATTAATCACATGTTTTAATACATTCTCAATTTTACGATCTTCTCTGACCACTTTCTTAGAAATGGGGAGGTGCAGAAATGCAGGCAGCAGTGGCCATGTCCAGATATGCTGCTAGCGTTCTCATCTGGCTTCCTGGCACACAACACCGGCAGCTGCACTAACAGGCTGGCTCCTGCCCTGGAGCACGCTGTGTGTGACGTGGTGCCCAGTTACTGGCTGATCATCCCCCATCCTCCTGGATACAGATTTCCTTTGATTCACCTTGAATGCAAGGGACATGTGTTTTGATCTTTAACTAGACATAATTTATTAAACACGCCACTGCCCATATAAATTGATTTCATCCTTTTATGCCCATGTTACCTTTTTATTGAAAACAAGACGAAGACTTTTCGTGTTACTTTAGTAGTCACTTTTTATGGTGGCATAAATTTTAGACAGAACTGAAGATGCACTTTAATGTGCATGAATAATGTTGCTTTATATATATCAATTATTCATTCTGTCATTCTCTTTCTCCATTTGTAGTGACGAGATGCTGCATTTTGCATTACATCCTCCCAGACAGTGCGTATATATTATGCTCCACGTAACACAGAGCGTTTGCTTTATTCGCCATTGGTGTTGCCAGTATACCAGTATGCCTCTTCTCTGTTGTGATGCAGCTCAGTTAAATTATTCCAAAAATTCACATTCTGGGTAAAGCCCTCCAAGTCTAAGGAAGGAAATCTGCTTTATTTTGTGGTCTCAGAAACAGGGCAAAAAGCCTGTGTCAGCATTGGCTGTATTGTAATGTACACTTTACATATTAGTAGCATGTTGTATATTGTTGTTCTGAAGCGTTGTATATCTGAGCACTTGTATGACTATACATCTGTATCAGCCACTTGCTTGCGAAAAATCCCTTTATGTATGTTTAAAGTGGACCAAAACCCACGGTGATCAGCCCAGGAATCTATAAGATTCCTGGGCCCATCGATTCCCTCCCCCCGGTGCATCCAAAATCGGGATGCTCTGTTGTGTGAAACTTCCCAGGTCACCCATACACTTACCTTCTTTCCCGCTCCAACGGCACGAGCCGCGGCCGCATCCCCGTTATCCCTCTAGCAGTGCGCATGCCCTCGCCAGACATCTGTGAATGGCCGGCGCGGACACGCTCCTTGTTAGAGGGTAGCGGGGGACGTGCCCGCCAGCGTGCTCGGAGCTGCACGCCTTAGACGAAGGCTTAGACAACATGATGTCAGCAGATGGGACGAGCGGCTGCGCATGCGCCGTAGGACCAGAAAGGGGTGAGTTGGTTTCAGCGACCTGGGGGGTTTAACACAGTGGGTCACTGAGGTGTTGTGCTACCAAAAGACCCCCCTTCTCCAGAAACCAAATAATAGGCAAGGTGCAGAATCCCCCCATTACATTCTCCCCTCCCATTTCCCATAGGCAGTGGGGCATTTCCCCCTGGCATTCCCCATATAGGCAGTGTGGCATTCCCCCATCCCATTCCCTATATAGGCATTCCTGCATCCCATTCCCATATAGGCAGTGTGAACTTCCCCCATGCCATTCCCATATAGGCAGTGTGGCATTCCCCCTCCCATTCCCATAAAGCAGTGTGGCATCCCCCTATCCCATTTCCATATAGGCATTGTGGCATTCCCCCCACCCATTCCCATATAGGCAGTGTGGCATTTCCCCCTCGCATTCCCCATATAGGCAGTGTGGTATTCCCGCATCCCATTTCTCATATAGGCAGTGTGACATTCTCCCCTCACATTCCCCATATAGGCAATGTGGCATTCCCCCATCCCATTCCCTATATAGACATTCCCACATCCCATTCCCATATAGGCAGTGTGGCATCCCCCCATCCCATTCCCCATATAGGCAGTGTGGCATTCCCCCCTCCCATTCCCCATATAGGCAGTGTGGCATTCCCCCCACCCATTCCCCATATAGGCAGTGTGGCATCCCCCCCACCCATTCCCCATATAGGCAGTGTGGCATTCCCCCCACCCATTCCCCATATAGGCAGTGTGGCATTCCCCCCTCCCATTCCCCATATAGGCAGTGTGGCATTCCCCCCACCCATTCCCCATATATGCAGTGTGGCATTCCCCCCACCCATTCCCCATATATGCAGTGTGGCATTCCCCCCACCCATTCCCCATATAGGCAGTGTGGCATCCCCCCCACCCATTCCCAATATAGGCAGTGTGGCATTCCCCCCACCCATTCCCCATATAGGCAGTGTAGCATTCCCCCCTCCCTATCCCCATATAGACAGTGTGGCATCCCCCACCATTCCCCATATAGGCAGTGTGGCATTCCCCCCATTCCATTCCCCATATAGGCAGTGGCATTCCCCCCACCCATTCCCCATATAGGCAGTGTGGCTTTCCCCCCACCCATTCCCCATATAGGCAGTGTGGCATTCCCCCCACCCATTCCCCATATAGGCAGTGTGGCATTCCCCCCATTCCATTCCCCATATAGGCAGTGGCATTCCCCCCACCCATTCCCCATATAGGCAGTGGCATTCCCCCCACCCATTCCCCATATAGGCAGTGTGGCATTCCCCCCACCCATTACCCATATAGGCAGTGGCATTCCCCCCACCCATTCCCCATATTGGCAGTGTGGCATTCCCCCCACCCATTCCCCATATAGGCAGTGTAGCATTCCCCCCACCCATTCCCCATATAGGCAGTGTGGCATTCCCCCATCCCATTCCCTATATAGGCATTCCTGCATCCCATTCCCATATAGGCAGTGTGAACTTCCCCCATGCCATTCCCATATAGGCAGTGTGGCATTCCCCCTCCCATTCCCATAAAGCAGTGTGGCATCCCCCTATCCCATTTCCATATAGGCATTGTGGCATCCCCCTATCCCATTCCCATATAGGCATTGTGGCATTCCCCCCACCCATTCCCATATAGGTAGTGTGGCATCCCCCATCCCATTCCCCATATAGGCAGTGTGGCATTTCCCCCTCGCATTCCCCATATAGGCAGTGTGGTATTCCCGCATCCCATTTCTCATATAGGCAGTGTGACATTCTCCCCTCACATTCCCCATATAGGCAATGTGGCATTCCCCCATCCCATTCCCTATATAGACATTCCCCCATTCCATTCCCCATATAGGCAGTGTGGCATCCCCCCATCCCATTCTCCATATAGGCAGTGTGGCATTTCCCCCTCGCATTCCCCATATAGGCAGTGTGGCATCCCCCCATCCCATTCTCCATATAGGCAGTGGCATTCCCCCACCCATTCCCCATATAGGCAGTGTGGCATTCCCCCCATTCCATTCCCCATATAGGCAGTGTGACATTTCCCCCTCGCATTCCCCATATAGGCAGTGTGGCATTCCCCCCTCCCATTCCCCATATAGGCAGTGTGACATTCCCCCCTCCCATTCCCCATATAGGCAGTGTGGCATTCCCCCCTCCCAATACCCACAAGAGAGTATGGCATTTCCCCCATCCTATTCCCTATAGGTAGTGCCCACGCCCTGCACGGTCCGGGTTTTTGTGTAAGGCACACACCGCACCTTAGAAGAGAAGCAGTGGTGGTGGGGACAGCAGGGCATCGCTCACCCATCATCTGGCCTCCCTGACCCCCATGTTGCCTGATAATACACACTGACATTTTCATTCCACCTTTAAGGAATACCCTGTGCGTCTTAAACCGGACCTTCACCCAGATTTATTGAAAAGCCCAAACCCTTAAAAATCGATTCCCCAGCATATAAAATTATTATATTTTAAGTTTTTAGTCACTTCCTTATTATTCTTTCCCCCACTGGGCTGCAACTCTGTTCAGGACTTTAGGATACAGGCGCTGCCATCTTGACTCAGAAGCATCACACTTACTAAGGAGAGGAGAGTGGGATACAGGGGGGTGGGTTATAGCTGTGCTTTGCTCAGACAGAGCAGAGCTGGGGTCAGGAAAAGGTCAGCAATCCCAGAATGCAGAGCAGTACAGTCAGAAGGCACTTCCTGTTTGCAGGCTTCCTGATGTCCCATGAGCCGCCATCTTTATTGAGCCGCCATGTTTAAAGGCTCATAACATGCAGTAGATGCAGGTAGGATGATTTTTAAAGTGAGCAATCTGTATGTTGGAAACATATAAGATAGACTCTTATTCAGTGTGAAGGACCGCTTTAAAGGATGAAAATACGGCACATAAATAAGTAGATTATAGCATATGTAGATAATTAGCATTTGATGCATATAGCTGAGTGCCAGGTATTACTGTTCGCTCAGTGTCGCTCTCCCATACATTTCAATGGGATTTCATTTGTTTGTGTTTTGTGTTTTGGCAATTTTTTTTGCTCAAATCATTGTGTGACTTCTCCTGGCTGCAAACAAACACTTTTATACATTTTTTGACTTTTTATATTTTTATGCAAAATTGTCATTACAGGTCTGGCACTAAGGGCCTTATTTATCAAGGGCTAGCGCCAGGTAGTGTCTGACGAGCGCCAGGTACCGGCAGCTAACGGCGGCTACCGACTCAAGTACGCCCGGCGGCGGTCACAATGATGCATTTATCACGCTAAATGAGGCTAGCGCCGGCGAGAGCGACAGCTAGCGCGGGATTCATCATGTAGCCGACTGCAACGAACAGTGCCGCTACTAATCCCATCACAGCGCCAGGTATGACCTGTCACTCCCTGGCGATGTCCAATGCATTTCAATGGAGCAATCTTTAATTAATCATAATTAATTCCTATTAATGTTTATTTTTTTTTTTTAATGTCAAAAATTCTGTGACCACTTCTGCAATGTTAGGATTTTTTTTAAGGTAAAAAAAAAAAAAAAAAATTTGTGCAGAATTGATATTACAGGTCTGATATTAATGTATTCATATTACAAAATGTTTATAAAAACTTGTATAATTTTACAATCAAAAAATATGGTTGTTTGGGGGTTAAAAACTATTTTACACCCATCGCCGCCAGCGCTCTGGGGTTTAAACAAGGAATTCACAGCGCGAAAAAATTCGGAGCGTGTTTTGTTAATGAATCTGCAGCAAGCCGTTCGCTCTGGCCATTCGCTGTCAGGCGCACCCATACAACGCTGAACCTGTGAAACAGCGACCCCCCAGCCCGTATTCAACATTACCGCACACCGACTGAGTCGCTGTCAACAAGCAAACCCCGGCCAAGCACAGCGAATACTAGCTGGCGCTGAGAAAATCACGCTACTGGCGCTCATCTGTCGCTACCTGGCGCTATTAATGAATCGGCCTCTAAATGTCACAGTGTTGAAACAATCAAATCATTCCATGTGTTTTCGCTTTGTTACAGGTTGATATGTGTTCAGCAAGAATGCAGAAGATGCATTGATGGGGTAACATCCAAGAAAAATGAGTAAAAATATATTTGTTTTGGTGTTTTTGCAGTAACTTTTTGTATGATTCTCAGTACTGTGCAGACATATGGCAACTGCTTCAAAAAAAGAAAAAAATTTGCAGATGGCAACAGTGGAAGCAGAGGGGGCTCACAAGGCTCCCCCACAAGCTTCCAACTTTTAAACTGCCGTAAATGCCAAAACAAAACAATGCTAATGTGCTATGACCCTGCCTCGGCAAACCAAACAAGAAGGGCCAGCAGGGTAGACAGAGGAAGAATGGGAGCAAAGGGGGATTCCTTTATTTATTTATGATTTATACAGCCATGGCATCAATGCTAGATAATTCCGTCAAGCTGATTTATTCCAAGCTGCTTATAAGATTTGTATTTTATTCAAATTATTAAGGTACCAATGACCAATCATGTACATACCATAGAGGTAGGATAGAAGAGGGACTGGTGCAAGCTGCCCCCCCCCCCCGCGCCTTTATGGTTTGTATGCTATTGGTCTCAGCTGAGAGCCTTCTTGCAGCAGGCCATCCAAAACTCCTGCCAGCAGAGCAGAATGCTTTGGTAACAGGGGATTCGGAGACTCTGGCTCCTGTAGCTGACCTGCTCCACCAGAAACCATGCCAAGGGCTTCATCAACAGCCAGTCTGACAGTCCTACAAAACTGACCAAATCATTGTGCCCCAAGGGGGGCACTAATGGGGGAAACTTTTATTCAGGACTTTGGTCCTCTTAAACCTGTCCAGACTAGGCATAAACTGAATGTAAATATGTTTTACTAACTAGATAGCAGATTTATACTAAACAGCTGTGTCCAAATAGTTGCTGAATTATTAACTACCTTGGAGGAAAAGTTCTTGCTAGCCTGTGTGACTCACAGCCAAAAGGTTACAATTCTGCATCTGAAGCAAGGAGTGCTTCTGTCTCTCTTCTCTTCCTGTTTTTTTTTCATTTCTGCTTGGCCTACAAGCAACAAAAGTAAAATGTCTGAGACATGATTCATTTTAGGCAGTTTGCAAAGAACTAAAAGAAATAGATAAAAAAAATAAGCCCCCGCCCCCACCAACAGAAACAGCGAATGGTGTTTTCTACAGAGTGCGATGCAGGAGGGATGTAGTCTTCGCGGCCTCCTTTGGTGCCATACAGGTAATTGACAGTGATTTAGTTCCATGATTTAAGATTCTTCAGCAATACTAAAACCATACTCTGGTTCTCGGCTTTGGTATTGCTTGTATAGATATATTATGCTTGTGCATTCCTGTTGGACTTTTTATCAGTGTTGTGAGGAACAGGTCAATATTACATCTAAATACGAACATCAGTTTCCTCCAGTGGTAGAATGCATTGGTTTTATTATGCGAATAATAAATAAAACTCTTTTCTTTATAAATGTTAGCGTTCCTTCTATTGTCTATATTTACAGTGAAACAGCACTGTTTCTCCATCAATATTCCTGGTGCTTCTCATCAAGCATTGTTCCATTGTAAACATTTATTTTCAAAGCAAAGACTAATTCAAGTGATCAATGATTCTTTTGTTTTCTAGATTTTTATGTCCCAAGATATGCTCTCTAAGCCACTTGTCATTGTTTTTATATTAATGCTTCTGCTCCATACTTGTTCTAATCAGGTTTATTTGTGCCACATGAAAAGAGTATACATGTTTCCAACTATCTCTCACAATGGCAACCTGGTCGGTGGACGTGTTCCGTTAAGAAAATGAAAAATTTTTCTAATTCTATTTCTTTTTTTTCATCAGTTTATTTGTGTTGGTTAAAAACTGTTGTAACAATTTAGCGATCTAAAAAATATTCACCAACCAATGATTAAGCTAAACTATCTGTACAGCTTTTTTTAATATCACCTACCCTAGCTTGGAAACTTTTCCTATTTGCCTGGACCACAATCAATGGAATGCATTGAGGATCTGTGGATAGTAGTGCTTGGGTGATGCATTGCAGAACTGTGGAGAAAAGTGTTTAAGTGATGCATTAAGGAGCTGTTGAAAGTAGTGCTTGGGCAGTACATTGGGGAGCTGTAGTAAATAGAATATGGGTGATGCATATTGGAACTGCAGACGGTAGTGTTTGGGTGGTGCTTCAGGGAGCTGTAGCGAAGAATGTTTGGCTGCTGGATTGGTTGCTGGATTGGCTGCTGGAGCTGCAGAGAGTTGTGCTTGATGGTACATTGGGGATCTGTCAAGAGTAGTGTTTAGGTGGTGCATCAGGGAGCTGTAGAGGCCTCTGTTTGCTGGGTGTCTCCCAGTATCACACAGCACTCCATGAATTGGGGAGCAGGTGAGTAATAGAAGTTTCCAAGCTAGAGTAGGTACGATATTAAAGTGGACCAAAACCAACTCTGGCGTCTATGAGACTTCAGGGCAGGTTTACTCTCCCCCCCCCAGGCATCCCAAACTGTGAGGCCCCACTGTGTGAAACCCCCGAGGGCACCAAATATTCTTACCTTTCCCCCAAACCCATGGCGCATGCACAGCAGCCACCGGCATCACTTTCCTCCCTTCTCTGGTGTGCAGGACCCCACCCCCGCAGCTGAATATCTGTGCGGGGCCACACACAGCCAAAGGAAGCCGTGTGATGCCACGCAGCCACTTGTAAGTGCGGCTAGTAGTGTAGGCTCGAGGATAGGTGAGCATTTTGGCAATTTGGCATTCTGGGGGAGTTCAAACAGTGGGGCACCCAAAACTGGGGTGTCCTAGAGAGAAAGACCAGAACCTGGGATAGTTAAAATCACATGTTTTGGTTCATTTTAAAAAAGGGAGCCTCTGACCACATTAAAAGGAGTGGGAGCTATAGGGAGAGAACCCGCTACAGAGAAAATGGGCCACTGGGGCACACGAAGAGCTTCTAGTCACACAGTGGTCACATTTATTTAGGTATTAACCTAGATCAGCACATTGCAGTAGGTGACAACATGACCCACAATGTTAGATTTAGGAGACAAAGGGGTTCAGAAAATATATGCATATTGCTGAAGTTGAGTCAAAAAGAAAGTCTATCTTGAGAAATACTTTTGCTGAAATGCTACTAACAGCAGTAATAATCAGGATATTTACAGGAAAAATCCTAACAAGAACAAGGATAGTTCTAGAATATATGAACAAAAAACTTCAGCTACATGGGCCTTGTAGCCCATGTTGATTTTGGAACTACAAATCTGTCTCTGCTATTTGAAGCGAATAGCCCTGATTCAGTAACAGTTGAAAAAAATTATCCAGATAATAAAAGATTCACTTTAATTGAAAAAAAATAGCATTTCACTGTTGCCGAATCACCAGCTAAGGATACAATGAAAGTGGAACTTTTTAATCCTATTTACACTGTAGTAAAAAAGCCTTTCAGTGTGTTCTTAGCTAATCTTAAATCATACCATGTACACCCACATTTCACTGGCTAAAATGAAGGAAAGCACACCCGAATAAGAAAACAATATACACATTTTATTATGAATAAAACGGCAGTAAAAAACATGGAAGACACAGGACAGAAAGATAAAAACTGAAAAAAGGGGGGTTTGCACACTCTCCAAACAATGAAAGTGTGCTGAGTCAAATGCAGGTGCCAAACACGGCTACACATAAAATATAGGGCAAATCTAGACAGGAAGATAACAACAGTTCCAAAAAAGAATTAAAAAATGGAAGGCAAAGGTGCTAAATGTGCTAATCCCAATGAAAAGGATAGTACAGCGACGGAGAGACACAAATAAGCCTATCCCAAAATGCGGAAAAAATGCAAATGCAAACAATATCAAAGGCTACACAAACCAACCAGGTAAATGGGCTAGTTGATCCCATATTAAATATATATTACTGCAAGTGCTGAGTATAACAATATGCAGCATACAATGCAAAAACCACAACCAACACAAATCAAATACAATGAAAATAAAAGGACTTATCAGAGAGAATTTGCAAGTCTTATATAGAAAGGAGGAGGATTGAACACCCATAACAGCTATGCAATCAAAAAAGGAAGGTTTAAAGCTGGTGATGATATAGGTATAACAGAGTCAGAAACACTGCTATTACAGTGTATACACTAGCTGTATTACAAAAAAAGTGGACCGCTTAATTCAATTTAGCACAAGTTCCAGCAATCAGGAGGTGACTGTCCATATGATGTGCCCCTGTGAGTAATTCAAATCCAGATATACAAAGCAGTTTTGGTTAGGATGATGTAGTTAAGGTTCTCCAAGGGGCAGTTTTGGATAGACACCCTGCTCATCCGGTTTGATGCTTAGCAGAGATCATATGCAGTTAAAATTCAGCTTACAAGTTCAGAGTGAGCAATAGAAACAGGCTTACAGGCTGGAACACAAGGTGGATAAGTGGTAGAACCCTTGACGTTTCGGTTGTAATAACCTTTATCAAGAGGAGCGGTATCCTGTGTCAGAAAGGGCTAAGTATGTATAGGGGAATGTGTAGCCTCCAGCGTGCCGAGAAATGGCCCCAAAGGCAGTGCTCGTGTTGCCACTGCCTTTTGACGTCATTTGCGGGTTTTCCCGGCCCCTCGTATGCTAGATGGCAAACCCATGCCATCCGAGACTGGAAGTGGCACGCGGGCAGGATGTGATGCCGTATCCGGAACCAGATGAAAGCCAAAAATAACACAAAAGATGGCAGTGCGCCAGCCGGTGACCACTGTTGCTTAACACCAACAAGATGGAGGTGTGTTCCAAAGCGACAGCTACGAAAGGATGTCTGGAGCTCCTTCCGTTAGCCAATCAGGCAAGGCTTATTGTGCGAATGCAGGGGGTGCAGTATCGGCTGTGTAAATCAAGAGCGGAGCTGAGTAGTGGAGAGGACACAGTGCTGGAGATCACGCTGGAGACTTAACATCGGGGGAATGGGTGGCCCACTATAAAAGGGGACAAAAGTAACATAGGATACATATTAGACATGTAAAAATACATGTCTATGGATCTACTTATTGCTCAGTATTACAAAGAAAAAAGAAAACAGTATCAGAAGCAACATTCTTAAAGGGAAATAACCCTATGGAAATAAATATGGCCATACACCCTTAGCTGGAGTCAAAAGGTAATCAGCAAATTCTTCATTCAAACCCCAGGGGCTTTTGGTACGAAATTGATGGGTCCAATAGAGTTCTCGTTGTTGCAGGTCCTTTTCTATGCTGCCACCTCTCTTTGGGGGTTAAATAGCCTCAATCACTATAAACCTAAGCTGGCTTATGGGGTGGCCAATTTCCAGGAAGTGCCTGGCTAATAGGTATTCTATTTTACCATTTCTAATGTTTAAATGGTGTTTGCCTAATCTCACGTTTGTTTTTTCCTACTTAGCCCTTACCACCAGGACATTTCAGCAGATATATCACATTTTTGGTGGAACAATTCGCAAAGCTTCGTCTAGGGTAGCGTTTCCCCGTGCTCGGATGTGTGAAAGAAGAGGTCTTATAAGTGAACCTGAACTGTGCAGTGACCACAAGGTAACATAGCTGTGGGGGAGTGGAGGCTACTCAGCCAATTGGACCAGTTTCTGGCCCTCCTATATGCGGTCATGGGGGTTCTTTGAAGATCTCTGCTAATTTGTTGTCGGTGCTCAGGGTTGGCCAGTGTCTTCTAACTATCTTTTGTACCTAGATAGAAAGGTCAGAAAAGGTAGGTACCAGTGGAATACATTTGTTGTCCTTTTTGGCCACAAATATGCGTAATGAGGTCCTATCAAGGCCTCGAGCACTGTTTTGTGCCTCTTTTAGATCTGTGAGATTATAGCCCCACTGGGCCAGATTATGAATCAGTCTTCAGATCTAGTGTCGTAAAGATCACCTGTTGCTGTAATTCTCTGAATCTGGATAAACCAACTGAATGGCAGAGCTTTAAGTAAGGAGGGGCCATGGAAACTGTCAGCATGTAAGAAGGTATTACGGTCAGTGGGCTTCCTATAAACATCTGTAATGAGAGTGCCCTGATAAACTGAAATTTGAACATCCAGGAAATGTAAAAGTGTCATACTAGGTTCCATAGAAAAGGATATGGTGGGTAGGCATTGATTGTAATAGGTTTGGAAGGCTGCTAAGTTTTCAGGATCCCCCTGCCAGATCAGAAACATATCGATATACCGCAGCCAAGTGAGAATATGGGATTTGAATGCTTTAGTGGGATACACAAACCTGGATTCAAAATTGGTCATGAACAGATTGGCGTAGCTTGGGGCCATATTAGACCCTATCACCATGCCTTGAGCCTGGAAATAGAAATCGACGTCAAAAGAGAAATAGTTTTTGGTTAAAATAATGGTCAGAAGTTCGATGGCCAGGTTTTGTATGCCCACTGGAAGAGAGGAGCCAGATAGAGCCTCCTAGACAACAGTAATGCATGCAGAATGAGGAATGGAAGTATAAAGAATGGAAACATCCATTGTGACCAAGATGCAATTATCAGTAAGAGTTCACAAGATTCAAGAAATCTGTAACTGAAAACTGTAAATAAGATGGAGTAGAAATGACAAGTGGTTGCAATAATTGATCAATAAATATTGCTGGGTTCTGAAAAATTGAGTCAGTTCCCACAACTATTGGGCAACCCTGAGGGTTATTCAGTGTCTTGTGTATTTTTGGTAGGCAGTTAGAGGCAAATTGGTGCTTAGAAACTTAGCCATTTTATCATCTATTGCTGAGGATTCTACTGCATGTGAGACGGTGTCATCAATATGTTTTTTGATTTCCTGTGTCGGGTCACTATTAGTTGGAATATATATTGGAATATATTAGTTGGGATCGCTTAATTGTCCCAGTATCTCGTTTTGATAGTCCACTGTATTCATAACTACAATCGCTCCCCCCTTATCTGCAGGTTTGATCATTATGTTTGGATTTTCACTTAGGGATCTCAGGGCTTGTTTCTCACTAAATGTAAAATTAGCGTGTTTAGTGTGTTTGGGAGGACGTAGTTGGCTCGTGTCTCTCTGTACTAGATTTATAAATGTTTCGAGAGCATAGGAAGTGGGAGGTGGATTCCATGTACTTTTTGGTTTGAACATACTTAAATTAACCCCTGGTGGCCCGTCACTAGTACTAGTACTGGATGGTGGATGGTAGCAACCAAAAGAACCTTTGCAGGTTTAGCTCTACATCAAAGGGGTCACCTGTGGAGGTGGGTTCAAATGTGAGACCTTTGGCAAGTGCCTAAGTTTTTTCTGTAGAGAGCGTATAGTCCGAGATGTTAATTTCTGTGGAGCCTTTGCACTACTCCGGGTGTTGTATTGGACCTGAGGTGGCGGTTGTCGGTTGTCGAGGTCTTCTTGGATTTCTTTTGTGTGTATGGGGGACCCTTGGGCCTTGTTCTTGATCTAAAAAAATCTCCCCCAGAGGATGTTGATGAGCTACTTGTATCCGAATCAGAGGCGGCATCAGTGGGATTGTTATGTGGCCTTTGTCTCCTTTGACCCCGCCAAGTGTACACTCTACCATTCTGATAATCTAATGTGTACCACCTGTATTTATTTTGCTTAAATTGTTCTGTGTCTTGTCTTTATTGTTGTAAATTAAGATCGCAGGTCTCTAAATTTTGTGTCCAGTGGAAGTTTAGTTTCCAACTGAGTTTTAAGAGTATTAAATTGTATTATTGTCTTAAGTTCAGCCAGGATACCTGCAATAGTAAGGGCTATCAGATCCAGGCTGCACTTGTTGAGAACCTTTTCCAGTCAGCCACAAAATCTTTGTTATTTTGGCAAAAAGTTGGTTTAATCGGTAATCCTAGACCTCTAGGGATGCGTTTAGCTTTTAAATATCCAGTTAATGTATCTGAGTGAAGTTGATACTGAATTGATTTTTAGATAATGACTCAAATTGTTTTTTCACAGCTGTATGGTCATTAATCAATGGGCTATCGGCCCTGGAATACTGAGCAATAAAGTTATCCACCTATAGTTGGCTAAAAGCCAGAGTAGTTGCCTGATGCCTGGTGAGGGTATTGATGTCTCCAAAGGACATTGCAGTTTGTAGCAAGACAACCAGGTGCTAAACAACCTAATGAGTAAAAAACAGGTACAATGTTAGAGACAGGTTGGATCACACTGGACATAAATATTGTATGTTAGGCTTAAACCGGAATCGGTAATGAGAGATTAGAAGGGGTTCCAATGTTCCAAGCTTTGTCCACTCTATGCGTACCAATAAAGCACATATATGAAAAGGAGGAGGATTAAACACCCATAACAGCTATGCAATCCAAAAATCAAGGTTTAATGCTGGTGATGCTGAGTAGCCTACAATCTCCCACATGTACGTTCCCTTGTGGTAGCAAGAAAATAAACTGGCAGCATAGAAAAGAAACTGCTAAAATGAGAACTCTGTTGAATCCATCAATTACATACCAAAACCTGGGGTTTGAATGAAGAATTTGGTTTCTCTGTGTATTTCTGATCTTCACTGTTCACTTCGCTGATTACCTTTTGACCCCAGCTTTTTCCATTTTTCACCTAACAACTGCTTGAGCACTATCTATACCAGGGCCAGTACAGGAATCTGTTGTGTTATATGGATTTCGTTAGATGTATGGCCATATTTATTTCCATAGAGTTATTTCCCTTTATGAATTTTCTCACACGTATACAGATATGTCCATATGTTAGCATCCCAAAGAGGAACCTCATGGAAAGGGTATCACAGAATCACCAAAGAGCATATCTACTATATCGCCAGAATACACATAAAGGGTAATAAATGGAATAGAAACACATCCCTTTGTGTTATATCTGTTGTGCTTATCAAACACAGCATCATCCAACCATCTCTAATTACAAGGAGACTGTCCTCAAAGATTTGCTAGTTCCAAAGAAGAAATATGGATATATCTACCACATGCTCAGCCCATAGTTCTCTTAGGCCAATAAAAAGGAGCCAAGGAGTTCCATTCAAATCCAAAGTTGTAAGGATGGATATGTTGTTCCAATTAAGATGTGATGTCACAAGAGCAGAAGGTAGCTAGCTTAGACTGTCCATTTAGTTGAACAGTGTTCAGTCATAGCTGTATTTTCAAACTCCTTTCTAATCCAGGTGTAGTGTCGAGGGGGCAGAGAATGGCCATCTTAGAGTAATATACATCGAACACCATTGATGTTATTCATGGGTGAGTCAACCAGGTGACTACTTGGCAGAGAAGAATGTTTCTTGATAGAGATGAGCGAGTAGTGAAATATTCGAAATTTCGAATTTCGATTCGAATAGACCGCGTTACTCGACTACTCGACCGAATATCGAATCCCATTATAGTCTATGGGAAAAAAATGCTCGACACTTGGAAATCTCAATTCGACCACTTGGAGGTCACCAAGTCCACCCTGAAACATCAGAAAATGATGCCAACACTGCTGGAATGCAACTGGGACAGCAGGGGAAGCATGTCTGGGTGCATATAACGCGCCCAAGTCGCACTATTACGCCACTATCACAGCCTCTCAACAATACACTCCAAACACAATATTACTTCTACGTAAAGTGAGACAAGACAAGGAAACCTTCTTTCCTCTACATTGCCATGGACCCCAAGCCAAACTGTACAAAAAAGAAGAACAAAATTCTGCACCCCTTAAAATCACGTTGCCTAATGACAACCACAGATGGCATAGGCAAGGGGGAAAATAAATAGACCCCACCCCTAATTGTCATTGTGTGTGTGTGTGTGAGATGTGGTCAGACATGTCCTCTTGTGTCATTGTGTCACCCCAGCAGTAAGGGAAGCTTAAAGGAGGAGGTTTGTTACAGTGTGTTACCCCAGCAGTAAGGGAAGCTTACAGGAGGAGGTTTGTTACAGTGTGTCACCCCAGCAGTCAGGGAAGCTTACAGGAGGAGGTTTGTTACAGTGTGTCACCCCAGCAGTAAGGGAAGCTTACAGGAGGAGGTTTGTTACAGTGTGTCACCCCAGCAGTCAGGGAAGCTTACAGGAGGAGGTTTGTTACAGTGTGTTACCCCAGCAGTAAGGGAAGCTTACAGGAGGAGGTTTGTTACAGTGTGTCACCCCTGCAGTCAGGGAAGCTTACAGGAGGAGGTTTGTTACAGTGTGTCACCCCAGCAGTAAGGGAAGCTTACAGGAGGAGGTTTGTTACAGTGTGTCACCCCAGCAGTCAGGGAAGCTTACAGGAGGAGGTTTGTTACAGTGTGTCACCCCAGCAGTAAGGGAAGCTTAGAGCTGAGACCTCTTAAAAATTGTGTGGAGGCCCAAGAGCTGAGACCTTTTAAAAATTGTGTGGAGGCCCAAGAGCTGAGACCTTTTAAAAATTGTGTGGAGGCCCAAGAGCTGAGACCTTTTAAAAATTGTGTGGAGGCCCAAGAGCTGAGACCTCTCAAACATTGTGTGGAGTCCCAAGAGCTGAGACCTTTTAAAAATTGTGTGGAGGCCCAAGAGCTGAGACCTTTTAAAAATTGTGTGGAGGCCCAAGAGCTGAGACCTCTCAAACATTGTGTGGAGTCCCAAGAGCTGAGACCTTTTAAAAATTGTGTGGAGGCCCAAGAGCTGAGACCTTTTAAAAATTGTGTGGAGGCCCAAGAGCTGAGACCTCTCAAACATTGTGTGGAGTCCCACGAGCTGAGACCTCTTAAAAATTGTGTGGAGGCCCAAGAGCTGAGACCTCTCAAACATTGTGTGGAGTCCCAAGAGCTGAGACCTTTTAAAAATTGTGTGGAGGCCCAAGAGCTGAGACCTCTTAAAAATTGTGTGGAGGCCCAAGAGCTGAGACCTCTTAAAAATTGTGTGGAGGCCCAAGAGCTGAGACCTCTTAAAAATTGTGTGGAGGCCCAAGAGCTGAGACCTCTTAAAAATTGTGTGGAGGCCCAAGAGCTGAGACCTTTTAAAAATTGTGTGGAGTCCCGCGAGCTGAGACCTCTTAAAAATTGTGTGGAGTCCCACGAGCTGAGACCTCTTAAAAATTGTGTGGAGGCCCAAGAGCTGAGACCTCTCAAACATTGTGTGGAGTCCCAAGAGCTGAGACCTTTTTAAAATTGTGTGGAGGCCCAAGAGCTGAGACCTCTTAAAAATTGTGTGGAGGCCCAAGAGCTGAGACCTCTTAAAAATTGTGTGGAGGCCCAAGAGCTGAGACCTCTTAAAAATTGTGTGGAGGCCCAAGAGCTGAGACCTCTTAAAAATTGTGTGGAGGCCCAAGAGCTGAGACCTTTTAAAAATTGTGTGGAGTCCCGCGAGCTGAGACCTCTTAAAAATTGTGTGGAGTCCCACGAGCTGAGACCTCTTAAAAATTGTGTGGAGGCCCAAGAGCTGAGACCTTTTAAAAATTGTGTGGAGGCCCAAGAGCTGAGACCTTTTAAAAATTGTGTGGAGGCCCAAGAGCTGAGACCTTTTAAAAATTGTGTGGAGGCCCAAGAGCTGAGACCTTTTAAAAATTGTGTGGAGGCCCAAGAGCTGAGACCTCTTAAAAATTGATTGTATTAAGCCCAAGAGGTGAGCCATAATTTTTTTTTATTAATACAGCAATTCTACGGTGGTTAAGGAGGAGGAGGAGGAGGAGGAGGAGGAGGAAATGGCACTTCATACAGATGGCACTTCACTCTTGGCTGCTTTCCACTGTTGTGCAAGCAAAGTCCGGGTCAATCCACTTGCTGTTCATTTTGATTAGCGTCAGCCTGTCGGCACTGTCGGTTGACAGGCGGCTGCGCTTATCGGTTATAATGCCCCCGGCTGCGCTGAACACCCTTTCTGATAGCACGCTGGCGGCAGGGCAGGCAAGCACCTCCAAGGCGTACAGGGACAGTTCCAGCCACGTCTCCAACTTGGAGACCCAGTAAGTGTAGGTCGCCGAGGGATCGGGGAGGACAGGGGTGTGGTCTGCCAGGTAGTCCCGCAACATCCGCCGATACTTGTCCCTCCTGCTGATAGCGGGCCCCGCAGTGATGGAAGTTGCACGAGGGGGTGACATGAACATGTCCCACACCTTGGAGAGTGTTCCCCTGGTGGCTGTGGGCCTGATCGATGTTGTCAGACTCTGGGAGACACTCTCCTCTCTGCCGCCAGCGATGCTGGGTGGGAAAATCTGCATCATGTTCTGCAAGAGTTCCCTCTGGTATTCCAGTAATCGATTCGTCCTCTCCTCTACCGGAATAAAAGAGGAGAAGTTATCTTTATACCGGGGGTCCAGGAGTGCGAAGACCCAGTATAGTTTGTTCTCCAATATCCGGACAACACGTATGTCCCGGGAAAAGCAGCCCAGCATGAAGTCAGCCATGTGTGCCAGACTCTGAGTAGGCATGACGTCACTGCCCCCACCAGAAGGATCATTTTCCATTTCCTCCTCTTCCTCCTCCTCTCCGCCCCATCCGCGCTGAACCAATGGGACGCACACAGCCTGACTGCTACCCTCGCCGCCAGCATCCTCTTCCACAGCCACCTCCACGTTGTCCTCCTCCTCCTCATCCTCCTCCTCCTGCAACTGCCAACGAGCAGCAGACAAAAGTGTGGTCTGACTGTCTACCTGCGTTGCGTCTCCTCCTACCCCCGTCTCCTCTGTGTGCAATGCGTTCTCCCTTATTGCGATGAGCGATTCTTTAAGGACGCATAGGAGCGGGATGGTTACGCTCATTATAGCGTCCTCGCTGCTGACCTTCTTAGTGGACTCCTCAAAGATACGCAATACATCGAATATGTCTGCCATCCATGGCCACTCGTGGTTGGCAAACTGAGGGAGCTGAGTTGGAGGCACGCGTGGATGCATCATCTGGTACTCCATCAATGCTTTCTGCTGCTCACACACCCTGGCCAACATGCAATAGGTGGAATTCCAGCAAGTGGGCAGGTCGCACAACAGCCGATGTTGAGGCAAATGGAGGCGTTGCTGGATTTTTTTTAAGCTAGCAGCAGCTACAGTTGACTTCCGAAAGTGAGCGCACAAGCGCCGCACTTTGACCAGTAGCTCTGCCAGGTTGGGGTAAGTCTTTAGAAACTTTTGTACTACCAAATTAAAAATGTGGGCCAGGCATGGTACGTGATTGAGTTCTGCAAGCTCCAGAGCCGCCACCAGGTTACGGCCATTATCGCACACGACCATGCCTGGTCCTAGCTGCAGCGGCGACAGCCACATCTCTGTCTGCTGCAATATGGCGTGCCTCACCTCTGCGGCGCTGTGCTTCCTGTCGCCCAAGCTGATGAGCTTAAGCACCGCCTGCTGACGTCTCCCCACGCCAGTGCTGCAACGCTTCCAGCTAGGGGCTGAGGGCGATGTTAAGGCAGAGGAGGAGGAGGAGGAGGAGGAGGAAGAGGAGGGGGGTCTATCAGAACCCGTGCTGGCAATCTTGGGCGGGGGTGGTATGTAGGCCGTCCCTGTTTGCGACCCCGTCCCCGCTTCCACAACATTCACCCAGTGTGCCATCAAAGAGATGTAGCGTCCTTGGCCGCAAGCGCTTGTCCACGAGTCGGTGGTCAAGTGGACCTTTGCGCTGACTGCGTACCTCAGGGCCCGCCTGATGTTACGCGACACGTGCTGGTGCAGGGCGGGGACGCCACACCGGGAAAAATAGTGGCGGCTAGGGACGGAATAGCGAGGTGCGGCAGCTGCCATCAGGTCGCGGAAGGCCTGCGTCTCCACAAGCCTAAACGGCAACATCTCCAGGGCCAGCAGTTTGGAGATGAGGCAGGTTAAGGCTTGGGCTTGGGGGTGACTGGAGGCGTACTTCCGCCTGCGGTTGAACGCCTGCGAGATGGACAGTTGATGGGACGAGGAGATGGAAGGTGCAGACGAAGATGCGGGGGAAGGGGGGGCTGAAGGAGAAGGCCCCAAAGTAGCCGAGGCAGAGGCAGATATGGAGGTGTCCTGGCTGGAGGTCTGGACCGCAGTGGCAGCACACAACAAAGGGGAAGAGGCAGTGGCAGCAAGACGGGGCGCAGGTTGTATTGCGTTTGCTCTCTCCCACTCAGCCCAGTGCTTGAATTCCAAGTGACGGCGCATGCCTGAGGTGGTCAAATTGCTCTTCTCAGAGCCCCTACTCAGTTTTGAGTGGCAGATTGCGCAAACCGCGCTCAGTTTGTCATCCGCGCAAACATTAAAAAATCTCCACACCACAGAAGTACGAGGCCTCGATGGGGGAGCTTCGCGCGACTGCCTGCTGCCGGGAAGAGCTTCGGCCCTGCTGGCTGTGGCCTGCCTTCTCTGTCTGGACTGTCCTCTGCCTCTGGACTGTCCTCTGCCTCTTGCTGCCTTATTCGGTGATGCGCAGACCGCATCTCCACTGCTTTCCACGCTGGACATCACCCCTGTCCAAGTGGGGTCGGTCATTTCGTCGTCCACCACCTCCTCTTCCACTTCCTCTCTCTGCTCCTCCTCCTGCCCACTGGACATTCCAACAGCCTCCCTTGATGGCAACTGCGTCTCATCATCATCATCGCTCATGATAGCAGATGCTGGTTCCGGGTCCACATCACTAGCAGATGGCGGATACTCAAGTGTTTGGGCATCACTACAAACAAATTCCTCTGCTAGCTCCTGGGATTCTTGCAGCACATCTGGAAAAGGACCCGAAAAGAGGTCCTGGGAGGGGTCAAGGGTGGGCTGACTCTGTTGGCCAGGTTGGGAGGAAGGAGGGTCAGAGTGAGACTGTGTGGATGACTGGGTGGTGGACAAGTGACTGGAAGCGTTATCGGCCATCCATTGCACCACCTGTTCACGCTGCTCAGGCCTTAACAGAGGTGTACCCCGCCCCCCGCATAACTGTCCCATAAAGGCAGGGAAGCTGGATGAGCGTAATGCTGGCTGCCCCTCACCAGCACGCATTGTATCCCCACTGGCTTCAACGCGATTTGTGCCCCCACCAGCATTTCCGCGCCCCCGTCCTCGTCCACGTCCCTTTGCGCTAGCCCTCCGCATTTCAGACGTTTTACTTTTTTGGCCACGCGTTATGCCAAATATAAAAATATTTTTAAGAAGAACACCTGGCTATACAGCCGTATACTGCCAGAAGGTGAAATGGTGCCTATACGCACCGTGTATAAAACAGTGTTTTGTTGGCACAGAGGACACAAAACAGTAGTGCCAAATATAAATATATTTTTAAGAAGAACACCTGGCTATACAGCCGTATACTGCCAGAAGGTGAAATGGTGCCTATACGCACCGTGTATAAAACAGTGTTTTGTTGGCACAGAGGACACAAAACAGTAGTGCCAAATATAAATATATTTTTAAGAAGAACACCTGGCTATACAGCCGTATACTGCCAGAAGGTGAAATGGTGCCTATACGCACCGGGTATATAACAAGGTTTTGTTGGTAAAGAGCACACAAAACAGTAGTGCCAAATATAAAAATATTTTTAAGAAAAACACCTGGCTATACAGCCGTATACTGCCAGAAGGTGAAATGGTGCCTATACGCACCGGGTATATAACAAGGTTTTGTTGGCACAGAGGACACAAAACAGTAGTGCCAAATATAAAAATATTTTTAAGAAAAACACCTGGCTATACAGCCGTATACTGCCAGAAGGTGAAATGGTGCCTATACGCACCGGGTATATAACAAGGTTTTGTTGGTAAAGAGGACACAAAACAGTAGTGCCAAATATAAAAATATTTTTAAGAAAAACACCTGGCTATACAGCCGTATACTGCCAGAAGGTGAAATGGTGCCTATACGCACCGGGTATATAACAAGGTTTTGTTGGTAAAGAGGACACAAAACAGTAGTGCCAAATATAAAAATATTTTTAAGAAAAACACCTGGCTATACAGCCGTGTACTGCCAGAAGGTGAAATGGTGCCTATACGCATCGGGTATATAACAAGGTTTTGTTGGCACAGAGGACACAAAACAGTAGTGCAAAATATAGTTTTGTATATAGGTGCTAATACACCACTGAAGTCTTTCTGTCCCTATTCCAGCAGCAGCAGCTACCCCTCACTAAAGCAGCCGTTGTGTGCAGTGTGTATATAGCTAGAATGAGCTATATACTGTTCAGCATAGTAGCCCTAATAAGGGCTCTTAATGACTCTCTTGTCTTCTGGTAGCTGGTATATATG
This sequence comes from Gastrophryne carolinensis, assembly GCA_027917425.1. Lineage (NCBI taxonomy): Eukaryota > Metazoa > Chordata > Amphibia > Anura > Microhylidae > Gastrophryne > Gastrophryne carolinensis. Next base: position 145,082,639 of record CM051236.1, read on the forward strand.
GTGGTAAAAGCGATATTCTGAGCTTCTGGGGCCCTGCCTGACTACATAGAATATGAGCTATATACTGTTCAGTGTAGTAGCCCTAATAAGGGCTCTTAATGACTCTCTTGTCTTCTGGTAGCTGGTATATATGGTGGTAAAAGCGATATTCTGAGCTTCTGGGGCCCTGCCTGACTACATAGAATATGAGCTATATACTGTTCAGCGTAGTAGCCCTAATAAGGGCTCTTAATGACTCTCTTGTCTTCTGGTAGCTGGTATATATGGTGGTAAAAGCGATATTCTGAGCTTCTGGGGCCCTGCCTGCCTACATAGGATATGAGCTATATACTGTTCAACATAGCAGCACTAATAAGGGATTAAGGACTCTCTTGTCTTCTGGTAGCTGGTATATATGGTGGTAAAAGCGATATTCTGAGCTTCTGGGGCCCTGCCTGACTACATAGGATAGGAGCTATATACTGTTCAGCGTAGTAGCCCTAATAAGGGCTCTTAATGACTCTCTTGTCTTCTGGTAGCTGGTATATATGGTGGTAAAAGCGATATTCTGAGCTTCTGGGGCCCTGCCTGCCTACATAGGATATGAGCTATATACTGTTCAACATAGCAGCACTAATAAGGGATTAAGGACTCTCTTGTCCTCTGGTAGCTGGTATATATGGTGGTAAAAGCGATATTCTGAGCTTCTGGGGCCCTGCCTGACTACATAGAATATGAGCTATATACTGTTCAGCGTAGTAGCCCTAATAAGGGCTCTTAATGACTCTCTTGTCTTCTGGTAGCTGGTATATATGGTGGTAAAAGCGATATTCTGAGCTTCTGGGGCCCTGCCTGACTACATAGAATATGAGCTATATACTGTTCAGCGTAGTAGCCCTAATAAGGGCTCTTAATGACTCTCTTGTCTTCTGGTAGCTGGTATATATGGTGGTAAAAGCGATATTCTGAGCTTCTGGGGCCCTGCCTGCCTACATAGGATATGAGCTATATACTGTTCAGCGTAGTAGCCCTAATAAGGGCTCTTAATGACTCTCTTGTCTTCTGGTAGCTGGTATATATGGTGGTAAAAGCGATATTCTGAGCTTCTGGGGCCCTGCCTGCCTACATAGGATATGAGCTATATACTGTTCAACATAGCAGCACTAATAAGGGATTAAGGACTCTCTTGTCTTCTGGTAGCTGGTATATATGGTGGTAAAAGCGATATTCTGAGCTTCTGGGGCCCTGCCTGACTACATAGGATATGAGCTATATACTGTTCAGCATAGTAGCCCTAATATGGGCTCTTAATGACTCTCTTGTCTTCTGGTAGCTGGTATATATGGTGGTAAAAGCGATATTCTGAGCTTCTGGGGCCCTGCCTGCCTACATAGGATATGAGCTATATACTGTTCAGCGTAGTAGCCCTAATAAGGGCTCTTAATGACTCTCTTGTCTTCTGGTAGCTGGTATATATGGTGGTAAAAGCGATATTCTGAGCTTCTGGGGCCCTGCCTGCCTACATAGGATATGAGCTATATACTGTTCAACATAGCAGCACTAATAAGGGATTAAGGACTCTCTTGTCTTCTGGTAGCTGGTATATATGGTGGTAAAAGCGATATTCTGAGCTTCTGGGGCCCTGCCTGACTACATAGGATATGAGCTATATACTGTTCAGCATAGTAGCCCTAATAAGGGCTCTTAATGACTCTCTTGTCTTCTGGTAGCTGGTATATATGGTGGTAAAAGCGATATTCTGAGCTTCTGGGGCCCTGCCTGCCTACATAGGATATGAGCTATATACTGTTCAGCGTAGTAGCCCTAATAAGGGCTCTTAATGACTCTCTTGTCTTCTGGTAGCTGGTATATATGGTGGTAAAAGCGATATTCTGAGCTTCTGGGGCCCTGCCTGACTACATAGGATATGAGCTATATACTGTTCAGCGTAGTAGCCCTAATAAGGGCTCTTAATGACTCTCTTGTCTTCTGGTAGCTGGTATATATGGTGGTAAAAGCGATATTCTGAGCTTCTGGGGCCCTGCCTGACTACATAGGATATGAGCTATATACTGTTCAGCGTAGTAGCCCTAATAAGGGCTCTTAATGACTCTCTTGTCTTCTGGTAGCTGGTATATATGGTGGTAAAAGCGATATTCTGAGCTTCTGGGGCCCTGCCTGACTACATAGGATATGAGCTATATACTGTTCAACATAGCAGCACTAATAAGGGATTAAGGACTCTCTTGTCTTCTGGTAGCTGGTATATATGGTGGTAAAAGCGATATTCTGAGCTTCTGGGGCCCTGCCTGACTACATAGGATATGAGCTATATACTGTTCAGCATAGTAGCCCTAATAAGGGCTCTTAATGACTCTCTTGTCTTCTGGTAGCTGGTATATATGGTGGTAAAAGCGATATTCTGAGCTTCTGGGGCCCTGCCTGCCTACATAGGATATGAGCTATATACTGTTCAGCGTAGTAGCCCTAATAAGGGCTCTTAATGACTCTCTTGTCTTCTGGTAGCTGGTATATATGGTGGTAAAAGCGATATTCTGAGCTTCTGGGGCCCTGCCTGACTACATAGGATATGAGCTATATACTGTTCAGCGTAGTAGCCCTAATAAGGGCTCTTAATGACTCTCTTGTCTTCTGGTAGCTGGTATATATGGTGGTAAAAGCGATATTCTGAGCTTCTGGGGCCCTGCCTGACTACATAGGATATGAGCTATATACTGTTCAGCGTAGTAGCCCTAATAAGGGCTCTTAATGACTCTCTTGTCTTCTGGTAGCTGGTATATATGGTGGTAAAAGCGATATTCTGAGCTTCTGGGGCCCTGCCTGACTACATAGAATATGAGCTATATACTGTTCAGCGTAGTAGCCCTAATAAGGGCTCTTAATGACTCTTGTCTTCTGGTAGCTGGTATATATGGTGGTAAAAGCGATATTTTGAGCTTCTGGGGCCCTGCCTGACTACATAGGATATGAGCTATATACTGTTCAGCATAGTAGCCCTAATAAGGGCTCTTAATGACTCTCTTGTCTTCTGGTAGCTGGTATATATGGTGGTAAAAGCGATATTCTGAGCTTCTGGGGCCCTGCCTGCCTACATAGGATATGAGCTATATACTGTTCAGCGTAGTAGCCCTAATAAGGGCTCTTAATGACTCTCTTGTCTTCTGGTAGCTGGTATATATGGTGGTAAAAGCGATATTCTGAGCTTCTGGGGCCCTGCCTGCCTACATATGAGCCATATACCGTTCAGCGTAGTAGCCCTAATAAGGGCTCTTAATGACTCTCTTGTCTTCTGGTAGCTGGTATAGATGGTGGTAAATGCGATATTCCGAGCTTCTGGGGCCCTGCCAGCGACAGCCTGTCTTTCCCTGCTGTGAGCGTCTGTCCCTCACTAAGTTCAAGCTGCTAATGCTGACGAAGAGGAAGTGCTGAGTTTTGTATATTCGAGGTCACATGGTTTTTCCAGCCAATGCGTGTAGACGCCGTTTTCGCGATGCCAGCGTCCTCCCAGGACCTGTCCCACCCCCCCTGCATGGTGATTGGTGTAAAAAACGCGCCAGGGAAGGTGGGAGGGGAAACGAATTGTGAGTGCGCCATCGCCGCTGTACTCGATCGAAATCGAGTATGACGAACAGCGTAGTATTCGATCGAATACCGGCTCGGTCGAATACTACTCGCTCATCTCTATTTCTTGATAAATATATTGATTCTAAAGATAGTGTGTAGCATAAGACCAACTCTGCGAAAAACAACAAAAAAATTACACACACATATGTGCACATAAAAATCAACTAACATATGAGGAGTAAGCCTACATATTAAGCCCTGCCAAGAAAATAACCGAAAGACACATCCTCATTTAGACAAAACGGGGACTGTGTGTCCAACCAAAAGATGCAGCGACATTCTCATTGTAAAAGAAGTCTCTTCAAGTTGCCACATCCAACCCCCAATTTTACACACTCAAGACATGTCACTCTCAATGAACTGGAGCACTTCCAAAAAATGTTTGGCCACCGGTAAGATGATTTTCCCTTGGGCAACATCCTGTGCTGCCAACTTGATATTTGATAAATGGGCCTGAATATGATTACGGAGGGCATTTTGGGTTTTTCCTACATAGTTCTTGGGGCAGGAACAGGTGAGTAGATACACCACCCCTCGGCTATTACAGTTGATAAATGTGCATTTCCACTATTTTAATACTTTTGTAATTATTAATTTTTGGAGTCAATATATTGTGAGGATCAGCTCTGGTAGACAGCTGGATGTTAGCAGTATAGAGGCTCAGAGGCGAAAAGTTCAAAGTAAAGTCCGTGTTTATTCACACATAAAGTCCATAACATAAAATATCCTTTTTGGGTTACATCACCTTTTCAGAAAAAATGCTATAGTATTGCATCAGACAGGCAACGGCCTTTCTTAGTTTTTGTCCAAGCTTGCATACCGAATCCACCTCGGAGCCGAATCCACCTCGGGTCCACATAAAATAGCCTGTATAAGAGCTTCCAGCCAGGCACACAGAGCCTCACTCCACAAGTGAGCTCTAGACACAGCCAGTGCACAGCTGACTCCCCAGGCTATTTATGCGGCCCGCAAAACCTGGGTAGGGGATGGAGTCCCACCCTGCTCTACTCCATCCCAGTAAAGCCATCCCGGGTTAGCCGTTCAGCTATACTAGCATTCTAGCAGCAGACTGCCACTAGCAGCTGATGCTGGATAAAACTATACAGCTTTACTGCACCAAGGCCAGGTACCTTGGTGCCACATACCAACCGTCAATGACGGCACCTTGCACCTTACCACATACCCCTCCCTTTGTTCAACCCTGAGGGGGTGGACACATGCCAATGTGCCCGGGACAGGGCATCCGCATTACCCAACATCCATCCCGCTCTGTGCTCTACTGTGAACTTGAAATTTTGTAAGGACAGGAACCACTGGGTGACCCTAGCATTCCTGTCCTTAGCCTGGCACATCCACTTGAGGGGAGAATGGTCCGTAATCAAACGGAACCTTCTCCCCAGCAAGTAGTAGCGAAGAGACTCAAGGGCCCACTTAATGGCCAAACACTCTCCCTCCACTACACTATACCTGGTCTCCGCGGGTGTCAGCTTGCGACTCACGTAGACAACGGGGTGCTCCTCCCCGTTGACTTCCTGAGATACTACAGCAGCGAGACCTACTTCGGAGGCATCGGTCTGCACTACACACAGGGCAGACTTCAAAGCGGAGAACGCTTTTTCGGCCTGCTCACTCCATATGTTCCCTCACCAGCGGCAACACGGTCTCTATCCATTCCTGTAACTGAGTAACATACTCTACCACACTTTTGTGGGGGGTGGGTTGCTGTTCCCAAGCCTCCTTGGCTATATCCAACGACCCCTTGGATGCCGACCATATAAGAGCTCGAAGGGCGAGAACCCCGTAGAGGCCTGGGGCACCTCTCGCACTGCAAACATCAGATAGGGCAGAAGCAAGTCCCAATTCTTCCCATCCTTGGCGACTACCCGTTTTAACATGGTTTTTAAAGTTTGGTTAAACCTTTCTACCAGGCCGTCTGTTTGCGGCTGGTAAATGGATGTCCGAAATTGTTTCACCTGCAACAACTTACAGAGCTCTTTCATCACCTTAGACATAAACGGGGTACCTTGATCGGTCAGGACCTCATTAGGCAGGCCTACCCGGGAAAAATTTCCATAAGCTCCTTAGCAATGAGCTTGGCTGAGGTGTGTCGCAGGGGTATGGCCTCGGGGTACCGCATGGCATAGTCCAAGATTACCAGAATATGTTGATGCCCTCTAGCGGATTTTGGCACTGGACCCACCAGATCCATGGCAATCCGCTCAAAGGGCACCTCAATAACTGGGAGAGGAACTAGGGGAGCACGGTAATGAGGCTGGGGGCTGGTCATCTGACATGTTGGGCAGGACTCACAGTATCTCTCCACCTCCTTGTACACACTGGGCCAGTAGAATCGTTGTAAAATTCGGTCGAGAGTTTTCTGCTGGCCTAGGTGTCCCCCCAGAACATGTTGGTGGGCCAAATCCAACACCAGCTTGCGATAAGGATTGGGTACCACCAATTGTTCCACAACCTCTTCACGTACTTTGTTTACTCTGTACAGCATATCCTGGTGAACCACAAAGCGAGGAAACTGTAACTCTGCCCCTGGCTGTTGTGGCTCACCTTCCACCTCAAGTACATTCTCCCAAGCCCGAGATGGCAGAGGGGCTGAATAAATCTGGCTGCAGCCATTTTTGCAGTAGGTGCAGCAGCTTATAGTACTGGGGTCTGGCGGGCTCTGCCGACTGATAGCTCCACTGATGCACCCGCTGAGCCCAAACCCACACATTCACCCCCAGTCTGGCTAGTATCTCGCCCTTCAGAGTCGGGTAGTCAGCGGCTTGGTCATCTGGAAGATCAAACAACACTTGCTGGGGTCCAGATGCCAGAAATGGAGCGATGACGTCAGCCCATTGGTCACAAGGCAACTTCTCCCTTGCAGCCACCTTTTCAAACACCGCCAGGTAGGTCTCGATGTCATCCGAGGGGGTCAACTTTGTAAGTGCCAAGCGGACAGCTTTCCGGGCATCAGGGACACTTTTGGACGCTCCTGCAACTTGCAGCGCCATCACATGTTGCAATAGCAACTGGTTGGTCTCCTGCTGCTGCTTGTTGGCCTCGCGCTGCTGCAGATTCGCCTCCATGAGCGCTTTCACGACAGCCTCCATTTTGTCTGGTCTCAGGTAGCAGCCTGGCAGGCTTAATGTAGGACATGCTCAAAAACTTTTCCGTCGGTTGCTCCTAGCAACAGCCTCACTGCTTTGCCCGCATCCTCCACCAAATGTGAGGATCAGCTCTGGTAGACAGCAGGATGTTAGCAGTATAGAGGCTCAGAGGCGAAAAGTTCAAAGTAAAGTCCGTGTTTATTCACACATAAAGTCCATAACATAAAATATCCTTTTTGGGTTACATCACCTTTTCAGGAAAAATGCCATAGTATTGCATCAGACAGGCAACGGCCTTTCTTAGTTTTTGTCCAAGCTTGCACACTTGTAGCCGAATCCACCTTGGGTCCAAATGAAATAGCCTGTATTAGAGCGTCCAGCCAGGCACACAGAGCCTCACTCCACAAGTGAACTCTAGACACAGCCAGTGCACAGCTGACTCCTCAGGCTATTTATGCGGCCCGCAAAACCCGGACCTGGGTAGGGGATGGAGTCCCACCCTGCTCTACTCCATCCCAGTAAAGCCGTCCCGGGTTAGCCTTTCGGCTATACTAACAATCTAGCAGCAGACTGCCATTAGCAGCTGATGCTGGATAAAACTATACAGCTTTACTGCACCAAGGCCAGGTACCTTGGTGCCACATACCTACGCACCTTGCACCTTACCACAATATATATCAAGGAACATTCTTCACTGCAAAGTAATCATCTGGCTGACTCACCCATAAATAACGTAAATGGTGTCCGATGTATATTACTCCAAGCTGGCCATCCTCTGCCCCCTCAACACTACACCTGGATTAGATAGGAGTCTGAATATACAGCTATCACTGGACAGACTGAATGGACACCTACCTTCTGCTCTTGTGACATCACATCTTAATTGGAACAATGTCTAATTACATATCCATCCTTACAGCTTCCTCCATTTTTCCTTTCAATTTGGATTTGAATTGAACTCCTTGGCTCTCTTTTCTTGGCCTAAGAGAACTATGGGCCAAGCATGTGGTAGATATATGCATTATTCTTCTTCGGAACTAGCACATCTTTGAGGACTTTCTGTAATTAGGGATGGTTGGATAATGCTGTATTTGATAAGCACAAGAGATACAACACAAAGGGGTTTGTTTCTATTCCCATTATTACCCTTTATGTATATTCTGGAGATATGGGAGATATGCCCTTTGGAGTTTCAGTAATACCCGTTCCATGAGGTTCCTCTTTGGAATGCCCACATATGAACATATCTGTATACGTATACCTGAGAAGGGCCCTGGGAGACATTTTGTTCGGGAGTACTCATCATAACTTAAATTGTATAATCTATGATAGATCACTCGATTGAGCCATTATGATATATATATATATATATATATATATATATATATATATATATATATTCTTAGTGCTGCCCGCTCTTTAATAAACTTTGATCGGCATAGGCCCCCTTTTTTAGTGGCCCCACCCACTCAGATAAGGATATTGACTATACTTTGTAGTTTCATTTGGTTTCTATGTATTTTTCTCTGGCATTTGCCCTGAATGTTTGATGTGTCTTTTTTATTTAAAATTTTGCCATTTTGGATTTATATAGTATAATAATTGTAGTTTTTTATTATTTTGGATTAGGCTGTAAGTATGTGTATTTATTCATGTGCCCTTCTCACCCCCGCTGCCACTACCCATGAGCCGTCACCTACACGAGCTGGCCAAGCCTGAGATGTGGCTTCACTCACCCTGCAAAAGCCCTGCAAGCAGCATTTTTGCAGGGATGGCGATCACTGGCAATCGCTGTATAGCAAATAGCGATCACAAATGCCATTGCTACTAAAACACTTGTCAATGCCCAGTACACAGGGGAGAGGCATAGCGTTAGCGAGCTACGCCTCGCCACAGTGTGAAAGGAGCCTTAAAAAGAATCTTTTATTATCAAGATTTTTTTCAGCTCTTACTGAATTGAGGCCATTGACTTCAAATAGGATAGACAGATTTGTACTCCAAAATCAACTGTCCGTTGGGCTAAATTTAGTGGTGGTACAGATAAATGTGAGCTGTGGGTTAGCTGATGGGTGGATAGATAAGTGAGTAAGAGGGGATCAACTGGCCTTTGGTTCATTGGGCTGTTGGTTGGGATAGCAGAAGGCATGGCAGACATTCAGGACAGTCATTTGGATGGCATTGGGCTGAAACAGATGGATGGGCTGACAAATGAAATGTGGTGCTTGTGAAGCATGTGAACAAATTGTGTAGAAACAGATACATCATGCTACAAGTCAGCTAGATAGGGGTACACAGAAGCGTTACATTTTTTTTTTTTTGCTTGCTCACCACCAAGTGACTGCACTATACACTTCCATTCACCTTAGGCATGAAACATAACAGGAAGACAAAATATGAAGCCACTGGGCAGGGAATAAGCATGATTTGTTGCTACTCAACCTTTATTCCTAATAGATATATATTCAGATTTGTGCATTGACCTTACATACCTCGCAGCCCTAGGACACATTTCATGTAGCCTATGGGCAAATTTCTCTCTGGGAGGAACAGCATTAGTTAGGCAACTAGTATTCCCTAAACAGAATGCCATCAACTGTAATGCTTTCATAGCAGGCCTTCCTTGGACATTTTCTGTATGCACATGTATTTCTTGTAGTGTCTTGTAGCAGCAGGAAGCTGATTTATATTAGTACATAAAAATTGGTGGAGCGTGCACAAGGATATCACCAACTGTGTGAATAATCAGCCTCGTAAGCTAGTAATACAGTGGCTAGGTATAGTAAATTCAGTAAGGTAATGAAGTTAACTAATTTAGGTAAGTTGTGAAACACAAGGGTGGAAAGAATGAGCAAAAAAAAGAAAGAACGGAAGGAAGGCAAAGAATGAAAATAGGAAACATGAAACTATAATGGCACCAAGTATTTTTTGCAGATAGAAGCATGCATGAGTCAAAGTTCTAATTGATATATATATATATATATATATATATATATATATATATGCAATTGGGGAAAATTAAGGCCTATGTGCAAATAATAAACAAAGTGTACTTACCTTTGGTCTAGTGGGGCTGATTACCCAGGTCATCTGTTAAAACATATTTACAATAACAGAAAATCTAGTCTTACCTAAGCCAAGCTCCCTGGCATTTACTAACCCAATGGAAACTGCTCATGGTTTGCTAGGCACAGAGCCATAGATGGGGTGCCTCATGCCCCATTCACTAATCCCAAGTTATGAGTATTTTTGAGCAAAATCCCAGAACTGGACCCAAAAAGCACTGTAAAGCAAGGGAGCCCAACTGATTTAAATAGCCCTACTGTTCTGTACGCCCATTGTCAGAATCCAGCTAATTCAGGCAGCCAGGGCCTGAATTTTTAAGTGGAATACAGTGGAATACAGTGTGTGTGGGGGGGGGGGGTAGAGTGTGGCTGGAAAGTTTACTTACCCTGCTACTACATTACTGTGGCTGTGGGATGGGTTCTGCCTTCTGGATGAGGTTATGATCTTCTTACTACTCCTCTAACATTTTCTGGGGTGCAGGGGGATTTTGCTCAGATTCAGCCAATTCATATTCATGTAATATAACTTTCAGACAAATTTGGGGTGCAGGGTGCAGTTCACAGTACACCATTATACAGAATACAGAATACAGATAGAAATGCATATGTAACTCTGGTCCTCCTGTGGCAGCAGGGGGAGCACATGAAGGCTTTACCTTTCCCTGCTCACAATGACTTGAGCTGAACACTCTCACACTGTGCTCTCAATAGTGCTCTTAGACTGTGATCAGCCAACAGGGGTGCTAAAGGAAACCAAGGCTGGAATTTTGGGGATAGACTCCCATTATTTAAAGCACTGGGTCAGAAGTATTGAGCAGCAGAAGACTACTAATTAAAATCCATATAAACATACTACAGTAAATAGCAAGAGGAGGATTTACTTAATGTGCACCAAAGCCCAGCTCGATCGGCCCCGGAATCTATAAGATTCCCGGGCAAATTGATTCCCTCCCCCCAGGGCATCCAAAATCGGGATGCCCTGCTGTGTGAAACCCCCAGGTCGCCCCATTAACTTACCTTGCTTACCGGTCCAACGGCGCATGCGCAGGCCGCGGCCGCATCCCCGGTTTCCCTCTAGCAGGGCACTTTGTGAATGGCCAGCGCAGGCATGCTCCCTGTTAGATGGAAGCGGGGGATGTGGTCACCAGCACACTCGGAGCCGCTGGCTTTAGACGCTGTTTTAGATGGCGTGACATCAGTAGCTCTGAGCGCACTGATTAGACAAGCGGCCACGCATGTGGCGTAGGACCGGGAAGAGGTGAGTTTCTTTGAGTGATCTAGGGGTTTCACACAGCGGGGGATCAGGGTGCCCGGGGGAACAGTTTAAAGACCCCGATTGCAAAAAATCCCACCAAGCTTGTGGTTTTCTTCTACTTGTAGTATTAAAGTCCAGGGGTGACAATTTTTGAATTTACTCTTTTTCAGGGGTTATCTGCCCCATTACAATGCATGTTGCCTGAGCCAGCCTGTGGTTACAAGTTGCATTAACCAATTTAACATCTACCGAAAGCATTGCATGATGAGCAAAAGCATCAGCACACATCAGAAGATGTATAATTGTAATAAGTCCACATTCCAAACCCATCTCCCCCGATTATTCTTCCACCCAGTAAAGTAAGGCCCTTATTTAAGAAGGGATAGCGTCAGGTAGTGCCTTGTTAATGAGAGGTAGCGACACGAGAACGCCGGCTCAAATACGCAATCACACATTTATGAAGCCGATCCTGTTTAGCGACTGGGAGAACGCCATGTAGTGTAAGATTCAACATGTTCCCAGCCACAGCGAACAGCGCCTGCGTTCAGCCTTGCCGAACGCCAGGTATTACCTCTCGCTACCTGGTGCTCTCCCATACATTTCTATGGCAGACAGTCTTTTTTTTTGGGGCTTTTTTATATGTTTTGTTTTTTTTAGGTTAAAATGCAAATGTGTTATAGTTTGTTTCTGAAGTGTATGTAATGTTTCCATCGTTTTTTTTTTTTTTTCAAAGTTAATTTGTAATGTGCCAATGAAATGTTAAACTCACACCCCTACCCCAATGTCAATCCCCGTTATTTTTAGCATTTTTTTTTTTTTTAACAACACAAATAATCACTTTTTGCTAACCGTGTCTGGCGCTCTATGCCGCAGTCAGCCAAAAACAGCGCCCACGCTGTTTCCTAGAAATTTCCTTGTTGAATCGGGGTTATTGCGGCGTGGGCCAGTCGCTATGCAGAGTCGCTACGTGTCGCTGGCTGCGGCGCTGTGCTGTTCATACATGTGCATTTGCTGTTTTTGTGCAGAAATACCTTGTAACGCCCAGAGTCGCTGTTGAAGAATATGCAGCAGACATTTGCGCGCATCTGACTGCACTAGCCTGACCTGGAAACCATAGTTCAAGCAAATATGAACTCATTAGGCATCACATTGTGCCACATATTTTGACACCTTCCATTATTGAAGCATTCCAATGTATCTAAAGCTATATCTGGAGTCTGATTTTGTACACATTCACACATGTATATATAGATGCTCTTACGCTGTTACAAATAATTACGCAGCATTAATCAAAAGATGTCAAATACATTTTAGCGTGTGTGCATGTAGCGGATGAGATCTTAGCGTATACTTGCGATTTCCTAAGCTTATATTAGCGTATTATTAATGCGAGGAGTGTCAGATTTATTGGTTTCACTTTCATTTTTTCAACTTCCGGTTTACACCTACGAGGATCCATCATGCGGCCTAGACGCCCTGCCCGTCGTCTCCCCAGCTACTCCTCTGATTCAGCCCCCCCCACCCCTCCCCCCCCTGTCTCCCTTGGCCCATCAACATCCCCTGTACCCCCCGCAAGCAGAAAGGCCACGCAGAAAAGGGTGGATCCGCGGGTTAACGGGCAGTAGTGAAAGTGAGTATAGGTTCTATTTGTCAGATCCAATAATCTAGCTTTGTATATATGTTTTTTCACGGATATATACATGTATTGATTTGTTTTTGTTTTTTTAAGGATTTTTGTGTGCTTGAGTACGACTATGCCCGTGGTGCAAAAAGGCGCATAGCGTTGGAGGTGAAAGCCACTGTGTCCCGGCGCTTCAAGACGCATCTGACTGCGCGTTCCATCATCCAGAAGTGGTGAGATTTCAAGCGCCGGGACAATGAGGGCGTATATAGACTCTATGATGCCTATGCTTCAGGTAAGTGTGACCTGACAACATGTTAATCCTAACAATAATGTCGTTGTATAATGTAGTAGCTTTTTGGAAAATTTTTTGAGGTGTCCTTTTTTTTGCTCCCCTCAACACAGATAAGCGTCCACCCCTGGGCAAACGTGGGAGGGTCCCTCTCGCCAGTCCTATCTGGAGGACCCAGGGGAGGAAGGGGATGACACCCCAGAGGAGCGTGCTGCTGGGGGAAGGGCAGTATGGAGCCTCAGCTCCTCACAGACTCAGTTGAGTCTCTAAACCCTAGTGGCCACTCTCAAGTGGGGAGTCCAAGTGGGGAGGAGGACATGGACTTGCCCACACTCCCTCAAGGATCAGGAAGTGAGAGGGAGGAGGGTGGGCCATTGGTTTTGGGATCTTCTGGCCTAAATGTGAGGAGTAGAGGCTCCACGCCTCGTCCCCAGAGTCCTCCCTGGGCTACCAGCGGCAGTTCATCCCCTGGTGAGTGCATTTCTAATTGTTGTTTGTCTGTTCCAGGTTGAATATGTGCATAGTCAAATATCCTGTGCCATCATTATCTGTTTTTCAGGGCATCATAGAGCCGGCACCTCCAGCAGCTATGCGCCAGACGTTGCACTCGGGCATAGTCATGGTAAGTGTTTTGTTATCACTCACATGGTGTATGTAATATTGGAAACTACATAGATATGTTTGATAGTGCTACATAGCATTAGATTGTAGTGCAAATTTCATAAACTTCCTTAACACAACTCCAGTTCCTGACAAATGCAAGCCCCACAAATTTAACATTTGAGTCATTACAGCATGCTGCTGCATTGCAAATGTGTTAGCAAATGTTTTAGTATTTTCCAAACACATGTGCCCGCCTCAAAACTAAATATGTGGATGTCAAGGTTAAAGCTAGAATTTGCATTGCACTGGGAATGTGTGCCAAAAATGGTATTGTTTGCTCCATGTGGTCTAAAATAAATTATCCAGCTGACCTTATGAACCAATAAATCTGCTAAGATCTTTGAAACATGTGTCAAACCATGTTAGTATGATTTAGAGGAGACCAAAAACACATGGATGTAGAAGAATAATATTCAGGGCACAAACTTATGACATTTGTGGTGTTCTTTTTGTCTCCCCAGATGTTTCCACGCAGACGGACCCTGTCACCATACTCCCCACCACAGGTCCAGGAACCCCCAGCAGCAGGTCCCTAGCCACAGCTGCGATGGTGAGTACAATAACTTGTTTGCCAGACATACTTTTCAAACTTATGTCTAAGGGGAAAGGTCATTATGTGTTTAATTAGCAAACATGTAGATGTTGTTTGGCCCACCCACAATCAGAAATGCATGTATGCATGCTAGATTGTTGCCTCCCCTTTGTTTAAACGTAAAAACATAATACATTTTGCCTGTGAGTGTGTTTGTTCACTGACAAACTCATTCAATCTTAGAAACATAGAAACATAGAAGGTTGACAGCAGAAGGAGACCATACGGTCCATCTAGTCTGCCCTTATGTGTATACTGTATGTACTCTTTATCTTAGGATAGATGTGTGCTTATCCCAGGCATGTTTAAATTCAGTGACTGTTGATTTTTCAACTACTTAATTAATTAAATTAAATTAACTAATCTTAATTTTATGAACTATCATATGAATAGCAGAATGATTTGTTTATTTAGTACTATGGACATGAGTACTTTAGGCAAACCGACAAAACAATGTCCACAATCTTAACTAGGCATAACATTTTTTAAAGAGGGGATGTCAATATATAGGGTAGTGCATAAAAATGCACATGTAAGCCCCAAAAATGAAGGTCATGTAACCTGATAATTCAATAGTTTAGCCTAATGTGAATTATGTGGCCACATAATGAGTCACAACTATTATATTGTAATTAATATGCTTACCTTTGGATCCATTTCACCACACTTATGAGGGTTTTTTTGCACTACAGCTTGTATTAATGAGCATCGCAGACTGTGGCAGTACGTCCGCCGGACCCGATCTCTTCTGCTGGGGAAGAAGAAACAGCCGTAGGGTGGGGGGTATGGGTTTATCCGCTGTGCCTTTTGTAATATGGGCCATGTTGGCCTTTTTTAAAATATTAAACCTTGTTACCCGTTTCAAACTTGAAGTGTGTCTTGACGTTTACACCATAGTTAAAGTGTACAACAACCCATTATTTGGGTCATTTGGTAAAACCTTGTTAGGCCTTAAATTTTGAACGCGTTGTAATGTTTCCTAAATGATTACTGTATTAATTTTTGCCAACCATTCACATATCTAGATATAGAGAGGTCTTAATGTGTGGGTTCTTAGCTATGTAATTAGTTACAAAACTCAAATTATTGTATTTTTTCAAATATTTATTAGATCAGAAAAAGTAAAACCACATTGTAACAGCATTGGATTTGACACAGAAAAATAATAATTAGTCCCTTGGTGGCCTGGATGGTGCCGACTCATTGTTAGGGGCGGTGTTGGGGGACAACAGTGCAGTAAAAAAAATAGACTGCTGCTGTATTAGCTGATGTAACAACAACAAAGTTTGGTCCTGGCGCTCTAGAGATTGTTGGATGCCATGCATCATTTGTTGGATGGCTTGCATCATTTCAGACTGTTGGTGGTTTCTCAAATCTCTAACTTCTTGTCTCAGGTCCCGAATTTGTTGTTGGTCCACCAGTGATTGGTTTTCCAACGCCGCAATGCGCTCCTGAGTTCCATCACGCGGCTGTTGGCCTCCAGCATCCTGCCCCCTAGCTCATACAGGTCGGCACTTGTGGGGGGCACCTCGGGCAGTTGGTTGTTGCGCAGGCTAAAACATAAAACCAAATATTATTTAACAGATTGGATTTAGCAGATAAATCCAAACCGCATACATCTATGGTTACATTATCACGTACCGTAGGTTCTTCCTCTGTAGCCTGGCCACATGGGACTTGTGAGGAGGGCACATCCTGGGTTGCCGCAAACAATTCCTGCTACGATCAAATGTATGTTACATGGGGGAAACTGATTGTCACAAAAACATGTAACCGTTGGCCAACTATAACCAATTCATCAATGGTACCTGAGTGTGCTCCTCCTCAAATAGTACAGGTGTCTGGATGCCAGAAAGGGGCAAATCGTCATCTGAGAGTGGCGGCAACATTGCATATGCTAATTAGAAAAGTCCTGTTATTTGTTAGGTTCATAATGTGGGTCCATTTTGTCCAAACAGTATAGAGGCAATACCTGTCCAAAGTAACCCGTTGCCCAATACACACACCCTTGTCAATTTTGAGATATTAGGAAGAAAGCTGATTATTTAATCCACACAATAAAGTCATTGTGTCAACAAAAATCATAATCACATATCTAATAACACACATACCAGCCACATCTGAGATGTCCAGACTTAGGCCATCACTAGAGCTTTGCTTTCAAACAACATCCTTACTCGAAAAACAACAAAACACATACCCTCATCCCTAGCAGCTGCGCGGTGAAGGGCCCTTTCAGGACAAGCACTTCCTGTATTCTGGCCTAAAATAAAGCAGAATGGATATAATAAGCACCTCCCATAGTATTGTTAATGACTTTTTTTGACAATAGCAGCTTAACGCAAAAACATGTATAATGCATTTCCATCATTTGTAAATGCCAAAAGAGGATCTGGTTGTTGCACAAACCTAAACAACTATCCATTTTGTAAAGTAAGGTATCAGGGTTTGGCATTTTAACATATGAAAAGATACACATTGTTACCCAAAAAACACAAAGGATACAGTGTGCTTTGCAATACACACCAACAGGGTCCTGAAGGCCTGCAACACAGGAAGTGGGGTCCAAAGATGAAGCAGGGACTTGCCCTACAATTACAAACCATGATTGAGAGACATTCACACATTTCTATTACCTAAACCCAAGCCAGGTTACTGGCATCCAAAGAGTAGGTACCCTCATGAGGAGATGCTGGTGCAATTCTGAGGCCATCTATGATAATCAAAAGTAAATAATTATGCATTGTTAATGTGTCCCAAAAATGTTTTAAAACTAAACACAAATAAGATACAGACTGTTTACCTTCAACAGCAGACTGCGTTAAGGTTGAGGCTGGGGGAAGGGCAGGATTCTGGGTCACCTCATCACCCGACTCCTGGGAGTCCTCATGTGACACTATGCATCAAGCCAGAAAAATGTTTAGACAAAAGGACATATCTAAAAGCTAATACTTACCGTGACCTAATTTTCTTATGAGTAATATTTGGTTAGTAGAAATTTAACAACATGATTATCACCAATCACTTTCAAGATAAAATGAATGTACCTTTACCCCAACCTGTGGTGTCATCCCCAGCATCCACCCCCTGCAGCCAACATAGTGGAATATTGCACTTCAGCATCTCCTCATATGGCCTGTATTTACTCTTTGGACCCTGCTTTGTCCAACTGTCTACAAGTAGATCATTCTTCATCTTTCACATAAGGGCCCTTTGCAAAGTGTAGAAGCGTTTCTTGCAGGCTGTGCCACTACTTGGTTATTGAGCAGTGCTAGTAAGCTGCTCACCAATGGCAGCCCACAATTTGATCCTTTCTTGTTTGCCTAAACACTTACTTTGGGAGCCAAATAATAACTCCCATTTAGCCAGTGTCAGACGCACAAGAGTATTATTATCCATCAAATTAAATTCTGGCTTTCTCTTGGCAAATGGACGCTTGGCCTTGGGTGGGGCTTCACCTTCAGCCTGTGCCCTTTTCCTTAAGGAAGGTCTGCGGCCACGACGCACACCACTGGTACTGGGCCCAGCAGAAGACACAGCAGTGGCTGGCAGATGCCCAGAATTTGGCTCCATCCTGTAGCTGCACACACCACCAAACAACACACACACAAGGACGCATGCAACCTACAGAACGGCAACAAATGCTGAATGTGTATGCCACAATTTTTGTGCTTTAGGAACCAATCACAAACAGGCCCAGTTAATTGATTTACACATACTGTACAGGTGTTTGGAGATACATCTTGACTCCAATGAATGATGTTTCTGGAAAACATGTGTTGCAGTCAATAAAGTCATTAATTAGCTAATTAACAACCCACATAGACATTATGAAGTAATGGGATCCATGGCTCTTAACAACATTGGAAATGCTGTCCCAAAAACGGCTATTTGAATTTTTAACAGCGTACCTTTTGATTGGCCAAAAGATGTCTGTGCAACCAGATCCGCTAAAGTACGCTATTATGCAAGCGCTTGGCATTTCCGCCACACCTGTGGTAAGCTAATTACAGACCGGAAACTGCTAAGAAACGCAAGAGGCGGCTAAGCGGACCAGTCCTTGGGATAAGTTAAGTATAAATTCAAATTACTTTAAGCATTCTTTTCATGATACACTGTGGCAAAGGCTGTGGTGTTTGTTGGTACTTACCTACCTGGCACAAACTGGCTTGCTGTGTTTATTGATTACTGTCTGTGGCTTTGTTGAGCTTTTCTGGCATCAGTGCTGTTTCTTTGGGAGATTTTTTTTTGGTGGCATCTGCAAATATTGTGTAGCATACAGCAAGTGTGGGTTGTTTTGGGGACCTTTTGTGGGTTTTGCAGCAACTCCCCTCTTGGTTGTGCCAAACTTTGAAAGCATACTTTCAGCAGCCTGATGGTTCTAACCACTATACATCTGGTTTTGTGGTGAGCTGCATTTGTGTGATTGTTTGAGGATTGTGATTGTGTATGTGGAGTGGTTGTGTGTGTTGATATTGTTTTTTGTTTTTTGTGTAGTGCCTGAGCTATAGCCAGTGATTGTGAGATGGATGAGAGGGTGATGTTTGGGTTATGGATGTATTGTTGTGGGAGCGTACAGGAAGGTCAGGAGTCAAGGGAGGAGGGTGTTGTGAGGCTTAGGGCACCCCGATCCTTTGGCATCCGCCTCTCTGTATGGGATTTAAGTGACAAGCTGATCAGAAGTCATTTTCGTCTGAATCGTGCAGCACTACAGTCCCTATATGATCAGATTAAGACCAAATTTGAGCCATCCACCAGACGCACCCATTCCATCCCTGGCATAGTTCGCCTATGTGCCATGCTAAATATTGTGGCACTGGGGAATTTCCAGGCAACCTCTGCCCTCCTCAGCGGGATCAGCCAGGCTACAATGAGCCGCATATTTTACCAGGTAGTCCTGGCTATTTGCGACCTTATCCCTGATTATATCAAATTTCCTGAGGATGAGGAAGAGGTTGCCAATATAAAATGTGTGTTCTACCGCATGGGAGGGATCCCTAATGTGCTAGGGTGCGTGGATGGTACACATATCCCTTTCCGCCCTCCCTGTGCACAGGAGCTGCATTATAGAAATCGTAAACAGTTCCATTCAATGAACGTCATGGTAGTGTGTGACCATGACATGAAGCTGTGGGCCGTGAGATCTGGCTTCCCCGGCTCATGCCATGATTCTTACATGCTCCAGCAATCAGTCCTGTGCCGGAAGTTTGAGAACAATGAAATGCCACCTGGCTGGCTACTGGGTAATTAATAATCCTTGACATAATTCCAAATTTGATATGTGGCCTAGTAAATTGGCAAACTAGATAACAGAAGCTTTAATGTATACATTATGTTCATGGTACTTGATTAATTGCTCTCTCTCAATTTGATTATTCAACAGCGGACAAGGGATATGGGCAGAAAACGTGGCTAATGACTCCGGTCAGAACCCCACAGACCACTGCCCAGGCACGATACAATGCAGCACATCGCAAAACCATATGCATTGTGGAAAGAACCATCGGCCTGCTGAAAGCACGCTTTCTCTGTTTGGCACACTCAGGAGGAGAGATGTTGTACAGTCCACAAAAGGTCTCCAAAATCATCCTCGCATGCTGTGTCCTACACAATATTTGCATATGTAACCGAATCGATCCACCCGAGGAAACAGCACTGGTGCCAGAAGTCCCCAACATGGCCTCAGTCACGAGGACACCCAGACTGGGTTTGAGCGACGGGAAAGCATGATTACCTCTTTTTTCTCGGTAAGCTAGGTCACCTTAAATACACTACAACTACTGTACTACAGGACCCTTCAAATCATTACTTGACAAATATGTGGTTGGTCTATAATTATTGCCAAGAAAAATGTGTAGCTTAAAGTCATTAAAAAACAAAATATGTGGGTGGTAGTTGATATGGATAAAGCAAAAGTAGTTTGCTTTCAATCTCTAAAGTTTCAAGGTGTTTGTTATGTAATTAAATTCAACCACAACAAACAAAGGGGATTTAGTAAAATATATTTGGAAGCAACAACATTAACTACTTTTTTTTTCAAATATTAAACCAAATATCTGCTTAAATAAATCCAAAAAAAAAGAAAAACAGGTTTCCAGGTGTTATTTGCATAATGTTATATCACATTTCCTAATTTAACAGATTGATTTCTATAAAACAGCAAAGAAACGCACAGGCGCTGTATTGAATATGGTGTAACAACTCAACAGCGCCTCTAAAGCACATCTGAAACATCATATTCAACATTGGCAGCGTCATTCCCAATAACGGCAGGTAGCGACTGAGATGCCCTGGAATAGCGACTGACAGCTGATCATGGCGGCCACTAGCGGTCGCTAATAGCGCCGCAATACAGACACTTATCTGTTGCTACCTGGCATTAGTGATGAATCAGCCTGCCCGTAAACAAGCTTGGCTGGATTTTTATTTTTGATTAAGTAGCCTCTCTTATTGCATCTATATAAGGGTTTTGTTTATTAAAGTTTTTCACAATAGTGCTCCTTTCAATTACTGCAAAATTGGATTAAACTGCATTGCCTTAAGTTAACTTTTAAATTTTACTATGACAGTTTAAAATTAGCAAATACAATTAGAGATGCCATGAAAGTCAAGGACTATTATCTGTGGGGTATATTATTTACGAAGGCCTTTGCTTCATTAGCATTATTTTGTTTTATAGACTGATGAAATATAGTTTTTGTTGACTTTACATCTCCTTTAGGACTAAAGTCATAAAAAGATGTGTGAAAAATCAGACCTGCATAGACACAATGCCTGTCAAATGTCACCACAGTTTATAAAATCATGCCCAGCTTAATAATTCTGCCTTTAGTCTGTGTTTTTGGGGGCTATGGCAGTGTATGAAGAGTGTAGAGGAGCAACAGCATAAATCAGCTTGATGGCGATTAGGAGGCTTATTGCTTTTGAGGGAAAAATAATGTGTCTTGCTTTCTCTGTGAGTAGTAAAGCAATCCTTCCTGTAAATCACTTTTATTGTGCTATGGTATAAAGCATCACACAGTAATTCACAGTGGCACAAGAATAAGAACATGATTAGCAATGATAATTAAACAATATATTAGACAAACTCATGTCACTGAAATGAAAAGCCAAAAAGTACAGTATGCATTGTTTTCGCACAGCACTATATAGAGACAGATAACACTCATCTATAAACTTCTAACACAGCTGAACTCATTCAGGTTACTGAGTTTTCTCCTTGAACCTTATTTTGCAAAAGGAAACCATATCTGTTATGTTTGTGAGATCTTGGATTGCCATTTATCCACCAAATGACATGTTTTTATTGGTCCATCATATTGTTAATATTTTCACATTTTTCATGGGGGAAAATCTATCTATAAATAAACCAAAATGTCCTTTGAGTAGCTGTTTCACCAATGCTTATCCTACCTTGTAATGACTACAACTGGAATCCCCAGGCTGTAGTTTAGGAACCACGTGGGGCTCACGGGGGCCTGCTGTTTGGCTCATGAACTATCTTTGGTTAAAAAGAGTCTATCAGGTGTATACGTGTGGTTTCCCACCTAAAATTGTGAAGGAAATTTTCAGTTTATTTGTATAACAATGTCTGAATCCCCTTATTTCAGTCTAGAGTTCCCCTTTATTCCCACCTTGTCACATTTGGCTTACCGCCATAAACACCCACTGGATTTAAAGTGGACCAAAACCCAGGAAACCCTGGGTTTTGGTCCACTCCCCTCCGATCGGGCTGCCCCGCTATGTGAAACCCCCCAGATCTCCCGCATCAACTCACGGCGGTCCTGCGGCGCATGTGCGCCTGCTCGTCCAATCAGCACACTCTGAGCTGCTGAGCTATGGAATCTAACCCGACTCTATTCACACATGGCCGGCGCGGGCACGCGCCCTGCTAGAGGGATAGTGGGGATGCTGCCGCGGCCCGCGCATGTGCTGTTGGACCGAGATTAAGGTAAGTGTAGCAGGCGACCTGGGGGGGTTCACACAGTGGGGCATCCCAATTTTGGATGCCCCGTGGGGAGGGAATGAAATTCCCTACAGGGTTTCATACAGTATCATTGCCATTACAACATTCTGGGGCTCCCATTCTGTCCAGTCCTGTGCCTTTGTGGATAGTGAGGTGCCTGGGAACTTCACAGATGCCTCGTTTGTCCGCTCACCGCCTGGGCATACCCTGTGATCCACTGGGGAAGTCAGTTTGTGTCCTGGCGATTGACAACTCTCCCCTGCAGCAGAATAGACCTCTTCTCATGACTCCCAAAGTCAAAGTCACTGTGGGTATACCTTAACAAGTTATTATGGTGCTGCCCTGGCTCCACAGGCATAACCCCAAGATAGACTGGGAAAAGGGGCAAATATCTGAGTGGGGCCCTGGGTGTTCTGTTAAAGCTGGATTTTCCCTGGAGCCTACATAGATACTTTCTCCTCTAAAGATGAGAATGAAACCTGTGCTGCTGAAACAAAGCCTGTTCATGTCTTGTCTCCTGTAGAGGTTGGGGGTGACAGTGATCAGTGCAAATATACCTCTGATGGAGATGATCAGTGGACAGATCCCTGTGACGAAGATGTAGATAACAACTACCCTTCCAGTAAACCTAGACCATTTCAGGAGAGACAGTTTTCTAGACTGTCTTGAAGGGCCTGGAATTTCCTTCAAATAAAGGGTGATACTGTCAGGCTTTCAGATGCTCCACATGCTAGCTAATTACCTGCTCTGTGTGTTAAGGCTCTTTGTTTCCCAGGTGCATCCATGGCATACCTCTAGACGTGCAGTCTCCCTGGAATATATTCTGGCTGTGCCTTGCTGGTCTATGCAGGCCAGCATTTCGACAGCCACTTCCGAGGGTTAAAGTTAATGGATTGACTCTGGCTTTGTTCTTTGACCATAAAACCAGGCTGTTTCATGCATGCTTTGTCCGTAATAGTCTTTCCTGCTTCAGTGTCTCTGTGTTTTGTTATAGCTCCTTTAAGCTATAGTAAGAGCTAGAGGCAACCATGTCCGGTGAAGCCTGCTTGCATCCCAGCAAATGGGGGCTTGGTTATTGGCAGAAGAAGTGGCAAAGATGGCTGGATGCTGGCTGACCTGAAGGTGGGTGTCCCACCAGGCCTTACAGTGCCAAGCCAGGCACAAAGCCGAAACCGGCCCAAAAAGCAGCATCCGTTCATACTCGTGCCATTGCCATACATACCCCTCGATTCAAAGAGCAAAAGTTAATTGATTTCGTATCGAGAATCGTAAGTTTGGGTGGGTGTTAGTCATTTTTTCCTGTTTTTTTGGCCATTTACGACTCGCACGAGCCTACGTACGAATGCGTATATGCTCTTACGATCAGCGGAAGTTCGTTCCTAAATTTTAGGATCAAAACGTAAAACTTAGGATCAAAACGTAAAAATTACGATCAAAACGTAAAACTTAGGTTAATTGGATGTGTTTAGGTGTGATTCAGAGAAACCTCTAAACGCGTTTTAAAAGAAAGCCACAGCCGACACCTTTTAGCAGCCGGATTGCTGTTCGTGAACAGGTTTTTTGGCTAAGTGGAGGAGTCTGCGCGTCTTGTGCTCCAATGAACTGCATGTATCAGCATGGCCGAGGCCATAAATTGTATGGCAATGCATACCTGATTCATGTATGCCTTATAAAAGCATTGTAATGTGGACCTTAATTAGTCCTTTGCATGTAAACCTTTATTTGGCAATATATTTGCGTTAATTAAAGAAACTTATGTCCTTTGTTATTTAATTTAAAATTGAGGTACTAGAATAATATTTTTAGATTGCATTTATTGGTGTAGTTGTTTACCTTTGCTTTGTATAATTATTTAAGCACATCTTTGGTCAGATGCATCACACTTACTGAGGAGAGGAGAGCGGGATAAAGTGCAGGATGTGGGTTACTGCTGTATTTTGCACAGACACAGTAGAGCTGGGGGCATGGAAAGGTCAGAAATCAAAGAATCAAGAGCAACACAGTCACAAGGCCCTTTCTGTTTGCAGGCTGCCCGATAATACCTGAGCCGCCATCTTGGCTGTTTCTAGGCTCATAACATGCAGAAGTTTCTGGGTGTTTTTTAATATTTGTGAGCAATCTGTATGTAGAGGGTGTGGGTAACCACACTAAAAATTTAAAGTTGTACCATTTGAAGCATAAATATTAAAAATAAATCCACAAGTAAAAAATGCAAGTTAACTAAAAATTAAACAAAGTAAGATTTACTTATGCAAATGCATTCATTAATGGTTGGTTACTACAAAATGAATGAAATAAAGAAAAATAAAAGACCAAATATTTAGAATGCACTTTAATGAGGTAAGTTTGTAGTGCGGAGCCGCAAGATCAGAAGGATTTACGTCCAGACAAAAAAGGAAAAAGGGCAAAACCAATGTTGCAACCTGAGAAATGAAACGGAAAATTCAGGATGGAAACTGACATAGGTCTGATTCCCGAACTGCCATACGAACGGACGTATCTTTTAGGATAGAAACGTATTTGCTTATTGAATCACTCGCAAGTTCATACGAACGCACGAGCGGACGTGAAAAATAGGATGATCGTGAGCCAAATCCAAGCTGTTACATGTTTCTTTGAATCAACCCAATAGTGTGGAACCTGAGGAAATCAAGATCTGGGGTTCTGACCCATCTAGGCACTCACCACATGTGCAGCATCCGGCCCGATTGTTTGGCACCAAAACCAGGGTCATATGACCTCCTGCCCAAAGTTATAATTCTTAACAGTTTTGGGAATTAAAGTGATCTCACCAAGGTGATGTCCCCATGTGGGAGAACCCAACCTGTTCTCTTAGTTTCCACTCTTCTTTGTTATACAAGTGCTAAGTTACCTACCTTGATAACATGCTGTGCAAGGTGTTTTGTTCTAATGTTATATATATTACCATATATTATTATACTTGAATAGTCATTAAAATTTAGAGATCTTGTTGTCTCAAGATTGCATCGGCTGCCAGCATCAAGTTGAATGTAAGGGCGGTGTAAGAGCAGCACAGGAACACAGACCAGCTGTGGAATTCTGCCTGGTTTTAGGCTTCTAAAAAATCCAGGTGAGCATCCCTAATTTCGGTGACCTGGAATATGGATAAAAAGAGACCTAAAGTCACATTTAGGTCCCCTGTAACACTGGCGTGATGGTAGTTTTGTTCTCTCTATGCACAGAAGCATTTGCATGGCAGTTATTTCCCTTTTGTGTTGAACTGACAGTCATTGGCAAGCATTGAACCCCCTTGTTTGCTTTCCAGGAGCTTTTGGGCATAGCCTTGAGATGTAAAAATATTTATTTGCATAGCTCTGCCTACTGCAACCGATCTTGGAAGAAATTCTATAATACTTCTTTGTATGCACCATACAAATACTTTCCTTTTTCAAAAAGCACCCTCTTTCCTGTGACTTTAAATCTTTTTAATCTCTTTATACCGCATAACGGTGTCTCCATAAGCTAGCATATGACTATACTTTATCATCTACATGAGGTGCAATTGCCTTGGGGGAGGGTGTAAGGTAAAAACACTTTCTATTGATGCTCTTTAACTAGAGATCTGCAAACTTGAACCGTAAAGTTTGTGAGTTCGGGTCTGCGGGTTGAGCCAGAAGTTCGTGTTCGCGTTTGGCAACCTGCCATCCTTACTTTTAACTATAAACTTATAGCAGGGATGCACAAGCTGCATCTCATACTGCCCTCAGTTGCACCCCTATTTCTAAATGTTCGGGAGTTAGAAATCTAAGCTTGCTTTGTCTGCAGTGCATCAGTGGTGTGAAGATGGGGCCTCTGGCCAGGTGGCCCTGATGGTCACCCAGACCTGAGCAGACTGCCACACTATTGTTGCTGGCGTTGATAATAAATGAGGGTGTCCCCCAGCCTGGCTTGCCTTGGGGCCCAATTCAAACTAGGGGCCAAACCTTCATACATAGGTTAGAGTATGGGTTGAACTCTTTACAGCTTATACTGTGTCTGGGCCTCTTGTTACCTATAATGTGATGGCTGGGCCCCAGTCTGATTTTTGGTTTCCTATATGGCCTGAATAATAATGGCTGCCCTTGTGACAGAGGTCAGTTCAAACTAAGACCCCAACCATCACATATAGCTTATAGTATATTTTGTCTGGACTCCCCCTCCCCCCATAACATGTAATGTAATCCCTGAGCCCCTAAAGTTTTTGTTTCCTATGTGTTCGATGTAAGCATGGTTGCCTTAGATCCAGAGCCTCAGTTTAAACTAGGTGCCGAACCATCCCACATTGCTGCTGTATGGGGCTAATTCCAGACAGCGGATATATATATATATATATAATATATACATATATTAAGGTACAACAAAGCATCAACTTTAAAAATGGATTTAGTGCTACATCTAATGATTTAAAGCAACAGATGAATAACATACGCCATCCCCTAGTCCCTTTGTCCTTGAATAAATGAAAGTCTAAATGATTTCACTGACATCATATCCCTCTTGAATGCAACAAACTGATATTACTGTAATCCCACTGGGGGCATATATTTTTATTTATTAAACATGATCTGAAAATGCAGTCATCCCTCCATGCGTCTCTCTGTTAGTCAGATAAAATGATCCATTGTGTGATTCCCAGGATATAGGAAGGCGCAGGCAGCCATGCAGCACGCACTGCCTCCTGCGAGCAGCATCGGCAACAGTTGATTATCGGCACAGTCTGGGTGTGAAGTGTTATTTACCACTAGATTGCATTAGAATACTGGCACACCACGTTTGTAATTGACATTGTTTAAAGTTTTTGATGGTATTTAGCTATTTGCAGCATTTCTGAGCTCGTTGCCATGCGGGATACCACATATCTAATACCGGGTTTACGTGCTAGAGATTGCTGATGTTGTTGGGAGTTTGGAGTTCAATAAGACAGCTAATCCTTTAACATCATGCCTTCCAGTACTAGCAGCACAAAGATAAATACTACTCAGGGAGAATGCAAGGCGCATTATTTCCCCCACAAAAGCAATCAGCCTCCTAATCTCCATCCGTCTGATTTATGCCTCTGGGTATGCCTTCTCCGTACACATCAGCTAACACTAGACGCACCAAATCTGATGTATTAGACTTGTATAATACACTGAACGAAAATCTCCCCAGTTATAAATGACTTTACTTCACTGCCGAGTGAAAGGTGTATTTATAATGTGTAATTATTTGGAGATATTTTTGTGTTAGGCTCAAGTTTTTATGTATAAAAAGAAAGAAGGATGCCAATGGTTAAATGTTTTGTCTCAGTTACCCACCTGTCCCTGTCTGCTCGGTGGGCAAATGTATTCAAAGGTGTGACAGGTCTCACTGATATTTCCTATTGAGAGACAGAACATCTTTACATACTTTAAATTTAAACCGGACCAACACCCGTTATTACTTTAACAGGTGTTGGTCTCTCTCTTTGCTAGCAAGAACCTCAGGGGGCATCCAGAACGCTGGAGCTCCCTTGCACCTAACTGCATAGAACACTAGGAATACTCACCTTCATTACAAGCCAGCGCCGGAAAAGTGACTGGCCGCCGGACGCGACTACAGCCCACTTGACCGCCCAGCGGCCAATCGCAGGACTCCTTTCCCTAACTGCATAGAACGCTAGGAATACTCACCTTCATTTTGAGCCAGTGCCGGAAAGGGAGCCCCGTGGCTGACCGCTGGGCGCGACTACGGCCCACTTGACTGCCTGGCGGGCAATCGCGGGACTCCTTTCCCCGCGCTGGCTCGTAATGAAGGTGAGTATTCTCAGTGTTCTATGCGGTTAGGTGTGAGGGGGTTCCAGAGTTCCGGATGCACCCACCACCCCCCCCACTCCCCGAGATTATTGCTAGCAGAGAGAGACAGGGACCAACACCCTATTAAAGTAATAACGGGTGTTGGTCCAGTTTAAGTAAATTTAAGTAAATTTTTGACCTAAAGTAAGTTTTTGACCTGGGTTGAGCACAAGTATTTAAAGGAAAATTCAGTCCAAATAAAAAAACAGTACTCTCCTTTAGTCAGAAACTCACTAGATCACTGAATCATATCCCGAACCAGCTGAGTGGGAACTTGTAGGAACTACTGTGTCCGGATTCTGCTCTTCCGCCATCAGTCACAGGGGTGAGGCCACTTCCTCTCTATTCACTGCAATGGAGAAGGCCATGTCAGGCCTCTGCACGTCCTCTCCATTGCAGAGAATTGAGAGGGCGTGGCCATAGCTCTGTGACTGATGGCAGAGGTGTGAGATCTCGACATGGAAGTGCCAGTCACAGGAGTTCAGGATGCAAGCCAGTAATCAGGTGGGGGGAGTTGCTTCTAGGCACGAGAGAAGTTTCAGAGGTTTTGGTCCTCTTTAATGTGCAGTGTTATTGGGAGAGGATGTCCACAGCCATGTTCGGCTAAAGAGGGGGAACATTGCATTTTTCCGTGCCATGTACTTTTTATGCCTGCTTGGAGCAGGTGTAAAAAATAGGGGAAGCATAAAACAAGTGTCAAAAAGCAATTGAATCAGAAGCATTAATTCACTTTTTGGGGACTTTTTTCACTATCCAGGTCACAAAAAATGGATAGCTTTTTAAATATAAAATGTTATTTTTTACGGAATCAATGTGTTTAGGTGCCTTAAGGCAGATCGAACACGCAGGCCAGCCCTGAAGTCTAAAAACTCCAGGGCAGGCCACTTGGCTGATCGTCCAAAAAGTCGCCTTTCCCAGTGTTCCCATTGCGTTTTTGCAGCCACATCCCCTGCTTCCATTTAGCTGAGGTGCGCTCTAGTGTGAAACTGTACTTCAGACAAGAGGGCAGTCGGGGATGCGACCAGTGGGCTTGTAACATCAGCCAGCACATATGAGATCAGCCAATCAGCTATCTCAAATCTTCAGGCTGGGAGTGGCTATAGCGGCAAAAAAGGTTTAATTTTTATAACTCAAGCTGTCGGCGAGCCAGCAGTATCATAGAAGGTACTTAAGTAGAGGGGGGTGGGTAGGGGGCATGGGAGGAGTTTTATAAGTTTTTGATGCTCTTTAAGGTACAGGATTGAACTTCTTTATGGAATCCTCAGTATTGAGTTGGTGGCAGATTGTGGTATATTTTTAGGCAGGCATGAGCAGATGGTTTAGTTAGATTTTGCTGGTGAGCTGAGGACAACAGTGTAGATTAGTCACTGGAATTTGGGCCCAGGGGCACATAAACTCTGGAAACAATATTATTGATCAGGATATAGAGTTGAAGCAGCTGCTAGCATATGTGATTTTGAGAAGGTATCTGCTTATACCACCAACCATATAAGAAGATCATCCCTAAATTGCAACCACAGGGTCTGCAGCATCTGAGATAGCCCTGGAACCCATGAGAGCCTGTGGCACACTGACATTTAGGTAAAGGATGCCCTTTTATCATACCTTTGGTCATGGCAACAAGGTGTTGTAACAGGGGGTGTAGATAATGCAAACACAGATTGCTCACTCAATGCCTGTCCTTCATCCCCTGCAGCAACAGGTAAAAAACTTGCGGGGCTCTAAAGTATTCCCTCCTTTCAATTCCGTTCCTTCACGCTGTCCCTTCCAGCCCTCAATGCAAATGACCATGATACAGCTGCCTCCTAAAGCAGCGCCAGGACATGCTCTTCCCTGTTCAGCCATGCACAGGATTGGAATTGAAGTCAGCATTATGGTTTAGAATACATATAGTATAATATTATATTTACATAGAATAGAATAGAGCTTTATTTGCCAAGTACAGAGAGTGCACAAGAAATTATTTTTGGCAGTTTACACCATTATTATCATGACAATGCAGGTATTCAAAGCAGGGGACACAGGCAGGGGATACAAAGCATCATAACACTGCAGGTAAAAACAAGCAAGGGATGCCAGACAGGGTATGCAAACATCATGCCCAAAGCAGGTAAAAACAATGCAAAGTAGGAAAGCAATGTAAGGGATGCTAGCAGGGATGCAGAGGGGTCATGCACGAGACCACATTCCTTACACGATGCAGGGAGCTGGAGCTGTTCTTGGTTCTGGAGGCTTTGCATGGTGCTACTCTGTAGCAGCGACCCAATGGAAAGGGTTTAAACAGTGTATGTCCAGGGTGTGAAGTGTCAGAGATAATCTTCTTGGCATGATACAGGATGCTTTTCTAATAGTTTTTATTTATGGGTGGTAAGGGAGTACCGATGATCTTCTCTGCGTTTATAATAATATGCTGGCGTCTGACCCTGACTTGTGTTTGCGCCTTCGAACCAGCAAGAGATGGAGAATTTCAGGACGGAGCCGATGACTGCATTGAAAAATGATGCCAGGATCTTCTTGGAGGGGCCAGCCTTTTTCAATAGCCACAGAAAGAATAATCACTGCTGAGTCTTCTTCAGAACAATGCAGATGTTTTTGTCCCACTTGAGGTTGCCCAATATGATTGTTCCCAGAAACTTTGTTTTCCTGACTCTATGTATCTTAACTATGTTGATGGTTAGTAGGGTGCAGATAGGCGGGGAGCACCGGAAGTCTTCGATTAGCTCTACCGTTTTTGCTCAGTTGATCACTAGGCCATTTTCTGTGCACCAAGCATTAAGTTCGATTATGCAGTTCCGGTAGGCCTCCTTTTTCCCATTCTTAATCAGGCTTATGACTGTGGTGTCATCTGCGTATTTAAGGATTTTGATGGAGTCATCTGTGGAGACACAGTTGTTGGTGTATAAGGAAAAGAGGAGTGGTGGTGTGCCTCCACATTAGTGACCTTGGC
Organism: Gastrophryne carolinensis; assembly: GCA_027917425.1. Lineage (NCBI taxonomy): Eukaryota > Metazoa > Chordata > Amphibia > Anura > Microhylidae > Gastrophryne > Gastrophryne carolinensis. The sequence goes on from CM051236.1 coordinate 145,113,578, forward strand.
ACTGCAGATGAAAGGGCCGAGCACTTCCTGCTGCAATCTGCCTGTCAGGAAGCTGCTTTTCTACGAACACGTTAGGAGGGATATTCGGTAAAGCCATCTTCTCTACGAGCTAGTTTGGCCTGATGGTGTTAAAGGCCAGGCTGAAACCTACAAAAGGGGATCCTGATAAAGGTATCTTTGGCATCCAGATGCTCATGCTCATAGTGCAGGACCATGTTGACTGTGTCATCTGACGATCTGTTTAGCCTGTATGCATACTGAAGCGAGTCCAGTTTGACGTTGATGATGGTCTTTAAGATGCACACCAGTATGCTGGGTTATGCTGGGTAGGAGTACCTCATACCATTTTGGGGGGATTAACCCTTAAAATTCCCCAAAAATGGAGTCCCCCTCCCAGGAAGGGAGACCCCGTGCCATTTTTTTTATTTAACCCTTTATAGTGTGGATAGTAGTTGTATCTTATTTATTTGGGGGTCACCTGGACAGGAACAGGCTACCGATACAGATGTGGTACCTTTGTAATCAGGAGAAAAGGGACTTTCACATGCAATATGGTTTTCTTTAATAAAATAAATGTTTTATTTAAAATAAAGGAGACAATTTAAAAAAAAAAAGATTTTTTACTTAAAAATATTTCAAAACAGTGGAAAAATTACGAACAAGACATTTCATGTTAAAGCGCCTAAACTCTGCTGCCAAAAAAATATATATATAATTTTCCTGGAAATTCCTGCAAAAATCAAGGTTAAACATGCAAAATGGTGAAAAATAACCTGTTAACAGAGGGTGACAAAATTTCAAGTAGGCTGGCAGTTAAAGTGGACCAACACCCAGGATTTTGACTATCCTGTGTTTTGGTCCTCTTCCCCGGGGCACCCCGATCAGAGGCGGCCGATTGGGATCCAGGTAAGGTTTGTGGGCGTCCTGGGGGGGTTTCACACAGGGGGGCATCCCGATTTTGGATGCCCCGCAGGGAGGGATTGGATCGGCCCAGGATCTATAAGAACAGGTTGTTGGTCCACTTTAAAAGTAATTATGCATACTGGGTATTGTTCTGCTCGGGGGACCTTGTGCTTTCAGATTTAGCTTGTTTTTTGTTGTTTTTTTCACGTGTTCTTTCAGGGAATATATGATTTAGGGGTGTATTCCAAATTTAAAGGGTTGTTTTGGTAGAAAAAGTGCAAGGTGCGCACTTTCTTTGCAGAGCTGAAATTTGCAAGTAAAATTATCCTTACTCACATGCTTTCCTATGGGGTGTTTGGCAACATTTCCCTTGACAGGACCTATGTATGTTGGGTATTGTTCTGTTCGGGGGATGTTGCTTTTTCAGATTTACCTTATTTTTTCTTGTTTGCATAGAGTTTTTTTAGGAAAATTTGGCTTTGGTTCTTTTTTTTTTTTTTTTAAGGAAACCCTGTGCAACCAAAGAATTCATTGAGGGATTACTTCCAGAAAACTGCACCCATGTCAAAAGCCTGCTACGCCTAGAAAGTTTGAGGTGTGTACTTCCAGAGAATATATAGTTTGTGGGGGGGTTTTCAAATGTAAAGGGTTGTTTTTCTGGAAAAACTGCAAGGTGCACATAGCACAGAGCATAGTTGGATTTTATCTAAAAATCTCCTCAAGCAATGTTTCAGTTTGGGGGAGTCTCCTGGGCAGGAAAGGGTGTCTACAATACATATGTGGTACTGCTATAACCGGGAGAAATTAGGATTTCACACGCAATACGATTTTATTGACAAACTTACATTTTTTATTACAATAAAACACTACAAATTGTAAACAATAGTTTTCAGAATACACCTACAAAATTACAAACAAGGCATTTCATGTAAAAGCCCAGACTCTGCTGAAAAAAAACAATATATCATTTCCCTGTAAAATCCCTAGAAATAACTTCAAAAATCACATTTGAACATGTGGAGCTCAAAATAGTGCAAAATGGTCTGGCAACAAAGGGTGACAAAATCCCCAGATAGGCTGGCAGCGAAAAGGTTAAAGAAATTCTCCACTCAATAGTTACATTGCAAGTGTGTGCAGGAGACTATATAGGAGGTGCTGACAGCTAGGTTTCACTTTAGCTTTTTGTCTTCAACTGGCATTTTTTTCTGCTTAACTACGCTTCCTCCCCTTCCTCAACCTTTATGCAAGCTGTACATTGCCATGTACCCTGGATCGCCCACACAATTTCCATAAGAAGTTCAGTGCCCTCTGTGCTTCAGTCATGCCCCTTCTCCCACCCTGCCCTCCCATGCTTGAATCCTGCACTAACCTTTTACACGCATGTTCTCTTCTATAGTTATATAAATCTATATATAAAGATTTGTAGTTCTTATTAGGGGAAGGATAGGTTGATTTTCACATTAGGAAACAAAGAAATTGTGGTTTTAGTAATGAAATACATGTTAGTCAGATGGCAGCGTGTGTTTGTGTAAAGCAAAAAAGTCCCAGAAAATTCCAGCTACATAAGGCAGTGAAGCTCTTTCTGGGGTGTCAGGCATTGCCTCGCAGCAGCAGGAGACTCAGGCACTCCAGTGAAACATGATCTGCCAGCTGTAAGACATTTGACTCAGCAGCAGCAACCACCGCTGGGGAGCTCAGCTAGGAAAAAATAAAACCAAGGATAGATGAAAAGTAATATTTCTCATTAATGATGGCAATGTTTACAAAAATGAAAAAATGGCTGTGATTAGAAACTTGGAGGAATATAACCATAGCATCTTGCTTACAGTATTTCTTTAAAAGCAAGAAGTGGCAGGGTGGCTTCTCATAAATTTGCAAATAATTGTTGCTAATTCCTTTAATGCTTTTGTAGTAACTATCCCACCCACATGCACCACCTGGTGCTGAGTACATAGATTGGGTACATAAATTAATAGTTAGATTGATGGAGTGCCAGAGACCGGGCAGAGGCATTTACATCATTTACAGGTGGATGCTGCTTTGCCACCCCACATGACCAACTAAGACCACTGCGTTTTCCAAGCCCATCCCACACACCTGATTGGCCACTGGCATTCACATAAGCCACCAGACAGCAAAAACGTGGTTGGCCTCGGGCGATAATCCACCCCCATTTTTCTTATATGTGACAATGATGTTAAGGAAGGATAGATAGTTCGTTCACAGAGTTAGGTAAGTAGTGAGTTAAGCTATAAGGTATACTCCAGTGCAGTGGCTGACTGAGACAAAAAATCAGAACTGGATTTTTACCAGCCCCTAGCTGGCCTGAGATGTCCCTGCTGAGGCCTCGCAGCCATGATTTTAGGGCTATAGCATTGGGGGCTGGGGCTCCTTGGCTTGTGGTACAGTGGGACTTGGTATAAGGGGCAGGCAGGCATACTAAGGGGGCAGGGATTAAATATGGGTGTTAAAACCAGCAGCCTCACTGGCCCCAAAGCAGTGAAGCCCACTGGGCATTGTCCTGGGTCTCCCTACGGCCGGTCTGCCCCTGCTCCAGTGATACAATACATCATGGGGGCCATATGGATCATATCTAAACACATCTCCCAAAACTTTCTCATATTTCTCGATCTCAACCTAAAGGAAGGAGGAGGCAGCACATCAACCAGTTTTTCCGCATTTGGGACGGACGCCAAACTCGAACACAATCTTCTGGCTGAAATCTGTGTTTGTGTGAGGAACCCAAACTCGCAAAGTTTGGTACGAACTCGGAATTTACAGCTTGGGTTCGCCCATCAATAAAGGGTTGAGGGGACCCCATACTAGTTTGCACTTTGTTGTGACCAGCATGCCAGCTGCTAGCATGAGCAGGTGGCATGTGGGATGATTTGACCCGGATCTTGAGACATTCAGGTCGAATCTAACTTTGGCCCAATCCCGAAGCCCATCACTATTGATAATATGCACCCTTTTAAAGTGTAACAAAACCCAGGATTTTCACTATCCAGGCATTTGATCCTTGCTTTTGAACATCCTACTATGGGAAACCCCTGAATCATTCATAAAAAAGTACCCTTTCTCAGCATGCACAGGCTCTCATCTATCCAGCACTTAATGTCCGGCATACGGCTCTGTCTAGACATTTGGCAATAGGTGATGCAATAGGGAGCATCCCCAATTCCCCCTTTAGACAGGGGAGCACTTTGACCGGCAGACTATCAGAATGGCTGGGCACGCCTTAACCCAGAGATGCTGGGGATGTATCAGGCAAAGTTAGGGTTTGTGATGACCCAGGGGGTTACACACATTGGGGCATACCAAATCAGGAAAAGCCCAACTGCCAGCCCTGGAGTCTTTATGAGGTTGCCAAGGGTTTTGTTCCTCTAAAGCATATACCCCTTTAATAGTGAATTAAATTATTTTAACTCATTATTCTGAAATGTATTTTCATAAGAATGTATTTATGGAATGTATGCTGAATCAAGGCCAGATAGATAATCTTTAAGAGGAACCATGGGTAGGTGACTGGTCAGTTGGTGTTATGATAGTATGTTACTGACCTATAAACCAGCACATGGAATCATCCTCCTGCCAGAAGAGGCTCTGTCAGCAGCCGCAGAAACCTAGAAGAAACCATCACCATCTCAGAGGAATTGCAAGTGTGTTCTGATTGCTAAGCCTGAGAGACGGAACAATTTGCATTTTTATGGTTGCTTTCATCTAAACGGGTCTCTAAGGTGCATTCTAGCGATATTTTAGGGTTGGAGAGTGGCCATCTTTACAGAGGTGTTTAGGGCTGGGTACAATAACACTTATTTGGAGGAATAAACGAAGCACAGTATTTGCTGGTTCTCTACCATTGCATAGACATGTCACTCATTTCATGTGGAATAATGCCAGAGGGGATTTTTTTAACTCAAATAATGGTTCTATTTCCGTAGATGGCAGTTTTTAAAAATATAAACCCATAATTTATTTATAACAGAGTACAATCACGTATAAGGAATATGATAGGAAGAGTATTTAACCCATTGCTACCATAATGTTTTACTACAGCACACAGGTCTGTAATACAGCTGCAGCTGAGCTTCAGGGCACTAAAAAGCATTTTAAAATAGAAATGCAGGAAATGTTCTACTATTGCTACCACCAACACTGCAACAAGCATGTTCCTCTTAAAACCTTAAAAAGGTCAAAGCCCTTTGTCCACACTTTTCTGTTGGGTCAGAGGCTCAATATTTTGGATACAGCAGCCTGTTAACAAGGCAACAGTATGAATGACTTCCTTTGAAAAAACTTACTTCAATGAAAAGGGTAAATGTAGGCAATTGCTAGTTCAGATAGTGCTTCTCTTGTGGCTGCTTGTGTTTTAAAATGAAAGCTTACATTAAAGTCTTTATTGTAGGCAATATTTATTTTAATGATTCAAAAATAATAATTTAATACCCAGTAATACACTAAACATTATGAACTATCTTGCAAAATGCTGAGTACCTTGGAGCAAGCATAGATGGCACTAAAGGAGTGTTTGCCAACTAGTGTTTACCAACTAGTGCGGCTGGTGGTGCTTGAGCATTGCTTGGTTGGTGCCCCACCAATGGGATGAAACACGGGGAACATAAAGGTCTGTAGACCATCTGCTGATCTGAAGGCCCATGGTGAGCAATGTTTTCCCAAAGAGGATCTGGGCTTGTTTTAAACAAGACTTATAGTGTTTGGTAAATGGTCTTGTGGTACAGGCTTCCACTTCTGTTCCTCATTGGGGCACCTACACTTAGAAAATGGCCATTCTCTAATGGAACCTGACCTGTGGTGCCAGCATCCCAGGATGTTGTACAGTGGCCAAAATGCTCCTCCAGCAGGATGCCATTGTTCAACAGTGGGTGAGTTGGCGGTGAAGTACAGGGTCTTGGTATACCCGCTCTACTGCATTGAATAGTGTGGGCATGCTTAAGTCACTGTGACTGAAAGAAAGGGCAGATGTCTATCCAGGTGCTTGCCAGTGAAAGGAAAATGGACCTGCAATGCCTGGGACCCTACCTCGTGACCCTCTTTGTTTCAGATTATGAGACTTAGACAGATCAGATGTGGGGAATAAAAGGTATGGTTTTCTTTTTGTACATGCCTAGACAGTCTCTTTAAAGCTCTAAATCACAGAGGGAGGGGGATCTAGGTCGCATTAGTGCTATAAAATGTGCCCATGATGCATTCCTAGATCATCCAAGATTATCAGGAAAAACAAAACAAAGGCAAATACATTACATTTACCTACGTGCACACGATTAAAAGTTTGAGGGGGGCTTATTAGAACCAAGGATTACTCATTTTGCCTATAGCTATGCTTTAAAGGGACATTCCTTATTACTGCTTGATTCATGCTGAATGTCAGGAGCCATGTTATCAATTTCCAGCATTTTGCTTTTATTTTTTTTATTTTATTGTGTGCCCCTTTGCTGACTACTTCAATAATGAGCAAGCAGAACGCAGTCTAATTTAGCAGGTATGAAATTAGACCAGGAATAGAATTGCAAAACAAGATTTAGATATGAGATTGAAACTAAAACTATGAAGAACTTTAAGCTCTATCAGTTGTCCTTTTGTAAATTAAATACCATTCTTTAGCCCTTAAAAAAAATATATATATATCAGATTATACACATTACCCACAGATATCTTGTATACACTTGCAGGAGTGGGCTGGCCATGGAGAGCCCTAGGAAAATACCCTCCTACTGCTTTGGGGCTGGCTGGGCTGCTGCTCCTAACATCAGTATCCAATCCCTCCCTAGTCTCCCCCCAGACCCCCTGTGAACCTGGCCCCACGATACCGCCAGTGAAAAAAATCCTAGCCTCCAATGCTAAGGGCTCGATATCATGGCTGCGGGGGACCACAGCCACTCCTGCCCCATTATCTTCTCATAGAATGCTAAAGTTTCAGTACCATCAATTTAGAAAGGCCATATCCATTCATGGATCACATCACATCAGGGGGGCTCAGGTTATAGCAGGCTGATCATGGGCTGGACAGGGTGCCAATAAAATCTCGGGCTGATTTTTTGCCCCAGTACTTCACTGTACACTTGTAAAGGAAAAGAGCAATTTTCTTGATAATACGATATGTAGCCAATGTTATTTGCTGTACCAGTAATTGTACAGTATATTGTATTGCATTGCAGCCACAAATGTATATAAATGAAACACACCAGTCAAAATAGGTCGCTTTTTACATTTTCAAGGACTAGTTAATATGAAGCTATAACATGAAGAGGTAAACTAAGTATGTTTCAACTACGATGATGGCACTTTGCAGGTATTGTTGTTTTCAAATCATAATGATTTCAAAGAGCTGGAAGAACAAAAAGAAAAATAGGATGTGCTTATCCAGTCAATATATAGCAGTCAAGAGGTGCTAGAGGGGTGTGACCACACACCAAGCAACAAAGAAAGTTAACCCTCTGCACACTCATACTATTGAAAAACCTAACACTTGTATATACTCAATAAAGCATTTTTCATTGTGTGTGTGCAAGCAAGTTAAGTTATTGCAATGTCTTTAGACAGGCTGATTTATGTATTGCATTGCTTGTGCACACACAAGTAAAGAAGTAGCAATGTCTGCACAAACTTTTAAACTTAGTAATGTTAGGGACGGGGTACTAATTGGACGGCCTTGACGTGGCTACCTCGCTTCTACATTCATTGCAATCTATGTTAACTAACAGTCCATGTTCTTAACAAGTGTTAGCTAGGTTTTTCAATAGTATGAGCGTGCAGAGGGTTAACTTTCTTTGTTAAAGAGCTGGAAGAAGACAGCTTACCAGAATCCAAAAGTGAAGTTCTGCCAATGCTCTCAAGAGGTGTGGAGAGGTACTTATTAAGGATTGCATCACTCCTGATTTGCTGGATCAACCTGCCAAATGGAACAAAGGAGGGGTGGCAGCCGCTCCGACCATTTTATAACTAACCTGGGAGGTGCTCGTTAGCAGGGCAATTAGGGTAAAACAAGCCTAGTTTAAGGAGCCACAGCACTAAACTCTATTAGCTTGCAGACCAACCTAAAATCTGTCTCTAAATCTGGTTAAAGACAGAGGACTCGGTCACACAAATCTGCAGAAGTATGCTTAAGCTGCACCACCAAGTGCCAAAGTGCCTCTGTGGGGTACAGTACTAACTCTAATCTCTGAGAGCCCCATTTGGAACATACAATGCCATAGATAAATTGGAAACAGGCTTACCTGAGTTTGCACAAGAAAAAAGTAATACAGGGATGCTGTTGTTGTCCGTAGACAGACCACAGCGTCCACTATTTAGTGACCCACCCCTCAGTTATTCGGCTGGTGCGAATTCACGGTCTTGAACTACTAGAACAAGAAAGGGTTAAATGTTGGGTATAGGTCACCCCCAACTCTTACACCAGACCTTTGAATTCGACCTCGCCTTGAATTACCATAAACATCACTATTATAATAAAATCACTTTATTCTTGAATCTTGTTAAAACATTTTCAATACATACAAAAAGTTTTTGGGTGAACAAACGTAGACCATACAATAATCGTACATGGTCATAGATCTGAATACATACATTTTCTGTTTCCTTGTATTCATATGTCTTTCACTTCTAAACAGCTCAAATTTTGCAGGTATCTTATATACTGATTGAAGGTATGTTCCCTGTTTGCTCTTGTGATTGATATGGGGATAGGCGGACTCGTTTCGCCGCGATGTGGGCTTCTTCTGCGCCATTTTTTGCCCCGTAAATTTGCTTAGTATTAGTTAGAGCTTGTATACATGGAGTTCCATGTATACTATTCCATGTATACAAGCTCTAACTAATACTAACTAATAGTGTTCGCCTCGCCTCAGGGGCGTACATAGCCCTGATGGGCCCCATCACGGGCCCCCATCAGCACATACCCGCTCCCACAGACACTCAGCGGCGGGGTCCGCACCTCCCATCAGGGGAGGGAAAAGGCACAGGAGGCATTCGGAAGCAAAGAAGACACGGGTGCAGTAGTGGAGACCTGAGGCATGTCAATGGCAAAGACCTGAGGCGGGAAGGGCGAAGACCTGAGGTGCTGAAAACGGTGGAGACCTAGGATGCCCAAGCAACAGAAATGGAGCAGTGAGGCTGGAGCTGTGAGTGTAAGCAGCAGGAAGGAGGAGTATGTGCAGGGCAGATACATACTACAAAGGTGGTGCAGGCAGTGTGTACTGGGCCCCCCTTCTTCCACTGGGCTGGGGGCATGTGTCTGCACAGCTGCTATGGTATGTACGCCCCTGGTGGCAGGGACAGAGCAAAGTCTTCAGAATTCTCAGTGCAATGAATGTTTGTTAGTGTAGACCATTAGTCAACTCAGATGACTGAAAAACTATGCATTATTTATTTCATCCTAATGTAAAACACTACCTGTAGAAGTACCGATAGGGCATCCAAGCTTTATAATAATTTGTGTCCCTCAAGGGAAGTGACATAAAAATGTAACCATGCATAATGTTGATAGACTCTGTAGCACTCTCTGCTGTGGCAATAAGTTGAGTGAATAGATTGACCCTCCTTGTGTGGTGAGAGCAGTTTGCACAGAGACACAGAACAATTGCAGACACTACTCACCTCTCCCCATAAACATGCGCTCCACAGCATACCAGCACATTACTGAGCAGCACCACACAAAGGTGCTGCAGGTGTCAGCAGCCTTGGAGTGACTAGGCTGGGTAGAAGGGCACACCACAGCCATCTGTCAGCTGTCAGAGAGCAACATAAAAAGGCCCCAAGGGCCGCATCAGGTCCCTGGTCCTTGAGATTGACACATGTGCTCTAGATGCTGCCACCCTAGGCACCAGCCCCTAGTAGAAATATGACTACCCTGGTAAGCTTGATATTCAATGTGATGTTGGAAGAGGGTGGTGTTCCAACCATGGCTTTGTAGATTGTAGCTGTATTAAAACAACAAGGGACGGGCCTAAAAGGGTTGCTGAGTGAATATTAAACAGTTGGACCTGTAGCAATGTGTTGCAAATGAGAAATGTTTTCTTTCATAAAATTTTCCCTACAGATGGCCTTTAAAACATGCAACTGTCCAGAATTTTTGCTGCCCTTCAAACTGGTGTATAGATGCATGCAGTTCCACATTGATATGTACAAAAACACAGCCATATACATTTTCCCCTTTTTTCAGGATAATTTATGCCTTATAAATGATGAATCAGTTTTTTTAAATCAATACTTATAGTTCTTTTCTGCAGCCTTAAGAGTATTATTTGGGGGGGGGGCAGTAAAGACATCTTGGGAAGAAAATAAATATGCAAGAATATGAAAGCATTCCTTTCCTCTGCTCTCCTGTGTGGCTTATTAGCTACCTAACTGACTAGCAAATGTCCATAGAACTGCTTTTACAATACATTTTCTAAAGCTCTTACATATGGAAAATAATATCAAAGACAGCATAGAGAATTCAGGATCTTTTTCACTACTGCTAATAGTATTTTACTACTCCTATTGTATATTTTTCTATAATGAACCTGGAAAAATGACTGACTAGTATCAAAAGGAATGGACAATGATAATATCAATACGTCATGCAATGCTTTTGTTGTATGACATAGCTTATACGAATAACAAAAGTAACTGCAAATTATTTTCCCTGGATTTTTCAATTTCTTATATGGACTCTGCAACAACAACTGCAACAAAACATCACATTAAGGACATCTGGCAATATATGCCATTATACTTGTCATGCATATCATATTTTACAGGACATCTGTGTCTTCCAAAAGTCTAAGGTCAATAGTGTCAGGTCAAAGGGCTTTATCTTCTAGGGTTATGGCTGGGTGCCATAAATTTAAAGGTTCAGAAAGTTTTAAAAGCTGAAGAAAACAGGGGAAAAACACTTTTCTCCAGTTAATAGACCACTTTCAAAAATCACTCTGGAGAACAATTATGAAACAAAAAATAGAAAGAAAGGCAAAGAATAATATTTCTTGGTCAAATTTTAATTTTATTTGTATATGTATGAATTAATTAGGCACCTCCTCTTGCAGAAAAATGGCAATTTATCCTATAGACACTGGACGAGTTTGAGGGGTAATTAATGATAGTATGGAAGGGCTAACCAGTATCTAATATAGACTGGACCTTTTCAAACCCAACACACAATACTATTTAGAAAAAAAGTTAGTGGGTAGATTTCCAATAAGTTGTTGGTGAAGGAGACTGAACATATGTACATATGTACATGAACATATGAACAAGCCCCCCCAAAGCCAACCAGCCAGAGCATTTGGCAAAGGGGCCGGTAACTCAGGCCCTGTCGTTAAACCAGACCCTATGCCCATCTGTATTGGGCACCCTGCTCCCCTGCACCCCAGTGACACAAGAGAGGGTGCTGGTAATTAGACACTGGTCCTGCCAGGTGACATGCCAGCCACCCTTACCTTGTCAACTGGTATAGGACCCCTTACCAGTTCACCAGCAGTAGTAAAAAAATCACACCAAACAATGTTATACTATAAATTTGAATACTTACTGCTCCACATCTTGTGCCCTCTGTCCCCTGTAGGGTGGCATCCTCTTCTCCATCTAGCGGATCTTTCTCTCTGCGTTGCTACATTTTATTTCTGTAGATTTTCCCTTCTATTTTTTTCTAAAAATTGGCTATACAATCGCTTTGCTTTGCCAGCTCTTCATTATTATTGTTACTTTTATTATTAATAATATCTTTTCTTTTTTTTTTTTTTTTGCAGATTTGTACAGTGTTTTCAGTCAATGAGGTTGTAAGGTCTGGAGTTTAGAGTGCTGGGTTTATTGGCTGACTCAACAGACTTAAAATTCAAGCTTTTGAAACACCTTAGGCTTTTTCGCCAGGCTTCAAAAGCTTGTGTTTTTAATCTATTGAATTAGCCAGTTGCAAACACTATCTGCATTTCTGCAGTCAAGGTCTGTGCAGTGAATACCTAATCACTAAGTCACAGCCAACAGTTACATGACTACAGCTTTGCTTGCTGGAAATAGTAGTGCCACAGTACATACAGAAGTTATCCCTGTGTTTGATGCTTCATACAAATGAACTAGGAACCCATTCAATAACTGTTTGGGTGAAATAGTGCTGTGCCCGGTGTGAGTGTGTTATCTAAAAGCCCAGATCCGGGATCTAAGTTAAGAACTTGTCTGACTGAGAAATGTTGCCATAATAAGCTTGATGCTCACTACACAGGCACTGCCAGGGGCAAATAAATTGGTGGGTGAAGAGCACATACACTGTAGGCAAATTGGAGATGGTGCTATGTAGGGGAATTAGTTTATTAAATGACATGACTCACAAAAGAAGAGTAGTGAAACTAAAAATGTTTCATTTGAAAAAAATTACTTAAAAACAATGTGAGACTGCACTGGAAGTTCCACTCCTAAATACAAAGCAGTGTGCAAAGGTGGGTGGAATGCACTCTATCAATATACAAAAAGGAAGGTCCCACTCCTTCCTAAATACCCACCAAGCCACAGCACCACCGCTATATTAAAAGTATTACTTTATTGGTAGAAAAATCACAAAATCAACAAACACTGAACATAATTAAAACCACTCAAGACAGACATAATGTACAATCAGGAAGGGAACAACATTTGTAGGGGCAAGTGGGAATGGCGTTTGTTAATTACTTAGGTCACAATTCATGCTATCATAATCCTGGCTAGAATCTAAAGTGCAACGTGCAAAATGACACTTACTTCATAAATATACATATATATAACCACACATAACAGTGCATTTGTATCAACAACAATAACAATTATAGGGTGTGTAATATCCTAAACCAAAGAACAACTTACAACTCCAAAAGTGAATCGTGAGGACAAAGCCAGGGGGGACCAAAGAAAACAATCCCCAATAGTGAGAGAAAATAAACTTACATAACTATACGACCGCCAGCCCACTGCCCCCGCGTCTACGCGTTGCGTGACGTCACTAGCGTCACTTCCTCAGGACAATGTATATGTATATTTATGAAGTAAGTGTCATTTTGCACGTTGCACTTTAGATTCTAGCCAGGATTATGATAGCATGAATTGTGACCTAGGTAATTAACAAACGCCATTCCCACTTGCCCCTACAAATGTTGTTCCCTTCCTGATTGTACATTATGTCTGTCTTGAGTGGTTTTAATTATGTTCAGTGTTTGTTGATTTTGTGATTTTTCTACCAATAAAGTAATACTTTTAATATAGCGGTGGTGCTGTGGCTTGGTGGGTATTTAGGAAGGAGTGGGACCTTCCTTTTTGTCATTTGAAAAAAAGACACCTTTAGAGGGGAAGTTTCCACAGACCAGACAAATGCAAAAGAGCCCTCCCTACAGTTTAAAGTAGATATTACCTGCTATTTTAGGGCTTATGTGCATAGACATTATGTAGACATTATGGCAAGCTATCCCTAGGACCTGGAAGCTGTATTTAGGGATATTAGGGTTGATTCAGAGCCCCTTTCCCATCATTTTTATGGAGGTTTGCTACCAAACGAGAAATCATGCAAAAATGAAAAATTTCACACTAAAGTGCTCACAGAAAAAAAAAATCTCTGCTGAATCAGACGAGGGGGAAAAAATGAATGAAAATGGACATTTTCACGCAAGAAAAAGGTGAGAAAGGGGCTCCGAATCAACCCTATTGAGGGTTCCATTGCTATTCTGCATAACATCCAAATGTGTTTTCGAGCTTGTGGAACATTTCTATGTGCACTTTTTATATTTAAGACATGTGAGATAACCCATGTGTTTCTGAAGCAGAACAGCTACACTTAGCGTATCTACCACTTTGATCATATAACAAGGAAAGCATCCCACAGCAGGTCATCTGTTCAGGATCCACTGAGAACTAAAACTGCATACAGGGCCAAAACAAATAATCGACTGACCATTTTGTTCTCAAGTGCTCAGTAGTCAGGATGTTGGGGCTATAAGCATCATACAAACCTAGGACAAAAGGGCCGGGGGCCCCTTTAGGGATGGAGAGGCCCTAGGGTTCCCTGAGTTCAGGGACCCACTGAGGGATACCCTGGTATCCATGTGGGCCAGTCCAAGCATGGTAGGAATACTTCAGGAGCACATTTTCAGCTGCGAAGTAGAAAGTGCAAGACTTGATTCAGTCTGCTGCAAGGGAATCAAGCCTTGTAGACACTAAAGAACTTTTTATAATAATATTATAGATCTACCCATGGCCCACTTTTCCTGAACTGGGGCATGAACGTGGGGTAAAAAACAGTATCTTCCTTTCCCCCCAATTTTAGTGCTTCCAGTAGCATCTTTCATAGAATGGAATGCCCCGCTATGTGCACATGCCCCCTGGCCTAATAACTTTATTAGGGCCTTAGAGGACTACTGATCAGGGGATATTGTTGCAGCTGCCACAAGAAGCGCCAATGGAACACGCTGAAGCCAGGACCAGGTGAATTGATTTGTTTTAAGCCCTTTTCTTTCATCATTAGCAGGATAGGAGGCTGAGGGGCATGAACCTTCCTTTCCCCCATACTATGGCACATGCGCAAGCTCTCGTCCAATCAGCATCATGAGCCATGCATATTAATAATTGCCAATGCAGCTCTGTTTAGACCAGGACTCGGGAATCAAGAACAAGAGCTGTATCCCAATTGGAGTGCGCTCCTGTCCCCAGCCTATCTGTATGGCTAGACGCGGGAGCGCACCTTAGTCCAGAGAGGCTGCTGTGTATTTCGCTGTAGGAGTTGCTGGCAACGGTGAGTTTTGTGGGCAACCCCCGGGATTTCACACAGTGGGGCATTTCCCGCTGAAATACACCGGTGGGAAGGCCAGCTTAGGGTTGTGTTCTGCTTTAAAGTGACCTTTTTATTTGGGTGTAACTATGTAAATTTTTTGTATTGTTTTAAATTATTCCGAAGATTAAAATATGAAAAAAACGTGTTTGAAAAGGTTCCCATACGCAAAATGTGTTAAATATTTTAACAAACATGTAGAGTGTCAAAAAGAGTGTGACTGGCACATGCAAATGGAGCTGTGGGAATGAGTTGTAATACAAATGTTCCCTATTTAGTAGTCCGTGTGTGAAAAGCTTAAACCCCTCCAGTCGCTTCAGTTGTCCACTTCTGCTAAAAGATCCAATTTTCTATTAATACCACTGGTAGCAAGTTGGTATTAGCCAAGTATAAAGCACTGACAGTAGCCAGTTTTACCCTTCTAAGATACAGTACCCTTTATTAAGTTATTATAAAAATTACTCTCTTGCCAAATGACCCTTGGATTCATGGATTCATTAGGATATATCTTTTAATCAAAATGGGGAAAAACTTTAAGCTAAAACAATAGGGGTAGGAAAATAACGGGGCGTACTTGTGAATGCAATATGTGCTAGATGTTTACAATCCTGCTGTACAAATTGACATATGTTGTATGCATTTTGTGTAGTCTAATGCTGATTGTTCTACGTTCTGAAAGAGCACAGGCAAAGCAGCCATAAAAAGGCCCCCTCTGGAGCATGAAAAAAAAACGATTTGCAAATTCACATTTCCTATAGCAGAAGATTTAATCCTAATTAAAAATAAATTACATGTGGCATACAACTTTAACAGGGAAAGCAAATCCTATTAGGTATGAGACTATAGCCCCTTCCATCCCCTTGTAACATCAGATGGAGTCACACTAACATTTGTAAGCCATGCTCAATGGTTTATGTGGGTCTTACTTATCACGTGATGCTGAAGTTGATCCCAATTGTCTACATGCAATTATTATACTGCTAAGACTAACAGGATGGCTCAACTATTCTTCAAAAAGACAGAGCTTTGTGACATGTTTGGTCTCATGACTGGTAGAGATTTGTCTGCTAAGTGGCTCAAATAAAGAAAGGGGTTCCTTCAAGGTACTAAAAAGCCCATTGAGATGATAAAGAGCAGCTTTGTTGTGAGGATCAGGAGGGCTGGGTGTTTTTCATACACCATGCAGGGATCTAAGAGGCAATACTTTCTATGAGATTAGCATAATCCTGCCGCTTGTGCCATCTCCATGTGTCCAAGGATAATTCTGGGTTGAGAAGTGAAATGAATTTGGTCAGCAGTGTGCAGAATTACCATTAAAACAACCCAATCTGTCTAATACTTGAGTCTATGGTAATGACCAAAAAGAAGACAATCCAGGGAGAACTAAGCCAGCTTGGGGCACCCTGAGAAATTAGTCTTCAGATGGAGCATTGCATGCATGATTTGTGGTCTGTGTTCTAAGCCTGTGAGATGATACTAAGGGTATCTACCCATCAGAATTTTTATAAATTACTAGAGACTGACCAACCTGCTGAGGTACCTATACAGACGTTTCCAAAACATCCATACCCACATCCAGCAAGATCTCATGGTGGAGGTGAGGAACATTAACTGGCAGAAAGGATCATGAGTAGTGAACTGGTTTGTGAGAAGCAAAGTTTGCTCGTCTGAGAGGAACAACACCCAGTAGAGTGAAAATCCTGAGTACTTTTTTCTAAAAATAGGGAGTTAGTATTAGGTTTCACTTATACAAAGATGAGACCAGGAAACTTTAGTGCACGGTGTGACTTCCTGCCTTCTTCATAAAGGGACATTCTTCTATGACAGTATTTTATTCTAGTCATCATTAGGGATTTGGTTGTTCAGAATTATGGTTTGTTATTATCCCCAAGTTTTGGCACCTTAAAAACAGGACAGTCCAGGCAAATGGCTAAATCAGTCTGCATTCTGTATGCTTTGTGCTGGATGACAGATGTCTTTCATTCAGCAGCTGCTTTGCATTTTAGGATAAGCCCATGAAATCTCCCTCTCCCGCTCTGAAGGTCCCCCTTCATTTATTGATGGGACAAAGTCAGCAAGAGGTGGCAAGTTCAACTGGGCTAATCGTGAAATGCAAAGCACTGGTGTATAAAAAAAACATGGCCCCTGAGCAGCAGGTTAGTTTAACACGTTGTCCCTTCAGTATTATCTTTTAACTTCATTCTAGGAAGCCTTAGTTGGGGTTTATTTTATACCACTGAGCAACTGTAGCAACACTTATACAGTGACAACTGACAACTAGGTTTTGTACTTACTTGGTTTGAGCTAGTTACATATATGTATTTTCAAGATAGATTCAGTAAAGGGATTGACCAGTCAAACCTTAAAATGATTAACCTGGCAGCTAATTTGATGCAGTGTCAGTCCCACACTATTGGGTCGATTCAAAGAAACATGTAACAGCTTGGATTTGGGTGCCGATCATCCTATTTTTCCCGTACGCTCGTGCGCTCGTATGAACTTGCGAGTGATTCTATAAGCTAATACGTTTCTATCCTAAAATGTACGTCCGTTCGTATGGCAGTTCGCGAATCAGACCTATGTCAGTTTCCTTCCTGAATTTTCCGTTTCATTTCTCAGGTTGCAACATTGGTTTTGCCCTTTTTCCTTTTTTGTCTGGACGTAAATCCTTCTGATCTTGCGCCTGCGCACTACAAACTTACCTCATTAAAGTGCATTCTAAATATTTGGTCTTTTATTTTTCTTTATTTCTTTCATTTTGTAGTAACCAACCATTAATGAATGCATTTGCATAAGTAAATCTTACTTTGTTTAATTTTTAGTTAACTTGCATTTTTTACTTGTGGATTTAATTTTAATATTTTGGCTTCAAATGGTACAACTTAAAATTTTTTGTGTGGTTACCCACACCCTCTACATACAGATTGCTCTCAAATATAAAAAAACACCCAGCAACTTCTGCATGTTATGAGCCTAGAAACAGCCAAGATGGCGGGTCAGGTATTATCGGGCAGCCTGCAAACAGAAAGGGCCTTGTGACTGTGTTGCTCTGCATTCTTTGATTTCTGACCTTTCCGTGCCCCCAGCTCTGCTGTGTCTGTGCAAAATACAGCAGTAACCCACATCCTGCACTTTATCCCGCTCTCCTCTCCTCAGTAAGTGTGATGCATCTGACCAAAGATGAGCTAAAATAATTAAACAAAGCAAAGGTAAACAACTACACCAATAAATTCAAATTAAAAAAATTATTCTAGTACATCAATTTAAAAATAAATAACAAAGGACATAAGTTTCTTTAAATAACGCAAATATATGGATGTATTGCAAAATAAAGGTTTACATACAAAGGACTAATTAAGGTCCACATTAAAATGCTTTTATAAGGCATACATGAAATGTATTGAATCAGGTATGCATTGCCATACAATTTATGGCCTCGGCCATGCTGATACATGCAGTTCATTGGAGCTCAAGACGCGCAGACTCCTCCACATAGCCAAAAAACCTGTTCAAGAACAGCAATCCGACTGCTAAAAGGTGTCGGCAGTGGCTTTCTTTTACAACGTATTTAGAGGTTGGAAAACTGTTCTCTGAATCACACCTAAACACATCCGATTATCCTAAGTTTTACGTTTTGATCCTAAGTTTTAGGTTTTGATCCTACAATTTAGGAACGAACTTCCGATGATCGTAAGAGCATATACGAAATCGTACGTAGGCTCGTGCGAGTCAGAAATGGCCAAAAAAACAGGAAAAAATGACTAACACCCACCCAAACTTACGATTCTTGATCCAAAATCAATTAACTTTTGCATTTTGAATCGAGGGGTATATCTTTACTCTGGTCACAGAAAGGAAGGGACATTTCTTTTCCCTCTTCCTCTGCCTCCAGCACCCACCCACTGATTAGGACCACCAATGCATTACTGAGGCTTGTGTCAAGTTGACACCCCCTATAGTGATAGGCTAGAAAGAAACCCAGAACAATAAGTGCTAGATATAGGTAACTATTTTCTTACTGGAAAGGGTACAGTGATCAATGGCTTCCCAGCAGTGGTATGTGCTTACTTATTTCAGATGTTATAGCAAGGAATCCAGCACACTCTACTTCAGTGCACACAGCCCTGCCACTCCCATCACAATGAACAGCACAGCATAAGTAAGATAAGCTACACATTTAATGTATATTTATTGTGGCAATATAGCTAAAAGGAAAAAAATAGAGCATTGCCATTTATAGCTCAACACAATGGGAAAATGTTCGAGTATACCCAGACAATCACTTTAAATAAGTCTATGAAGCCAGTAACTGCTCCAGTTTAGGATGAAGCCAGTAACGGATCCAGTTTAGGAAAAAAAAAAAAAAAATATATATATATATATATATATATATATAGTGATTTTAAGGTAGTCGCAATGACCCGAGGGAATTACGCTGGTAAGCAACCCGGGATACCCCTTAAGTCCCAATTGGGAGGATTTTTTTTTTTTTTAAGTGCCCCAAATTTTTGCTAGGGACCTAGGACCGGGAGAACCCCCTTTTAAGCAAGGCACAGGGAGTCCTCCTGAAAGACACAAAGGAGTGGCCATAAGCACATGCACGCACACTATATATATATATATATATATACACATATTAGTTATATCATCATAATCAAGGACTAGCGCTGTCCCCTGACAGAATGGGGCACAAGGCTATGTAAGGTAAATAAAAGGGGAGAGCCCGGGAGGGCACTCACGTGCTCTGTACGATGGCTGCCACCACTCATCAGCTCAGAGGAAGAGGAAGAAGGGGCGGGCCAGCGCGGATCGCGCACCGCGCCTGGCCCCGCCCCCCTACTAACACAACCAGCAGCGCAGTTCCCAGCCGTGGGCTGGGCTCCGCAATTGGCTCCAAGGGGGGGTAGGCCGTGGCAACGCGCGAGCGCCCGACCCCGCCCCCTTAACGCCGCAGCCTGAGGGGAAGAAGCTCCCCTCAGCAGAAGTGAAAAATGGCGACCAGCCAGTAAAGTGCAGCACCAAACACACATACACACACACATTCACACTAGAAATAAAGAGGAAAAGACCGCCCCCCATTGGAGGGTTAACAGAGGGACCCGGAAGGGGGATAATCCCGTACCAAATATGGTGTAAGGGATATATATATATATATGCAGTTAGGGACAGGGCATCACCAATCCGGATTCCGCCTACCCCTTTATATGGGGTCTCACGGGGGAGCACGGCTCCCTGAACACCTATTAAGGTGATTCCTACCCTCACCCGGACCTGCGGCCAAGGCTGGGAGGCTAATATTGGGCTTAATGTATAAAGGTCCGGGCAGAAATAGGGCAAAAAATGGCCGGGCGTAAGCCCGGCTTACCTGCAAGGAAGAGAAGCAGACAGCTTCTGACTTGCTCACCATCCTGCACAGAAGGAACTGGGGAATGTGTGGGAGGTCCCAGGTATTTATGGACCGGGAGGGGCTTCTTTTTTGCTTTCATCTCTGCAGAAGTTCGCCCTCTACTGGACTATAACCCATATGTCATGAATAGTGGAAGCGGGGTGTGTGACATACTTGGAATATTACAAACACCCACTAAAACTTTCACAGACAGCTACGGAAGTGCAGACGAATGTGTCTCTGAATCGAGCCTTTAGTCTCTGATTGCCCACAATGGTTTCCCATTGACCAGCATCACAGCTGGAGATGAAATAGTAGAGAAATAAATGCTCTGGAGACTATGTATGCAATTTTAAACCACACAACACCAGGATGTTTGCTGTATGGATGAATGCAAGATATACCAGACTGATATAAAAAGAAAAACATACATAGTAACTGAAGTATACTTTAGGGGATTTAGGTATGTGCTGCTGTTTCAGAGGCTCAGATTTTGTAGTCCATGTCATGCTCTGTCCACGTGGCATCGCTAAGCCATATTGTCACCCTAAAAAGCCATATGGCTCTTACCTGTGAGCTGCATTTTGATGTGCCTGCTTGAGCCGCTGCTATATGAACCAGCGTGTTGCATATTCAGAAGGCTTCCTCATCATTATCCTGAGGCTCTGTGATATTTGTCTGAGCCCTTCTGTCCTCATTTCATTTCAATGCTGCTGAAGGTGCAGTAACATGCATCTGTAGTGTTTTGTTTATTCTGCTCTATTTCATTACAGGCATTGTTTAGGAGATATAGTAAATGCAGGCATGCTGTGTGCTCTCTTTCTTCCAATATGAGAAACATTTACTGTAATTTAATGGGAGTCTGGCTCAGACCTTAACTACAAGAATCATCAGAAGCAGGCCTATACCATATGTTAGCAGGTTACCTGTTCAGTATCCTTGTACCAGTAAACTAATATGCAAATTCACTTATTTCATATTTTCTATCACTATCACATTAAATTGAATGTGACATACACCAGGGAGAATTAGACACAAAATATATGATTTACCTGTCAGCAGTCACATATGGCATCCCCATATGGATCTCATTAAGATTCAACAACTGCATTAAATGCCGGCTGCCAACACATATCTGAATGCCTTACACTGAGGGAACATTAATATTCTGTTAAGAAGCAGTTTCACCTTTAGGTGCTTATTACTCCAACAGAAGTGATTTTGTAAATACTTACCCTGAGCATTAGCAGGTGTCACCAGCACATATCCAAACAGATAAGCGGGTGAAGACACCATGCTCACTTGCACCATTGCACTGAACAATGACAGAAAAAGTCTAATCCTGCTAAAATCATCAGAATTAGAACCTATACCTCAGTTCAAATTTCGCAATGACCAGAATGTGGCTTGGGAGGCAGGTGAAAGTGGTCAAAATACAATTCTGTGAAATACGGTACTAACCTGTAGAATTGATATTATTTGTATACAGTACGTCCTGCTCCAGATATAATACTTACACTTGGGTTATCCTCTGCCAGATGGCGCTGCACTGCAGAGACATGGAAAAACAGGCTCCTCCCGGCCCTTCAAATACCCAGGGACCTCCCACAAATCCCCAGCATTGAAAAGCAGTGAACAAGAAGCTGGGAGAATTTAAAACCACCCAGAACAACTGGTAATGATAACAAGATAACAATCACCATACAGGGGATCCAGAAAAATGCAAAAAACAGGGTGGGGTGGAGCAGGACGTACTGTATACAAATAATATAAATTCTACAGGTGGGTATTTCACAGAATTGTATTATTTTTAGTATACAGTATGTCCTGCTCCAGATATAATACTTACACTTGGGACATCCAAAAGCAGTGTCCATAAAGTAGGGTGGGATCCCCAACAAAAAACGACAACAGCAGACAGTTTAAAGCACTGTCACCTGCAGAACCATATGGCCAAGACAGCATGAGCTGAGGCCCTAACATCAACATTGTAAAACCTTGCAAAGGGTATGAGCAGAAGGCCAATGGTAGTGGCCTAACCAACCAGTTCAACAGCAAAACCAGTGCTGAAAGGCCCAAGAGGCATCAAGCACGCGTAGAAAAGGAATCAAGGCAACAAGGGAGATTCTTCCCCTTGCCTGAGTAGGCCTGAGTAACAGTCTGACAATCCGATCGCTAATAAATTTGGCAGAAGCCAAAGGCCGAAACAAGGTACCAGGAGTAACATCTATTAAGGTAACAACCAGGACCAAACCGCCCAACTCCTGAGAGCAGACGAGATCGGGCACATTCAGGATGCAATGACCACAAGCCCCAAGGAACCTCAGTTCCCCTAAGGACACAGTGACTCCTAAGGAAAAAACTGCCAACACCTGTATAAGGAATGCAGAACCACTTCCTCAGCGTCGCTAGGAAGGGGGATAGCCGTGGATAAGAATATCTCGGTTAAATGAACATAAGACACCTTCAGATGTAGAGAATCCGGCTTCAGGCGGAACTCCACCTTATCCTGGTGTATCTCAAGGAATGAGGGCTAGGTAGACCGAGCTGCCCGCTAACAAACGCCTGACCAAGGTAACAGTCACCAGAAAGACAAACTTGAGGGTAAGGACAGCGTCCTGAATAGGACCAAGGGACAATCCTTGCAAGCAGACGGAATAAATTCAATTTCAATCCCAAAAGGGACCATAGGAGTACATGGAGGACGCACATGAGCACCCCCTGAAGGAAGTCTTAACCAAGGAAGACTGAACCAGAGGCTGCTAAGGCAAGGTGGACAGGGCAGAGCCTGACCCATCAGCGAACGGAGCTGGGGAACCAACTCCAATTCAAGCTGAAGCCACACTGGAAGCCTGGGAACTGAGAAAGTCCAAGTAGTAAGAGAACTAGACTCGCCCCAATCAATGTGGGTATGCCATACCCTACAACAATAGAAGAAGACGAGGAAGAGGTTTACTCCTTGCCTTCCCATAGTCACAAACACCGAGACAGCTAAACTTGTCTCCATCAAGATGTATATTTCAGCAGTCAGATCGACTAGGCCAGGGACCATGAATTATAGTGACATAAAAGGGGGCCCTGAGTGATCAACTGGCACTCCTGGCAAGGTGCAGAACTACTGATCACAGTACCATGTCTGCAACCACACTATACTAGGTCAACTGGGGGCCACCAGAATCACTGGTCCCCTTACCAGAGTAATCTTCCGCATAACCCTGCCTAGCAGAGGGAATGGAGAAGGACATACAGAACCAAAGTCCTGTCAAGACGGTACTAAGGCATCCGGACCACTGACATAGGATCCTGGGACAGGGAAACAAAGGCCGATAGCCTGTGAAGGTAACGGAACCCAACCGATCCACGACTGGTTGGACTCCATAACGACACGGGGATTAGCACATCCTGTCACAGAGGGGCTCCGCCGGAGCTAATATCACTAACATGCAGGGAGCAGTGTCTCCACCCGGAAGGGAACATAGACACTCCCTGGAAGGTCCGTCAGCTCCAGGCCCCTTCCAATGGTTAATGTAGTATGTCTGTCGTCAGACGGACCGAGCACCCCCCAGCCTGGCAAGCCAGAAGGGGAGCGGTCAAGCGAGAAAGAGCCAACTGAAAAACGCTCACTGTTTAGACTTCAAAAATGCGTAAGGACCCTCTAAGGGCCCCACCAACACCAGAATCGCAGGGGGTTTTGGAAGAAACCATCCCCTTCAACCTGAAAGATTGGCATCCAAGGTGGCCGTTTCCAGAAAAGGGCAAGGGGGAACTGCCCCCAGACAGGTCCCTCGAGTTCTTCCACTTTCAAGAGAAAACCGTCATACAGGTGGAAAGGCCCACAGGCCCTGCTCCAGGGGTGCTGGATCCCTGTCCTATGTTACCAATAGAAGTCGCAGATGAGCTCAAGGGGAGCTGAGCATAAGGGACCTCTTTAGCTACTCGGGCTCCTGCCGAGCAAGTTAACAACGGCCCACCAGTTGCATCCCTGCCTGGTGTTAAGAACCGGGACAGTAGTGAGGGACTGGGCCCATGAGACCAAAATGCCCACCTAATTGCTGAGAGGGGGAGAATCTGGTTGAACCTGATCCAGGATCATTCCTATTAATGGAGTTACCACTTTAGGGAACAGCGAGGACTCGAGGTGATTGAACACCCATCCAAATGACTCCCAATGGGCCCACCAGCCGGGTATCCAAACTATCCTGACGCAGAGACAGGGGAGTGAGGAAAGGCGTCCGGGTAGACATCGCGCGGAAGTCCCTTGGTCTCATCAGAGACATCACCATCAACAGCACTTGAGTGAACCCTCTGGGAGTTGAAGAGAGGCCAGATAACAGGGCCACAATTAACAGTGTTGGACTTCCAACACAAACCTGGAGAGCCTCAGAGATCTGAGGGCACAGGAATGTAAACATAAGCATTGAAGAGTTCCCCAGACGGCAAGACGCCCACAGGGCGCAAAGGTGCTGATGGCCCAACTCAAGAATTTCCATGCAGGAAAACTGACTGTAATTAGAGAATTGCTGTGAATCCAGAATGGGCCACCCAACCCATCCCTTGGGGGGCTGTGGAAGGCGGTATAGCGGCCCTTGCCTCTGCCTATTACGGGCAATCTGCAAGAGACCCTCAGACCTTGCAGGCCTAGCATGGCCTGTGCCAGCAACTGAACAGGGGAAGGGACCAGGAGTACCTGGGGCCTGATAAAAACTGGGGAAGGCCGTGCAGCAAACTCTATCCTGCATCTGGAGGACGCAACCTCCTGAATCCACCAGAGTGAGGCGAAATGCCTCCTGATAAGAGCAAGGTGCTGCAGCCATCCCCTCACCCAGCCGGGCGAGGGCGCCCCATCATGCTTGAGGGGGTTTGGTGGAAGATTTGGGCTTAGCCCCGCCGGAGGGGCCAGAGCATTGCCTGCTGGTCGTGGGGCAGGAGTCTGCCCCAAAAACCCGGAAAGACACCCCTGGTTCCTGTTTAACACTAAGGTAGGGGGGAGGAGGGGTGCTCCTGCCTCGAGGGGGCCGGGACGGCTGTCTGCGAAGGGGTGATTTGCCCTTTTTACCGAACAGGTCTAGACGGGCCCCAAATAGGCGTTGCCCTCTGAAGGGGAGTCCAGTAAGAGTCTTTTTAGTAGCATCATCAGCACCCCACTGTCGCAGCCAGAGCAAGTGACGAATAGCCACCGCAAGGGCGGAAGTTCTAATCGCGTCATCTAGTGCTAATAGAATAAACTTCACAAATACAATTGGAGAGTGCATTAAACACCTCCCAGGGGAGATCCTCGGGGTGATGAACGAGCAATTTTTTGATGAGGGTTCTAGCAGCCACCACAGTAATGGCTGCGGCACAGACCGGACGCAGCACTGTCCCGGCACAAGAAAAGGCATGGGAGGCCAGCAGCTCAATGCGCCGGTCCTCAGCATCCCGAAGGGCGCTATAGGCAGGGGTTGTAATAAAGGGGGGGCTAGGGACCCCTATGATCGGCGCATCCACCACGAGGGGTGATGACCAGCAATTAACCACCTCAAGGGGAAAAGGGTATTTCCTATCCCAGTCCCCTGGAACCCCTGGACGTTTACTGGGGCATTCCCATTCTTTCAGCACAAGGGCATAGAAATGAGCCTGCTCTAAAAATTCCAAACATGCAGTCGCAGTATGGAAACGCTCCCCTCTAGGCTTGGGGACCTGACCGGGGGGGGAGATAGACAGTGCCTTAAAGGCCTTAAGCAACAGGTCGTCAGTGTCACACTGGCCCCAGTATTCCGGGCCAGAATCATCGTGACTCCTCGGCCTCTCATCAGAAGAGCCTGAGTCAGAGAACAACTCCCCTTCCTCAGAAGGGGTATAGTCACACGGGGCTGCAAACCCCTCAGTTCTCATAGAGCATACAGAAACATGGGGCGACAGGTGTCACTTTGTACCAGGGCCCATTCGCTCTGACAACCTAGCAATAATCTGTTCAGCCGTAGGCAGCCTGGAAGGGCCCGCAGGCTGCAATTCCCCACTAGTAGGCGACTCAGCAGGAGAGAGATTTAAGCCTGAGGTGAATTGAAGCTAGGTGTAGCCACTGGCCGACCGGATTGCAGGGCCAGGGCTTGCTCGGCACAGGGTACGCAGACCCGTGCCCTGCCAGCATCAGCATGGGGTTGTCCACACGCTATACACCGCCGGTCTTGCCCCGGAGGGACCCCGGTCACATAATTCTGAGATGCCTCCATATAGTGATTAATCAAGGCACAATATGCCAGTAGGGATTTACACAATAAGTAACCCTGGATGCCCCAAAGACCCGCTATGAAAGTGGGAGAATTTTACAAGGCCCGCTATAATTTAACACCTGGCCGGGAGAAGCCAATGGTGTTCACCAGTCTGAAAGACATAATGGCAATAAAGGGTGTCAGAACCATGTGCAGTAAACAAAGATCATGAAAATCGCCCGCGAGGGCACTTACAGACCCAGGGAGTGGGAGGACCGGCACCACGCGTGCGTGCGACCAGCATCAAAATGGCGCCAAAGCGAACCTCGAAGGACGGGCCAGAGCGGGCAGTGACGTGGAGCGTGCCAACCTAGGTCCTCGCCCCCCCCCCCCCCCCCCGAAGAGCGCGAAGCTCTGAGGTAGATACAAACTGTAAAGAGGAGCACATCCAGTAAAGGAAGACGACAATTGCGGCGACAATTACACAGTAAGAACAAACAGCGTGGTTCTAACCCCAGGGATACTAGTCTGGGCAAGACTAAGGCCATAACGTGTAAAAACATACACTAAGACCTTACTACACACCCCCCCCCTTTCTGGCGACCCTTTGTACAGGGCCCACCGCTAAACGGGGCATGGGCAATAGTGCGGGATGCCCTAGAGGCTCACCATCAGCCCTACACCGCCTACCCTTTGGTGGGGGACTGCGGTGGAGCATGGCTCCGTTAAGCACGCATGGTGCTGCCTACCTTCACCCGACCAGCGCAGCCCAGGCTGGGAGGCACATCACAGGGAGGACGGGTGGGAATAGTCCAACAGGGCCGCAGGCTGTAATAGCCCCGCTCACCTGCGAGAGAGTGATACATCATGTCTTCGCAGTCAGCACTGCAGAGAAATCTGGGGATTTGTGGGAGGTCCCTGGGTATTTGAAGGGCCGGGAGGAGCCTGTTTTTCCATGTCTCTGGAGTGCAGCGCCATCTGGCGGAGGATAACCCAAGTGTAAGTATTATATCTAGAGCAGGACATACTGTATACTAAGAATATATCAGAATTAGCTTCACAAGGCCATATTTTAAAGTCATAACCAGAGCTGACTCTAGGATTATGTGGGCCCTTGGGCGAGTCTCACGTACCTGCCTCTCCATCTGTTAAGTGCAAGCTGCATTTTCTCTTATTTTTGGGGAAAATAATCCAGTGGCGAATTTTCCTCTTTCCCTGGGGGGCATCTTCCAACCCTTCGGAATCTTCAGCGGGACAGAGAACGGCTGTTCCCTTAGTCCCCCCACCCCCCATCCCCCCATCCACTGGCCTCTGTCTCGCTGGCTGTAGGTGAAGTGGCAGTGCTCGGTGGACATAGTGATTGGCAATGGAGTCCAGGTAAGTAGAAAAAATGTTCAAAAGTGCAGGGTTCCCCCTCTCTTAGCGCCATTTAAAGGAGCAGTATCACGAAATTTGCATTAAAAAAGATAAATAATTAAATAGCCACACAATAGCTTCTAACATGTGTATAAATAATGTGGCGATAGAAAAAGGAAAAAATATATGCCTTTCTTTAAAATTGTATAATGACAATGGCTCAGTCCATTTGATGAATAGGGGGATCTGCTGGGTTGTATTTAGTGAGCTGCTTCATTTAGCCCACTGGTCTCCTAGCAACACTTTACCTCAGAAGCTGACATTGTAATCAGTGGTAACGGCTGTGTGTGTAACTGAAATTCTTCTTTGAATAACTGTGCAGGAAAATCTAAAGGTATTAAAGTGGAACAAAACACTGAGTGGCCGACCCTGAAGTCTATAAGACCCGGTCATTGACCTTCCCCCTTGGGCATCCTAAATCAGGATGCCCCACTGTGTGAAACGACCCCTGGATAACCACAGATTCCCCCCATTATTCTGGCGCGCTCACGCAGATAGTCATTTAGACAGGCCGGGCGGCCAGGAAGGTTACTGCTCAGGCTCCCCATCTGCGTGCAAACAGAGCTGATTGGATGAGAGCCCGCGAATGCGCTGTGGGACAGGGAAAGGTACGTTTTCACAGGCGAACTTGGGGATTTCACATATCAGGGCATCCCAAGTCGGGATGCCCCTAGGGGCACAAAACAAAACTCCAGATAGTGAAAATCCTGGGTTGGGCTTTGCTCAAAACACACAAAGCTGAAAGAAAGATCATATGGAAAAATGAAAAATAAGAATATGAAAGAGAAAATGGTAAACTGAAAGATTCTGCAGCAGAGCCAACATGAAGGGAAAACTGTCAAAATAAAAAATGTTTAGAGCAAAAAAACAGGATGTAAACCCAAAAATCCCATTCTGAAATAACCCCCCCCCCCCCAAACAAAAAACTGGTGAGTCTGAGATTTGAACCAATGACTCTCTGGTTCAAACTGACATTGAATTTACCAATGAGCAAAATGACTTCTAGAGATTTTCTTTCTGTTTTAGATATATGAGTTCTGGCCAGGCAATGTTGCACTATTATCTTATGCTGGACGGCTGCCAGCACTGAACAGCTGATTACTTTGTTACTTTGTTTCCCCCTCTTCTCAGCGTGAAACAGGCCAGAGTGTCGGGCCCCGACACTCAGCAGACATAAACATGAGCTTTTAGTCTCCAGCTGCACAACACAGACATCATTTTTTCTAAATTTGTAATTTTTACTGCAACACTTACCTACATTTAAAGTACCATTTAAATATAAGTCACCAAGAAAAAATCGTGATACTGCTCCTTTAAGAAAAAAAAAATAAGGGTTTACCTGTTGATAATGTGCATAGTAGCTGTATTTTTTATTTGAAAATGTCATAAAGCGCTCTTTTTGATTTGGGGAGGTCTCTTGGGCAGGAATATTTTTACCCAAAACTATTATGAATGCACTGAACAAATTACAAACAAAGACATTTCATGTTAAAACCCAAGAACAATATATTCTTTTCCTGGAAATTCTTGCAAAAACATATAAAGCGCAAAGTGTTGAAAAATAGCCTGGCAGTAGCATTGCAAGGTACAATGCGTTGCCCCATCCAATCCTTACCCCGCCCCAGCTCAGCCCCCATCTATCCCCGTCCCACCATCCCATTCCCCCAGCTCAGCCCTATCCATTCCTGCCTCCCCCCAGCTTTGCCCCATCCATCCCATCCCCATTCATCCCTGCCCCCCAGCTCTGCCCCGTCCAGCCCAGTCTCTTTGCCCCATCCATTCCTGTCCTAGCAGCTTTGCCCATCTAATCACTGTCCCCTCAGCTCTGCCCCATCCAGTCTAGACTTTCCTCCCCATCCATTCCAGTCCTCCCAGTTTTGCCCATCCAATCCCTGCCCTCCCAGTTCTGCCATTCCATTACTCTTTCTTCCAGCTCTGGCTATCTACCCCCCCCCCCCCCCCCACAGCTCTGGCCAGTCATTCCTGTCCTTTTAGTTCTGCCCAACCATCCCTTCTCTCAGCTTTCATTCCATCCCTCCCTGCCCTTCCTGGTCTGTCTATCCATCCCTCTTCCTTACAGCTTCTCTCCCACCCCCCCCCCCCCCCCCAACTCAACTTTCTGCCTTTATTGGACAATCCCATGTTCTTGCCTGGCTTCATGATGCTGCATAATTTTCAATGCTGGATAGAGGCAGGAGTGAGAACCTATAGCCGACTGTATTCGAAATGCTTCTGTATGTACTTTACACCAATTTAGAGAAGACTTTAACATCCTGGAAATATGAAATTGATACCTGTTGGCATTTGGTCCCAGAAAGTATTGCATGTTATGTGCCGGGATACCAAGACAATTGTTTCTGGGGATGCCTTTCTCTGGGGTTATATTACCATATTTGTTGGGACTGTCACAGATTCTCAGGTTTTGGGGATTAAGTTTTCTAGCTAACCCTAAGGTTCTAGAAAGATCAGCAAGCAGGGACCCCTGTGCTGTACTTTTAAATAAGCCTATGGAAGAGTCGAACAAATTTCAAATGCAATTAACACATCATATTCTGTTTCAATCTTTTTATTGTCATTTTTTGTTATAACAACTGGATTGCACAACATAATAAAGTGTTGCAGAAAAAGACTTGAGTTACAAATATTTGTTCTTTTAGCAATTTCCAATCACACTTATCAACTTCTTTCACTTATCAACAACCTCAATTATTAACGCTATTAACCATTATCAAGTGCTGTTATCAAAGAGATCGGACTGACTCTATCTGTTGCATGATACTACAAAGAAGAAAATATGCTGGCACCAGTGGCAAAGTAATTTAAGTAATTGTGGTGCAATGCTCTGTTCTTAACCCAATATGAACAGTAATTAGAAAAGTGGGGGGTGCCCCACTATGAAACCCCCCAAGAAATACTGAACAGAGTCTTATAACTGCACAACACCAAGAGTTAAAGTTAATATGCAATTTTATTAGTCTCTGATGATTCTAAAAATTCCATTTTTTACAACAAGGAAACACTATTAAAACACATATAAGACATGCTAAAATCAATACTGCCAAGAGGGGGCGCTAGTCCACATTACTGCCATATCCATCAATGTGGTTATAGAAACAATGTGCCAAACTCTAAATCTAAATCTATACACTAATCTAAATAGGTCTAATCTCTAAATAAAGTGCTGCGTGCTTATCCAACAATACATCAATTCATAGTAGAAGAAAGTGCAATGAGAATTCCCGCTATCAGCATATAGCAGCCTAACACAAATCATATAGTGCAAAAAAAGAACAATTACTTATCCATCCAAGTGTACAAGATCGGCAGTATGCGTCCTCCCCCAACAAGATTTCCGCAAGCCCACGCGTTCCGAGACGTGGGTCTCTTTGTCAAGGCAGAGTGCACGCAGCACGCAGCACTTTATTCAGAGATTAGACCTATTTAGATTAGTGTATAGATTTAGATTTAGAGTTTGGCACATTGTTTCTATAACCACATTGATGGATATGGCAGTAATGTGGACTAGCGCCCCCTCTTGGCAGTATTGATTTTAGCATGTCTTATATGTGTTTTAATAGTGTTTCCTTGTTGTAAAAAAATGGAATTTTTAGAATCATCAGAGACTAATAAAATTGCTTATTAACTTTATCTGTTGCATGATGGTCATATCACGGACCAGTGGGTCGGGGGATAAACCCCTTCCCATCCAGTCTCGGGTTTTTTGCATCACCGACCCCCTTCTTCAAGATGAGGGGGAGGGGGGTGCACAGGCCAGGAATAGGGGTGGGGGAAGGGAGAAAGGGATGAAAGGGAAAAGGAGGGGGAGGGGGAAAGGGGAAGAGAAAAGACGTGAAAAAAAGGGGAGGAATTTAGGGTCGGAAGGGGTTAGAGCCATCCCTCACTTCAGCAGAGCATTCCCTATATCTGGAAACGAGTATTCCACCCACGGGCCCCAAATTTTCATGAATTTTACATGTGAATCCTTTAGGATACTAGTCAGTTTTTCATTAATAAAGATCCTGTTCAGCCGTTCCTTTACCACCTGAAACAGAACGCTGGCCTTCTTCCAGGAACTTGCAATTGTCAGTTTTGCGGCCAACATGACCTGGGTCAGTAGGGCGTGTTGAAATTTGATAATGCCACCTAATCTTACATGCAGCAATGCCACCCAGGGGTCTCTGCGTACATTAGTATGCAGAAAAGTGTATAACAAGCCAAAGATCCTTAACCAAAACCTTTTGACCTTTGGACACTCCCACTAGATATGCATGACCGAGCCTTCTACGGGACAGCCCCTAAAGCAGGACGCCGGGTACCTGGGTACATGTGTGTTGGCACTAAGTACCATCTTGTGAGCATTTTATACGCTGCTTCCTGTGTGGTAATATTTATGGAGCATTTGTTGATCCCATCCCAGATTTCCATCCAGTCCTTTCTATCCCTCACCAGGTTCAGATCCGTCTCCCATCTAATCATGTACCCATGCTTCGAGTCAGGAGGTAGCGCCGTGAGGTGAGAGCAAAGCATGGATACAAGGTCGGGCATGAGAACACATCATATTCTAATAGCAGCGAAATTAGTAATAGCTAAGGCATGGAAATCCCCCAAATTAAGTTTCTCAGCATTCAAGAATCAAGTCATCATACTCACACAATGAGAATGGAATAGATGTCCGCTATCTGTGATGATAAACTCAAGAAAATCTCTAAGAAATCTGACTGGTCCCCATGGCAAACTATTATCTACCTCTGGATTTTAACATGTTACTGATTTCAATTTAGCTGTATACAGTCCTTTTCTGATATATCTTAATACTCTCCTCTACTTTCTCCCCTCTCTTTGAGTCTTGATACTGGAGAAGCCATGAGAAGTTGATAAAAGTATTAGTTTGCAATGTCAGTTGAATGTGTAATGCATAAGCTAATTATGTATGTTATCTGGATATGTCTACTACTTATACATTTGTATTTTGTTATATATGGAAAATTTGTGCTTCAACAAAAATATTAAAAAAATTATTGAAAAGAAGAAAAAAGTTATACTCACTTTTTCTTACCATCAGCAGCTACTTTCCAATCCCGGTTTGAGATCGGGCCTTGTGGTGTAAACATGCCCAAGCAATAGGCTAGTTATGGTCCCACTACCTGCATCAGTCACAGTGACTAGAGAATGCCATTCCTATTCACTGGAATAGCGGAGGACATGCCTGGCACTACCCCTTCTTTAGGCAGTAAGGAGAGCATGTGGGCACACTGTAGAAAGCTTCTGAGTACCAGATTGGGAGGAAGCTGCTGATTTTCAGTATAAAATCACAATAATATGTAAAAATGTGACTCTGTCATTATATATAGATACAGCCAGTGGCGTGCTTTGCCACCACATAATCCATGCAATTGCATGGGGCTCCCACCTTCCAGGGTCCCCCCAGAACTCTGCTGAGTGAGCACAGCTGGCGTCTTACTGTAATACTGG
The DNA here is from genome assembly GCA_027917425.1 of Gastrophryne carolinensis. Taxonomy (NCBI): domain Eukaryota; kingdom Metazoa; phylum Chordata; class Amphibia; order Anura; family Microhylidae; genus Gastrophryne; species Gastrophryne carolinensis. The sequence goes on from CM051236.1 coordinate 145,146,726, forward strand.
TGAAGCTGCCAGTGCTGAAGCTACATGAGAAAGAAAGCTACTTCTCTCCGCCATTTGTTCCACTTTATTATTGTATTTTGTTATATAAAAATGCCTTTGATTTAGGCTCCCATGCATGCATGGGGCCCCAGAAATTATATGCCCATCCCTGGATATAGCATTATATTATATGCATAACTGGCCAACAGGGGTCTAATAGACCATGGTGCTTATGGTGCTTATGTAGACCATCTGTTTGTTAAGATATGTGAATCTCTTGCAGAACTGGAATAAAAAACTATTTTACTAGTATTTCAGCCATACTTTAGTTGTGTATAAAGAGCTTAGTGTGCAGGACCCACTCTCCTAATGTACTCCTGCATCACTGTGTAAACTGATACTGAAATCTGACTACCACTAAAAAAGACTCAAACCGGGGGCACAGATACTCACCATTTCCGGGCTCTTCTGCGCCCCCTGCAGCCTATTAACCTCCAGGGCCAGCAGCAGGCAGCGCTGATAGGCTCAGCCGCTGGCTGGACTAAGATGCTGCTCACTGCCTGGGAGCATCCTGTAGGCTCATAGGCTGTACCGCAGCGAGTACCTGGGCCCCCGGTTTCTTGTATTAACAGTGCCGATGCACACCGAGACAGCCCGGGTCGTGCTGCCCCGCTACTATATAGTACAGCAGAACTATAGTCATTTTTGATCAGGGTTGAGATGCCCTGATGTGTGAAAACCCCAGGGCGGCGGTAATAATGACAATGCTGTGACTACATCATTGGGCAGGTGCCCCTCATTGTTTTGAATGGGGAGCACGCATTCAGATAGGAGTCAATGAGAGCCACCTGCCAAATGAAGTAGTCAGAGCAGACAGGTCTCTTGATGAGAGTCTGCACATGCACCATATGAGCATGGAAAGGTGAGTTTTTATGTGCAAACTTGGGGTTTCAAACAGCAGGGCGCCCCAATTTGGGATGCCCCCGGGGCACGGGAATAAATCCTGGGGGTTTTGTTCCGCTTTAATAGAGAATAGAGCTAATCACTGTGACTTGATGTGGGGGTAATTATTCTCAGTGAGTGTGAAAGATGTAGGACTCAGCCTTGAGAGCCAGTCATTTTTACCGAACCAGAGTAGAACATTGGAGCTCCAGAGGACAAAGGTGAGTATGAATTAATTTAAGGCAAAGTTATTTTTTTTAATGCTGTAGGTGGAGGGAGTTATTTAATTAAAGGAGACCAACAGTCAAAGGCTGCTGCACCCCACCCCACTATTACAAATGGGTATATCATGTGCTAACAGCCCTCTGGGAAGCCAGTCACTAGGTCCACACTCCAGTAACCACTGCAGTCACTATGTCCTATGTGGGGAATGCGGATAGGTGAAATGTTTTTTTTTTAGCAGATGGGCATCCTGATTTGGGATGCCTGGGGTGTGGTTGGGGAGGAGAGCTCTGGGCTGTGATGCAGGGATTTTTAGCCCACCCTCTCCCACTCCCCCAGAGCCCCATAGATTACAGAGAAGGGGTGTTCACATTTCATTGGCTGCACACACATGCAGTATGTGGCACTGCAGTGTGCAGTCATTTGTCAGTGCTCCATCAATTGGAGCCATGCAAGGAAATGTGCCATAGATATCCATTGTAGCCAATAAAGGTAATGGGGGGGAGGTAAGTTAAAGTTCCTGCATAAGAGCACATGTTTATGTCTACTTTAATGTGGACCAGAGGAATCCCGAATTAACTCACCCATCGCCCCTCTTGCTGCCCGTGAGCCCAATATTACAGAGAAACTTACTTTTTCCTCAAGCCATCTAATAGGAAAACATTTTCTGATGTTCATGAGAGAGGGATAGGGCTATTTAGAATCCCCACAGTTTATAGAGCTGAAGGGTGGGCCCTAAGAATGATTTCCTTTAGTGGGCCAAAGGTACTTCATGTTGAACCCTGCCCCAAGGTATTTTATGAGGAGATCCCCAGCAGCAGAGGACACAAGGAATAAATGACAGCACAACCTGAAATGGGCTGTAACTGTAACTGCCTGTTTCTGAAGAATAGCAGCTAACAGGTAAGCAGGGCAGACATGTATCAAGTCATAGGTCTTCCTTTATTTGAAACATCCCAAAACACTTTAACCATGTTACAATGACTTTGTCTGGCTACTGATGTCATTGTTGTTACTTGCTTGTTATTTGACCCTGTCTTTGTTGGTCCAGTGCCAAGTTACTGCGTAATTTTTAGCCATAGAAAGGAAGAAATCACGATTAGCCCCAGAGACGATATTCATTAATGTTCTGAAATTTGAAAATGTTCTTCAGGAAAGCAAGTTGAGTTGCTATATTGGAGCAAGTAATTGATATACCTGCTCAGAAACAAGATCAAAACGCATTAAAATAAACCTCTACAAATTAGTATGATCTCCCCATAGGCTGCTGTGATTTCCAAAAAAAAAACCAAATATCTACCTGATTCAGAGCTGCCATGCAGGTATAGGGAATTTTTCTTGAGCAAACATCCATTTATTTAAAAAGAAATGGTTGTTGATCACAGGTAATCACAGCACGGCATCCTGATTACAAATGCCCTTCCTCCCTGCACATACCCCCTCTGCATGCCTTATTTTTTCTTACCTCCTCCTTGCTCCCCCAACGTCAACAGGCCTCGACCCACAGTCACGTGGTCTAGAGTCTATGGAGCTCATGAAGACTGGGGAGGAGGTAAGTGAAAACCGGGCTTTCAGGTGGGGATAAGTGTAGTGGACAGTGTTGGACTTGGTTTCAGAGATCCGTTGAACAGCTACATAAAAATATATATAGAGGGGAGCAGGGGATGCGGCGACTAGCCTGCTCAGAGCCGCTGGCCTTAGACGAAGGCTTAGACGAGCGTGCTGATTGGATGAGCGGCCATCCATGCATGCACCGTAGGACCGGGAAGAGGTGAGTTGGCTTCGGCTATCTGGGGGGTTTTGCACAGCGGGGCACCCCCGCTCGGAGTGCCCCAGGAGAAGGTCCACTTTAAGCACTATTTGCTATAATTTTAATAATAATTTCACCAACAGCAGTTCACCACCTTTCGCCAGCCCATCTTTGTATGCAAATTCTACTCTTTCTGCCAGGCGAATGCCAGCGAAAGCCCAGCAAACAACATTCAAATAATCAGTAGTCCCTCCGTTCTCCGCACTAATTTTTGCGCAGTATAGTTTAGTAAAGCCGTAACTTTGGTAAATCAGGCCCTAAGTCCTATAAAGAGCGGATGAGCCATGATCTCCTGCTATAAAATAGAGACATCAAACAATATCTGTTAGAAAAATAGACAGTGTAATCAGTACTATTATCTAATGCTCCTATGGGCCTGTACAAATGGCCGTAACTAAGAAGCAGCTGTGTTCAACAGACAGTGACCAGGGGCTATTTGTACTATGCATGCTAGGGGACCAAAAGCACAGAGCCCTTTTGTGCATTCCCTGGTCCCCTGCTAGGCCAGTCGAGCCTGGTGGCACTTTCTATGCAGTATCAGTTAAGTGCTGAGCCTGTTCCTAGTGCCATAACTAAAAGCAGCCCTTTTTAGGATGGAGGCCTCCAAAGTTCAGAGAACTCCCTAGTACCCTGGTGGGCCAGTTGGCGGCAATCGGTAATCAGAGAACCACGCTAAGATCAGCTGCGATTAACACCCACTCTTAATAAATTGATTCTGAATCGCTTTAATAGAAGCTTTATTTAGTGCTGAGTGGGGAAACGTAACAATTGTGAGCAACTGCAAAAATGTCAGGCTCCAGAGCACACACCTGTTGACGCAGTAAATAGAGACGTACGCTCCAGACACTGTGACAAACTGAGGGTGAAGTCTCATTGAGCAATATACTTGTGAATGGTGGACCAACTCCAAAAGATCCCTGTGCACACTGCAGGAAGAGTTCTCTCAAAAAAGGTACAATAAGTTCAGTGGACTCAAGCAGCTGCCAGGGCTGAACACAGCCTCTGTGGCGAAGTGTGCCACTTTCCCTGGCTCCTCTCTATGATCAAAGAGGTACTGACTCGCTGCAAAGAGTAGGAGGTGGGGCTGGAGCCCCTTAATCGCATCAGCAATGGAATCCTTGATTTCTGCTTAACCACTAAAATAATAGTAACAGAAAAACAGGCCCAGAACTTGCCCGCCCCCCCATGCAGTGCCGCCTGTGGTGGTTGCCTCACATGGCCTCATTACATGTATACCCCCGGTGGCTACTGTAGGGGATAAGAGGTGAGGGTTTAGTGTTTTCCACACTGACTATGTTTTGATACAGTGGATTTTGTTTCAGCATTGTTTGTGCAATTCATTGTGTTTTTATACATTATTATAGGTAAATTAAATACATGCAGACTGAGAGCATACAGACTGTTGCAGCCAACAAAGGTATTCTTTTCATGAAAACCCACCCTTAGTAACCAGACTGGAGAGCTCAGACAACACACTCTAGCATGTAGTATGTATAGAATTAGCAAGTAGGAAGGGGAGACAGAGGAGGACATAGCCGTGATCTTCAATGTCACACACAGGCAGACATTTAATAGCATTAAACAATTGAGTGTGACCATAACCTGATAAAAATAGTTGATCTTCTGGATAATTAACCTTGTCTTTGTTGGTCCGGTGCCAGGTTTCTATGTGACAGAGTGCAGCCAGAGAAAGGAAAAATCAGGATTAGCCTTAGAGATGATATTCATGGATGTTCCGGACACTGAAAGTGTCCTTTAGGAACGGATGAGTACAAACCCTATCTTTAGCAGGTTGTGTCACTGTTTAAATCATATAAAAAAAAAAAAGATTTGCATTTGCTCTCACAGAAACTTAAGGGTTATTCTCTCTAAGATCTTCCGTTAAAAAAAAAAGTCATTGGATACAGAAGAAGCCCTTCCCATGTATGAATTTATTAACACCACTTATGCTTTGTGACATTGTAGGACACAGTATTAGAAAAGACAACAAGTATGAGGAGTATCATGACTCCTCCCTGACAAGCTGGCCTTGTAACATATTCTAGACATGCATCCCTATGGCCAGACATGACGACTTATGTTTGAAATGTCCTTGATACAAATCTCTTCATTGATATCATATATCATTAGCGAAGAAGAGTTACGTTTAGAATATTGAGGAATACTAAAAATAAAAATCTTCCCTAGAAACCACTGTCATACCAGCAGACAGTAGGAAATGCACAAATTTAAAGTACACATTTTAAGGGTTTTTGCTAAAAAAAATATATGAAATGGCATTGTTACAGCAATTTGCTCTTGCGGTTACCTGGAATTGAAGGTTGTTACCTTTCCCTGGATTAAAGAGGCACACTGACATGACACAACAGGTGACTTTCTCTTATTCTGGTATGCTGTGACCGCTCATCTTAGGGGAAAAAGCAGCAGCAGAATTGAGAATTGAAAATGTAAATGCCCAGGACAGGGATGCACAACCTGCAGCCAAGGGGTGTATGTGCCCCACACTCCCATCAGTTGTGGCTATCAGCACCTTTAGGGAGTTGGAGGGCTGAGCTATCCTTATTTACTCAACTCTAAATACTTCACCTCTGTCCACCACATCTCTTCCCATTTCACCACCATATCCCTACTCATCTCACATTTTTCACCCTCTAACCACCTCTGCTTCATTCTCCCCGCCTCAACTTTGCCCTCCTATCTGACTGGGCTTTCACCTCTGCCTACAACTACCCACCTCTGCTCACCTCTTTCCGCCTCAGCTCTGCTTACCTCACCTCTTCTCCCCTCGCCTTTCTCTGGCTTACCCCTGCCCACTTCTGCCCACCTAACCTCTTCCTTTCCCACCTCTGTTGACCTATTCTCCTCGTGTCCTACTTCTGTTCACCCTTCTTCTTCCCATCTCAACTCTGTTCACCTTTTCAATATACAACATGTGCAATGCTTTAAAGTGGAAGTCCAGTAGGGGGGATACAAAGACAAAATGCCATCCTCCAGGGCAGGGAGGCCAGCTCAAAGAAAGACACAAGACAGTGACCCCAGCAGCAGGAGCATCCACATAAGAGCTGACTTTTTTTAAAGAGACCTTTCGGTCATGTTAAGCTTACAGGACAGGGAAATGCAGACCTGTGTTGTGCAGGCCTCTTTTGTATTTACCAGTGAGCTCCTGGACGGATAGTTTCCCCCGCTGCCAGTCACACTAACTTGAATATGCCCGCTCCATTCACAGCAACTGGGCTAGTTTCTGACTGTGAGACTAAGATGGACTAGCTGAGGGGAATAGCTTGTTTTTTATTTGCCTGGATAGCCCCTTTAAATAAATGATCCGCAGTGTGCATCTGCCTGATGAATTTGTATTTAGCAACAAATGTGGTGTGGGTTTTTTCTTTCTATTTTAAGGAGGAACAACACATATAATAACATAAATTTACTTTCTAGGGCCTTGTTCCTCTCTGGTGGGGCATCCCAATTTGAAATGCCTCACTGTGTGTATCCCCCAGGATTGCCTCCATAAACTCTCCTTTTCCTTGTTCCCAAGGTGTATGTGCTGGTCGCTGGCTGCTGCCAATCAGCGGCAATCGCTCCATACAGATTTCCTTGCCACACTGATGTCAGTGCAGCAAAGGAGATATAAATGAAAGCAATGCCCCCCCTCTAGCTGTGGGCATGCCCACGTCAGACATTCAGCAAAATACCTAGCTAGATGTATGTTGGAATGCGTGGAGATGCGCTACCGGCTCGTGGAGTAGGCGAGTGGATTGGGCATTCTGGGGAGTTTTTCACAGTGGGGCATCCCAATTTGGGATACCCCATAAAGAGGTTGACCAGCCCATCCAAGAGTTTTATGGACTAGAAGTGGGTGCTGCTCTTCTTTAATGAGAAGTTCATTGGGGATCATTCAGACCCAGCTCAAGTTATCTGAGATCCCCAATTAAAGAATAACTTCCTCACTCCCCCTGTTCTCATCCCTCCACACACTTTAATAGTGAACAATTAAATAAAAACAACAACTACTCCACCTTTTATGAGCTGTTTTTCCTGCTAGATTTCTCCTAATAGTTTGCGTGTTAAATGTCCTGCTCATATTATTAATAATGTTATGGTTTTACAGGACTTAGATACAAACATAGATGAAATAGATGGGAGACATGCTGGACAGCCTACCCTATAGTAGCTTTATTATGGAAGCTGCTTGAGGAAGGAAGAACTGCCATCTTTTTTCCGCTGCGACCACTTATTGCACTCAACAACACATCCTTCTGCAGGGACACCATTCACTGAGGGGACAGCTTAATAGCTGCTTCTTCCTCTGCTTGTCTTTCTCTTCTCTGCTTCTTAGAGGCCGATTCATTAATAGCGCCAGGTAGCGACAGATGAGCGACTGTAGCGTGATTTTTTCAGCGCCAGCCAGTATTCGCTGTGCTTGGCCGGCATTAGCTTGATGACAGCGACTCAGTCGGTGTGCGGTAATGTTGAATACGGGCTGGGGGGTCGCTGTTTCACAGGTCCAGCGTTGTATGTGAGCGCCTGACAACGAATGGCCAGAGCGAACGGCTAGCTTCATATTCATCAACAAATCACGCTCCGAATGTGCTGTCGCTGTCCATTCCTTGTTTAAACCCCAGAGCGCTGGCGGCGATGTGTATTAACTAGTTTTTAACCCCTAAACAACCATATTTTTTGAATGTAACATTATACATGTTTTTAGAATCATTTTGTTATATGAATACATTAATCTCAGACCTGTTAGATCAATTCTGCACATATTTTTTTTAATTTTTTTTTTGACTTAAAAATAAATCCTAACATTGCAGAAGTGGTCTCCGATTTTTTGACATTAAAAAAAAAAAAAAAAAAAATTAATACCAATTATTTATGATTAATTATAGATTGCTCCATTGAAATGCATTGGACATCGCCAGGGAGCGACAGCTCATACCTGGCGCTGTGAGGGAATTTGCAGCGGCGCTGTTCGGTCCAGGCGGCTTCATGATGAATGCCGCGCTAGCCGTCGCTCTCGCCGGCGCTAGCCTCATTTTGCTTGATAAATGCGTCATTGTGACCGCCGCCGGGCATACTTGAGTCGGTAGTCGCCGTTAGCTGCCGCTACCTGGCGCTCGTCAGACACTACCTGGCGCTATCGCTTGATGAATAAGGGCCTTAGTTCACTGCAAATTTCACTGACAAAACAAAGAGAATGTTATAATGCTGGAAGTATTATGCAAAGTAATAATAAACAGGTGGAAATAGGACCCGTCTCAATTCACAGACTGACCACAGAGAAAAGGCATCACTTAGAACAGGAAAATAAATTAACAACCACACCCTATTGAGAAACCACTCTAGCAGAAAACTAACTGTATGGGAGGTAGGGCAGTTATGCTTTGGTTTTACCTTTAGCCTTCAGAGCTTCTTTAGGTAAAATATCTTAATTGCCAATAAACTGAATGCAATATGCATTCTATTGGGGGGGGGGTACCCCAAGTGTCCTTTCATGGACCATATTTGTGTTACACATGTGCCATGCTTTGTCCTAAAAGAATACAGATATCTAGATTCCTAATGTCCCATCTTACCAACACCTGACAAACCTCTGACAACAGTACAATTTGTGAATTATCCTAAACACAAGCACATTACATGTAATAGAGGCTGTGAATCGTCAGGAAACATGTTACCCCCAAATCTCTGATTGCTCCATGTAAGCCAGTGTTGCTTCTGTTGATGCTTCCATCGCAATGTGCTTTGTGTTCCTCCCTTTGTAGAGCAGCCTTATTACATTATCAAAATAGCTGTCTGGATGCTTCAAAGAGATTGCTGAGCCATTTTCCTACACATAAAAAGTAATACGCTGTAATCATGGTGACTGTAACTACACTGCCCTAATCACTGGCAAAATGGATGTATCTGAATTGAAAAGCCCTGCACAATCTGTATGCATATAACTTGCTCTGGAACACAATGTATCTGAAGCTCTCTCACCGTATACCTTGTACATCAGCTTTGCCACCCAGAGCCTATCCTAGAATATTCAGAGGAGATAAGCAGACGTGTGTCTTGCGCTGAACCTGAAAGTCCAGAGGAGCTGAGCTTTACATGTCTGACGTCTGATGCCAGCTTAGAAGTGATAGAAATCAGCAGCCCACAGCAACCTGATGGCACCATTCTTAATATGTAATTTCCACCAGATTCTTCCACAATGTAATATATATCAAAGAATATTGCAAACGCTTAACTTGGTAGAGATAAGTGAATCTATTCAGCACGCATTTCAGACCAATTACAAATCTAGTACTTTCAGGGATACATTGTAGATAAACTGCATATATTTAAAAAAAAAATGTGCTCCCTCCCAGGACTACCAGTCCAATGTACCAAGCAATAACGTCAGAGCAGTGAGCAAGCGGAATGGAGCACAGTGTGCTGCCGACTGCATCTATACTCACCTCTAGCTGGGGGATGTACTCGCTTCAACCATTTACAAATGCCTGGCACGCCATATGAAGTGGGCACGGCCAGTCACCGTGCCTAACACGAGGGGACAGCTGCTCAGCTCTGAGCCACCTGGATGGTGGGGACAAGTTCCCCAACAACTAGGTGGTTCTTACCCTTACTGCAAGACCTACCTGCAAACCTAATGTTTCTAAATCCACATCTATCCCAACCCGACCTATAACGTCTTCCCCTTTAATAAGGAATGGGGGAAAGGCCATCTACAGCTACAGCAGGGATCTATTTAATAGAGTACTACTTCCCATTTTGCTTTATCTCCAATACCACCCAATACTGCTAATACAGACTTCTCCAGGAGAGTGGAGGTCCTATACTTGTCCTAGGAAAGCAGCCAGCCCAGAATGCTGCCATGGCCATCTGACACATACTATCGAAGCAGTAGCTTGTCTGTGGTGCTTCATGTACCCCACCACCCTTTCACCCCAAGTAGCCTTTAGTACCCACAGAAGGGGTTCAATTATCAGCACTTGGGAACCCCTGAGCTAGAGCATACATGGCCCCAGCTACTAGAAATAGCTTGTCAGCTGTGTTACCTATATCAGCTAATCACTAGTCCCACATGAGCAGGGGAAGCCTGGCTTAGTCTGGTACTACTTACATTTACCATGATCTGGGCAATGATCAGCTAGCTGGGATGGGTTGCACTGGGTCACCCTTCTACATAGCACATCAGTCAGCAGGCTTGTTGTTGCAAAAGTATCTTGTAAACATCAATGTTTATTTCATTGTAACCAAATATTATGTTCATTAAAATCTTCCCAATCCTGGCACATAGGAAGCAGCACTATGCTGCCAAACCATCTGCTGCTGCCTGTAATGATCTATTTTCTGTTCTGAAAAGTCTGAAGTGTAACAATGTGTTATTTTTTGGAGAAGGAAAGGGCAAGGAAGCAATTTAGGACATTAGAAATAAAATGTCATGAATGTTTTAAAAAGCCACAATGAGCTAAATGATGAGACATGTCACCCAGTGAGTGTCTGCAGAGTATATGGGTAAAGGGAACCATACACATCAGATGAAAAATGGAGAAGATATAGAGGGAATGCCATATGAAGTGATATAGTAAAAATGGGGGACAGGTGGAGAGAATGTCAAGAAGCGGTAAAGAAAAAATTGAGAATAGATGGAGGGAATGTCAAAGGAAGCAATAGAGAAAAAATTGAGAAGAGATGGAGAGAATGTCATAGGAAGTGATAGAGAAGCAATGGAGAAGAGATGGACAGAAAATCATTGAATGCGATACAGAAAATATGGAAGAGAGAATGTCATAGCGCAATATAGGTGCAATGGTCAAAATTGGAAGAGACATGAAGAGATTGCCACAGAGAATGATAAAGATAATTAAGGAGAGAGGGAAAAGATGGCAAAGAGAGGGATAGATAAAATGGAGGATATATGGAGAGAATGTCATAGAATGCTATAGAGAAAAAAATAGAGAGATGGAGAGCATGTCATAGAACACTATTGAGAACAAATGGAGGCGAGATGGAGAGAATGTCATAGAACACTATTGAGAACAAATGGAGGCGAGATGGAGAGAATGCCATAGAACACTATTGAGAAAAAATGAAGGCGAGATGGAGAGAATGTCATAGAGCACTATAGAGAAAAAATGGAGGACAGATGGAGAGAATGTCATAGAGCGCTAATGAGAAGAAATGCAGGAAAGATGGAGAGAATGTCATAAAGCGCTGAGAAGAAATGCAGGAGAGATACATAGAGTGTAATATAGGTGCAATGGTGGAAATTGGAAGAGGCAGGAAGAGATTGTTATAGAGAGCAATAGAGAAAAAATAGAGGAGTGATGGAGATAATGTCATAGGGTGCAATAGAGAAAAAATGGAGGAGAGATGGAGAGAATGTCATAGAGAGATATAGAGAAAATGGAGGAGAGATGGACAGAATGTCATAGAGAGCTATAGAGAAAACGGAGGAAAGATGAAGAGAATGTCATAGAGAGCTATAGAGAAAATGGAGGAGAGATGGAGAGAATGTCATAGAGAGCTATAGAGAAAATGGAGGAGAGATGGACAGAATGTCATAGAGAGCTATAGAGAAAACGGAGGAAAGATGAAGAGAATGTCATAGAGAGCTATAGAGAAAATGGAGGAGAGATGGAGAGAATGTCATAGAGAGCTATAAAGGAAATGGAGAAGAGATGGGGAGAATGTCATAGAAAGCTATAGAGAAAATGAAGGAGAGATGGAGTGAATGTCATAGAGAGCTATAGAGAAAAAGGAGGAGAGATGAAGAGAATGTCATACAGAACTATAGAGAAAATAATGGAGAATAGATGGAGAAAATGTCATAGAGCGCTATTGAGAACAAAATGGAGAATAGATGGAGAGAATGTCATAGAGAGCTAGAGAGGAAAAAATGGAGGCTAGAGTGTCATCGAGTGCAATGGAGGTGCAATGGTGGAAATTGGAAGAGGCATGAGGAGATTGGCTTAGAGAGTTATGGAGGAAATGGAGAGAATGCCATAGAGCACACTATAAAAAGACAGTAAGGGAAATCACAGAGGGAATGTGGAAAACACAGAGGGAACATGCAAAAACAAATGAAGGGAAGGCAAAAAAAGAGAAATAGATGAAAAGAAGAAGAAGAAAGGCAAGGGCTGGTCTAATGCAAAGAGAAACAGAGATGCATGCCTCCCAACTGTCCCGATTACTCCGTGGCCATCACGGGTAGTACCGGCTCTCCCATGGGCCAGTGGGATTGGACGCCGGCACCTTGGACGGCCGTGGAGGAAGCGGGAGGGTGGGTGGCAGCGCATGTAGGAGGGCAGGTGATCTTCCCAATCCTGGCACATGGGAAGCAGCACTATGCTGCCTGTAACGGGAGATGCCGTACACTTCCGGCAATAAGGGATGCCCCTCACTGTCTGTAATGGGAGATGCAGTACACTTCCGGCAATAAGGGATGCCACAAGCTGTCTGAAATGGGTTGATTGTGAGGGGGATTTTAGCACACAATTTGGCTCATAATATTTTTTTCTGTTTTTTGACCTCTAAACCCTGTGTGTGTCTTATGCTCAGATGCATCTTATGGAGCGAAAAATACAGTATACGTATATTTCTGATGTGACTATACTGGGACAGGAACAGTGCTCCAAAAAGTCCAGGCCTGTTTTTCTATCCCAGTCCAACCCTGGTTAGGGGCTTGCCTGCATGTATGTGTGTGTGGGGGGAGGGGGCTTGCCTGTATTATTTTTATGTCATTTTAAGGTGGTGTTTCCCTTTAAAGTGGACCAAAACCCACCGTGAATCTATAAGCTTCCCTCCCCCCGGGGCATCCAAAATCGGGATGCCCCACTGTGTGAAACCCCCCAGGTCGCCCCATACACTTACCATGTTTCCCGGCCCCGGACCATGTGCGAGCCACGGTCGCATCCCCGCTATCCCTCTAGCAGGGCGCGTGCCCGGGCCAGGCATTTGTGAATGGCCGGCTGTCAGCGCGCTAGGAGTCGCTGGCCTTAGGCGAAGGTTTAGACGATGTGACGTCAGCGGCTTTGAGCGGGCGGATTGGACGAGCGCATGTGCATGCGTCGTATGACCGGGAAGAGGTGAGTTGACTTCAGCGATCTGGGGGGGGGGGTTAACGCAGCGGGGCATCCCTGATTGAACCAAAACCCAGGATAGTCAAAATTTGGGGTTTTGGTCCACTATAAGAGCGTGGCTAGGGTATGGTTTAACTGAAAAATTGCCGCGAGCACTACATGCACGTGTCCTTCTTTTTAAAAGTTAGGAGGTATGGAGATGGGATGCATAAAACAGAGATAGGGGAGGTAAAAAAAAGGAAAATGAGGGAATAATGAGGGAAAGAGAGGAAGGGGAAAGTGTGGAAAGGAGAACAGAACGTTTAGTAGGAGAGTGAACTTGGAAAAGGGGGGGAAAGGAAAGGAAGAGGTGGATGGAATAAGTATGAGAGACATGTAGACATTGGCTTCTCAGTGTAAGGAGTAAGTGGAATGTCTCCTGTGGGAGTGAGTGTATGTCACCCTGCTCCATGGCTCGGGGTGGACTCGTGTAAGGGCCCCGGGCCAGGCCAGTTATGGCGCGCGCTGAGGCCGGCGTGTAGCAGTGAGACGCACGTGCGCTGCGCTGAGGTACAGTGTGGAGCGGAGGCAGATGGCGCCCCCCCCCCCCCCCGGGCTCGAGGCCCTCCCGCTGGGATTTTGTCCTCATGGAAGGAGACTGCAGCAGCTTCCCAGAGCGAGCGCATCAATAGCAAATCCCCTGAATAGGCGGAACGGAGCGCCCGAGGGGGGAGCGCGCACTAAACGCATTCTAATAGGGGGAGGCCATTGTGGTCCCATTCAGCCGGCCTCGGCGCTGAGTTATGCCAGTGACTGGGTGTGAATAGCCCGCCAGAATGGCTACATGTGGCGTCTGCTCATTAGAGTCCTCTTAGCATAATTCTTCTGTGGAAACTGTGTCATGACGGGGGAGAATAATAAGGCGGGCACCGGGGCAGCCCGCAGAGCTATTCTGCCGGGTCAGCTAACGAGGGCTTCATGAGCCATTCACTCACTGGCCGCCATGGAATCTGACCAAATCCCATTTGGAGCGTGTCTCGGGCGCCCTTCTTATACAGGCCCCTCAGTGTTACCTCAGGTAACGTCACGTGACTGAATTGCAAGAAGCCCCCAAGAGGGAATCTGCCAACTGGATACAAAGAAGCACTGACCGACAGAATACCACGTGATGCCCGACAGAATACCACGTGATGGCAGAAAGATACTCTGCCTTTATCTCACTTTGTATGAAAATGTGTGAAAAAGGTGGCCAAACACTTTTCAATGTGTCACAATCCAAAGCAGGCATCAGCACTGGGCGTAACGGGGCAGGTGCTGGGGCCCCTACACCTTGGGGGGGCCTTAGTCCCTCTACCCTGGGCAGCCCCTATGCAGGATGCAGTAACCAGGACTAAGAGCTGGCAGCCAGCGGATGACTGGCCTTTGGGAGAGTCTTTCATTCATCTGCCAGTCCTTTAATTCTTTGTTTTTTCCTTCTATTCATTTCTTGTTTTTCTTTCTGTCTTTCCTTCTTTGCATCTATTCGTTGTTTCTTTCTTTTATCTGTTCTTTATGCTGGTCCTTTTCTCTCTTTCTTCTGTTACTTCTATCAATCCTTCTATTCTTTGTTTTTTTTTCTTTTTATTTATCTCAATCTAATCTGTTCATTCTGTAATCCATTTCTTTCTTTCTTCTTTCCTATACTTTTTCTTTCATTCCTTTTATTCCTTATTCCACTCCTATTCTTTTTGTCATCCCTTCTATTCTTTTTTTTTTTGCCATTCCTTTTCTTTTCCTGCCATTCCTTCTATTCTTTCTTTTTTCCTTCCATCTCTTTTTTTCTCCCATTCCTTCTCTTTCTTTCTCTCATGTTTTTTTAGGCCATTCCTTTTATTCTATCTTTGTTTCTGTGTTTCATTCATTCTCTTTCTTTGATTCTGTCATTCGTTCATTCTCTTTCTTTGATTCTGTCATTTATGATATGTTTTGTTCTTTGTTTCTCTCCATTTATTTGTTTATATTTATTTATTTACATCTAGTTCCATCTGTCATTCCTTCTATTTCTTCTATACTTTGTTTTTTTTCTTCTATTATTTTTGTTTTATTATTTGACAGTATTCACCATACATGTACCTTTCTCACCATGTATTGGGTGTCATACAAAAGCGCAAGGGGCCCATTGAGACTTTATCGTCCTGCCTGTCCGTACCTGGAGCCAGCCTTGGTACAATCTATGCACAATACTAACTGACCTTTAAAGTGGACCAACACCCAGGATTTTGACTATCCTGGGTTTTGGTCCACTTCGGGGGGGCACCGCCGCCGATAAGATAAGGTTTTGGGGGGGGTTTCACCCCGCGGGACATCCCGATCTCGGATGTCCCGCGGTGAGGGAGGTGATCGGCCCGGGAATCTTATAGATTCCCGGGCCGATCACCCCTGGGTGTTGGTCCACTTTAAGGTATAAGAGCTCTGGTTGTCTAGAATTTGAATTGAATGTTCAGCTCAGGCCATTACATTAAATGTGATCCAGAAATAAGGCTCTGGTCAAACAATGAATCTATATTAGAATTGATTGGCAGCAGCTGGCAGAGCCCTCAATGTAAGAATCTGCTGTTCTCCAATAGCAGTGCTGGATTTCCGGTAAGAATTAGGCGTGTCCTGGGGGGATATGTGCTGGGGGAGGGCTCTAGCATTCGGGATGCCCCCTCCTCAGCCTGTCAGGTAGTGGAGGCCACCAACACCCTCCACAGGGTGTGAGGCAAAAAATGGTGATTGGAGGAGAGCTTGTGCATGTATCATGGGATTAGGGTGCAAAGATTTTGTGTGATCTCAGGGAACAGATCGGGGCTCAGGTGAGTTACAGCAGCTTCCTGTTGCTGAACCCTTTTAGGTAAAGCTGGTTAATGGGCTACTCAGCCAATCAAGTAGCTTTTCCTTGTGCAGGGCGAACGCCGAACTCTTGCTAAAATCCGTGTTCAGGTTTGGGAACCCAAACTCGCAAAGTTCGGTACAAATCCAAACATTGCGGTTTGGGTTTGCACAACATTAGTGGCGAATGGCAATTAGCACTGTAGAGCAGTGACATTTCTGCTCACCTGGCAGTGGCTGGAAGAAAACAGAACTGTTGCTGCTCTGCAGTGCCATCTGTTGTTGCCACATGTGATTGCCGCATGCAGCCCAGGTTTGTTTTGTGATTGACACTGCCCAAATCGGCATGACCTTCTGCAAAAAAAAGGCAAACCGGGACTCTAATAAGAGTTTTGGTCTACTTTACGTAGCCTTTTCTGTTGGTGATCCTACACTATAAGTTTATGTAAGATTGTAAGCACGATGAGTAAGCAGCCTTACACCCTTCAAAGTACCTAAAAGATGCTAAATGTTTTTTTCATCAAGTACCACTTTCCGTTTTCTGATTATATCAAGTGCCACTTGGGTGATGCAGGAACGTTGTCAGTCACCTAAAACCATAATCAAAACACACAAAACAGGTTTTAAACCGGACCTTCAGCGTGATTTAATGAAAAGCCCAAACTCTTAAAAAACGGTTCCCCAGCATCTAAAATTATTTTATTTTGCGTTTTTAGTCACTAACTTATTATTCTTTCCCCCACTGGGCTGCAACTCTGTTCAGGAATTTAGGATACGGCATCTTGACTCAGAAGCATCACACTTACTGAGGAGAGGAGAGTGGGATAAGGTACAGGGGGGCGGGTTATAGCTGTGCTTTGCTCAGACAGAGCAGAGCTGGGGTCAGGTAATGGTCAGCAGTCCCAGAATGCAGAGCAGCACAGTCAGGAGGCACTTCCTGTTTGCAGGCTGCCTGATAAGATGGTGGCTTCCATAAGCCGCCATCTTGGATGTTTAAAGGCTCATAACATGCAGTAGATGCAGGTAGGATGATTTTTAATGTGGACAATCTGTATGTACAGGGTGTGGGAAACATATAAGATAGACTCTTATTCAGAGTGAAGGACCGCTTTAAAGTGAATGAATCACTCATACAGTTGGGAAGTTTTTCTTTTAATAATGCAAATCATGCTTGAGCGAACTACTGTATAGATGGCAGCACCACATGTTGGGAATCCTTGGCCTAGACCAAGCAATCAAGGTCAGGGGCGTACATAGCCATGATGGGGCCCCATAGCAAGGTCC
The DNA here is from genome assembly GCA_027917425.1 of Gastrophryne carolinensis. NCBI lineage: Eukaryota > Metazoa > Chordata > Amphibia > Anura > Microhylidae > Gastrophryne > Gastrophryne carolinensis. The sequence continues at coordinate 145,163,862 of CM051236.1, forward strand.
CCACCAGGGTGCCCATGTGCGCGGTGCCAGCAGAGAAGCAGAGCCCGCACACGGTGTCGGAAGCAAAGCGGCATGTCTATGTGAGTATTTGGAGAAGGTACAAACCCTTGCTCCACGTGCCTGCTCTGCTGCTATGGTATGTATGCCCCTGATCAAGGTTTATCTTTAAAGCAGAACAAAACCCTGGATTCCATCCCGATCTGTGATGCCCCTGGGGAGGCCAGCCCTGGAGTCTTTTAGATTTCAGGGCCGGCCACTGGGGGTTTTGTTCCACGTTAACAAACACACATATGTAATTATGGTCTTCAGTGTTGAAGTACTAAATAATCTTCATCAGGTCTGTAGCAGTCCTGTTCTTTGAATAAAGGAGGGAAGGCTTCAGCATGGTCCGCAGCAGGGGTCCAAACCTTATTTTCTTCATATACCACTATCCATTATTAATTATCGCAAGTACCACCTGGATGGTACGGATGGGGTTTTACTCACAAACAATCCACAGACACACTGGCCCGGGTCTGTGGATGCGCCCACTTTTGCTCCCTTTTGCGAAGCAGAGTGCCGTTTGCTGAGCATTAAACTGGACCTTCACCATGATTTATTGAAAAGCCCTAACCCTTATAAAATGATTCCCCAGCATCTAAAATTAAAATATTTTAAGTTTTTAGTCACTTACTTAATACTCTTTCCCCCACCGGACTGCAACTCTGTTCAGGACTTTAGTATAGGGGCGCTGCCATCTTGACTCAGAAGCATCACACTTACTGAGGAGAGGAGAGTGGGATAAAGTTCAGGGGGTGGGGTTATAGCTGTGCTTTGCTCAGGCAGAGCAGAGCTGGGGTCAGGAAAAGGTCAGCAATCCCAGAATGCAGAGCATCACAGTCAGAAGGCACTTCCTGTTTGCAGGCTGCCTGATGTTCCATAAGTCGCCATCTTGGATGTTTAAAGGGTCATACAATGCAGTAGATGCAGGTAGGATGATTTTTAATGTCAGCAATCTGTATGTACAGGGTGTGGGAAACATATAAGATAGGCTCTTATTCAGAGTGAAGGACCATTTTAATATGCACGGCAATTGGCTCTAAATGGAAGAGAGCCCATGCATATGCGGTGGGACTTGGGAAAGGTGCGTTTTTACTGGAGGATCTTGGGGGTTTCACACAGTGGTAAACCCAAATTATGATCCCTATGGGCAAGAAACACTTGTATCACTGGTGGTACTGGAGATCCTATCCCGTGTTTTCTTCCGCTTTAAGGTATAGATGGCAGCATATCAGGTTGGAGGTCAACACTCCCAGCCGCATCCCCAGCATCCCTGGGCTGAGGTGCACTCCCTCACCCAGTTATTTAAATAAACACATTCCAATCTAAAGAGAAATGGGGGTGCAGCCGCTCTCGCTCCCACTTGCAGTGCTCTGCATCTAAACAGAGAGACGTACTGCCAATTATTAATATGCATATGAATCCGTGCATGCACCATAGGACCGGGCAAAGCTGAGTTTTTATGGGTGAGCTGGGGTGTTTCATCAAATTGGAGTGCCCTTGGGGCAAGAAACAAAACCAGGATAATCGCAATCCAGTTTTGTTATGCTTTAATAAAACTATGCAATGCCAAAAACAACCCAGACGTCTAATTTATTACAAAGATACAGCATGAGCTGGATAAATTAGACCCTTCATAAAAAATAATCTGGTTGGGGGTGTCGGGGCTGCAATTTACAGCCCCCTACCCAATAAAGCTCCAGAATCCAAATGAAAGTAATAAATCAAGGTAACTGGACTCGCTGTATTTTTCAAGAATAATCCAGTGAGTCCAGCAGTTAGAATGTATTTCTTTAGCTATAGAATGCAATGCAATCACAAATGAGAGATAATTAGGGGAGATGTGCCGCGAACGCTATGGATGGTGAATGTGTCACAGCTCACAGGGAAAAAAACCTCCTCCGTGTGCCTGAATCACAGCACGAAGCTGGCTACCCTGCCCTGTCGTGTATGTGTATGCAACCTTTAGAGCTGGCAACTGTCTGCATATGGGGGGCATGATGTCACACTGAACACATGGGTGTCTAGCATGGCATACTCTGCCTACTGACACTGAGACTGGCACAGGATGACTTCACTGTAAATCTGCCATCACAATACTGAACTGCTATTAGAATGAGGTGTGACGACCCTTCCCTGCTTGTATGGGGATCTGCTTCTGACAGAGGGTGCATGATATCATAATGTAATATACTGGTTTGGAGCGTGGCACCCTGTCTCTACACTGGCACTAGGACTGGCATAGCTATGCCAACATGGCTAAATCACAGTTTAAGGGGTGAAACCTCACATGCCCTGTATAGGGAGGGGGGTGCGATCGCTCTGGAAGGACCTGGCAGCTACCCGATAAGGGCAATGGTGTCAGGTTGACCATCCTCTGATTAGCAGAGGCTATATTCTTGCACTATAAAGGGGGTGGCCCCACAATGTCATCTATGGGACGGGGGGGGGGGGGGGGGGCTCTAGATCACTGTGGAGGCAGAACACATAGGTGTTACATTGGACACACGGGATTGACATATGGCATCCGGACAGTGTGAATAGGGAGATTTCTCCAAAGACTCTGGATGGAGAGCTGACAGGTGCCTGGAAAGGGCGATGGGCTTCAGACTGCTGGATTCTGGACATTGGCACTAAGACTGGCATAGCAATGACAGTATTAAAGGTTCCATGTGTCGCCATACATGACACCCTTCACAATGACATCTCTGAGATTGCTGTAGATGGGGACCCGGTGGGTACCCCCTCTGATCAGCCTGCTCTATTTATTGGTGCTGGCATAACAAAGACAGTATGGGGAGATCTCATCGCTGTGGATGGAGATCTGGTGGATACCCGTATTTATGCGAAGCTGTCGATTTTTAAACATAGGCTCTATTCATTGGCACCGAGACTGGCATAGGGATTACAGTATAAAGGGTGTCACGTATGGGGGGGGGGGATCTCATCTGTGGATGGAAACCTAGTGGGTAGCGGTACAGAGGCCATAGTGATTAGTGGGATCTATCTATTGACTCGGAGACTGGCATTGCCCTCCGTATGACAGTATGTGGAGTGAGCCGGCAATATCATGTATCTGCCGTGATCGCTGTAAATGGAGAGCTGGCGGGTCCCTTATGCCACATTATTGGGCTCGATAGCAGTGACAGTATGAGGGGTGACCCGTCAGTGTAATGTATGGGGGGGGTGACCCGTCCATGTATTGTATCTGCCGCGATCGCTGTGGATGGAGAGCTGGTGGCACATTATTGGGTTCGATGTCAGTGACAGTACGGGGGTTGACCCGTCAATGTCATGTATGGGGTGTGACCCGTCCATGCCATGTATCTGCCACGATCTCTATGGATGGAGAGCTGGCGGGTCCCTGGTGCCACATTAGGTGGCTCTATGGCAATGACAGTATGGGGTGTGACCCGTCCATGCCATGTATCTGCCGCGATCTCTATGGATGGAGAGCTGGCAGGTCCCTGGTGCCACATTAGGGGGTTCTATGACAATGACAGTATGGGGGTGACCCGTCCATGCCATGTATCTGCCGCGATCTCTATGGATGGAGAGCTGGCGGGTCCCTGGTGTCAAATTAGGGGGCTCTATGGCAATGACAGTATCAGGGGTGACCCGTCCATGCCATGTGTCTGCCGCGATCTCTATAGATGGAGAGCTGGCGGGTCCCTGGTGCCACATTAGGGGGCTCTATGGCAATGACAGTATGGGGGTGACCAGTCCATGCCATGTATCTGCCGCGATCTCTATGGATGGAGAGCTGGCAGGTCCCTGGTGCCACATTAGGGGGTTCTATGGCAATGACAGTATAAGGGGTGACCCGTCCATGCCATGTATCTGCCGCGATCTCTATGGATGGAGAGTTGGCAGGTCCCTGGTGCCACATTAGGGGGTTCTATGGCAATGACAGTATAAGGAGTGACCCGTCCATGCCATGTATCTGTCGCGATCTCTATGGATGGAGAGCTGGCGGGTCCCTGGTGCCACATTAGGGGGCTCTATGGCAATGACAGTATGGGGGTGACCAGTCCATGCCATGTATCTGCCGCGATCTCTATGGATGGAGAGCTGGCAGGTCCCTGGTGCCACATTAGGGGGTTCTATGGCAATGACAGTATAAGGGGTGACCCGTCCATGCCATGTATCTGCCGCGATCTCTATGGATGGAGAGCTGGCAGGTCCCTGGTGTCAAATTAGGGGGTTCTATGGCAATGACAGTATAAGGGGTGACCCGCCCATGCCATGTATCTGTCGCGATCTCTATGGATGGAGAGCTGGCAGGTCCCTGGTGTCAAATTAGGGGGTTCTATGACAATGACAGTATCAGGGGTGACCCGTCCATGCCATGTATCTGTCGCGATCTCTATGGATGGAGAGCTGGCAGGTCCCTGGTGTCAAATTAGGGGGTCTATGACAATGACAGTATGGGGGTGCCCCGTCTACAGAGGGATGTCAGCGATTGGGATGAAGATGTCCTCGAGCTGAGGAAAGTGACACAAAGGACATAAGAGGCGCCTCGTATTTCGGGTCACGATCACCCTTCATGTAGCCGGACGTCTCGCCAGCTCGTCACCCTCCTCTGTATTCCAGCACAGACACGGTTAATTCAGAAGCCATCCAGAGCTTGTTGTCAAAAAAAGAGTGGGCTGTGATTGGCTGCCGCTCGATCTCATTTGCATGTCTGAGCTTAGAAAACCCCCCAAAAGAGGAGCCGCAGCCGCTCAGAAGCGCGATCCTGTCCAGAGAGGTGCTGAAGTGCGCGGGAAAGTTTGGAGTGTCAGCTCTTGTGTCGCAGCCCGGTTCCATGCAGCCCCTGTAAAGGACTTGTGTGTGGCCCCGGATCCATCGCTATCTGACCCATCTAAGCATGGCGAGCTCTCCGCTGAGGCTGCTCTGCTTCCTCACCCTGGCGGCAGTGACGCTGGGGAAGACGATGCGGTACCGGACCTGGGAAGAGGACGAGCCGGGCACAGTAATCGGTAGCCTGTCAGAGGATATGGCCGCCATGCCGGGCACCGGGGAGGGCAGCTTTCGCCTGATGAAGCAGTTTAATAGTTCTCTGATCCGGGTCCGGGAGAGAGATGGCCAGCTGAGCCTGGGCGAGCAGCGAATAGATCGCGAGCAGATCTGCAGACAGTCGGCCGTGTGTGTGCTGGCCCTGGACGTGGTGAGCCTGGCCGGGGGGCAATTCAAGCTCATCCATGTGGAGGTGGAGGTGCGGGACATCAATGACAACAGTCCGCGTTTCCCCAACCCGGAGATCCCGGTGGAAGTATCGGAGGGGGCGGCGGTGGGCACCCGAATCCCCCTGGAGATCGCCGTGGACGAGGACGTGGGCTCCAACGCCATCCAGAGCTTCCAGATCGCCGTGAACAGCCATTTCAGCCTGGACGTGCAGACCCGGGCCGATGGGGTGAAGTACGCCGACCTGGTGCTGATGAAGGAGCTGGACCGCGAGAGCCAATCAGCGTACAGCCTGCAGCTGGTGGCCATGGATGGGGGCAGCCCGGCGCGCTCGGGCAGCGCTACGGTCAGTGTTCGGGTGCTGGACTATAATGATAACAGCCCGGTGTTCCAGCGCAGCGTGCTGACTGTGGAGCTGATGGAAGATGCCCCTGTCGGCTTTTTACTGCTGGACCTGCACGCTGATGACCCCGATGAGGGCTCCAATGGGGAGATCATCTATGGCTTCAGCCCTCAGGTGTCCCAGGAAGTACGACAGCTCTTTAAAATCGACCCCAAGTCTGGCCGCTTAACCCTTGAAGGTCAGGTGGACTTTGAGACCAAGCAGACGTATGAATTTGACGTGCAGGCGCAGGACCAGGGTGCCACACCACTCAGCGCTACCTGTAAGGTCATAGTGCACGTGCTGGACGTCAACGACAACGCTCCGGCCATCAGCGTCACACCACTGACCTCCATCAGCGCCGGGGTGGCCTACATCACAGAAGCCGCCGCACGGGACAGCTTTGTGGCACTCATCAGTACGGCCGATCTCGACTCTGGCGCCAATGGGCAAGTCCAATGCACCCTCTATGGACATGAACACTTCAGGTTGCAGCAAGCCTACGAGGACAGCTTTATGATTGTCACCACCTCGCCCCTGGACCGAGAGAGAATCGCAGAGTACAACCTTACCGTGGTGGCCGAGGACCTTGGCTCGCCACCGTTTAAGACTGTCAAACAGTACACCATTCGGGTGAGTGACGAGAATGACAATGCTCCAGTGTTTGCCAAGCCTGTCTACGAGGTGTCTGTCCTAGAGAACAATGCTCCGGGGGCCTATATTACCACCGTAGTGGCTAGGGACCCTGACCTGGGCCACAATGGCAAAGTGACCTATCGTCTAGCCGACTCCGAAATTAATGGTGCCCCCATCTCCACCTATGTCTCCTTAGACCCCGCCACTGGAGCCATCTATGCCCTCCGCACCTTCAACTACGAGATCCTCAAACAGCTGGACCTTAGAGTCCAGGCCAGCGATGGCGGCTCACCCCAGCTCACCAGCAGCGCCATCATCAAGGTCAAAATAGTAGATCAAAATGATAACCACCCTGTCATCGTTAATCCTGTGTTGTCCAATGGATCTGCTGAGGTGGTTTTGCCAGCCAGGGCCCCCCATGGCTTCCTAGTTACACACATAAAAGCCAGGGATGCAGATGAAGGGGTCAATGCTGAACTGACATTTAGCCTTTCGGAAGAAGGACGCAATCTGTTTACCATCAACAAGCAGACTGGGGAGGTGTTCCTGACTGCGGATGTCAGCGATGACTTGGGTCAGGTCTTCAAGACTATAATCACAGTAACTGACAGTGGACGACCCCCTCTCTCCAGCATAGCCACTTTTAGCTTTATGGTCACTGCTGCTACCCCTCCAGCCAACCAAGAGGTTATATTGCCAAGTTCCTGGGAAGAGAAAGTTTCTCACTGGGACATTCCCTTGATTGTGATCATCATCCTGGCTGGAAGCTGCACCTTGCTTCTGGCTGCCATCATCACTATTGCCACCACCTGCAACAAGCGCAGAAAAGAGAACAAAGCTGCCAACAAGACTGAGAAAGACATCTCAGAGCTGGAAAAAGGGGAGACAGATGAGGAACTCATTGAGGACCAAAAAGGGAGCCTGTTTGATGCCAGACCCTTCCCAAATGCCACTCCATTCACAGGGACTGAGGCACCGTCCACTCCAGAGGTGGCCCCGACAGAAGATACCTTTGGAACCTGTCTGTATGACACCCAGAAGAGGCTGCGGACTACCAACAGCGAGGTAAGAAGCCATTCTCTAGGTGCATGGGGAGATGTTGATTGTAAATAGTCAGAAAATTGTCTCATCACGTTTTGTCTAGAATACAGAAAACTCTGCAATTTGAGAACCTAAATTTTAAATGTAAGATTTTTTTTAAAGTGCATGGGTTTAAAGTGGACTGGTCACTCAGTGTGCAGTACATATAATTCAGGATCCCTATATTGCTGATCTCTACGGGTGACGCTGCTGATGATCGTGAGGTTGCCGATTCTTGCCAGATTTGTAATGTACTATTCTTTCCAGCAGAACTATGCTCCAGCTCCTGGCTATGGGAAGGAGACCGGACCCACAGTGACAGTGTGGAAGGGACATTCATTCAATACCATTTCCATCAGAGAAGCAGAGAAGTTCAGTGGAAAGGACAGCGGCAAAGGGGACAGCGACTTCAATGACAGTGACTCGGACATCAGTGCTGACGCTTTAAAGAAAGATCTTATTAACCATATGCAGACTGGTAAGTGTCCTAGTGTTTTAAGCACCCACAATAATCATACTCATCTTGAAAAATAAGGGAGATTCTAACAAAATTAGTGAGGTCTGAATTTTCCATAGGCTTCTGTTATTTCCAAATTTGAGAAAGTACATTTTCACATGTCACCTGTAACTCTGCCCCATCATGGGCACAGAACTTTTTTTAAATAGAAGGAAACAACTTGTTTCAGCTTTTTTGTGTGCTGAGTGAGAAAATCTCAGAAAAGTCAACCTCTCCAAAAATTCCAGAGCCTAAAATCATTTGGATAACCCCATCAGTCTTTTTCATAACCATTATTTTCTTCTACATTCCCATTTAGTTCATCCGCCATGATATTTAATGACAGAGAGAAAAATAATGTGCTACTTGTTATCAGCTATATATGAGTACAAGCTTTTGAGAATATTTGGTGGTTAGTAAGAAATAATGATGAAGAAAATTTGAAGCTTGCTCTTAACTGGTGAAGGGTATAACATTAATTTTTACTCTGCTGCTGCCTTCTGCCACTAACGCTGTACAGCACATCACTGCTGGAAAGATGGTTCATGCAGATCTATGTCCAGTTTTATTCATTAGAAACCCACCACCATAAAGAAAATCTAAAATTGACATAGCTACAAAATAATTAAATTCCCGACCCTCCCGTGTTAAAACGCTTCTGTATGTATCAGCCAGTTATATATTTAATCAAAGATCAGATATTCTGAAAAACAACTTTTTACCCTCTTAGCTAAGCAAAGCACACATTCTAGCCTTATATACAGAGAGACTTGTTCACAGTGGAGCCTGAAGCGCTCAATTCCCCATTGCGATGGCAGATTTGGTTGCCGAAAAGCAAGGTCATATCAAGGATGTTATCAGCAAGCAATCTTCCGAGTATGATGACTGCATGCTGAATGTTTTAAAAACAAGACATCTCTGCATACTTTTACAGTGTTCTTTTTCTACATTGTCCTAAAACCCAGATCTCTCTCCCAGTATTAAATTAGACTTTACAGATGCAGATTTTCTTTAGTTTAATTTATATTATAATATATTCTGCTATGTAATAAGGACAACATTAATAATGTCTTCATAATGCAATCCAGTTGTGGTGTTCTTCGTGGCATAGAGGTATTGTTCAAATGCTGCAGTGACAAAAAATCAAAACAAATTGCAGTTTTCTAAAAGCCAATCCTTAGGAGACAGACAGTGCAGTGGTGATCTCAAACGTTGTTTTTTTCGGTAAAACACCTTCACTCACCAGAAACTTATTGAGAAACTTATACTGATAAATGCCTGTGTTCATTATGTCACTAACTGGGCTAGCCTATGACACATGGTATTCCGAGGTCTTCCCATACTTCCCATCCAAGATCAAAAGAGATTAAGCACGTTTAGGGTGATGTTGCCTATAGCCTAGGTGATCGCAGGCTAGCATATGACATAATGTGTTACAAGGTAGTCTCCCATCCAAGGACTAACCTTGTATGTCCATGCTCTATACTAATAGTATAAATGGTATACATTCATATATATATATATATATATATATATATATATATATATATATAATGCTTTGGTTATTTTAGTTATATATATTGAAAAATGTTATTGTATGCTCAGAAGGCATGTAACTGTATGCAGCTAAACTTGGAGTGAGGAATTTTCCTGACCGATATTCTTTATTTCTGTGTTTTAGGACTATGGGCCTGCACAACAGAATGCAAGATCCTAGGCCATTCCGACCGCTGCTGGAGCCCTTCATGCGGCAGACTACCCAATGTCCATCCACCAGCAGTGCACACGGGGCAGCTCTCTGTTTCCAGCTTTTGTAAAAGCACCTCTTTACCTCGTGACCCTTTGCACAGAGATAACTATTACCAATCATCTCCAGCTCAGGCACACCTCCAAAAACCTGGGGGGCTGCCAAGTGGCAAAATGCCACTCAAAGACTATGAAAGCAGGACAATAACAATATCAAGATCTGGCAGGCTTCCTGATCTCCAAGAAATCACCATGCCACTTTATAAGTCTCCTGGAACAACCAGATATGTTCCACCACATGACGCTACCAGTGAACAGGATGAACTTTAGTCTATCACAGTTTGACTCCTATCACTTGTCCTGGAGAACTGCAACCTGTGTAAATGAGACTGAATAACTCTAAGAGTTTTAAGTTATTGACCTTTTAAATGATATAGATTTTTTTATTTAGGTACAAGAAGTCTTAAAGCACTTCCTTCGTCATAGTTCAAATAATGTCAATTGGATTATTTATTCCAGAGTCTTCCGATATCATAACTGTCAAGATTTTTAAATGTATTTGGTTGAATTTTGTAGATATCTTCTGTTCATTCTGTTTTTTTTTTTAAACAATTATAGATTCAGTCCTTGTAGGATGTCTGTAGCTAAGCAGTTCTGAACACTGCACATCTGTGGCATCCTGGAACACAGTCAAAGGCGCTTCTCAAAGTAGCTGAGAAAAAAATATTAATTGCTGTTTAAGTTCATCAGTCCAAATCGCCGGTGTTTGCATAGAACAGCCAAGCCTGCTTGGACATTTGAGTACAGAGATGTTAATCAACCTTTAGTAAATCAATAGAGAGATTGTTATTTTCAGGATATGTATCTAGGGAACCTGTAAGCTTGTACTAACTGCTGCTGTTTGCTTTTTGTGTACAATCAAATATGCTGCTGTTACCAGGATTCTAGGTGGAATTGTGTAGATGTTGAAAGCTGATGACCTCTTTGGCTCTTCCCTCAAAGTGATTGCACTTGAAATTATAATTTATAATAACCTTTCCCAGTTAAATCTAAGTTCCAGGTGTAGCCAAGATAATATAGTTGCCATCAGCTGTCTCTTTCCATGATATAGTGGAGCTACTGTACATTCTGATGCAATATAGTTTGCTAATTTTGGCAACCTATACAAAATATACTCCCTTCATATAAAATACAACATATAAGCAAAATATATATAAATGTTCTGAAATATCTTCAAGATCATATATGTCTAATATAACGAAACATGTTCCTTTATTTTACATCTTCGTTAAAAGCAGGCCTTCAGCCAATTTTCCATCCAGGTATGCTGCGTCCCCCCTCCTTTATCCCAATTTGGGATGCCTTCCACTGTAACATAAAGGTAAATGGCAAAAAAAGGCTTAACTACTCATTCAATCCACGCATGCCTGCCCAGCGACCCCTGTTGGTCTTTGGCGGTGATGTGCCCAAGCAATTGTAGCTGCCAAAGACCCAGGAATTCATAAGGGTATGATTCAGAATGTTCATCCATTTTAATATTTTATAGTGCATAAAATTAACACTTTGCACACTCATTCTGATCAAGAATCAGGGGGACCCTATAATGGACAGGCATCACAAATCAGGATATCCAGAGGCCGTGGAATTAAACAGCCCTGTGTGCTATTTTGGCTTTAGGTTCATGTTGCATAGAAACAACATATAATTTCAGTATTTAAGTGTACTTGTACCTGGATAAATAGTAAAGTGTGTGTATACATTTCTTATATACATGCACATATACCCTTAACAAACAGTGGGAGGAATCTATCACGGGAGTAGGGTTACTCTGGATTTGTACAATTCCACTGAAAAATAGAGTTTATTTTATATATTCCCATACAAATCTAAAGTAACATGCACACTACAGACTCTTGATAATTTCCTCCCAATGTGCCTTAAACTAAATTATTGGTGGATTTGTGTTCCTGCCAGGTCGATACCATTTGATAATTGCAAACAGATCTTGTTTGATGTCTCTGTAATTTTTATGAAATGTGCAGTATTTAATTTTTATACTGTGTTTTGCTTAGATCTCACACATGGCTTGCCATTTGGTAGTGATAAAACATGGATACTATGTACTTGTAATAAGTTTGTAAATAGTGGAAAAGTTGTTCTATTTTTCTATTAAAATGTTCCAAAATGATTGCCAAAGCTACTATGTGTATGGATACAACTTAAAGTCACTTGAAATGTATACAATGTACATTTTTTATACAGTCATTGAAACAAACTTGAATTGCATATTGTGACTTGTAATTTATGCACCAGTGGTCCATATAAACTGTTTCTGCATTTTTATTTAACAACATTTTGTTGACATAAAACTCACAAATAAAGTGTTGTGACTTCTGTGAAGCAATTCACTTAAAACTTTGCCCTGAGAGCATCTTTCACAAAATCAAGCAAATGAACGCAGTTCTGGAGTGGAGCTAGAAGAATGGTCAGCTGACTAAATTCCTGCTTTCACTCATGGCCCTGGGTTTACTAGAATGTTATTGGTCAGGTTTCCCACCTTTATACAGTTTGCATTTTTATTGCTTTATAGAATGGCATCAGGTTCTGTAGATGGCAATTGTTAAATATAACATGACTAGGGATGAGCAAACCCGAACTGTAAAGTTCGAGGTTCGTATCAAACACAGGATGTCCGGACCCGCGAATACGACAGCCAGAGCATGCAGCTGACAGCGAGTGGGAGAAGCCGGCATGCTGTCAGCTGCCCCACTGCTATAGGAGTTTCCTCCAGTGACAGCCCCCTTATACTCCTAGTGAATCCCCTCCATGCCCTGCCTTCCAGTGATGCACAGATGCCCTGCCTCTGAGCATATAAGAGCTGTCACTAGGGGGAACCTCAGTAGCAGTGGGGCAGACACAACACACGGGGGACTATTCTCCCCATTTGTCTCAAATGCCGAAATAAGCCACCAGAATAAATGCTCCTACAGAATCCTAAAATTCCACAAAAATATATTAAAAGCGAAGTGGGTTAGCAGAGAATACTTTTTGTGCAGAGATATATGCATGGCAGGCTTCTGAGGAATTTGTCCGTACAGGGCACCACCTCGAACCCTCTCTATTGGGGCCGCTATTCCCAAGCCCTCTATATGGGAGCACTGGGAAGTCTATATAATTGTTTCTGTTTTCTTCTTTTTCACATTCCCTTCATCTTTTCCTTATCTACACCCCCTTCACGCTTAGCTTCTAGCTGTGGCGTGCCCACGCCGCCCATTCAGAAAGGTCTGCTGCGGGTGTGCAAACAGCTAGAGGTGAGCAAGGATGCAGCTTAGCACCAAGATTCAGCAACGGCTTTGAGAGAAGTTGAGTGGTACGAGGGATCCGGGGGGTTTCCCAAATCAGGATGCCCGAACTTGGACGACATTCCTATTTAAGTATGTGAAACGACAGAATGAGGTTCATTAGGGATTGTTTACATTGGAACAAAACCCAGGAATTTGACTTTCCTGTGTTTTGTTCAGTACCCCCGGGGCATCCAGAATTGCGATGCCTTGCTGTGTAAACCCCCCAGAAAGCCAACTAAAACTCACATTACCCCACTCCAATGGCTTATGTATGGGTCCTCATCCAATCAGAGCATTTTGTCATGCTTACTTCCTTTCAGCAAAGTACTCTAATTGAAATCAATAGTGCGCACTGCTGCTTCCACGTATCCCTGGCCTCATACACACTCCTGCCCCAGGCTGTGATTGGAGCGCATGCACACTTCCAGGGATGCAGGGGATGCACCAGCGCATGGTCCCCATTCAAAACAATGAGAGATGCCTACTGAATGACCTAGTCACGTCAGGTGGCTCTTATTGAATGAGATCCCTTGCATGCGATTTGGAGCATGGAAAGGTGAGATTTTACGGGCATCCTGGGGGGTTTCACAGAGTAGGGCTGCCCTGAAATCCTTTATATTCCAGACTGGCCACTGGTCTAAAAAGGGGGCACAACCTGAAACGAATTAGACAAAAGATTAGAAGTAATGTAAGAATGTTTTATTGTATTGTGCCAAGGAACTTGGAAAATCAACAATAAATGAATTTAAATATACCTGGTATAAGCATAAATCTGTCCTAAGATAAAGAGATCATCTACCCATAAAGAAAGAGTAGATGGACCATGTGGTCCCATCCTGCTTGCTATGTTTCTTATTTTTCTAGCAGTAAGCTAAATATTAGCTTTTTCATTCCCCATATTTTACTGAGGTTCTGGACTCTCTCTTGGATCTTTACTGCTTTTTGGGACTGCCGTCACCTACTGTGCACCTCTGGTGTGCAGGTGTGTTTTGGTCCTTTTTTATCTGGAAGAGAACTGTGAGGAATAGGGCAAATATTATATGTCATTTTATTGCTGATGCTCGACTTCCCCCTAATATGCTCTGTTCTTAGCAAATGTCACCCTTTACTTTCCTTCTGTAGCATTAAGGCTTTCTAGGCATAAACATGCACAGAACCTAATTTCTCAAGGAAGGAGAATTAGCATCTGTGAGATAAGCCAACCGCAGATCACATACTCCCTGCTGATTCTCTCACACCTCTGGGCCGGGAAGGCCCCGCTGACGCAGAAGTCAAGGTGACCCCTGGCTTTGAGCTTCCCCGCATCAAATACAAGAACCTCAGACAACTGCCACTGTGTGTCCCAGCACCATGCCAAATACAGAACCAGAACGGGCCCACAAAACCACACGTGGATGTACAAGTCTCCGGGCCATGTGACCAGGAGAACCTAAAGAAATGGAGATTTCTTCTCTGACCCATTTAGGGACTCCATCTTTGGGCACATCGGGTGCCTAACATCCAGCCCAGTTGTTTGGTGCCATATTCCGAGCCATATGACCTCCCTGCCCAAAGTTATAACTCCTAAAGGGTTTTAGGTTTTAAAGCAGGTTCCACAATGGTGGGAGGGGACAGTCCGTCCCACAGAAGGGGGAGGGGGTTAAAGACTCTCGAAGCATAAAGGGGGGTGACCCTGGGCCAGCAATTGTCACTCTCTGGAGGAGGTCACGGTGTATGCGTGCTGGAGGTGCCCATCAATAATCTTGCCACTCACCTCCATGTGGGAGCTCATCATCACTACATCTGCATTTTAAGGTAACTGACTATTGTATCTCTGTGTGTAACTCATTGTAACCTGTAACCCACTTCTCAGAATGACATTTGTATTCATTCATATTCCATCATTGCCAAATGTTTGTTATCACTGCCTACTGTGCTCATTGCATTAAAACCTTTATTTAACTTGAGCGATCTTTTTGCCTTAGCCAAGAATCTATGTGTCCATAGGCTTTGGGCCTGGTAGTCTTGCTAGGTGGGTGACGGACGGGTTTTGGGAAAGCGGGCTGTGTGTCCTGAGGTCCCTGATTGATAGTTGGATCATGTGACCCGCGGTTCCCTGACAGGAACTCTTTCTTTCTGCTCACATTTCTGTTATCCTTTGTCAGTGATCCTGACAAACTAGACTAGACTAGTCTAAAGACTAAACTAGAACTAGATGTTACCGTGCCCTGGTGCGAACATTAAATGGGACCCTTTCACAACTCGTGGAGTAATCTATTTTTCTATCTTTTAACAGAATTGGACGACTAAAGACTAAACAGCCGTGACAAATGTTGCTTCTGTTATCTATATGGTGCCAAGTGAGCACCAATATGATAAATAAGGTGGAGGAGCAACAATGATGGGGCCCCCCTGACCTTCTGGCCCCCGGTGCAGTTGCACCCCCTGCACTCCCTCAAGTTACCCCCCTGTCTTCTATTAATGGCTTCCCCCAGCTTTTAATACAGCTAGTGTAGCCTGATATCTTTAATGGTTTCCTGGCGGCACAAATTTACTGTGAAAGTATATATAGGGGTTTATTTAAGAAAGGCTAGGGCCACGTAGTGCCAGGTAGTGCCACGTAGTGCCAGATGAGTGTCAGGTGAATGTCAGGTCCCAGTGAAAACAGTGTATTCAGAGCTCCTCTGATAGTGCCAGGTAGTGTCCCATCTATCGACAGCATCGGTAATGGGATGAGTGCCGCCACTGAGTTCCCTACAGTGCCAGATAGGGCCAGGCGCTCACCCTGCACTGTGGGCCTTATCCCATACATTTCAATGGTCTTGAATGATTACAATTATTATGCATTTTATAATATTTTTTAAAATGTTTCCCTGTGCTGGTTATTTTTGGATGCACTTTTATGTTGCGCTGCAAACTTGTGATTTGGACCGTGGGAAAGCTGTGTCATGTCAAGTTTCCCCAATGCAATTCCCATTTAAAAGAAAAATTCCATGAACCTAAACAATTAAAAATTAAGATTCCAACAGGTGCTGGGTGCCTGGAATCCTGTTTTTTGAGTACCTCTGTGAGCGCTATGTATTTTTTTCTTAAAATGGACCTTCAGCATCATTTAATGAAAAGCCCAAACCATTAAAAAACTATTCCCCAGCATCTAAAATTAATATAATTTACGTCTCTAATCACTTACTTTTTATTCTTTCCCCCACTGGGTTGCAACTTTGTTCTGGACTCTAGGATACGGGCACTGCCATCTTGGCTCAGAAGCATCATATGATGAGAAAAGGACAGGGGGCAGGGTGCTGCCGAGCACCTCGGAGGAGGTGCTCAAGTGCCACCGGCACCTTTTATAATAAATTAGCCTCATATTCATATTGTACTCCATTACTTTAATTCCCTATAATTGTGGCATTACACAGAACAGCAGTTTGCACTGCTAGATAGATCATTTCATCTCTTGTTGATCTACTGTCCTAGTTTTCCCAGTGTTATAAGGCCAGTTTTTTTAGTTTAGCTCAGATAATAAATTACATGTGTATTTATAGTTATTGTTCGCATATAATTAGCACCACATTAGTCCACCAGTGTCACATGGCCCTGCATTTATGCCCGTCACCTGGAGACAATACATTGCTGGTGGCTAGAAAAACTCAGCACAGGTTTTAGAGGTTGAACTTGATGGATACCTTTTTTCTAAACTTGACTATATAACCATGAATCATTTACTACAGGGATCGTCATTTCTGATATGCTCTCAATAAGGAAACTGAACTAAACTCTTTAGAAAGGTATATACCGTAATAACTAAGCCCCCCCATGCATGTGAGTGAAATATGCCCTGCTCTTTAGTGTTGTTAAGCAGCAGGCGCAATTATCTATCTGGCTTCAATGTGTTTTTATAGTTAATCCTATATTTTGTCCTTGAAAGGTGTAGAGTATGTGAAATATTGTGGGCTTTCTCTTCTCCCCAGGGTGAGACAATTTATAAAAAATCAATCTAAAGTTATTTTTAAGGCTTTTTTTTACACATTGCTTTTAAGTTTAAAACCACTTAACCAGCTGGAGTTGAAATGTTCAGCTGGAGTGTTGGCATGCGGCCACGATTACATCACGCACAAGATCAAGCTTTATCATTGGTGATCCTGTAGAAAAGTATTATGTAATGGCTAAGCAAGTTGAAAATAATACAAATATGTATATCTCCTTAAAGTGGACCAAAACCCAGGATTTTGACTATCCTGGGGTTTGGTTCTTGCCCACGGGTCACCCCAATTGGGGGTGCAGCGATGTGTGAAGCCCCTCAGGTCGCCAAAACCAATTCACCTCTTACGGGTCTAAGACGAGCAGCTCCTTGCACGCTGATGGCTGCATCCCCCGCTACCCTCTAACAGGGAGCGTGTCAGCGCTGGCCATTCACAAATGCCTGATGCAGGCTCTCACCTTGCTAAAGGCATATCGGGGATGCGACTCACGCATGCGCCGTTGGACCTGGAAAGAAGGTAAGTCTATGGGGCGACCGTGGGGAGTTTCACACGGCGGGGCATCCCGATATTGGATGCCCCAGGGAGGGGAAATCGATCGGCCCAGGAATCTTAGAGATTCCCGGGCCGATCGCCGTGGGTTTTGGTCCACTTTAAAATAGAATAATTGTACTCTTGTGGAACAGCACATGGGTTTCTTATTAAAGAGGAACAACCACCCCCCTAAAGTCTATAAAGCTAAAAGAGCTGGTCTTTATGGGGCATCACAAATTGGGATGCACCAATGTATAAATCCCCGGAGGTCCTCTTACACTACCTCTTGTGCTGCTGCTGCAACCCTGCAAAGCTTTCAGCTGGGCATTTACCCATGACAGACATTTCTAGATGCTGTCAACAGCATTTGCTCCATTCAGATTTTCTTGACGCACTGACCTCAAAGTGAGAAAGAAACTGGACACATTGGGTATCTGGGCTTCCACTAGGCAAATGAAGTTCAATGTGGAGTAATGTAAAGTCATGCACTTGGGGTCTAATAACCTGAAGGCCACATATGTCCTGGGTGAGTAAAACTGGGAGAAACCCTCATTGATAAGGATCTTGGGATACTGGTAAATCACAGGCTAAATAACAACATGCAATGTCAAGCAGCTGCTTCCAAGGCCACCAAGATATTATCATGCATTAAAAGATGCATGGAAACACGGGATAGGGATGAAATTTTGCCTCTTTACAAGGCACTGGTGCGCCATCACCAGGAATATACTGTCCAGTTCTCACCACCAGTTCACAGAAAGGACGCTCTGACTATGGAAAGGGTGCAGAGGAGAGCGACCAAACTAATAAAGGGAATGAAGGCTCTTAGTTATCAGGAAAGATTACAAAAATGAAATCTGTTTAGTCTTGAGAGGAGACGACTGAGGGGGGACATGGTTAACTTGTATAAATCTATAAATGGCCAATACCAAACTATAGGGAAACACTATTACAGGTAAAATCCCCTCTAAAGACAAGGAGACACTCCCTTTGACTGGAAAAAAAGAAGTTTAGTCTCCGGAATCAACAATTATTTTTTACCATAAGAACTTTAAATCGGTGGAATAGCCTCCCACAGAAGCTTGTTACAGCATCAACCGCTGACAGCTTCAAAAAAGGATTAGAAGAAAATAACAATAACAGTTACTATTAGGTGTTATCGTAAAAAAACAAAACAAAATATAAAACAAAAAATTACTTCCCCTACCCCAACACTCTTGGTTGAACTTGATGGACATTTTTTTTTCAACCACTGTGTACCTGTGTAAAGAAAACCTGAATCAAATGGACACAGGTGATAGAAAGGCTTACACACGGTACACAAAAGAGATCTCACAGTCAATTCTTCAGAGGAACCCATAGAAATCCCAAGAAATTGGCTTGGTTACTTCAATAGATCCAAAAATAATGAATGGTGGATGTGAATGTGGATTGGTTCAATGATATTAATAACATGCCAGCAGACATGTTGGTTTGGGATGCCCATGCGGTAAACCAGCCATTTTTAGGCTATTAACTTACCTTAATTCTGCATTTTCCTGCACAGCAGAGAGAGGCAGTGATGCTGGCTCCTCTTCTTAGAGGCCGATTCATTAATAGCGGCAGGTAGCGACAGTTGAGCGACTGTAGCAGTATTTTCACAGCGCCCACTAGTAGTCGCTGTGCTTGGCCATTGTTCGGTTGTTGATAGCGACTCAGTCGATGTGCAGTAATGTTGAATACGGGTGACGAGTCGCTATTTGACAGGTTCCGCGATGTATGGGTGCGCATGATAGCGACTGGTCAGAGCGACCGGCTCCCACCATATTCAGCAAAAAATCACGCTCAAAATATTCTTGCGCTGTGAAATGCATGTTTAAACCCCAGAGCGCTGGCGGCGATGTGTTAAAATTTTACATTTTTTTTTTAAGAATTTAGTAATATGAATACAATAATATCAGACCTGTAATATCAATTCTGCACAAATTTTTTTTTATTTTTTTTTTACCTTAAAAAAATTATCTAACATGGCAGAAGGGGTCACAGAATTTTTCACATTAAAAAAAAAAAACAAAAACATTAATAACAATTAAATATTAATATTTAAAGATTGTTCCATTGAAATGCGTTGGAGAGCGCCAGGTAGCGAGAGGTCATACCTGTCGCTGTTCAAGGTCGGACGCTGGCGCTGTGGGCTGAGGCTGGAATAATGATGAATGAGTGGCTATCTGGCGCTATCTCAGTCGCTAAGCAGGATTGGCTTGATAAATGTGTGATTGCGGTGGGGAGCCGGCGTTCTCGTGGCGGGGCCCGTCATTAGCGGCCGCTCACCAGTCGCTACCTGTCGCTGTTCCTTCATAAATAAGGGCCACATTCAGCAGCTCCAGTCGCCAGGGGACAGCAGAAGTGTTTGTTTTACCAATGCGGGTCATCCCCAAACCGCCACATCTGCGGGTATACCATTATTATCATTAAAGCAATACAAAAGTAATTCCGGACTCCGGATCTCATACCTCCATGGCCACTGGCGGCCATTCAGTTTAGACAGATACAAGTGGGCAGCTTGCATGCACGCTCCGCTGACAAATCTGCTTGGTTCCCGAAGGAGAATTCTGCAGTCGCTGCTTAAAGTGGACCAACACCCAGGATTTTCACTATCCTGGGTGTTGGTCCACTTCTGCGGGGCCCGCGAGGCGCCGTTGGAACGGGAGAAGGTAAGGCTTGTGGGCGCCCGGGGGGTTCCACACAGCGGGGCATCCCGATCTCGGATGTCCCGCGGGGAGGGAGCTGATCGGCCCGGGAATCTATAAGATCAGCGGTGGGTGTTGGTCCACTTTAAAGGATGTGATAATAGGCCATTTTCAGGATACTTAAGGCTGATTAAATGTTCTGAATAAATCTGCTTGCATTACCTGCATCCACCACTCCAGGCAAGCTTTATTTATTATTTGTAATAGGAAAAAGAAGAATTAGGGGTGACAGCTTTGTGATGGACCATGCTGACTTTACAGGGGAGGACTGCTGAACATTAGCTGCCAGTCCCATGAGCCCCCTGTGCTTGAAAAACTATCAGGCTGATTCATCACTAACGCCAGGTAGCGACAGATGAGCGTCAGTAGCAGGAATTTCAGAGCACCCGCTAGTAGTCGCTGCGCTCGGCCGTGGGTTGCTAGTTCATAGGGACTCAGTCGCTGTGCAGCAATGATGAATACATTGTGAGGAGTCGCTATATGACCAGTACAGCGCTGTATTGGTGCGCATGTTAGCGACTGGTCAGTGCGACCGACTCACAACATATTCATCAAAAAAACAGCCTCACACACCTCCGGCGCTCAAAAATGCTTTCCTGTAGCCCAGAGCACCGGAGGCTGTGTGATTGAAGGTTGTTTTTTAACATGTAGCCACCAGTAACAAAATGAAAACATATGGAATTACGTTGTAATAACATTGTAACATGAACAGATTAATGCCAGACCTGTAATATCAAATCTGCATAAATATAGAAAACATGAAAAATATTTTCAAAAATATTTTTTTCTCTAGGCCAGGAGAGGTCACAACATTATTTGAGATTTAAAAAAAAAAAAATTAAAAACCCCCTGTTTAAAGAGAAATAAAAGAACGTCCATTGAAATGTATGGGAGAGCAACAGGTAGCGAGAGGTAATAGGTGGTGCTCTGCAAGGCTGAACGCCGACGCTGTACGCTGAGGCTGGGATAATGATGAATCGGACGCTACATGGCGTTATCCCAGTCGCTCAACAGAATCTGCTTGATAAATGTGTAATTGCGTGCCATGTCCGGCATTCACCTGCCGCTACCTGTCATTTACAAGGCACTACCTGACGCTATCCCTTCATAAATAAGGCCCTATGTATTGCCATTGAAGTTCTTCTAATGTGTGTAAATACTTTTACCCATCATGCAATGCTTTGGGCAGATGCTAAAGTGCTACAGTGGTTATTGCAATTGCCAGGTCCTGCAGGCAGTTTTTATGCATTTGTTATTAATGACTTGCTATATAGTTTTTGATTAGTCATTTGCTGTGCATATGTAGGCTGTTTACAGCAGCAATTAAAGGTAAGGTATTGCTCTAGAACAGCGGTACTCAACTGGCGGACCGGGGTCCGAATGCGGACCTCGGTGCCAAATTTCTGGACCCCTGACTTGACAGCCCTGCACTTAGTTGCTTCTGTGTTGCCATGCTCAGCGCTGCCCCTTTACAGATTGGCGTTGTAGTTGTTTGTCTCCCTGCCAGTGTCATGACTCCCTGGCACCTAGCATTGCAATATGAAGTACTGCACGGACAGGAAGTGGCATTGCAAGGTATAATCCACCCCCAGCCCACCCCCAATGTGCTGATTTCTAACTATCCATCCCCCCTGACAGCGCCCCATTCGGACCTCCGCCTCTCACCAGATGCCTGTAAATGGACCTTTACAAGAAGTGGTTGAGTACCCCTGCTCTAGAACAACTCTTCTTGCTCAAACACACATGCCATACATAAATTGGACATCCTATCAAAAATGAAAGCTTTAAAAACTCTCCCCTAAAGCCCTCCTCTGGCATCAGTGACATGAGCTTTTTGAGAGACTTAACCCCATTGTGGAATAACATGCAGATTCTGTGCTTCTGAATAGGAGTGGCCATCTTGATTTACAGCTGAGAGATCTCTGGGCAATCACTCCTTATTTCTAGCCAGAAGTAGAAAGCCATGGGCGGTAATGACTTTGAGGATGATTTATTAATAGCGACATGTAGCGACAGTTGAGCGACTGTAGCGGTATTTTCACAGCGCCCGCTAGTAGTCGCTGTGCTTGGCCGTTGTTCGGTTGTTGACAGCGACTCAGTCGATGTGCAGTAATGTTGAATACAAGGTTACGAGTCGCTATTTGACAGGTTCCGCGATGTATGGGTGCGCATCATAGCGACTGGCCCTAGC
This sequence comes from Gastrophryne carolinensis, assembly GCA_027917425.1. Taxonomy (NCBI): domain Eukaryota; kingdom Metazoa; phylum Chordata; class Amphibia; order Anura; family Microhylidae; genus Gastrophryne; species Gastrophryne carolinensis. The sequence goes on from CM051236.1 coordinate 145,186,185, forward strand.
GACCGGCTCCCACCATATTCATCAAAAAATCACGCTCAAAAAATTCAAGCGCTGTGAAATGCATGTTTAAACCCCAGAGCGCTGAAGGCGATGTGTTAAAAGTAGTTTTTTAACCCCTAAACCACCATATTTTTGGAAACCAAAAAAAAAAAGTATTTTAAATAATTTAGTAATATGAATACATTAATATCAGACCTGTAATATCAATTCTGTACAAATTTTATTTTTATTTTTTTTTCCCTTAAAAAAATTATCTAAAATGGCAGAAGTGGTCACAGAATTTTTCACATTTAAAAAAAAAAAAATAAACATTAATAACAATTAATTATGAATATTTAAAGATTGTTCCATTGAAATGCATTGGAGCGCGCCAGGTAGCGAGAGGTCATACCTGTCGATGTTCAAGGTCGGACGCTGGCGCTGTGGGCTGAGGCTGGAATAATGATGAATGAGTGGCTATATGGCACTATCTCAGTCGCTAAGCAGGATCGGCTTGATAAATGTTTGATTGTGGTGAGGAGCCAGCGTTCTCGTGGCGGGGCCCGTCATTACCGGTCGCTCACCAGTCGCTACCTGTCGCTATTCCTTCATAAATAAGGGCCTCACTGTTTTTTTTTTTTAATGCAGAATTGTATGTGCAGGTCTGGCATTGCAGTGTCATGGTTACAGTGTTAAAACAATGTCATTCCATATGTTGGTGCTGGTGGATATGTGTTGGGAAATAGACTTTTTTCATATTGCGTCCGGTGCTCCACGCAATATGCGCCAGGTTTTAGAGCGTCAGGGCTGGTTTTGTGTTTGATTTTAATAAATAAATATGTTAAATACGCAAATATGGGCTTTAGCGCCGAGTGCCGGGCGCACTTACCTGGTGCTACCTATCATTGGCTGCAGCGCTGTCCTGTTGTTATATGTGGCCTTGCTATGGGCGGCTTTTCCTCTGGGCGCTACATATTTATCATTGACTGAGGGAGAGCGCTTCTACAGCGTCCTGCAGACATCACATTTATCACTGCTGGACAGGATACTACAGCGTCACTTGTCTGGCCGCTACGCTACGTTATAGCGCCAGACACCTGCTTGCAGCGCCTATTAACAGACGCTCTAAGCCCCTACATGCTCAATGCTAATTTTTGGCGCTAGTCTTAAACCGGACCTTCACCATGATTTATTGAAAAGCCCAAAACCCTTAAAAATGATTCTCCAGCATCTAAAGTTAATATATTTTACGTTTTTAGTCACGTATTATTCTTTCCCCCACTGGGCTGCAACTCTGTTCAGGACTTTAGGATACGGGCGCCACCATCTTGATTCAGAAGCATCACACTTACTGAGGAGAGGAGAGTGGGATAAAGTATAGGGGGGCGGGTTATAGCTGTGCTTTGCTCAGACAGAGCAGAGCTGGGGTCAGGAAAAGATCAGCAGTCCCAGAATGCAGAGCAGCACAGTCAGAAGGCACTTCCTGTTTGCAGGCTGCCTGATGCTCCATGAGCCGCCATCTTGGATGTTTGAAGGCTCATAACATGCAGTAGATGCAGGTAGGATGATTTTTAATGTGAGCAATCTGTATGTACAGGGTGTGGGAAACATATAAGATAGGCTCTTATTCAGAGTGAAGGACCGCTTTAATTCAGCCTCTTAGATACATTTATGACACAGTCTAAATGATCTGCTGCTGCACAAATAAAGAAACAAGGTAACATCTTCCCCCTCACACAGAATTTCTCCAGGTGTGTGTGTGTGTGTAGAATTGCAGTCAGAGCTGTCCTCTCCTGGAAATGTAGACCACAGAATGTGTATCAATGAGATGTAACTAATACGGTAAGGAGCTGACCCACAAGATATTAGGGGCTGGTTACAGCTGCTTATTGCTATCAGTGTCAGCAGCAGCTCTGCTCTCAGCCCAACGCCAACTTCAGTCTCATAATCTGTGTTTTGTATGTTTTAAGCAGGACCTTCACCCTGAATAAGAGCTTATCTTATATTTTTCCCACATCCTGTACATACAGATTGCTCACATCAAAAATCATCCTACCTGCATCTACTGCATTTTCTGAGCCTTTAAACAGATGGCTGCCCATGGAGCCTCAGGCTGCCTGCAAACAGGAAGTGTCTTCTGACTGTGCCGTTCTGCATTCTGGGATTGCTGACCTTTTCCTGACCCCAGCTCTGCTCTGTCTGTGTAAAGCACAACTATAATCGGCCCCCATGCAGTTTTCCACCCTCTTCTCAGTATGTGACACTTCTGAGGCAAGATGGTGGCACCCATATCCTAGAGTCCTGAACAGAGTTGCATCCCAGTGAGGGGAAGGATAAAAGATAAGTGATTAAAACATTAAGAGGCAGATTCATTAATAGCGCCAGGTAGTGACAGATGAGCGACAGTAGCGTTATTTTCACAGCGCCCGCTAGTATTCGCTGTGCTTGGCCGTTGTTTGGCTGTTGACAGCGACCCCGTCGGTGTGCGGTAATGTTGAATACGGGGTTAGGAGTCGCTGTTTTGACAGGTTCCGCGCTGTATGGGAGCGCATGACAGCGAACGGCCATAGCGAACGGCTCCCAGCATATTCATTAACAAATCACGCTCAAAAAAATCTCGCACTGTGAAATGCTTGTTTAAACCCCAGAGCACTGGCGGCGATGGGTTAAAAGTAGTTTTTTAACCCCCAAACAACCATATTTTTTGAAAAAAAAAAAACATGTTTTTCAAAACATTTTGTAATATGAATACATTAATATCAGACCTGTAATATCAATTCTGCACAAATTTTTTTTTTATTTTTTTTTACCTTAAAAAAAATATATAACATTGCAGAAGTGGTCACAGAATTTTTGAGATTTAAAAAAAAAAAACATTAATAGCAATTAATTAAGAATATTTAAAGATTGCTCCATTGAAATGCATTGGAGAGCGCCAAGTAGCGAGAGGTCATACCTGTCGCTGTTCAAGGTCGCTCGCTGGCGCTGTGGGCTGAGGCTGGAATAATGATGAATGATTCGCTATCTGGCGCTCTGTCAGTCGCTAAGCAGGATCGGCTTGATAAATGTGTGATTGCGGAGGGGAGCCGGCGTACTCGTGGCGGTGAGCGTCATTACCGTTCGCTCACCATTCGCTACCTGGCGCTATCCCTTGTTAAATAAGGGCCTAAATATATACATTTTAGATGCTGGGGAATAGTTTTTAAGGGTTTGGGCTTTTCATTAAATGATGCTGAAGGTCCGGTTTAATTATTTTTAGATACCTTCCTACATGTGACCTGCCCATCTCTGGAATAACCAGCTTCCTATTTTCAAGTTCATGAAGAAAAGAAGCTTTTCCTCCAGGGTCTGAGGTTTTCTTCCCCTTCCCCTTACATCCCCTCAATAGAACCCGGCATATATCGTTCTACTGAGGAGGCAAGCTGCATGCCGCAAAGTGATTTGTAAAATGTCGGCAGACTCGGCACCAGAGAAATTGACTTGATATCAAGCTCTCTGTTTCTCTTGCGCTGTACTGAATCACTTTCCTGGTTTCATGGTATTTCATCACCTCCAGCACATGTTCTCAAACACAAGATGACCTTTGTCAAGTTGAATAAGAACCAAATAACCGCTGAAACTAGCGCATGTGAAGTGATTTGATGAAAGAACAGCCGACACTTGGAAAATAATTCAGCATTCCCATGGAGAATAGTTGAATGTGAAAACACTTCATTTTAGCTCCCTGGGAAAAGATGGGATCCTGGCTATTGTTTATAGAATATTGTGCAGTGTGACGTACATATCATATTTAATCTACAGGTGCCATATTGTCTGTACATAACTTCATACATAAATGTTATGCATATAGAAGTGGCAAATAAAATATGTATTTAAATGTGCTCAGATATTTAAGAAAACAATTGACATAACATGCTTTTTTTATTTATACTGTCCCATCCTGATCATACTATAGGAATAAAGACTAACTGATTCTCTATTAGAAGCCAGCAGGTGTCTGTTTAATGGTGTGTATAAAACCTTCTTCACACAAATCTCCAGGGACCTGTGTGGCTTTGTCTCTGTGAGACTGACTGTGTAAAGAACCTGCAACTTAAAACCTAAATCCCTACCTGCAATCTGGTTTTATATAGTTTATATAATTAGTTACCTACATTATATACATCGATAAGTTAAAATTCCCAGATCTACCCTGCTTATACAGTATCTCTTAAATACGGTCTCAGTGCTGTATAAGACTTTTGTTACCTGCACATTGGATTTCCACTCATTTCATTTCAGGAGTAGGTCATTTTGCTGGTGAAGACCAAATCAATATAAAATTGCATGTGGTTACCTATGCCCTTTGTATATATTGTATAGATGAATATATATATATATATATATATATATATATATATATATATCATTCAACCGGACAGAAACTCAGGAGAATCTCCAGTGAGCTGCAATACTTTGCCATTAAGGTTACTGCTTCTTTTGCCCTTATTCAATTTCTGCCTCCCTATTTGACCCCACTGTACCCTTCCAACCAAGAAACTGGACCTGTGTCAAAGAGTATCGGGGCTGGTAACTTCTAGGGCCAGGGACAGCAGTTCAGCCCTTGAGCAATGGCTTACCAGCCCCCTATGGTTGGCACTTAGAGTTAGTAAGCTTTAGGGTCGAACTGCTGGCCCCTGACCGCAGAAGTTACCAACCCCTGTGTCCTTTAGCTCAGGTCCAGTGCTTTTCCCTTTCACCCCTGGAGGAACATCTTCTGCATCTAACATCCACCACCAGGTATCTCTTCTAATGCCACTGGCACTGGCATCTGGAGTTAATGGGTACAAAAGTTCTACATTGACATCACACCAAGGGTAATGTCTGCTGCCAGGGAGGGGAGTTTTTATATTTCAGAAAAATCTTTGGAATCTCTCCAATCTGACTCTTATGTAACTGGGAAGGGGCATGGATGCTGCAGCAAATCCCCCCATGCCCCTCTCCTCCAATGACGTAGATAATCATATGGGGAAAATCCACAGAGGGCCCCGTTCTTTCACTATAAATGTTCCCCTCTTTGGCAGCCAGCATTATCCCTGGCAGAAAAGATGCCAGTGGGGTGGCTGCTAAATCCATCACCACCGGCATCAGAAGACTCCAGCCAGCTGATCCAGGAGAGATCCCCCGACCCAGCGTACCATTGGAGAGAATGCCCCTGGCAAAAGGGGAAAGAAAACACCTGCCTGATTACTCATACCCACCCTCTCCTAGGCACCGTGTATGCAGAAAAGCCGGGCCACTCATCAGAATGGGCCCAATGTGTTTCATAGACACACCTGGACCTGTGTTGAAGGGCATAGGTTCTGTTGAACCAGCAGGGCCAGGGGCTGGCCAGAGAGCCCTGGGTTACCAGCCCCTATGCCTGCTGCACTGAGCTAGTATCCCATGGGACCCTTTTTTAAAAAAAAAAACCTGGACCAGATCCCAAGCTCATCACTATTCATGGACTGGTTAAAAAACAGAAAAAAGGGAACCTTGAAAGGGTCCCATTTAATATTCACACCATTATGCCACTTGTTTAAGCTGCTGGCCTTATAAGATAAGAAATACGTAGACCTTGATTTCTTCAGGTAGTTGAATATTATATAGTTACACAAACAAATCCATCAAGTTCAGTACTGCAAACTAATAGGAAAACAAAAAAAATATTGAGACATTGCTAGCCTATTATGTCTGATGTAAGAAAAATATCCTGTCTTCCCCTATCCTATAATGTTCAAACTAGTTTTGTTTGTCTTTAATTATAGGAAATTAATGAAATGAAATCAGTTTGACTTTTGTTATCTATTGTGTCGTGACTTCGTATTATTTGGTAGAACATTCCGCAGTCTGCATACATATTAAGAAGACTCACCTTCGAGTTGATCCACGAGTAAATGTTTCCCTCTATGCTTTGGCTGTTCTAGAAATCCGAAGTACCTCTGCCAGTCTCTTGCACCTACCTTGTATATACAGTATTTATAAATATTGATCTGATCCCCTCTAAGGTGTGTCTTACATGTTGGACTAGCTTTATACATATTGATTTGATCTCCTCTAAGGTGTCTCTTACATGTTGAACTAAACATGCTCATATTCTCTACTTTCTCCTATCCCATTTAATAATTTAGTTGCTCATTTTTTTTTACTATATTGTTAAGTAGTTAAATTTTTTTATATATATATTTTGTGTTAGCTTTGAGTAGGTGGTTTACCTTAGTTTGTTTTCTTCACTGTCTTCGCTGGGGACCACATGCCTGGCTTCTCTGTAGCTGTGCGCGCTCCCTGAGCCCAGCCGTTCAGATAGGCTGGGTGTGCTGGAGCACGCACTCCACAGGGGGGCCGGGGATGCGGCCGGCAGCCCACCGACTCGAAGTTCAAATCAGCGGCTTTGTACCGCGTATTAGTATGTATGCCGCATAAAGCACCAGTTGGGCGAGCGTCTGCGCATGCGCTGTGATAGTGGCAGAAAGGTGAGTGAAAGTGGACGATCTGGGGAGGTTAAACAGGCCAAGGACCAATCACCAGGTTAGTTAAAACCCGGTGATTGGTCCACTTTAAAGGAGAGCTTTTGCGAATAATTGTCTAATAATAATTTACAGAGAAAAGTCTATAACAAAAGAAGGACTTATTTAGAAACACTGCATAAAAAGTGCAGCCAAGCTTGCTTAAAGCGGTCCTTCACTCTGAATAAGAGTCTATCTTATATGTTTCCCACACCCTGTACATACAGATTGCTCACATTAAAAATCATCCTACCTGCATCTACAGCATGTTATGAGCCTTTAAACATTCAAGATGGCTGCTCATGGGACATCAGGCAGCCTGTAAACAGGAAGTGTCTTCTGACTGAGCTGCACTGCATTCTGGGATTGCTGACCTTTTCCTGACCCCAGCTCTGCTCTGTCTGAGCAAAGCACAGCTATAAACCACCCCCCTGTACTTTACTCCGCTCTCCTCTCCTCAGTAAGTGTGATACTTCTGAGTCAAGATGGCGGCACCCGTATCCTAAAGTCCTGAACAGAGTTGCAGCCCAGTGGGGGAAAGAATAATAAGTAAGTGACTAAAAACTTAAAATATATTAATTTTAGATGCTGGAGAATCGTTTTTTTTTTTCAATAAATCATGGTGAAGGTCTGGTTTAACTTTTTAGTGGAGGAATCATGATAGCAGGTTTGAAAATGTACCATAATTTTAAGGCCTGTTTCCAGTCTCTGGATTACCTGCTTACTGCTACTGCCCCTCCATAGGTTCCAGTACCCCTCCCCACAAACACATGCTGCCCCTTCATAGGGGCACACTTGGCTTCTCTGGAAAAGTGAACTATCTAGCAGAAATTACTTTACGAACGCCATCCTTGAATCCTTTCTTCTGTACAATTTCTCCCAACCCTAAAATCTCCAGCATAGTCTACAGGTCCTTCTAACCTTTTCTCATGTTACCCCTAAACCTCTTGAACTAGGACCCTCACTAAGAGGTCAGAGGCATAGTTAGGCTTTCTGGCACCCATAGCAAAGATTCAAAATAGGGTAAAAGCCATGTCTTCTTTTCCTAGATCAGTTGAGTTTGGTTTAGGCAGTGGTGGACAGGGCCCCAAATTTAGCCTGAGACTTTACCCACTCCTGGCTAGCCCTTGGCCAACTTATGAACCTCCAGTCCCAGTTTGCATCCTGGACAGTCAACGGCTTAATTCCAAGGCTGAGGCTTTAGCATTGTAGGGGCAGATCATGGGCATTGGCTGGGGGGTAGAATAGATAGAGTGGGGCTACAAGAGGGGTAGAATGGACAGAGTGGGGATTGGTATGGGGTGTACAGTGGAGTTGGTTACAGGGGCAGGAGGAGATTAAGTGAAAGGTAATGGAAGTGTTAGAAGCAGCTGGACCCAAAGCAGTTCAACCCACCAGAAATTTTCCTGGGTCAGCCATGGGTGAAAGTGATAGTTTGTAAAGGTCTTTTTGCTCTCTAGTGTCTTATACCTCTTTCCAGAAATGATCTGTGGATTAATGTTTTTTTTTTTTTCGATTAAATTGTTTTTTTTTTACCTTCAAGTAGATGCTTGAGTACACCAGGACCTCGACTGACAACTGTGCACTTAGAATTGTTTGCACTTACCATCTGTGCTCTTAAATGTTAACATATTCACAGCCGTCTATTGATGTTACTTTAAATAGCTGGCGTCCTTCGTAAAATCTTCTACTGCAGACGATAAGAAAATGTGGCTTATCGGCTACAAAAGAGAGCTATTTTTTCTTCTCCCTTGGACAAGGAGATACGTTCTGTTTCGTCAATGTATTCCACCATAGAGAGATTATACGTGAACATCACACACTGTTTATTCTTGCCTGGTTTGCCGCCTGAAAAGAAGGACAGAATGAAAGCCTGTGCTGTTATCAATAATCTGTGCTGTAGGTTGCAACAAACATCTTCTAGAATGTAGATGTGCAGATACACAGATCAAAGGCAGAGGAATATGAACTTTAATTTCTTTTTTCAACAAACACCTAAGGATATGCTTAGAATTTCTGAAGGGAGTTCTGCTTATAATAATAAAGACCTGTGTAGTGTTGAAAATGTCACAGGAGAATGATAAATTCCTTGGCACAAAATCTGTCTGCAGTGAACATTAAAGTGAACCTGTGGAAAAGTCAAGATGATATTCATATCAAGATATACACCTATTAGTTAGTACTTTAATTTTACTAAACCCCATCACCTCCACTGTACAGGTGCTACATGCTAGGATAGATGCACTTTATGAAGAAGCCATTGAGGATACACTGATAGAAGCAAAATAAAAGAGTGAATATATATATATATATATATATATATATATATATATATATGACAAACCTGGGAAGATCCAACAGGAAGAAAGCAGGAAAAATTAGTGCAGAATCTGGAAAGCAGGAAAAATTAGTGCAGAATCTGGATGTCCCTGACTGTGTAAGCTAAGTGCACTGTGGTGTTTCTGCCCTTCAATGAACCCCACTTACCTGACCAGAAATATCTGGCAGATCCTGAGCTTAGCACATGGACAAATGAAGACAATCTATTTGTAAAAAAAACCTTGACAAGTATGATGTTGCCCTTTGTGCCCACTCCATCTGAAGATCACAAACTTGGTCCTCAGTGAACCAAGTCTAAAGCAGACTCTTGGTCCACCTTCGTGCTTTCTAGGTCACATCTCAGCATGGCCGATTGAGGACCAGAATGGGCTATTTATTATTAAAGCGGGCAGCCGAGCCCTAAAATCTAAAATAATCCAGGCCCGGTCACTAGCCTGCCCCTGGGGCATCCTACACCGTGGCGGGGATGCGGCCAGCTGGGTGCACCAGTCAGCTCTTTCAGTGCCACAGGGTGTGGCTTCTTTGAATACCAGGCCAACAGCAGCGCCCGACTGTTCGGGCGGGGGGGGGGGACCCGAAAATGTGTTTCCATCCACTTTAAGATTACTGCCTAGGTTTTGGGCAGCCATTTATGATATGGAAGACCATGAATGTAGTTAGTGTAGCAAGAAACCCAAATGAAATTTTTTTTTAAAAATTAGTTGTTAAAGTATTAAAGTAAATCTCTCAAAAGTCCCTTACTCATCTGCACTATTAATAACATAAGGGCATTAGAGAACCCCCGCCCATCCCCAGCAGAGGAGACTCCCTTGCTGATTAGGGTTAGGGGAGTCACGCTGAAAGGCTTATCATGCTATAACAAGTGATATCAGGAGAGGAAGTCCTACGTTATTCCTGCAGCAGATGCTCCAGGGGTCGGGTGGGTATAGGCCCTACCTCACAGCCACAGATGCCTCCTAGGTATTTTAATATTTTTAAGACTTCTGTTTCAGTATGCAGCTTGTCATAAAATATCCTAAATCTCCAAAACCTTCTATTTCTTCTATCCATGAAAAGCCCTTTATCTCAGACAGACAGCCAAAAAATTGCTTCTCCCTTCTGAATGACTTCTCTCCCAGTATGGAGGGAAGGCGAGGATTTCCCTTTTTTTATTTACTGCATTGTGTTGCATAATGTCTGTTACCTGTCACGGTTGTCATATATTTGCTTGGAATTTTCATACGGTGATGTGTGCCGGGAAAGAGATACATGTAATAGGATTTTTAATTTGCTTTTCACTACAGATGTGTCAGCAGCCCCATCTTGACATATAACTTTCTATGTTTATTCCAACACAACTTACTCCTGTGAAAACGAATTCAAAATGAGAGAGTTAGTTAAATAATTTCTTGCCAAAATGAATGATTTCATATGACCTTGCGTGGTTTGCCTCCAACAATCCAACCCTCAGTAAATCTTCTAGGGCCCTTTTTAGCCCAAAAGTTAGCCAAGTCCCACATTATCCACTTTGACTATTTCAAGTTCCCCCTCACTCTTCCCTTATCGTCATGTTAGCAGAACATGGGTTTTAGGTTCCGGTTATTTTGATTATAGGAGCTATGAAACAAGTTGCTGGCACCAGTAAACAGTATTATTAATAATTGTGGTGCAATGCTCTGTTTGTTAACCAAATGTGAACAAGAGCTAAAGGTTGGGGGGTACCCCACTACCAAGAATCCCTCCAGAGGGTAATTAACAGAGTCTTATGACTGCACAACACCAAAGGGTGAGATTAATATATAATTTTATTATTCTCAAGTGTTAAACAGATCCATTTTTACAAGAAGGACAAACTATTAAAAAACATATACACCATGTTAAAATACATATTGCCAGGAGGGGGCGCTAATCACTCTAGCTGCCTCAATGCCAAATATAAACCAGGAATCTATATATACAGTGTTACAACCTCTATATCAAACAGAAAAGAAAATTCATGAACGTGCTATTTCTTAATAAAGTGCTAAGTGCTTAACCCCACAAGTACATCAATTAATAATAGAGCTACATATATGTAAAAAGAGACAGTGGCACTAATCAATGGTAAAAAACAGTGCAAGGTAGAGTGAAACCATTACTTATCCACCCAAAAAATGCAGAGTGGCAGCAAGCGTCCCCCCCGTGTTGCGCAAGCCCACGCGTTTCGAGACGTGGGTCTCTTTCTCAAGGCAGAGTGCATGGCAAAAGGTGCTGAGGGAGCCATTTAAATACGCACCTACCCCCGCTCCACCGCCGCGCTGAATGGTGAGCCGCTGGTCGGCGGGCGCGCTCCGGCCGGAAGCGCGTCACGCTCGGCCAGGCGGATGTGACGTCACTCGCGCTCCAGACTGGAGCGCGGAAGTGCGTCTTAATATGTAAGGCGCTGCAATGCCGTGCTGTCTCCCACTGCAGTTGGGTGGCACCGGCAGCAGCGCCATCAGGATGAAAAAGCGTGGGACTGGCGGAACGGTTCAGGTGAGTATTTACTGGCGGAACCCCTATTGGCACCTAATAACAGACAAAAAACTTGTAAAAAATGTGTCTTAACTTAATTCCTACTACATGCAAGAGTAAATCTAATATGATACATAATATATACAATCAATACAATATCATGCTTTGTATTAACACCTATCTAGTTAACTACTTATGGATAAAAATTACAATTATATATTTGATATATTATATACATATTGCTTCATTAGCACAGGGGCAATATATCATGTCTCTCATTATCTACAACATCTCCTCTATTTGACACTAGGCCCGGCTCTTATGTATATATTACAAAGGATAGGGGAGAGGACAGGGATAAAGGAGGAATGTAAGGAATATAAGGCAAGGAAGGACCAAAGACAGGGTTAAGACAGGAAAGATTAACCCTGTTATGAATAGGAAACATATCCAATGCTAGTACATGGGGGCATTGTAATATTTTATGTAAGGGGCCCATCTCTCTACGTTATGAGTGCCGTTGCATGGGGACTCGCTCGGCATTATCCATAGGTTAAATGATTATCCACATAAAATGAAGGAAAAGCTCCCCTAAGGGTCTGAGGGGTAAATCTGATTTTATTAGTGCGGCGGTGGAGCGGGGGTAGGTGCGTATTTAAATGGCTCCCTCAGCACCTTTTGCCACGCACTCTGCCTTGAGAAAGAGACCCACGTCTCGAAACGCGTGGGCTTGCGCAACACGGGGGGGACGCTTGCTGCCACTCTGCATTTTTTGGATGGATAAGTAATGGTTTCACTCTACCTTGCACTGTTTTTTACCATTGATTAGTGCCACTGTCTCTTTTTACATATATGTAGCTCTATTATTAATTGATGTACTTGTGGGGTTAAGCACTTAGCACTTTATTAAGAAATAGCACGTTCATGAATTTTCTTTTCTGTTTGATATAGAGGTTGTAACACTGTATATATAGATTCCTGGTTTATATTTGGCATTGAGGCAGCTAGAGTGATTAGCGCCCCCTCCTGGCAATATGTATTTTAACATGGTGTATATGTTTTTTAATAGTTTGTCCTTCTTGTAAAAATGGATCTTTTTAACACTTGAGAATAATAAAATTATATATTAATCTCACCCTTTTTTGTTGTGCAGTCATAAGACTCTGTTAATTTCCCTCTGGAGGGATTCTTGGTAGTGGGGTACCCCCCAACCTTTAGCTCTTATTTTGATTATAGTAATAGCAAGCTTTACAGGGAAACATTTGAAGCGACAATCTAGGCAACAGCTAATTTAAGGCAGAACGCAGCTCACATGATGCCTGCCCCATGTGCCTCTCTTGCATTTCCTTCAGCAGTGTATAGAAGCTGTAGCAGGGCTCCAAATTTTAGCCTACCTTTCCTTTGCATTCCTTTATGACCACACTCCAAAGTGGTCACAGCTGCTTTCCCTTGGTGCTCCCAGCATGAGTGAGCACGGCAAGCTACAGTGGTCTCGCAGCTCACTCCAACCACAGCTTCCCAGCACAGAATAGAATTATAGAATAGCTTAGAATACACAGGGTACATATTGAGATGCCATGAAATGGCTAATTTGACACTGTTCCTATGGGGGATAAGGAGGAAGGGACAGAGATGCATGCCTGGAAAGGGATCAGGACTGCATCAACAATGCATTATTTGCCTTAGGTATTGTTCCAGAGCTACATACTAGACTTATACGTGTACTACATGTCACAGAAACTCCAAAAGTAGCAACAAACACCAGACAGAAGTTACATTACAATCAGTCACATAGAGCTCTTCTGTATGACAATAATAATATACACAGATGTATGTATATGGTACTGCATCAATTCAGTCTTCCACAACAGTTGACAACTTTGTATCTATCCATTTGCCCCAAATTGTATCAATTTTGTTATTACCCCTAGAGGTGTGATTTTGTATAGTCGGAGGGCACCATTTACCAGTTGTACCTATTTAGTATAACAATGGGGGGGGGGGGGGAGTCAGAGGATTCCCAATGTAATGTATTTACTTTTCTTCCATAAAAGGAACAATAGCCGGAATTATATTGTGGTATTTCTGTTAAGGTGATGGTCCATGAAGATGCCCATTATACAGGACTAGATTGGGGAGGGGGGGGCACAGGGTTTTCCGGCATTCCCAAAGGATTGTATTTGCGGGCAGTGTCGCAACATGTGCGGAGAAGTCACCCCTGATTGGTATTTATACCATTGATCCTTCAGCATTATGCCCATTTCAAGCAACCTCCATGGTGTGTAATAAGTGTAATGCCTGACCCTTTGTTGCATGAATAAGTCCCAGAGAGACCACACCTGACCCGGTGTATTCACTACTGATTTCCACCCATTCCACGCCCATCACACCCTCTGTAATCTGGGACCATTTGGATTTCAGTCTTTCCTGTCTGGGCTTTGTTATGATGTCCTGAATAAATGCATAAGTTGAAATGAGTTGTTGTCTTGTCTTTTTTAGCAAGATCTTTTCTATCTCAATGACAGCCAGCACAGCCTTACTGGGACCAAACTGGAATTGCACCGCATGCTTTTGTTTTAAATACTTAAACAGGCAATCATCTTCTATGGCAAACATGTCATGGAGCTGGGAAAGTTTTAAAGAGGAAAAAATGACTATAGTCCAGCATCACTAGTTAGCAGCGGTGCAGCCCAGGTTCTGCATCACCACCATGAAAACAAGAAACAGGGTGCCCGGATACTCACCGCTTCCAGGCCAGCACTGATAGGCTGCTTGTGGTCAGGTGGTAGCGTCACCGCAAGCAGCCTATTAATGTGGCCAGCAGACAAACCCTGGCTTCAAGTCTGATAGGCTGCACTGCGAGGACCACTGAAGAGGCCCGGAAGCAGTGAGTATCCGGGTGCCCGGTTTCTTATTTACATGGTTGCGATACGAAGCAGGGCAGCCCAGGTTCTGCAGCCCCGCCACTAACTAGTAATGGAGAACTATAGGCATGTTTTAATTTATTGAAATCCTGGGCAGGCTATTTCACTACTAGCGCCAGGTATCGCCAGATGAACGTCTAAACAGAGTCGCTAAGAGCGACATGGAATTACATTGTTGTAACATTGTGACATTAATACTTTAATGCCAGATCTGTAATGACAATTCTGCATAAAAATAAATAAAATAAAAAATCCCAAAAGTTTTCAAAAATGACCTTTTCTAGGCCAGGAGAGGTGACACAATTATTTGAGAGAAAAAAAAATTAAAAACAAAAAACCCTGTTTAAACAGAAGGAAAGGAACGTCCATTGAAATGTATCGGAGAGCATCAGGTAGTGACAGGTAAAACCTGGCACTCTGGAAGCTAGTGCGTTGGTGCTATACGCTGAGCCGTCTGTAGTGATGAATCGTACGCTACATGGCGCTGTTAGAGTCGCTCACCAGAATCGTCTTCATAAATGTGGTACTGCGTACAGCGCCCAGCATTCACCAGACGCTGCCTGCCGCTACGGGGCACTACCTGACGCTATCCCTTGAAGAATAAACCCCTATTTGTTCACAGGATTCCCTCTTTCAGAAAGGCTAACTCAGGTTTGGGTTGTCATGAGACTTTTTAAATCCTTTTTACGAGATTAGTCTTTAAGACACGGATAGGGAAATATATGCATTGCAAAGTGTTTCAAACAACGATGCATGCTGTGCAGGCATTTTCTCTTCTTGAGACCAACTATACATGAATATATATATCAACTGAAGCCACCATGTAATAAAAATACATTTCTGGGAGGGCTAATTCCCCTTGGTTGATAAGCTGGGTGAGAGTACTCAGGGCAATCGTATAATACTTCCTGAAAATTTGCATAATTTTATTAAACACTGATACAGGGAATGCACATGGGCACATGAGATAAACATTTAAAAAATTTGGGAGAAAATCATTTTCAACTTCTTTAATTATCTAAACGTGGTGTTAATATACTTTTCTTAAAAGCTCAGAGAAATACACAGAGTTTCAAAGTCCACTTATGCAATGACATCATCCCGTGGTACATGCATCATAGCAAACAAGTGCCCTCCACCAGTATAAATTAACTCTTACCAGAACTGGCAAGAAGTAGTGCTAAAAATCAACACATAAACCAGAAATCTAATAGTAGTGTCGTTGCTACGCTAAGGAGCAGTGGTCCCTTTAAGGATCCAAATTTCCAGCTTAGGCTCTGAACAGCCAAGGAGCTCACAGGGAAATTGCATGTAAATAAAATAAATACTATCTAGTGCAACACTGCCTTAAAATGTGCCAAATATTTAATAAAGTCAATTGATACACTCACAAGGATAGAAAGTGATAACAAGTAACAACAGTAACAACAGCATTTAGAAAGCAGGCTGATTTTAAACACTTCTTACTGCACTTATGTGCCAATAGACCTCCTGTATGCAGTATGGGAGAGCCCCTTAGCAGGACTACATCAAGTGATTCAAAGTACATGACTGACTGTGCCCGTTGCCAACGCGTTTTGTCACCTGGGAGTGGCTTTATCTAGGCAAATCGGCACGGTGGATAGGCGGCATTAAGAGGAGAGAAGCCAGGGGTGCCAGTTTTGGTAAGAGTTTATTTATACTGGTGGAGGGCACTTGTTTGCTATGATGTATGTACCACGGGATGACGTCATTGCACGTCAAAGTGGACTTTGAAACAAGCTCTGTGTATTTCTCTGGACTTCATTTTAAACTTAATTTTGGGATTTAAGTGTAACATGTTGAGCTTTCCTTGAGTTGTCACACTTTAGCGCAGTATTATTTTTATGTATTTTTTTAGATCAATATATTTTACTTGTTTACTGAATTAGACAGTGCACAGGTGCAGGATTTAAAATAAAGCAGCCCAGAGATTGTTATTGATAAGTAGAGATGAGCTAACCAATTCTTATGAACCAGAATTCACTCAGGAAAAATTCAATTTGGCCCAAATCAAAATTTCTTTGGGATTCGTCTAATTTTCTCTAAAACAGTTTAAAAAACCTCACAGTCACTTACCTGTATGCCAGCTCCCCCATGGGTCTGGTCCTGACGGAAGCGAGCCGCCTTCCAGTGCTATTAAGACAGTGCCCATCGCCAACCGCCTAACCAAAACAACAGGGGAACAGGCATGCAGTTAAAAGATGTTAAAATCTCCTCACTTGTGAACCTCGGTGCAGGTGTTCCACGTTGCTCTGCAGCAGGACAGAGGACACAGATCCTCTCTCCCTGCCACAGGGAGTGAGCTAGCAAGGTAGAGGATCTGTGTCCACTGTCTACCTGCAGAGCGTGGAGCAGCGGGGGACACCAACGCCCGAGGATAATAAGGGAAGGGAAAAGTTTTTTTTTTTCTTTGAGCGATTCATTTAAAAAATTAGATTTTTGACAAACCAAATTTCTTGGGGAAACTTCAAAATCATCCATTATGTTTTTAAGCTTGCTGCACTATGGGGTTCTTTTTTTTGTTTCCCTTGTATGAGGAAAAGTCTGATTAGGCAAAACATTTTTATTGGAGAAAATGTGTTGATAATAACCACCTAAAGAGGACCTGAATTCTTTTGATTTATTTAAAGGAGTCCTGAAGCCTTTATATTTTGAAGTGCGGTCAAAGATATTTTCTGGTACGCATTTAATCCTTTATGGTGGTGTATTCACAGAAGTTTTATCACACTGTTGGTGCTTTTACTCTGCAGGAAGGCTTCATTACAGTTCCAATATTGGGACAGTATTTGATATAAGAATTTGCTTATTTGTGTACGGTTTTTGGACTTCCCTAGCGTTTTCAGTATTACAAGAGTTGTTGAATACTAATAATTCTAATTTTAAATACCCTGCGCAGAAAAATGTTGGTTTAACAAATTAATGGTGTTTAACACCATTAATTTATCATTTTTAAACCAGCTAGTTTATCTCTATTGATAAGTGTGTAGCGATTTGAACTGTTATCAATGACTCCCCCCCCTCACAGGCTATAGGACTACATTAAATCGAAAAAAAATAGATCCTTATAGGAATAATAATGAAAGTAATAGGCACATGGCATCCTCTCCATTGCTAAGACATATTTAGATACTATTTCTGTCATCCTACATAATTTATGCGCTTGTTCTGTCAAAGCGCAATGTTAGGAGAAATGCATTTGCTTTACTCCGTGTCAACATCAGATAATTTGGGAAAACGTATGTGAGCCTAAAACCGGGCAAGCTACATATTACACACCAATCCATAGACACCTGAATCACTTGTAAAATATTTTTATAGCGCATCATTACAAGTGTTGTAAACACCACACTCCATCTTGTGTTTCTGGAGATTTGAAAACATCACTTCTACTTAGCACATAAAACACCATCGGAGATTTTTATGCAGAATTTGCTGCAGTTGGCTGCCTTTATATCAAGAATAATAGCTTCCTAGTCAGAATGTACCAGTTTGGAGGAACATTAAGTGGAAATCATTAATTCCCAAGGTTTGGAGAAAAATAGCCCAGAAGCACACGTGTAACATTCAAACAGCAGCAACACAGATCAGAATATAAAAAAAGTACAAGTCGGAAATACCGAGGGAGCAACAACTTCCAGGCAGAAAAGCAAGTGAACGGAGAGTAATCAATCCTATATTCATTAAATCTGCACCAAGTATGCCATGCACACTTCTGAGCCTGATCATAATGTGCGGGGGAGAAGCTGCTTAGATACTGCTGAACATAAACATGATAATGTTTCTCTGTTGGCTACTGCTTGAACATCACTTTAATGTTCAACTCAATTAAAAATGGAATGCTTCGGGGGGGAACTAGGGTCAAAGGAAACACATTCAGGGGCTTAGCAGTGCAAAATAAGATGCAACATATTGGTTGTCTCAAATTAAACAATTCCCACCTATGGGGAACTTAATTATTTAATTAATTGAACAGAGAATTTTTACATTTTGTTCACCTCATTTGAAAACGCAGTGGGTTATTTACTAAGGAGTGAGCTCTCACTCAGAAAGCCTTCTTAGTTCAAACAATGAAATGAGTGAAAGAGAAGAGCCCATGTCTGCTGTACATGATTATGGGAGTTATTTAAGAAACGCTAACGCCACATAGCGCCACGCAGCATCAGGTGAACGCCAGATGCAGTATGTGAAAACCATATATATGAAAGTCAATCTGGTGATTGCCTCTAATAGCGTCATATGGCGTTGAAAGAATTACTAGTGGTGGCTCAGTGTAAAGCGCCGGTGCTGTATGTTCAGCCGCGCCATATAGTACCTGTTGCTCAGTAGCACTCTCCCATACACTTCAATAGTGTTTTATTTGCTTGTGTATAAATAGCATTTTCCTAAAGTAATGTTCTATGGTTCTTTTGGTTCAAATTATTGTGCAACCTCTCCTGCCCAACAAGCATACACTTTCATTGTGTTTTTTTTTTATTTTTTATTTTATGAAGAATTGTATGTGCAGGTCTGCCATTGCAGTGTCAGTGTTACAGTGTTAAAAAAAGGTCATTCCATATGTTTTCGCTCTGGTGTATATTTGTTGAGAAACAGGCTTTTTTCATATAGCGTCTGGAACTCGATGCTAGATCGCCCAGTTTCAAAGTGCCGGTGCAGGTTGTATGTCGTTTTTCTTAAATATGGGCTTCAGCGCCAAGTGGTGGATGCACTTAACTGGCGCTACCTATCACTTGATGCAGCATTGTTCTGTTGTTAGATGTAGCGTAGCCTTGGGCGCTTTGACTTCGGGACACCATCTAGCATTCTCGATTGGCTCTGCAGTGAATCGGGAGAACGCTTCTACAGCGCCCTGCACACATCACATTTATTTTTTTCATCACTGCTGGACAGGATACTACAGCTGCCCTTGTCCGGCTGCTAAGCTAGGTTATAGCGCCAGACACCCGCTTGCAGCGGAAGCTCTAAGCGCCACTATATAGACGGTCAAATGGCAATACGTGGTGCTTACTCACCTCAACCCAAGCTCCTGTGGCTTTAGTGTGAACTTTTATCCAATAAGAACTTTACGCTTTTCTGCATGAGTTCTGACTGGAACTAATCACTGGCCTCTCCCCTCTGCTGTGCAGCTGGCAGCCAACCTTATATGTCACACATGCGCTGTAGGACTGAATCCTGGGGTTAGTATAGGGAAACCAACAGGATTTCACCCAGCAAGGCATCCCAAATCAGGATGCCCGCAAGCAAGCTGTTACCCAGCCCTTGAGTCTTTTAGATTGTAAAATCTGGTTACCAGGGATTTGGTCTGCTTTAAGGTTAGATCAATCTCTGCTCAAAGGACATTTAAAAAGCTCCACTTTAACTCTCCCTTATAGCTGAATAACAAAATGAATTGCATTTCATTATCTATCCTATTTATTTGGCTGTTTTTGAGTAGTTGCCTCTCTTGTCTTAGAGTGGTCCAACATCCATTTTCCAGTAAATAAGTAATTTCTGCCCTGTATAATTTATATATATATATATATATATATATATATATATATATATATATATGTATGTATATATGTACTATTATTATTATTGTTGTTTAATTATAAAGTGTCATTGTATTCTGTGGTGCTGTACAAGGTAGATGTACAAGGTTAAGACATGTAAATACTTACAATACAACAACAGGTTCAGTGTATGGCCTTTGCCTGTGCATTTGCACACATTTTTGGAGTAACGCTCAGACTTCCTCCTGATACATGGTCGTCTAAATTTGAAGCGCATTTTTTAAGGTGAAATTTTGTGCCCGAGCACGTGCCAATGTGGAAACTTGCTTCTGTAATTTTCCCAAAGCTCAAATTGGCATCTGACTTATGGGGTGTTTAGAGTGCCAAATCTCAAAATGTTTAATGATAAAAACACCAAAAGGTGGACATTGGGCCCCAAAAATGTAGAGAAAAAAAACATTAGTAGCACAACTATTAAGCACTAATAGGCATAATAGAGTGGGGGTGGGGGTAAAGAGAACATCTGGGACTAAACATTTAGAAAAACAACACTGGAGATGACCTGAAATCAGGATATCCCTAATAAAACCTAAAAATTAGGAGAAATAAGCACCTACACATAAATGACACCTAAATATTGCTTCCCTTTCTTTACTGTTCATCATTTGTGATTTTGTTTCTCCAGCTTCTGTGTTTTAGGTGAATCTCTACTCTCTATTTCAAAGTTTATTCTCTGTCAGGAAGTACAGTCTGAAATGGAGAATAAAGATGCACCTAAAACATAGAAGATGGAGAGACAATTGAGAAGAGGAATTTTGCGCTTGATCTGGGTGCAAGCCATTTGGTGTGCTTAGAGTGTGCGCCATGTGCGCGCACGTAACTATGAATCATTGAAGTAGAACCATTGCTACTTGGTTTGGGGTTTTTAGGCGCACAACAATAAATTGACCCTATGGGCGACAATGCTTAAAAAACATGTGATGTTATGAATCAGATGTAACAGGCAGGTAAGTGAACACAAAGACGCAGAAACACATTAGGAGAAAAGGACCTGGCCTTGTGTGTATGCAATCTAAAGGGGGGGGGGGGGTGAGACAATAGGCCATGTCATGTACTAAGCAGGTGCCCAATGTTCTGTGGGATGATGAAACTGTAAGATGGGTTGGTTAGGTCAGATGATAGGCTCTTCTAAACATGTAAGTTTTAGGGGTGCTTTTAAAGGTTTTAAGGGTTTTAAAGGAAGGGGTGGCAAATTGTATGAGGGGGGCATTCCAGAGGAGTGGAGCTGTATGGCATCAAGGTAGTGGACAGTGTAAAAAATAGGGAATTCCCATGAAATATAAAATATTGGAGATATAAGTTTTAAATATCTAAACTAGGTCTCCAGGTAACTGCCCTGGCTAGGATGATAATTAAGCCTCTGAGATGCTAATTTGGTATCAACCCAGACATCTTGGCTGCGGTCGGGTGGACACAATAAATTTGGGTGTATAAAGGATTCTTAACTATATAATGTAAATGAAGTCAATACCTGGTCATGTCCTTTTGTGAGTAGATGTGCTGTCTAATTGCCCAGCACCACAGCCATTCATCTCTACCCACTGCAGCCCTGTATCCCCCAACATCTTCCACTTCCACTGGCCCAGATCTCAAGCACCACCACAGCCACCCAGCTCCACTCACTGCTGCTTATCCCACAGACATCCTTTAATAAATGAAATTAAGATAAAAAGCTAATATGTGCCTAAATTAATGCACTGTGATGATAATAAAAGATAAATAATACACTTTAATAAAGTGCAAAGTCTTGCCAGTTTTGCATTAGCCATGTTTATGTATCTTCTGTACTCCAAACTGAAGAAATTATGATGCTGTAAAATATAAGTTAAGTTTAAATCCGTATTTGCATTGTGGAATATATGTGTTTCAATCTGCTAATGTTATGGTGTTAAGGTAAGTGAATTAAGGAAAAACGGTCTCCTTCCAGATGATGATAGCTTTTTATTTGACCAACATAAAAATGATTAGAAAGCAGTAAAATTAAATGTCAGATTTTAACATCCATTTAATTAAGCTACGGCACGATTACATTATAGATACATCTAGGTATAATTTTTATTTTGGCTCATTACATGATATTTTAACCTGTGGGAAAGTGATTGAAAATATTGTTAGAGTTAATTATTTCATTTTTGACAGTTTAACGTGGGTAATAAAATATACATTTTTCATTGTAAGTAGATATGTTTTTATGTCAATGAACCAGCGGGACAAATGGTGATATTGCATATTGATAAGAACATTATGAAAAAGGTCTCCATGGTGGAAAGGGTTATCTAATTGATTCAAAGAGCCTCTGCAATTTTTGGGGGTCAGATCTGCTGTGAGAGAATTTCTAACTCAACAAACAATATTTCTTTTTGTATTTTTTTTTTAAGAAGGGTGGTCATAGGGTGGTCATTTTTTCAACAGCAGCCAGTAGAATTGTAAGGACCCCTCCCCCCTTTATCCGGATTACGGTGTTCTGCCTTATTGTTTTTCTCTTCTGGAATGTAAATTAAACATTTGTGTTGGGATTGTGCCCCCAGACCATCATGTGGTTTCTACATTTCTTATATTACTGTGGCTCCGTGTTGCTATAGTGGGGGCGGCTTTTCTGGCCTTGAGTGGAAATTACTGTCTTCAAGTCCCAAAATCCTTCTCTGGGGGTTATTCAAATGATTTTTAATTATATCAAAGAGGCAGAGTCTTAAGAGGTAATGGGACATGCCGTTTCTTTTCAGAACTTCTTTGAATACTAGAATGCTCCATTCAAGTTATGTGGGGTCCGAAGAGACTATGGCGTCTATTCCCAATAGGAGGTGCAAGCTGTTTGTAAATTCTCTAAAGGTTCTAATTAAAGAACAGCAGTTGCTTCAGAAAAGATGAAGGGGTTTATTTAAGAAACCCTAATGCCAAGTAGTGGCACATAGCATCACCTGTTTTTCATGAGTGCCACCAGCAAGTCATATTTATAATGCAAAAAAAATGTTTAGCGCCTCTCCTAGCGCCATGTAGCATTCTGTGCATCAAGAGCGCCAGGTGCTTTGATCAGATGTTCAGTGTTGTTTTCCCATTGACTTCTAGCCATTCCAGTCCCGTTTTTTTTGGGTGACTTCTGGTAGGGTCTTATTTTTTCAGTCAAGTGACACAGGATGCCTGACCTATTCTGAATGTTTATTCGTTCAATATTCGTTCATTATTGTACTTAGGTTACCTGCTGATAACTTTTTCGTATGGCACCTGGCGCTTTATGCCTAGTATAGTGGTTTCACAGCGCCCGCACAGGTGCTGTTCATTTACATGTTAAATACTAATAATTTCTGGCCCTCCCCAGCGGTGCTATGATTAACACATTATGCTCAATAAAACATTCCAAAGCATTAAAGATTTTTGTACAAATCATTCTTAAAGGGGACTTAGGGCCCTATTTATGAATTGCTATAGCGCTAAGTTTGGAGCGCCAGCATGTCTTTCTTTTTTTGACAGAATGACGCTGGAAGTCACAGCACCCAGTACTTATTAGCTTTGATTGTTGCAGTAGGTATTGTCCAGCCTGTGTTAGACTTGAGCCACTGAGTGCTACTTTGTACCACAATCTTTTAGGGACTTCACAGCATATTTATTATTTTTTGGCATGCTGAAAATATTGGAGCTATATTTTAACTGTGCTGCTCAACGTTTCAGCATTTACAATAAACAATGTAAACAACAGATAAGGGCAGCTAAGCTGGAGACAGAAAGACTGGTCGCGAAAGAGAGTAAAACTAACCCCAAATTATTCTTTAGCTACATAAACGGTAAAAGGTACAAACCTGAGGGTGTGGGCCCCCTGAAAAGCAAGGAGGGGACCCCTATAGAGGGAAATGAGGAGAAAGCTAATTTACTAAACAACTTCTTTGCTTCTATATTCACAAAAGAATGTGACATGGCAGGTGAAATGCAGGGGAATAACGAAACCCTCCATTAAATGTCACTGGTCTAACCAAGGAAGAAGTCCAGAACCGTCTCAAGCAGATAAACATCGATAAATCACCGGGACCAGATGACATACATCCTCGTGTTTTAAGGGAGTTATGTACAGTAATAGACAAGTCATTATTTCTAATATTTGTGGACTCAATAACTACAGGGTCTGTTCCGAGGGATTGGCGCTTGGCAAATGTGGTGCCAATATTCAAAAAGGAATCTAGGGGGGAACCTGGGAACTACAGACCGGTAAGCTTAACATCTGTGGTGGGCAAGCTGTTTGAAGGTTTCTTAAGGGATACTATCCTGGAGCACCTTGGGGAAAATGACCTTATTACTCCATATCAGCATGGATTTATGAGGAATCGCTCCTGCCAGACAAACCTAATCAGCTTTTATGAGGAGGTAAGTTCAAGATTGGATCAGGGGGAGTCATTGGATATCATATATCTTGACTTTTCTAAAGCATTGATACTGTGCCAAATAAAAGACTGGTACAAAAGATGAGAATGCTTGGACTGGGGGAAAACATGTGCACATGTGGGTCACTGTTACTAGTGGAGTACCACAAGGGTCAGTTCTGGGACCAATTCTCTTCAATATATATAAATGACATTGGGTATGGATTAAACAGTAAAGTCTCAATATTTGCAGATGATACTAAGCTGTGTAAAGTAATTAAAACAAAAGAGGACAGCAGGCAGCTACAAACAGATTTAGATAAATTGGAAGCATGGGCAGTTAAATGGGAAATGTAAGGTTATGCACATGGGAAGGAGAAATCTGTGTCATGATTACACACTAAATAAACAAACACTTGGTAAAACAACAATGGAAAAGGACCTAGGGGTTTTAGTTGACAATAAGCTCAACCGTAGTAATCAATGCCAGGCAGCTGCTGCCAAAGCAAATAGGATCATGGGGTGCATCAGGAGGGGCATTGGTGCTCATGACCAGAGCATCATTTTACCCCTGTACAAGTCACTGGTCAGACCCCATATGGAATACTGTGTACAGTTCTGGGCACCTGTGCTTAAGAAGGACATATCAGAACTGGATCGCGTTCAAAGAAGGGCAACAAAGTTAATAAAAGGAGTGCGGGGACTAGAGTACCCTGAAAGATTGTCAAAGTTAGGTTTATTTAGTTTCGAAAAAAGACGATTGAGGGGTGATCTAATAACTATGTATAAATATATTTGGGGTCAATACAAAGATTTGTCCCACAATCTATTTATACCTCGGAGTGTAACTATAACCCGAGGGCATCCACTAAGGTTAGAGGAAAGGTGCTTTCTCCACCGACATAGGAGGGGATTCTTCTCTGTAAGAGCAGTGAGTCTATGGAACTCGCTGCCAGAGGAGGTAGTAATGATGGATACATTAAAAACGTTCAAAAGTGGCCTTGATGCCTTCCAGCTATGGCTACTAGACCACTGGAAGAAGATCTATAGTGGCCGGGATGCCCTCCTTGCATGTAATAACATTTCCAGCTATGGCTACTAGACCACTGGAAGGAGTTAAACAGGCGGAACTGGATGGACTAAAGTCTTTATTCAGCCTTACAAACTATGTTATTATGTTACTACTATGTTACTATGTTACAGGAAATCACTGCTGGGGACAAAAGGGACAAACTTTAAAGTGCATTTAGACTGCATTTTAGCTGCTGTTGTCCAAATTACACATTGGTAAGTAAACAAAGCCATGAAAAAGATTTTACAAGAAAAAAAAAATCACATCTAGGTCCAGTGTTTACAGTATTGACAAGTCACTATGCAAGTTCTGTACAAATAAAGGTGTGTAATATTATTTATAAGCATAAAACACTGCAATAAAGATCTGCTCATTGTGCTCTATGGGATCTTAACCTACAGCACCACCATAAACCGACACAGCTTCAGCCAGAGCGCCCGGCGCTGCAAACTGTGTGGCGCTAGAATTAAATTAGATGCACCCCCAGACGTCAAGGTTTGGGATGTGGGTCTACCTAAAGATTCACAGGAAGCTAGAAAATCAATAGCAGGCAACTGCATTGGTGCATTTTCATGAGTAATCTCTTTTTATATATCCATCATTTAAACAGGGCGTTCTAGACATCAATAACAGTCCGAAAAATAACATTTTTAATTGAAAATTGAAATTCTAAAACACTTTTTAACATTTCATTGAGGTATTTTAACTAATGATTTTCTGGTTATCTGTCATGTAGAAAAAGACATCAAATTCATTATACCAAATTGTTACATGTTATACATGCACATTAAATATTTTTTTAGATCTTAGGAGAATTGTAAGTCATTAAATCAAGTTACATCTTCATGCTACTCCATCGTGTCACATAAATTATTCTGGTGGATTTTTTTTCTTGTGGATCAAAGTTTCACTTAGCAAGATTTTTTTCACATCTAAGCTTATTATGCTACATTATCTGGCCCACCATCACTGCTGTAATCTATATCATCAAAAGATATTAGTCCATCAGCTTGGTTTTTAATCTTCACATGGCTATGAAAACCATTTATACTGTAAAACATGTGCAGATCTATTCATGTAACGAGATACTGTATATTACTCATATTCATTTTACTAGATCTACAAATAATTTGCTAATTAGAATATATATTGCTGTAACCTTAAGTGTCATGCTTTATGTATATTTATTGTATAACAGCTTTCGGAGTATGTGCAGATCTATTTATGAAAATGAGACTTATTAACGGCATTTTATTCGTGTTACAAATAATTTGCTAATTGGAATATGTATGTACCGGTATCTTGACTGACCCTCTTTATGAGTATTTATAGATGCCCCCAAACAAACAACAGCATCAAAAGAATTTATAGAAATAAAAACTATGAGATATTATTTTATTATTAAATCGGTAAGTTAAAGTGGATCAAATCCCACGCCGATCGGCATGGGAATCTATAAGATTCCTGGTGCGATCGATTCCCCCCGGGGCATCCAAAATCAGGATGCCTCACTGTGTGAAAAGACCCAGGTCGCCTCATTTACTTACCTCGTTTCTCGTCCCATGGCGCATCTCAGAGCAGCAGCTGCATCCCGATATCCCTGTAGCAGGGCGCGTGCCCCTGCCAGGCATTTGTGAATGGCCAGCGCAAGCATGCTCCCTGTTAGAGGGAAACAGAGGATGAGGCCATCAGGGCGCTCAGAGTCGCTGCTCTTAGACGCGCTGTGGGACTTGGAAGAGGTGAGCTGGTCTTGCTGCCCTGGTAGGTTTCACACAGCGGGGCACCCCCAATGGACCAAAACCCAGGATAGTAAAAATCCTGGGTTTTGGTCCAATAAGTAAGGTAGATGGATATGTTGTATTTTTTTCTCTTAAAACTATAAAATGTTTTCTGAAAATGTATTTAAAGAGCAGGAAATCCTAATATGAAATTGGAATCCCATGATGCATGCACAGGCGGGTAGGCAGCTAAGCACAGCACATTTAAGATTTGATGCTCACCTCACAGCATCTCCTGCGTGTATACATGGAAGCACCCAAGGAGTGGTCCAGGGGTCTAGATCCCCTCCCCCAGACCTGATGGAAGGTGGCTTCCTTTCGCAGCTCTCCTGAGAGCATCATGACTGCTATTTGTATTTCCTTGTATTGCCTTCTTACTATAGGATTGAATCAGTATTGAGTTTTGGTGAGAAACTTGCACAATTTAGCAGGCAACTTAGTATAGGGAACAACTTAATATTGTAGGCAGGAGAAAGGCAGGACAGTCAGCTGAATCTCTCAAGCTGTAGAAGTCATGCAAGTATGATTTATGATGAGAAAGCTCACGCAAAGGTACTTTCATTTCTCTGTTAAATAGGACTGCTGGCTGTCACTGTCCGAGAGATCTCGAACGGCTTTCTCGACTGCTTTTGCACATGCAAGATTGACTCACATGTATCCCCTGAATAATGCGAGAAAGCGAGAATTCTTGCGTGCAAGATTAATTTTGCATGTCCTCCTAAGCACGTTCTTCCTCTTTGCAGCCTTCAGCATCTCCACCTGCTTTTGATGCACATATTGAGGCTCATGTCAGGTTGACACACCTTCTCTTCCCATTTAGCATCTGTATCCTTTTTCAACAACAGATACTCCCAGTGTATGCCCCGACCTAAAGCAAAACAAAACCCTCGAATTTGACTTTCCCAGGTTTTGTTCCGTGCCTCCGGGGCATTCTGAATTGGGATGCGGCACTGCGTGAAACCTCTCTGCTCGCCCATAAATACTCACCTTTCCAGGCTCATACAATGAGAGCCATCTGCTGTGACTACATCATTCAGCAGGCAGTTCTCACTGACTAGAATGGGGAGCGCCTATCTGAATGTCTGGGACGGCAGCACATGCAGGATGCTGGGGATGCAGGGGATGCTGCAGCGAGTGCTCCCCAATCAAAACAATGAGAGTGATGGCCCTTTTAGATGCCAGCAGAAGAAACACAATTAGTTTGTTCTGATCTCCCCCCCCCCCCCCCTAGTGAAAGAGGGTTACACAAGGGTTATTCCTAACCGATTTGCCAAAAAGATTGTTAGGCAGACCAAAAACGCTGGACCACTACTGGACTTCATTTCCAGTGAATATGCATAATGTTGGCCAGCATATTACATCCCCTAAAACATCTGTCAGATTATCCCAACATGATGTGTGCTATTCTAGTTGGGACATAGTACTCATCAATAATTTGTATGCTTGTCAGATGCTTGAACTCCACAGGGGAAATTCTCCACCAGATATCAGAATTGGGCCAGAGCAAAACACAACTCAGGATGTATGGACTGGGTATTTATTATCATAAGACAAAACAACGGATAACCTTGGATTCAGGCAACATCATCAAGGACCTTAGATTAAATAATACAGGTCACAGACAACAAACTTGCCTTAACTCAAGCATATACTAAAGAGATTGCACATAAATAAGCACCCCAAGGTGCTGGTTCAACTCACCCCAGAACACAGGACAGGAGCCAGCAGCCTCCAGGAGCTGATAGGAGGCCTGCTGACACAGATCACGGCAGCCAAGCAGCTTCAGAGAAGCCACGAAGAAGCTTGCTCACTGCCGGATACAGAAGGGTTTTCGGAAGTACCAGTTGTCTCTCAGAAGACCAAAGACAAACTGACAATCCAACAAAATCCTGCTGTACCTAGCAGAGGGTGTGTCCCACATAAGTAGGACTAGGCACAGGTGCAGCAGATGAGAGGTAAATTCTGATGTCCAGGCAGCTCTGCTGACACCCACTGGTGGCTTCCTAAACTGCAATTGTGATAAATGTAGCACGGGCTACCAACTGCCAAACTCACAAGGCATTATCAACTGACAAAACATTAATAGAACATTTTGTCCTTGTTAGTCAAGTCTCTCCAAGTCCGCCTTCCCCATGATCAGGACCCATGTCTTGATACATGGTAAGTCATTATATTTAGGGGGCATATTAATGTGATGTAATTAAGTAATTAAGTTTACCACACATTCACACATTGGCTCAAAGTCATTGAAGAAAGAAAAGTCAGTGTCCCTAACTAGTATACAAGTATGAATGCACACCTGTAGGCTCATTTCGATACACCATGAGTTGAACTAGTCTGGTTGTAGCACAATTTGTGATTACCTGCTAGCACGCCCCCCCCCCCCTATGCATATGTGAGCAGCATCCATTGCTGATAGCTAGGGATGGATGCTCATGAGATATTCTTTCTGGAGTAACAAAGGTGTTACACAATCCAAGGTCAGCCAAAGAGCACGTTATTAACACTGGAGCTTATAGCCTCACAACCAGAAAGGTTTTAAAGTCATTCAGCAGGCTCAGAAAAAAAGGTGCTTACCTTTTCCCATTACCATTTCCATTCAGTACAATGGAGAGGGGATGGGCCGGGCCTCGGCCCACAACCTTCTTTGCAATAGATGGAGGGGGTGGGTCAGTGCTCCTGTGATTGATGCTGGAGTTGCTATCCTGACCCACCATCCATGTCATCTACATGGTCAAGCATGGGATGTGGCAACTGTCGCGCAGGATTGGTTCCAACGTTCAGGCCAGTTGCTGATTGCGGGACTATCACCAATCCACTGTGTTATTCAGCTGAATAACTTTAAATATTGCTTTATCTGCACATCTTTTCTCTTTTTGGTGTACTGTGCATGGCGAATCATTTTGCCTGGGTGGCCATGGCAAGCTCTATTAACAACTTACAGTATTTCTAACTAGGCTAACTTCAGAGGTTTAGGTCAAAACAAAGAAAGCAAAAGAAATCCAGATATGACATATTATAGTAGTATCAGTGCAGAGTAAATACTGCCTGCTGGGATACTGTTGCTAGACTACATGAAAAGTCCTTACTAATTGGAGGTTTCAGCAATTTTCCCATTTAAGACAGCTTTTTATTTGCTAACAATTGGACCTTTTTGCCTTTTTCCTTTGCTGCAGTCAAGGCTGTCATATAGCATGAAATATGGAATGCAGAATGACTGTAATTTAGAAACTGTGAAGTGAATGTAATGTAAATGACAAGCAAATGTAGAGGAAAATTATCAGCCCATATTAAAATGTGTAGATAAGATCCTGGAGGGTGAGACGCATTAAGTCGACAAACCAGTAAGTCAACAAGACACTAATTTGACAGAGAGCTAAATTGACGAGCAGTAACTAGAGAGGGAACGGCCTTAATGTCATTGAGAACTGTGCTTCTTTTAATTAAAATAAACAGCCTGGTAAATTCGAAAATCCAAAGTTCATACAAAACAATAAATGTTACAGTGCAAATTATACAAAAGGATAAGTGCAAACAAGAGTACATTTTCTATATTATCTAACCAGGCTCAAACTGAGATACACATAAAATAAAATAATGCTTCAAATGAAAGGACACCAGTGGTTCTGTGGTAGCAATTAAAAATGGTTGTTATTATAGACCGAACCAAGCTAATTTAGGTGAATTATCTTATGTCAAGTAGACCAACACTTAATAATGCCCACCCCTCTAATTTAAAACCTTTGCCAAGGACAGAGAGAGGATGATGCTCTAGATCAGGGGTACTCAACCACTTCTTGTAAAGGTCCATTTATAGGCATCCAGGTGAGAGTTTAAAGGAGCACTATCGTGAGAAAAGGCCTAGTGATAAAAGTCCATCTAAATATGCTTAATGGCGGAGGAGGGGCCACTTATACATTCGGCATCAAGAAATACCCAGCCAGGCTTGTTTTTCTTCCTTTTGATGAAAGGAAAAAGGCTCTGTCACCCCTGATAGACTAAACCTGTCACCCCTGTATTTTATTCCTACAAGGAGAGGAAAAGCACAAGCTTGGTGGAAGTTTTATTCAATTCAGGAGTATAAGTGACCCCTCCTCTCATTAACCAACTTGTTTAAATGTATTTTCAATATTATACAATTTCGCGATAGTGATCCTTTAAGGTCCAGGTGGAGGGCTGTTGTAGGAGGGGGGGTGGATATTTAGAAATCAGCACACTGGGGGAGGGGCTATATTTTCCCCAGGCAAAACTTAAAAAGGTGGCTTTCCCCTCACCCCACCAATCCTACTGGCCACTGGGAAAAAACAGGAGCTTTAATATGAGCCCCACTGAACACTATGCCATTATATGCAGGCTGTGTAAAGGAGTGGAGTAGGGCCAATAATGTTACTGTCAATAAGGTCTGGAACCAAGGATGGAGAGATAGGGCTCGGGGGAGAAGGATGAATGGCAGAGAAGCTGTAAGAAAGAGGGATGGATAAACAGGAAGGGCAGGGGTGCGAGAGAGAGCTGGGAGAAAGCATGGATGGTGTCATGAATCAAGGAGGTTTTATGCCTTAATCCAGACCGGATTTTGATCGTACTACAAACAATCGTTTACACACACACGTTTTTTGGGACCTGGCCCTAATAGCCAGACACTACATACACACACAGGTCTTTAAGCAAAGATCTCACCTTATGCAGTCAATATACCCAATCACCCGATAAGGTCCTAGGCCCGACTATACAGCAATAAAGTCACACTGGTAGCGATAGGCAAGCACACAGGGCACAAGATTTAGCACACATACAATGTCTCTTCTAAAGGTTTAGAGGGTTAGCACACAGAAGACCACTTTATAAATTTTTATGATTTAATTCACCCATAAGGGGCAGTGCATGTAAAACAAAGATGTACAATAAAAATAGCAGACATACAATATATTGCAAGATGCTTATAAAATAAAAGGGAGAAATAACAGAGATCGTTACCTTTTTGGAAGATAATGTCTTGTGAGGGGTACACGGAAAGCAATGATAACAGCCTACTTATTGGAAGCAATCCCCTGGCATGTCATCTCATCTGTGTCAACTCTCATTTTTAAACTGGTTATTGGGGCGGGCCGTATGCTGGCTGCAGCCAATCATGTGTCAGGGGCGTTTTATTGTAAAAGTCATGTTTTAAATTTCTTTTGACGCGAGATGTGTCTAAAATGTCTGATTCACTGGTTTGTAGTAAGTACATGTCAATTACCACATGGGGAGGTGTGATCGGCTTTCGCCAGGAAACCTATTTAGCACATGGTTGCAAAAACTAATGTGGAGGTGTGATCTGACTTAGCCAGGAAACCTATTTAGCACATGGTTGCAAAGCTGCTTGTCATATGTAACTGCAGACAAATGTACTAGCAGCCTTCTAATTGACAAGGTATGTTTTGACAAGCATATATTTCATATCTCATCACAGATGGGCAGAACTAGAAGGACAGGAAGGAATGAGCAGAGCTGGTGGGGTAGATGACCAGAGCTGGAAGAAAGAGTAATGGATTGGCAAAGCTGGGAGGCTGGGGATTGGATGGGCAAAACTGGGAGAACAGGAATGGATAGGGCAGAGAGACTGGGCTGGATGGGGCAGAGCTGAGGGGACAGGAACGAATAGGGTCTGGGGGGACAGGAATTGATGTAGCTGAGCTGAGGGGATGATATGGTGGCACAGAGATGGATGGGGCTGAGTTGGGGCAGGGGGAAGGAATGGATGAGACAGAGAAACAAAGTTTGTGTGTACCTTGTAATGCCACCCTCCACCGTGCAGTACTTTATATTGCAATGCTAGGTACCAGGAAGCCATGACACTGGCAGGGAGACTAAGCACTAAATCTCTGGTCAAGGGGCAGTTCAGAGCAAGGCTACACAGAAGCAACTGAGTTCAGAGCTATCAGGGAAGAGGTCCAGAAATCTGTCGTTGAGGTCCGCATTCGGACCCCGGTCTGCCAGTTGAGTATCGCTGCTCTAGATCATGTGCCATGGGACCCCAGAAAAAGGAGCAAATTGGAATGCCCCAAAGAAACATTTTACTCTACATGAATGGAGTGGGACCAGTCTGGCCAATAGGAGGACATTGACACCCCTATATAGCACAAGTCCAGCAAAAGAAATACCCCGGGGGTCAATCTTCTCATAAAACTTGACCTTTATTCAGTTCATATAACAACCTCTCAGCCATATAAATCCAACACCATCAATGTAAAAGCATGGTAACATCTCTTGTCCCCTCATCAACGCGTTTCGAGCAAACATGCACTTAATCATGATATTGATGATTGACATGATTAAGGGCACATTTACTCGAAATGTTCCGATGATGGGACAGTAGATATTACCATGCTTTTACATTGATGGTGTTGGATTTATATGAGTGAGAGTTATTTTTAGCTGCTGTTTTTATATGGACTGAATAAATGTCAAGTTTTATGATAAATTTGACCACCAGCTATTCCTTTTGCTGTTCCCTCCCATTGCCATCTGACAAAAGCATGTGATTTTTTTTCAAAATATTGCTCCTTTAAAGTGGACCAAAACCTAAGATCTTCACTATCCCAGGTTTTGGTCCATCCGACTTGGGCACCCTGAATTGGGATGCCTTGCTGTGTGAAATCCCCCCATTAGCCAGCTGTTCTTACCTTTCTATGAGCCCACGCACAGATGAGGCTCTCCTGCAATCAGCTCCTCCCTGGCCATGCATTTTAATGTGCAGCTGGATAACCTGAATGGAATCCCAGCCACACACACCAGTGCAGCATCACTCGCATTCTTCGGCTGTGCGCAGCCTTGCACAGCCATTCAGTTTTGGTGGGCATAACCTCACACAGCCGGAAAAGGGTGTGACTGTGAGGTTTCAGACAGCGGAGCATCCCAAACTGGGCAGAGGGAATCAGAGGGCCATGGAGTCGACAGGGCTGCTTTTGGTCGACTTTAAAATCCCATTGCATCTTTGTTGAAGTGAGAGAAAAAAAAAAAAACAACTGCAGGGTGTAGGCTAAGAAAACATTTTTAAAGGGCATGTCCTTTCTTTCAGAGAATAATGACTATGCAGTCACTCCTGGTCCTTACCTATTGAAAAAACTAGTTGTGAAGTGGTGCCAATGAAATGAGTCATTACCTGGTAACTGCAGACCTTCTATATCTTACAATTAGTATTAGCATTATCCTATAAGTAATATACATCATACGTCTAAAGCAGGGGTCTCCAACCTCTCTCACCCCCAGAGATTCATGTCTCGAAGCAACATTTAATGTGAAGAGAGCAAATAAAGCATATAACTTTTATAGAAAAGGAAACAACTGAAGACAATTCCGAGTAACAATGTAATGAAGTACTCAAAAACATCAGACTTGACTGCACAGTGAGCATGTCCCCCCCCCCCCCCCCCCCCAACCACCCAAGTCTGGGAAACTGGGTGTGGTACAGACAGCACATAGGTTACACAGCAGGGATCTGTGAGCCAATTGTAGCTCTTAAAATTTACAAAGCTCACTCCAACCTGGTCCCTACCTACATTTCATCTCTAATCCAGCGATACCAACCAAGACGGAACCTCCGATCTGCCTCTGACATTCTTCTGTCTTCCTCCTTGGTTACCTTCTTGCAGTCATACTTTCAAAACTTCTCCCGTGCCTCTCCACTTCTCCAGAACGCACTCCTCCTCTCAATCCGTCACTCTCCAAGGCTCCAATCCTTCAAAGGTGTCCTTAAAACACATCTCTTCAGACAAGCATATAATCTGGTGCAAGCAGCCCCTATAAACTTCTCAGGACAAATACAGCCAGATCCAAGCTCTACTACCTGTGATGCCACTTCTTTTGTCTTGACCCCTATTCTTTAGACTGTAAGTTCACAAAGGCAGGGTTCTCTTTCCCTTTGTCTCCTGTTCTCACATTTGGTTTGAACTATGTAGAATCACATTTTTATTGCTCCCTGTAGAGTATGTTACCTTATCTGTAATATCCTGAACAGCGCTACGGAATAAGACACTATAAGTAAAAGAATAAATAAATAATAATTATAAAAGATTCAGAGAAGGTTAGGGAAGGCTTAGACATTTTCTGTATGGACATAAACAGGAAACTAGCTTAAGATCAAGGTCTAGAGAGTGGAGGTCAATAACTCTATACTTAGGATCAGAAGTTGAGCTTTTTTTGGCAATACTGGACATTAGCACTGGTGCATTTTATGCATTGCAACTTTACATGGCCTCCATTTTTATTAATATTACTGGTGGTTGAACAATCATGATTGATCATCACGGATTATTGTGTTTGGATTCAATGAGCTTCTTCTAAGAACATTCTTTCACAAATGTTTGTAATAATGACTGCTAGGTAGGAATGAGCGGACCAGTAGAAGGTCGGGTTCACCAAGTTCAGCCGAACTTGCCTCCAATGTTCGGCTCGGGTCCCTGGACTTGCCATGCTGAACTTGGAGGCCCAAAAAGGGCTGTAAAATATGGGTAGCAAGGGCTAGAGGGCTGCAAATTAGGGTGGTGGTGGTACCAGGGTGATTTCCCTGCACTAAATGAGGTAGGGAAAATATTCAAAATACTAATGGGAAAAAAAATAAATAAGCACATAAATAAATAAAAAAAAATTTCAATATTTTTACGGATGTTGGGGGCAAATCAGAGGGTAACAGCAGGGAGATTGCCCTGCACAAAATGGGGTAGTGACAGTACTAATATGTATCCTTTTTTAAAAAAAATAAGAAGAGGAACACCCCATAACCCTTAAGGCGATTTCCCTGCACTAAATGGGGTAGGGAAAGTACTCAAAATATTAACAGAAAAAAAAATTTAAAAATAAGCGCATAAATAAATAAATTGGGGGTAACAAATAATAAATAAATAAATAATTAATTTTTTTTTACGGATGTTAGGGGCAAATCAGAGGGTAACACCATGGTGATTACCCTGCACAAAATGGGGTAGGGAGAGTACAAATATGTATACTTTATTAAAAAAATAAGATGAGGAACCCTGTCACTTTCCCTTCTTTTAGTGAATGCCGCTTAACCGTCATTATTTATTTATTTATTTTTTTTATGTTTCTTAGATTTTGGAGGCCCCTGTCCCTGCAAGTTATAAGTCCTTATGCCCTCTGGTATGGGCTTGGGGCTCTTCCAGGTGTGCCTGACACCACACAAAAAATATTTAATGGTTTGTAATTTAGCTTATACTCACCTGTCCCCATCTTCCATCTTCTGTTCCCTGCTGGCGCCATCTTCCTTGGCGGCACCTGGCCATTGGTGGTGCAGATAATGGAGTATGAACTGGTATAGGGGTTCATGGGGCCCCTTACCAGTTCATTGAGAAAGTGTAAAAAATAAACCACACACGAATGTTTTTTTTTTTTAAAGTCCTTAATTCTTCTTAATTTACTTATACTTACCTTTTCTCTCCAGGCTCCTGCGCAGAC
Organism: Gastrophryne carolinensis; assembly: GCA_027917425.1. Lineage (NCBI taxonomy): Eukaryota > Metazoa > Chordata > Amphibia > Anura > Microhylidae > Gastrophryne > Gastrophryne carolinensis. The sequence goes on from CM051236.1 coordinate 145,222,643, forward strand.
TCCTTTAAATGTATGCTGTCGGGGCAATTAAGGACGATTCAGTGGCATTTAGGAGGAAGGGGAGCTCAGGTTCCCTTCCTGTTCATCCCAGCTCTTGGCCGGGGACTCCATGATGAGTTGCCGGGGAGCGGCTTTTATATTAAGAGGCGGGGCATTTGTGGAAGCTCTGTGACGTAACCTATTGCATCACAAAAGGGGAGGGGCATATATGAGGTTGCATGGGAAAATCCCCTCTAGGCCCCTCTCCTTCTGGGACATCAGCAATGATATCAGGGAGACTCCTTCCAAGTATAAAAGCCGGCTCCTCCTGCTCTCACCTTAATCCCTCCCTGAGTAGTGAGGATGAAAGACTTTAGGTTCTGATGGCCAGTGCAGCCAAATCTACAGGCTGTAGGGGGCCCTGATGAGCCCCAAAGAAAGACTAGGAGACAGTGAGGGACACCACCAGAGGAGGAAGACGGCGCCAGCAGGGGACAGAAGATGAAAGACAGAGACAGGTGAGTAGAAGTTAAGTAGAAAAATAAAAAGATTCTTCTCTCTATTTAACTTCGGATGAACTGGTAAGGGATCCAGGAGACCCCTATTCCAGTTCACCAGGGTCAAGAGTTGGCATGGCACCTGCCGAGCTTGACATATGCCATGCCGGTAAAATGACACATTACATTCATTACATTCCCCATTTGAGGCACCAGGGGTGTGGAAGAGCCTGGTGCTCAAGGCACCGCTGGAAAAGCCCCGAGCAGAGACATGTGTTTGTAAATTGCCGGGACAGGGGCCACCAATAGCAGTCTCTGAGCCATGGGTTACAAACCCTTATGCTTGGTGCCTGGGCTGGGGAACCCACATTTTTTTTAAGAAACAGAAAAATTAAATTAAAAAAGAACCCTGCTGTCACTTTCCTGGGTTTGAATGAATGCGGTTAAGCAAAAGTGACACAAAAAAAGTCAAACTTTTTTTGAAAAATGACAAAAAAAATCACAAAAAGATAAACATGCTGTTAGTTTCAAAGTTAACTGAATGCCAGTAAAAGCGGCATTTAGTAAAACACTGAAAACGTAAAAAATACAATTAAAATATGAAACAGCAGGCAATGCCAAAAAAAACAGACTCTGTTGCAGAACAACCCCCATTATCCCCTTAGCAGACTGTGTTAGAGAACAACCCTATTCGTCCTATTAGCAAACTGTGTTGCAGAACAAACCCCATCCTCCCTAAAAAAGACAGTGTGGCAGAACAACCACCATCATCTTCTATAGCAGACTTTAATAGAGCCTCTCCCCTATTATATCATAGCAGACTGTGTAGCAGAACAACGCCGATCATCCCCCAGCAGACTATGTTACTGAACAACCCCCATCATCCCTAAAAAAAGACTGTGTGGCAAAACAACCACCATCATCTTCTGTAGCAGACTGTGATTGCCCCCCCCCCATTATCCCATAACAGACTGTTACAGAGCCCCCCCATCATCTTCTATAGCAGACTGTGACAGAGCCCCCCATTATCTATTATAGCAGACTGTGCTGTGACAGAGCCCCCTTCACCTTGAATAGCAGACTGTGACAGAGCACCCCCATCATCTTCCTCAGCAGACTGTGACAGAGCCACCCATTATCTTCCATAGCAGACTGTGACAGAGCCACCCATTATCTTCCATAGCAGACTGTGACAGAGCCCCCATTATCTTCCATAGCAGACTGTGACAGAGCCCCCCATTATCTATTATAGCAGACTGTGCTGTGACAGAGCCCCCTTCACCTTGAATAGCAGACTGTGACAGAGCACCCCCATCATCTTCCTCAGCAGACTGTGACAGAGCCACCCATTATCTTCCATAGCAGACTGTGACAGAGCCCCCATTATCTTCCTTAGCAGACTATAACAGGGCCCCCATCATCACATAGCTGAAAAAAATGGAGCTGAATTGCAAAACTGAAAAATAGCATGCGAAAAAAAGTGCAAAAAGCATTCTCGCGGTATTGAATCTGCCTTTTTACATTAATTGGCTAAGAGAATTTTCTGTTAATATCTTAATAAAATTAATAGAGCTAAAATGGAATTATTTCACTCTAAATTCACTAGATTGTTTAAGGAGCTGTTTTACTATACAATAGTTGAAGAGGAGTACTCCTTTTACTTTTAAAAAGCATTAATGTATTTTATACATGTTTTATGATAATTAAGGGGGTTTCTTTTTAAATTTTCACATCTATATACAGTTATCATTGTAAATAATAAACCTAAAAAGCCTGCTGGCCAATGGAGATACTGAGGATTATGTGCGTTAAAAGGGTGATAGTTGAAGGTAAGATGGAAGAAAGGGAAGGCAGGGTAAGAAAGGAAAATTAATACAGGTGGTTGGTTCCTATATTGTCATAATAGTGTCGATTTATGGCTGTGCGCCAAAAGCCAAAAAAGCATGTGTTTCCTTATGCGGAAACTTGCACATTGGCACTCAATTAATGGCAGCATGCACAGGAATGGCGCAAGCGAATCACACAAAATTCAACTTATGTGCCAACTTGCTTAAATTCTGCTATTTTTATGCGTAAATGGATCAGCTCTATGCACATTGTGAAGGCTAAGGCAGTCACTGGTCTTCATGGCCCTCATAAGTCTCCCCCGTCTTTACTGTTTAGCAGTGGTGAATTTGTCTCTCCAGCTTCTGTGTTTGAATCTCTATTCTCCAAACTATAGTGGATTCTCTGTGGCGGCTGTTTTCTACTTGTTTTTATGTGTAGTGTTTAAGTTGATGATATTTTGATTCCAGTTGACCTACAGTGTTGTTTCCCAATGTTTGGTCCCAGATGTTCTCTATATCCCTCCCTCACTGCCTTGTTTGTTTAGTGACTTAGTGCTTAATAATTGAGCTACTAACATATACATTTTTTAAGTTTAAATAAAACATTTGTGGCCAAATGTCCAGCTTTTTGGTTTTATTAGCTTAAAAGAATATTATATTTGTCAACTTTTCAAACTAGTTCCTAAATAGTTTTTGAAAAAATAGATAAAATTACTGAAAAATAACTTGCAGATGTCTATTGCCAGCATGTGTTTAATGCATGAAATAAGCATGTCAGTTAGACAAGTTGGCATTTTCTTTTGCCTTTTTGCTGGAGGAAAACAAATTTGCACACACTTCTCATCCCTCCAAACAAGCCCTAAATCGCATGTAAATTTACTCTTGAAAGTACACTTGCACATAACAACTTACTCCATGCACAAATTTACACGCCACAATAGGTGCACAAAAAAGTGTCTCATGAATCGGGAGGAAAGGGAAAATAGGAGTAAACAATTTTTGCGCATAAAAAGTGTATGCAAATTCTGGTGAACGACCATGAATCAACCCTAATGTGGCTGACCTTTTGAAATCATTGTAACTTGGCAGGAGGGTAGGAAGAGCACTGGCCAGAATACAGAACTCTATTTACCTGGACCAAGATCATAGGATAAAAGTACAGAAACAAGACCCATTTCGGCATATTCAACCCAAGGCCAAGTGAAATAGAAGAGTGTCTAAAAAGAAACTGCCAGTGAACACAGTCAAATTAGTTCTCAGTGTCTGTAGAAAGCAGCAGTACAAAAAAAACCCCAAGATATACGGGGAGGGTGATTCATGAATACCACCAGTTATCGGCAGATGAGCATCTGTACAGAGGCACTTAGAGCAACCCCTAGTAGACGCTGTGATCGGCTATCCGTCGCTGTAATAGAGCTGTCGTAACCTGGCCGGCATTGATAAATGAGATGTATGTTGGGCGTTCTAACACCAGTACAGCATTGCCCCAAGTGAAAGGTAGCACCAGCTCAGTGCAACCGACTCTCAGCGACTCACACCATATTCAACAAAAAAACAGACACACACAGCGTAGGCGCTCTGGATCTGGTCGCTATAGCATAGAGCGGCAGGCGCTGTGTGATTAAAGTCTGTTTTCGAACACATATCCACCGGTAACAAAGCAAAAACACATGGAATTACATCGTTGTAAAATTGTGACATTAATACTTTAATGCCAGACCTTTAATGACAATTCTGCATAAAAATAAAAAAAAATCTAAAAAGTTTTCAAAAATGACTTTTTCTAGGCCAGGAGAGGTCACACAATTATTTGAGAGAAAAAAACCCTGTTTAAACAGAAGAAAAGGAACGTCCATTGAAATGTATGGGAGAGCGACAGGTTACACCTGGCACTCTGGAAGCCAGAGCACCGGCACTATACACTGAGCTGCCTGTAATGATGAATCGTACGCTACATGGCGCTGTTAGAGTCGCTCACCAGAATCGCCTTCATAAATGTGGTATTGCGTACAGCACCCGGCGTTCACGAGACGCTGCCTGCTGCTTACAAGGCACTACCTGGCGCAATCCCTTGATGAATAAACCCCTTAGTAACTAACATTAACTAACATTAACTAACTTCCCTCAGGTGCATAAACCAATCTTGGTCTAGTTGGATCATTTTAGACGAGTGGGCTATGAGTCTGAAAGCAAGATTCTTGGCAAAACTTAAGAATTTTTAAGAATTATAGAAGGTGTATTGTGAAAAATAAACACATCAGCTAATGAAAGGAGGAGTCATTTATACACCAGAACTGAATAAAACTCCCGCCAAGCTTGCAGTTGTCTTCTTGGATGAATAAAATCCAGGGGTGCCAGGTTTGAGGGTTTCGGGTGTGACTAGGGATGAGCGAACCGGTTCGGACGAACCGGAATTCGCTCCGAATTTCAGGGAAAATTAGATTCGGCACGAATGACGCGTCCTCTGATGACAGCTGAGAGCGGCGCCGGAGCGCGGAGGCCGGCACCGCTCTCAGCTGTCATCAGAGGACGCGTCATCAGAGGGCGACTGAGAGCGGATTCAGGTTTTTTTCAGATGAGCGATTCGTGAAAGTTCGATTCGGGCGAACCCGAATTTCTTGGGGAAATTCGGAGAATCGCCCGAATCGAACTTTCAAGAAGTTCGCTCATCTCTAGGTGTGACAGAAGCTGTATGCACTGATTTCCTCTTCCTTCCAATAAAAGAAAGAAACAAGCCTGGCTGGATATTTCTTGATGTCAATGTATGTGCTGGATCTCCCTAAGAGCTCTGACCAACATCTTCATACAGTTCACAAAAAGTGCATCTATTATTGACTAGAGCTGCTTTGGCCTTGAAGAGCAACGTAGACTTCAATCAATCTTGTGTATTAAATTAAGCTAGCCCAGAGCAGGTGTTTTTAAATGTTTTTCAGATGTTTAAGAGTAATAGGGTAATTTATCTGCAGTCTGCATTTGTATTATATTTCAATATTTTTGTTTTGTCACAAAGCGACTGTACAGACCTTGAATTGTTTTTTACCTCTAAGAACCTTGTGTGATCAAGATGCAGCACTGATTACAATAGTGAGATCCCCAAACTTTGAGACTGAAACTACAAAAAGTTATTTAACCCCACACAAAAAATAACACACACTCCAAATAATGCCGTAAACAATCTAGAACAGGTACAATGAATTCAGTTTACTCATTTGTATTTGTTTGGCAGAGACTAATTGAGTGAATTTTCCCCAAAAGTCTTCTCAGATAACCTGGCAGGGACCACATGGCCACTTTAAAAATCAGATTGGACACAACTTTGGATTTTGAGACATGAAGCGCAATGTTAAGCACTTGGGAACCTCTCATTGTGAAATCTGAGGCATTTGTCTTTATGAAAATGCTTGGATAAATGAAAACTGAGCTCTAAATACTGCGACTCTTAATGAACCATTGTAAATATGTCTCATTAAAGTGGACAGGGAGTTGGGGGTGAGAGGACTATGGGTTGTAAATATTTATTCCCCAACAAAGACTAGTGTCCACAGATATTGAAAAACTGAATTTGGCTAAAATTCTGAATCAACTAAACTTGAGTCAAATTTAATTTGGATCTGAATCCGAGCAGCAGCACTATACAGTATTGTGTGTTTGTAAATCATGTGCAGTGTCAATCGCTATGTCAAACATGACGAATGGTCAGCCAAAAAGTTCAGTGTTGTTTTGATCAGACCATAAAAGGAACCATCCCAGCAAAATAAAAAAAAATGAAATTGTACCCTTTCTTGCCGCAAGTAATTGGGTCTACGCTGAATATTACAATTCCCAAGATCAAGTCCCATGCCACACAGGTCTATTTACCATTCATAGCTGGCCTTCGTCGCCCACCTTCAGTCACAGTTAATGGCCATACCCACTGCATTCATTGCATTGTAGAGGGTGTGCCAAGGTCTGATGCATCCTCCACCGCAGTCTCTATGACTGATGCAGAGGTCATTTAAAGAGTACACGTCATTTTAAAGTTTACATAGAGTTAAGGCTGTTGGACCCCTTTCTCAGCAACAGGAGGCAATTTTGATTTGGAAATCCTTGGCATACATAAATTCAATTCATTTAAATTCCCTCAAAGGGACCCAGCCCCATGTGACTTTCAGAGGCCAGTCAGGTTTACTGGATGGGTTTGCACATTACCTTATGCTCACCCACACAGTGAACGTGATTGGCCACCAGCAGTCATGTGGGGCTGATCCTGGTGCCCGTAATAAGGATGCCAGAAAGTGGTGGATATGGGCTGGCCCTTGTAAGACCTGCAGGGAAGGGTATGTGCAGGGGTTTCACCAATCAAGGTGTCCTACTGCTAAGGACTTCTAGTGATCTTTGCCAAGCAACTGTAATTTATGTCTGTTGACTAACTTATAACTATTTATTTGCATGATTAGCCAAAAAGGCACAATGTCTAATGACTAACCACGCACCTCAATTCACGTCTATTTTATTGATTCTTATGATGTAAGTAAAACTTAAGGGTAGCTCTCTATCCCCAAAGAAATATTCCTCCTGAACAGGTTAACTGTAAGCAGGGTGCTGTACATGCATTGCAGTTTTTTCATTTTCTATTTCATGGCTAGCTTCATTTAGCTGCTTAGCTTATCAAAGTCAATGCCATGTTACCAATTCTCAGTAGCTGTTGGTTAATTAAAGAAGCAAGGTGGCAGCTGTTAGTCTGTATTCCCAGAATTAACTCTCTGAAACACATTTGCATTTGCTAATCCACCAGGATGCATAAACAGGCCTAATATAAAAGTAAAATAATAATATTAGTGGTAATAAATGTGTAAAGTACGCTGTTTAAAGGCTGATTGATATTATTCAGGGTTTATCGAGCAGCTTCATAAATTACTTGCTGTACAAAGAGTAACACCTAAGGGCACAAAACAACAAAACACATCACTAGTTCATTAATTGTTTCACTAGTTCAGTCACACATGAATGTGCCATGGGATTTCTTCGGGTTATGCTTTGCTATTAATCTCTGAAGATGAGAAAAGTGGAAAATGCAGGCGGCTCTGAGCTCTTAGGTTGAATAAAACACTTTATTATTAGCATAATACACATAACAACATCGAACAGAAATATTTTACTTCTCAGCCCTGTGTGTCTTACGTTATGATGGCAACAATTTGCAATCAATTGAATACCGAGTGGTCGAGGTGTGTCTTACCTGCATGCCCACTCAGTGAGCCCAACTAGTCGCTGGCGTCATGTGAGTGAAGCCAATTGGTCAAGTGGTCAGGATTTGCTTTTAAGGCCAGACTCATAGAAGAAAAACCTCTACCACCTGACTATCGGCAGCCAATGGCAGGGCTGGATTTTGCCAGGGGAGCACCGAGCATGTAAGCAGGCTAGCAGTGTGGGCATGGGGAGGCATCAGCAAGTTTCCAGGGTTCCAGTTTACTGACAGAAAATGAAAAAACTTTGATAAGAAACACTACCCTGGTATAAAGTCCTGCTCTTGAGCACTTCATTCATGTCCTGGCCAGGAAGTAAGCCCTTCACAAAATCGATTCCACACATCTAGGCCAAGACTGCGTCACCCTGGCCCTGCCATGTTTTCCTGGCATGATCCTATGAAAGACGGTTACAAAAAAAAACCCACCTCACTTGTTTCTCACAAAGACACAAAGCAGCATCCCCAGCTCCATCCATGCACACTGCACATTAAAGTGAATGGGTGTTGAGAACACACATAGAGCTGGGGAATGCCACTTTGTGCTTTCTGTCAAGATGGTGGCGCCCAGGGCCCAGAGTGCCAGGAGAACTGCTGGTTTTTTTCCTTTGTCCTGCCTCAGTGCCCCAAGGGGGCTGATTTTGACTGGAATTCAGCTTTAATGATATAATGGCAGCCAGTTCTGAGTGATAAAAATGAGCCAATATGGCAGAACAGAGTAGTGAGCACTGGTAAATTCATAAAAGAGCCAATAGGTACACAAACAGGCACTGACACAATCTGGTCAATAGGGAGAAGCCTAGTGCAGTAATGCAAACGGCTAATTTAAAGGGTAATTCCACTACCAATGGCATTTTTAAAAGTTTCCATTATTGTGATGTCTTCAATGTGCTAAACTTTTCTATTATGTTTGTATAATAATAATTTTCTATTTGTTTGCAACTCTGTGTTATAAAAGAAAACCATTTTCCATAGCAACAATGTGTTTACCTTAGTAATGTACACCACAGTAGTGATTTTGAGTACATATCATAGACTTCCTCACTTTAGCTTGCTAATCATCTGATTGGCTACGGCATGGGTAACTGGTTTAACCCATTCTGCTGAAATTCATCTTCTTCACTTTGAAATGATCACAGTCGTGTGTTCCAGTAGCAAGGATTAATAGCAGGGTTCTCAGTTGGAGAGGTGATTAGGCTACTTAGCCAAAGCTGCTAAAGAGTTCACCTGTTACATTGGAAGAATTGTGGTAGTTCATGTTTTTTACTCAAGGCCATGAGAACCACTCCCGCTGTAGCAAAATATGAGAATCATGGAAACAGCATGCTAATAAGTAAATCACAGTTATAGGGGCATAATCCTTACACAAATGATTGTTTTACATTCCAAAAGAGGAAAACCCAAAAACATGCCGAAAAAAGGAAGTTTTCCTTTAATAACAGACATTTTGACTTCCTGGTCCATTCAGTGCAAATAACACAGAATGACGCACTACATAAATCAGGCTCTTAAAATGATATTTCAGGCAAAGCCATTTGTTAGACCATTGTGTTGGGCTTCATCTTATGATTTCTACTCTGAAGCAAGTGGGCATGGCCCATGGAGCTCTTATGCGGCACAATTATCAGCGTAATGGGTGTGACAGTGTTGAGAGCTAGAGCACTTGCTAGGAAGAGGCTGGGTGTAAAGGAGGGAGGGTTTAGCTGGGATTGAATGACAGCTCTAAGAGTGCTATTCAAGCCATTAATACTAAGGGGGATGTGGTCTGGACTAGCAAATTGAGCTAGTATTGGTGACCCACGTTAGCAGGGTGGCACTGGAGGGGCAGCTGAGAAAAGGCACAGCACTGAAGGAACGCTTGGAAAGGTAAGCTGCTATTTATATTTTTTACCTTTTGCATGAAAAATCCATTTAATTTATGTATCTGGTATGCATATATGCTCGGTTGAATTTTATTATATTTTAGCACTATGTTAGTTGACACTCCATTACAGATTTAATACAAAGATAATTATTTTAATTGATGTTGATTATTATTATCTTTATTACTCCCTGTATTATATGTACTACATATACCTGCCAGAGCATTACTTGTGCATATATATAAATTAATGGAGTGTGGGGTGGTTTTTATGGGTTTTATATAGTTTAGTTTGTGTTCTGTAATTAAATAAAGATTTTGGAATTTTTTTTCTTTATTGAATTTGCGAATGGTGCTAGATCATGCACATGGAAAGTAATTTGTCCAAATCTCAGGCTTTGTAGGGAATGTTAGATGGGATGCCCCAGTGGCTGTGGGGTGATAGTGGAGACAGTTGGGGGTTATCAAAATGATTTGTAACTTTTCTGGAGGGACTGCACAATAAAAGGAAGTAAAAAAATGTTTTACCTATTTAAAAATCAAAATGATCTGAACATGCAATAGTAAAGGTTAGGTTCAAATTATAATTGAACAATATACATAATAATTTTAGAAGTTATAACATAACAACCACCTATGGGAAATGCAAACAAATTTGGGGAGACACATTTTTAATGCATGGGTAGCTGATATATTGTAACTTGTAAAATAAAATGTTTACCCTATTAAAAATAATTTGTCTCTTATCAGTAGAACTGTTCCATGGCAGCAGCAGGTGATTTTGATTTTTAAACAGAAGAACCCCATTTTTATTCCATTTGTTTCTGTGTGCTGAGTGAGAAAAGCCCTAGAACAATCCTAAATCAATTGGATAAACCCCCATAGTCTGTTTTGACTATAGGTCCACTGACTGTCATAATTAACTTAAAATATTCATTTACCTATAAAATGTATTAACAATGATAGATTCATTAAACTAATGGGACTATTTTAAGCAATTGTATTATTATGAATATCTAACTGCCATGCCGCCATGCCACTATTACCTGCATTTTACTCTATATGCTTTGAGGGATTTTTTTTTCTTGTGTTAGTCCTACTTCCATCATAACAGCTAAAGCAAAGCAAGAACCCTCCACAGTGATATTCTATAGTCTTGTTTACTCTACTAAGTTGGTATAAAGTCTTATTTTTACATTTTTCAAAAATTAAGTAAAGTTTTAGAATGACCTTGTAGAATAATAATAAACCTAGAACTTTGTATCTTTATATTTCCGAACATGTCATGAAGGACAAAGAAAAATTAGAGCTATGTGTTTGCATTGGGGGATTTCTAATCCGTCTTTTCTGAAAGGCAAAAAGGGGATCTGGCCAAGTTGTTATATATAACCCTAAGCCATCTGTTAAGTTAAGAATTAGAGCATGCTGTGGTAAATCATCGCCCTGTGAAATCATGTTACTAGAGTCTCCTTTCATGTACCGAGATGTCATGGTAAATACTATCAGGGTTTATCCATCTATGAGATTAGCCAGAACTTTGCTTTTATCCAAGCTTGCTGCAGTTTAACACAAAGCCTTCAAGCTAAAAATGCTCCTTTTAAAGTATACATTTCTTCCTAAAGAAACCCAGTTCAGATGTCCAGCCACTGAACCATTACTTATCCAGGGCTCTCAGTGCATCAATAAGGTCAGAAATAATTAGTCACTGGCCTGATAGAATTTCCTCCTTGTTGCATTCATGGTGTCTTATAAAAGGTAAAGAGCCTTCTGCATACCTGATGTTGTGGAATCATGATCTTGTTGATGTCACTCGAAGTCAAGACCACATGAGAAGGTCATTCTGAAAGAAGTTTGCTACAGAACTTGGGAATAAATCAATAATAGATCATACGTTTTGCCTGTTACGTGACTTCATAGAACCTTCATTTCGGCACACCAAAATATTGGCAAAGCTTTTTTAAAAACCCAAATACGTTATGTCGACATGTGAACAACAGACATTCATTAAAAAAAGGCTTTACTGGAAAATAACCAGATTAAAGCAGATGTTCAGACAGCCTGGACATCCAGCCCACTGTGTACCCCACAGGTAACCCGATTTTGGATCCCCACTGCCTGAATAACACCCCTAAAAGTTTCTATACATAGCTTGCTTACACAGTAACAAATTGCTTTTATATATAGGTCTACCTTTTTTAAGTAACGGAAAAGAATGAATGAAAGATAACAAAGATAACTTATTATTTTATAGGAGGGTTCCTCTCAGATTGTCTTGATAAGCAGTTTTGACATGTTAATAAAAGACCGGTACATAGAAATGAATCCCTCCATCTTTTTATCTGAATATGTATTGTTAATTCTAGTTTCATTGTGGGGTTCATACAGGAGAGCTACATGTGCAGGATCATTTCCTTGTCTGTCTCAGAAATAATAGGATAACATAAAATAAGCAAAGCCTCTGGCACCCTTAGTTATTGTTGTACCTCCAAGCTTGAATTTACCAAAAATTGCCCAATTACAGTAAGTGGGATGTAGTTCGAAAGGTTAATAGTAGAGAACGTATGCACTTTCTGCCAAAAACATTTAACCTGCAGGCATTTCAGTAAAGAGTCAAATAAAAAGCTTCCATTTGGGACTAGTGTGGGTAGTTGATATCTTCATTAATAAGGATCTATGTGAAGAAGTGTACAAAAAAAAGAAAGAAATCATTTTAGCAGAGGTCATGCAGGTTTTTTACTTGTACTTACCAGACAAGTTTTATACTATAATCGAGTAGAGGAAAGCAGCAGAGAGAAGATATCACACATTATATTGGACTGTTAATCAGTAACAAACCTGCTAAATAATTGGTCCAATCCTTAAAAATCTTTAATGATTGGGCTTGATCATGACAATGGATTTTAAAATGCTAACGATAATCACACAAAGATGCCCCAAAAATCTCCTAGAGAATACATCAGTATATACCTTTGTATTATGAATGCATTTTCTTACATCTCTCTAAAGGGTTGCTTATAGGAAAAAGCCACTTTGATGGAATTTTCTTGTACGACCCCAGACCAGATGTGGCCTCATACATGAGACTCTCCACTTACCTGCCACCCACTCCCTTGCCGCACGTTTCTCACTCACAGTGCTGGTATTAGAACCCTGCAAAGTAGGTGGCCATAGCCTTCTTGTGGAGCACTCCCAATTACTTTAATAGAAGCTTCTGTATACGGACGTCTCTCGTGTATGAAGACATTGAAGACAATGGGAGCTAAATGATTTTTAGGGGGGATCATTTAAATTATTTTGAGTTCCAGTGAGAGGTTATATTGAACTAGTTAGATATTTTATTCAGACAAATTTGGTTTTGAAATCATGTAGGCTGCCGTTATTTCCAAACTAAAATAAAATCTCTTAATTCATTAAAGTTGATCTGTTGCATCGCAGATGCAGAGAATTTAGATTTTCTTTTAAGTGGCACCATAACCATATGCTAACCACTTTCTCATTCACGTATGGCTGGCAATCACATGACTGCCGGTCACCAATCTGAATTCCCCAGTGGGTTTGCACATCAAACCTGAACGGTCACCTGATTAACTGCCATATCGTGCCATACACCATGAACTAACAGTCTGTGTGTTTTCTGCCAGGTAGGTAGATAGAGGTAGCCAAAACTTCAACCAAATGCTCAGGTGCTGGCACAGCCAAATCTTGTGGGATCCACTTCCGGTTTAGCTTCATGAATGTAAGGATGTCCACATTAGCTCAGGTGGATCATCTTGTGGTGCTGAACACCCTTTCTGATAGGACACATGTTGCAGGGCAAGCCAGCAACTCCAAGGCATAGAAGACAAGCTCTTAACACGTGTCCAATTTACCGACCAAGAAAATCAACAGTGCTATGTACTATGAGCCATACCAGATGGTGGTGGATGTGGCAGAGAATTGAATGTGTCCCACATTGTGCCCATGCTTACCCTCCCTTCTGAGGTGGTGCTGGTGCCCCTGATGCATTGGTGACTTCATCCTCCTCCTCCTCGGCCTTGTGCCACCACTGAGACAACAGTGTCAGGTGGGATCTTCACCAGTAGTGCCTTTCAGGTGCCCGTCATGTCCTGAAGTGTTTTTTTTCTAACAGGCGAAGGATGAGGATGGTAGCGCTGACCATATTGGTAGCGTATTGAAAACACAGCAGCAAAGCACAAATGTCCACTCATTGGTCTGCACTTCAACTCACCTGGGCATTTTGGATCTGGAACTCCACTTCTGCCTGCTGCTGCTCACACACCCTTTCCAACATACAGCATGTAAAGTGTAATTCCACCTGGCAAATCACCTATGAGGCGGTGGATGGGAAGGATCTGCAGTGCAGATAGTTGAGCAGAAGGGGTTGAACGCAATCCAAAGCGCGCACACCTGGCACGCAGCTCTGGCACATCTGGATAATGGCCCAAGAAGCTTTGCACCACCAAGTTGAGCATATGCGCCAGCCAACGGATGTGTCTCAACCCAGCTTAGCCCAAGTCTGGTACTAGATTCTGCACATTGTCTCACACCACCTTGCTGGGCTTTAGGTTCAGCAGCAGCACTCATCTGTCTGCTCCTGGATGCCTGTCCACAGCTCCTGGGCGGTGTGTGGTCTTTCTCCCAGACAGATGAGTTTCAACACTGCTTCCAGCCATTTCTCCATGGCTGTACTCAAAATGGTGGTGTAGGCGCTGCACTGACTGAATCAGGAGGCAGGATAGGAGGGCAATTGTCCCGGTGCTACCCTCAAATTGGCCCGAGTCTGGCACCTGTGAAAATATGAATATTTTTTTTGTATTTTTATGTACTTTTGTATGTTTTTCTTTAATGTTGTTGTTTTCTATATGTTATTATTTTGTGCACTTTCCCCTACCTCATTTTGTGCAGGGCAATCTCCCTGGTGTTACCCCCGATTTGGCCTTCTATTTTAATTTTTTATGTATTTCCTGATTTTTTTGTTATTGTTTTGAGTACTTTCTCCAGTCCAATTTGTGCAGGGCAATAGCCTTGGTATTTCCATCAATTTGCAGCCCCCTAGCCTTTGCTACTCCCATTTTACAGACATTTTTGGTTCCCCAAATTCAGGTTCCCATTTACTTCATTAGGGTTTGGGTAGAGTCCGAGGACCCGAACAGGACTTTAGCAGTAAGTTCAGCTGACCTTTCAAACCCGAACTTCAGTGGGTTCAATCATCCAGAGTAATCAGTTTACATTTACAGTTGCAGTTCATTTTCATTGCATGGGGAGTGTCCCTGTTTTGCTGACAAGACATTTTGATGAATATAGCGACAATTGTTCAGGCATAAGTAATATGTAATGTCACAGTTTCATTTAATTTCCATGCCCTCTGTTGATGGGCCTTACTAGTTTACCCTTTCCTACTTAGAAGCTGTAATGATTTAATAAAATTGTTTTATGTTTTATTTATTAGTTGCTGTCCATAACCAAAGTAGGCCTGACACAGCTAAAATCCATGTTGGTATTGAATTATAGATCCGAACCTTTACAATTTATATAAATGTTACCTACAAATGTTACCTCACATTATTACAGATAAATAAATATAAATAAATATATATATATATATATATATATATATATATATATATATATATATAGGCATATACAATATGAAATGTATTTCTCCCTAAACTAGAACATATATCCTGTAGGTATGGATCATGGGATTTTGCATTTAGACTGGTACGCCCTGAAAGTCTATTTTAAGGCAAGTCAAAAACGACTCTGCCCTTGAGTCTAAGGTCTTTTTCACACCGTGCCCGTTTGCATCACATCGAAGTAAAAATACGCCAACGTGTCCTTTAGGCCTTTAGTTCTCTTCTCCAGCTAGGACTAGTGGTAGGCCCCCAAGAGGTGGTTGCAGCAGTGCATGCCTGTCCCTTTCACTGCTGCTGTTGCCGCTGGGAACTGGACCTCCGGCACTGCCACCACCACTGCCTTCAGGTGCCTGTGACAGTGGGGGCTCATGGAAACCATGGACGGTGCAGGGTGACATGGAATGCCGCCACTAGGCTACACTGGAGGCACAGAGCAACACACAATAGGTGTGCTGCGCTGGGTCTGTGCTTTTCCACAGCAAAAGTGATGGAAAACTACAGTGTGAAAGGGGCCATAGAAACTCCAGGGCCAGCCACTTGGGCATCCGGGGCCCTGCTGTGTGAAACTCCTGGCATTGTCTCTTCCAGTGGCTGCATCCTCGGCTTCCCTGTAGCTGTGACGCACTGCTTTAAAGTCCCTGTCTGGGCAAAAACAACAAACAACAGATACTCACCTATAGTCCCACACAGCTGGCCACCCCATTGCTCTAGTCATGAAGTATGCCTGATTCATTCACTACAATGGAGGGGGCATTCTCAGCCCTCAACATACTCTCTCCATTGAAATGAATCGAGCTGGGTGGCCAGTCACCTTTAGTGATGCAAGGAGTCAGCGAGAAGGTAGCAAGGCAACCATGGGCTGTGGTCGTGAGCAGGGATGATGTGGTCTGGCTCTCGGTTGAGGTAAATTTCAAACTAACGAAATAGGGCCAATCAGCTGGGCAGGACTATAGATGAGTAGCTGTTGTTTGTTGTTTTTGACTGAACAGTCCCTTTAAAGTGAAATGACCCCCCACAACTCTACTATTGGCTGCCTCTTTCTTGACAGCCAGCATGTGACCGCCAGTGGCCAATCGCAGGTCAGCATTTTGTCTGAGGCTCGAGGTCACGCTAAGGATTGAGGGGGGCTGCATTGGTCACTGCGCGAGCCCGAGACTGTCATGATGTGGCACCACACCCATTCGGAAGGCAATGAGTGTGGGGCCGCTGTAATTGCTCACTAGAAAAGAAAAAGGACTGACAGATTTGCTGATGTATTGACAGACAGAAGCATTGATATTTTTGACTATAGAGAAACCTAATGGAAAAGGCATTAGGTGATAGTTTGTCAATATCTATAGCTCTTTGACTTCTGCTTTATATGTCGTAACCATGACTGCAGAGCAAAGTAATCATTTAGAACAATCATAAGCCTTGAGTGTTTCAGCTACACAACAAAAGACTGTTGCTCTGCTTTTAACACTCCCTCAAGTCATCAGAATAAAGTGTTCCGGGAAACTGTCATTCTTTGCATTATATAGAAAAGACAGGAGGGAACAGCAATCAAAGGTGATATACAGTACGCGTATGCTAGAGAAAACAACGTGAAAAGCTAATCAATATAATTGTCTATCACAATGCTGATCCAAAAAGCTATAAAGCCATCCCGGTAATAGCTAACATAAAAGAACATTCCTAGTGGGTTTTTTTTAGAAGTAATATAAAAAACACAGTCTGGGTTGTTATAAAATATTTTCCTCAGACTCAGACAGTCTGAAATGAGTGACAGCTACAGTACTATATGTTCATGCTTGCATGGCGGGCACTAATTATCTTCTGTAGATGTCCTATAGATAGATCTCAATGCCATAAAGTCTGCTGTCCATAATGTGATCGAGACGATTCTGAAATAGTATTTCAGGCATATGGTAATTTCCTCGCACCTTTTCCTTTATAGGAACTTTGTAAAGTAAGACCTTTAAAACATCTCAAAATCTTTAATCATATGTAAATAACTTGTGCATTCACAATGAAGCTGCTGGATTCACTTTCATTTTTGGGCATGGCTGAGCTGTGAAGGGCATGTCAGTGACTTTAAGAGTCATGAGTATGCTCTGCTGTGGTCAGAACCAGCTGCGTGTCCATTATGGCTTTCTGGAATCGTTTGCACTGGGAGCTCCAAGGGGCAGTTTTTTTTTTTGTGTGGGCCTAAAAAAACTATATTTTGAGAGAATGCACACAGGAATGCAGATATTAATTGCAAATAAAAAAAGTGTATTATGTCAAAAAATGTATATAGAAGATACAAGATGCAATACATACATATACATTTATCTAAACCATATGAAAAGGATACCATGTAGGTGAAATGCATATGCCAAGTCCAGAACCATTGACAGTGTAAAAAAACATCATAAATAGAAGAAATCAGTCATTAACCATCAATAACACTAGTGAAGACAAGCTATAAGCCAAGCAGCTTACTAGGAAGAATTGCTCGCACAGGAAGAGAGTCAGTCCTGACTTAAAGTGGACCAACACCCAGGATTTTGACTATCCTGGGTCTTGGTCCACTTCGGTGGGGCACCCCCGATCGGGGTGCCCCGCTGTGTGAAACCCCCCCTAACCCCCCGAATAACTCACCTCTCCCCGCTCCCAGCGCCAACGTACAAGGAACGTCTAAGCGGCGGCCGCCGCCGCCGCCTCCCTCGCGTCACTTTGAACGCGCGCGCCCCCGCGCCGGCCATTCGCAGACGGCCGGCGCGGAGGCGCGCACGCCTACAGGGGCGCGAGGGAGGCGGCGGCGGCCGGCCGCCGCCGAAGATAAGGTAGGTGAGTTGGGGTGTTTGGGGGGGGTTTCACCCCGTGGGACATCCCGATCTCGGATGTCCCGCGGGGTGGGGGGTGATCGGCCCGGGAATCTTATAGATTCCCGGGCCGATCACCCGTGGGTGTTGGTCCACTTTAAATGGGTCTAAGTATATTCAGTCTAAATGATTTAATTAAGATCAAGACAGATATGTAGTAAGTCATAGCTTTACCAAACCATATAATCAGACACTGGGGGTCATCAGTACAGTACAGCAACTGTACATGACTGATTTCATCGGAGGATTGAGATACGGGTAACAATTATAGGGATGAGGGCAACTGTATCCAGGGGTGTACAGGCCTGATGGGGCCCCATAGCATGGCCTCCAACACTGGCCCCCATCAGCACCCCTCTTACCCCTCGTTTCCGGGACAGACACTCACCAGCCAGGTCCAGCCGAAAAACGGGGCAGCAAGGGATGTGCATGGAGCGTGCACGATGGGAGGACCAGCTATGTTGTGGGGAAGGGGACCAGCAACACATGCACAGCAGGGACAGAGACCAATGGCGCATGCACTGTGGGGACAGAAATGTGTTACACACACCCGGTGGGGACGGACATGTGCGGCAGTGAGATAGAAGCAAGCATACAGTGCCGATGGAGAAGCGTGGTACGCACACAACTACGAGGGAGTCAGCTGCAGTAAGGAGACAATAGCTGGTTAAGTATGCACCGAGAGCACACGGGGAGGTGATTTGTGCCATGCCCCCTTGATCTACGGGCCCGGGGGCATGTGCCTGCACTGCCTCTATGGTGTGTGCGCCCCTGTGTGTATCCCTATTGCTGATGACCCCCTTGTGCCTGAATTAACACCAATTTTGTCTAAAATACTTGAAATTCAGTATTTAAAACCCTGTCCTGGGGACCATCTCAAATTGGGATTGCAGTGTAAAACTCACCTAGTTCTGGGATTCTGCAGGGGTCATATTAAACAAACATCAAAGCCGCCACAGCATCTCCATTCCATCCTTTCTGCACATCTGCTGGGCGTGCAGAGTGGGGTCGCTGCCATGCCACTCTGATCACTGCCAAAAATGACCACCATAGGATATAGGGACTAGGTGAGTTTTACACTATGGGGCATCCCAATTTGGAATGCCTCCAGGGAAGAGTTTGAACCATACCTAGAGCCTTTTGGACTCTATGTCCATTTTTGATCCTCTTTAATGTGCTACTAAAGGCAAAATATTAAAGATGATCAGTGCTTACCCCACTGTCATGAGGACCCACTCACCTGCTTCCAGGTCCCACAACGTCCTCAGTCGACTGTTCAAGCGGCACCATCCCAAGTGACGTGCTGTCGCACAACCGAGGCCACAGCCTCAGATACTCGCTTGAGCAGCGCTCCTCTCTTTGCCTTCCTGGCTTCCGTGCTCATGCACGCACGTGTGATTTATGCCCTCTGACGGCGCTGCAGAGAGAGCACTCACCACAGGACAATTTGAATGGGCCAATGAGCCCCAACAATTTAAGTGGGGACATCTGCCCCTGTTTTTGGGTGGGTGGTCTAATCAGCCCTCAGGTTATTCACAGGCCAATGAGCCTGAAACTGTCCCGGCCAATCTCCAGCACCAAAGCCCTATAAAAGTCTCATTGTTACAGTGATGCTGCGTGTTATATTTCCTCTGCTGTGTATTGTTATCCGTTGCCAACTTTGCTTTGCCTGACTATTTCTGTCTGGACCGATGCTTGCCTGCCTGCCCAACGTCAAACCCGCCTCATCTACTGTATTGCGAACTTTCTGACCACCCTGCTTTGACCCCTGGCTTGACCCTCTACCCTTCTCTTTCTACTCCTCTTGGTGCCTCCTTTCATGAGGACTGTTTTCCCGTGAACGAGTCCGGCCAGCCTGACATCACCCAGTCTGGTTACTGGTTCATCTGCCTTCATCCTCTAGGTCCGAATCCTTTGTGCTATCTAAGTTCTGGGGGCAACCGTGTCCAGTTAGGTGTATTCAGTGTTCAGGGCTTGTCTATAGGCAGATGCAGTTGCGGAGATTGGGTGTTGCAGACTCACCAGAAGGCGGGTGTCCCACAGGGCTTGACACCCACCAGCTGAACATTAATGCTTTTAGCGCTGTCAGCTCTGGCCAACTTGGGTGCATGCCCTTGCTTCCAGTCACGAGATGGCAGATACCATCACTGATTGGAAGCCAGGTCAATCCACATGACCATCCAATGCCAATATTTCTTTAAGCAGGGGACCCCTGCAAGCACACCACAGTCCTCAGGGAAGCATGCTGTCAGAACCACAGCTGAGCAAGCACAGATGAGATATAACAGATTGGGCTATAATGAATCGATCCTGCAGCAGGATTTTTTTTTATATTTGCCTATGGATGGCTTAAGCAAAAATGATTTGTTTGCATTTTATTAATGTGTTTCAAGGATAAAAGAGCATCTCAAAGCTCAGTGCACAGCAATTTATAAAGTATGAGGGAGGCTTTTAATGGTTATATATGTGGGAATTTAAAAAGTAACCTGACAAAGGATGGGATCCATCTTCTACTGTACTTAGTAACCACAGGGTTCATTTAACAGTGTTGTTTCGGCATCTCATGTAGTTACAGGCTCTGTACTACCCTTGATTGCAATAACCACAATGATCATACAACAGTGTGTTATAGTCTGCCCATCAGCCTTAAATTTTATGACACACTCAGGACTTTTTTTGCAAATTAAAATAATGGAATCAAATCACGCTAATGCCTTTCTATGTGTGAGCTTTGATATAAGAAACGTAAGTATTGTATTAGAGCACATTTATATGACACAAGAGTTTACATTTTCTGCTAGAGGCAAATACGCATGCACAGTCCTTATATATAATTAAATTAGTTTGCTCCACTTGTCTATAGACTAATATAAGTATAATGGTTACTAAATGCAGCAGTAAGAATAATTTATACTGCAGCTCTACTATGTAACATTTTATTGACTGCATTTGTGTTTTGTCTTACAATTGCTTTGGTTCTTATTTTCTGCTTTGGATGCAGTCATTTAGCTAATGTACTGCAAATGTGATGTGCTTTAAATGTGCAAAGCCTGAGTTTTCGAAATGATGGTGAAATGGAACACATTCAAGTCACTAAATGAAAATGAAGCTATGCCACATTATTCATGTCAAAGGCAAAGCTTTGACCCTGCAATTCCCAGGACGATCACTAGGTGGCACCTTAGCACTTTCAACCCTTGACACCAAAAAAATTGGATGTCTCTGACATGAGCTTCACTATTTCCAGAGAGCGAAATTAACTTTTGGACCAGGCGGGCAGCTCGCTTCCTGTAGAGTTTACTGTACTTTGAACAGCAGAAAAATATTAGCATTTATAGAATTCTATAGTTTGAAAATATAATTGAGAGCAATAGATATTTAAAAGGCAACAAAAACGACTTATTAAAGAGGAACATCAGGGAGGTTAAAAGCTCTCCCAAAGCTCGCCAATCTGTTGCCCCTCTCCGGTTCTACCTTTGGACACTATTTACTCACCTCGCGGGGGTTCCATCTTCTGGGTCCCACGGATTCCGGGTGACATTCTTATAGGTGCCGTCATCATACTTCCTTTCACACCCTGCGCACAGCTCTGATCTTACACCTGCCTGTGAATGGGATGCAATGGAGCCGCCCAAAATCATGTGAGACTTTGCTGAGCAGCGACTAAAGCCGTTCTGTCACTTACAGATGGCTAAGCCGGCGGCGGGGGTGAGAATCGAGCCCCGAAGCAGCCGGATGTCGCCGCTGCCTGCAAAAGATAAGTAGGGGCTGATGGGGGGGATCGTCCCCTTTTGTTCCGATGTTCCTTTTTACCATATGTCTGATGTATAAACTGGATATACTATCTTATTATATATTTATTTATTATTGTGTTGACACTAAAAGAAGATTCTCTTTGCCTGGACACATATATTTAATACCAATCAGGAAGACCTAATCCACAATGTAAATAAATATATTATCACTCCGATTACCTCAGCATATCATTTATCATCAGCACTAAACAATGGAGCCCTTAAAATGAAAGCTCTCAGTAAAATCCTGTTATAGCAAACGTGTGCTTGTTCTGTAAAGCTAATAATTCTAGGTACTAATTTATAGTGCCTAAAAAATATAATTTTAATACTTCATTGCCAGGTCCTCCCCCAAGGCGGAGGTGTAATTTTGGCCACTATGGGGAGGACTAACCAAGATTAACAGGAAAAACAAAGCTACAGGTAAATAGAGGGCCTGAGTTGTCAAGCATTCTGCCAGACAATGCAAAATATGATTCATACATACATACAATCAGCATGTTACTGTACTGCTAATGTTTTAGTAAATGTGCTTCTTGTAGTGCAGCAACATGCACAAGTGTGAAAAAAATATATATGCTCTAATTTGCACCGATGTGGCACTGTCTGGCAGAAGTGCTTGACAAATCAGGCCCGAAATTACATTTTCTCCAGACTACGGTTCCTAATTATGCCTAAAGTTAGCTAAAGCTTGGCGCACACATTATTGTTGTTGGTCACCAACATTTTATATCCATATATAATTCCATCTAAAAATTATTGTTGACCAACAGCCTAGAAACACATGGGAGTGATTCTAAAGGATTTAGAGAGGATTGCAACATATATAAAAGCAGGGCAGAATGGCCATAGGGAGACCCAGGAAAATATACGGGTGGGCTGCACTGCTTTGGGTCCAGATCAGCTGCTACTTTTTATGTCCCCATCCAATCCCTGCCACCTAGTGTCCCCCAGACCCCTATACATGGCCCCACTGTAACCCACTGTCAGCAAAGAAACCCCAATACGTTAGCTTCAGCCT
Source organism: Gastrophryne carolinensis (assembly GCA_027917425.1). NCBI lineage: Eukaryota > Metazoa > Chordata > Amphibia > Anura > Microhylidae > Gastrophryne > Gastrophryne carolinensis. Next base: position 145,245,327 of record CM051236.1, read on the forward strand.
TGGAGTGCACTCATTGACCAGCCAGGAAGCAAATTGTTGGCGTATTGTGCTGGCCAGGTACCGGTAGAATACTGGGATGATTTTTGGCTCCAGCAGAGCCTGTATAACTCAACAAAAAAAACTATAGATGATCATAGATTCCTCCTCCAAAGCATTCTTCAGATAGATAGATAGATAGATAGATAGATAGATAGATAGATAGATAGATAGATAGTGTTTGGTGGTGCAGAAAGTACAGCACACAAAATTCCTGGGTACCACTTTCTCTAAAGACCAGAAATGGAGTTACATGTTGACATGGTTGAAGATCCCTTTTAGATAGATTGTCAGATACTATAAAATTCTCCAACCTTAGACTAAAAATACTGGATGAACATGCTAATATTGTCATCATAGCTGGTCAGGCACTTTACAATATTCTTCATGGTTGGCCTTAAAATACTCGATGAAGAAGTTTATATTGTCATTAAAGATGGTCAGGTACTTTACAATATTTTTCATGGTTGGCTTTAAAATTCTCGATGAACAAGTTTGTATTGTCATCAAAGATGGTCAGGAACTTTACCATATTCTTCAAGGTTGGATATAAAGTACTGGATGAACATGTTCATATTGTTTGCAGCAGTATTGTCGGTCTATGTAGTGTTAGCAATGTACATGGTCGGCCTTAAAATACTCGACAAACATGTTTATATTGTCATCAAAGATGGTCAGGTACTTTACAATATTCTTCAAGGTTGGACTTAAACCGGACCAACAGCCTGACACAGTTGGAAAAGAAAGGTAGCAGCCATTTTGGAGCTTTCTCTCCCAACTGACATAACTGAAATGCCCTGTAACAGGATGCCCAGCAGCACTTCCTGTTTGCAGGTGGCCTGCAAGCCCATGAGTGGCCATCTTCTTTTTAAAATGTATCCCAGTAGGCATTAGAACAAGGTAAATTATTTTTGTTTGTGCAGAAATCTAAATTGCCCTGGGGAAGGATGCATGAGGACTGTCTGTTGTGTTGGTCTGATTTAATTAATTTTTGACTGTTGGTCCGCTTTAAGCAATTACCCTGTTAAACTTTTTTTTTAAATCTTCTGAACTGATGCACAACCTGTGCCCGTGCATTGTGTATGACAGGGATCCATCCTCTACCTGGATCCACATTTCCAGGAGAATTCAGATATCATAATTTCTGCCGTTATTTAGTGTATGAATCATTTATTTCAGAGCCAAAGGCTAAAGCATCCAAGCCCTGAATGTTCCAGCTGCTGATTAGAAGTGATCCCATTATGCATCAGTATACCTTGTAATAAACTAAATTGCATATTGCAAATTGAATTATCACCAGGTACTTTATGCTAGATAATTTGGTTATGTGCTCATTCACATGATTTGACTATATAATGTGCTGATCTGGGTTCTTATTTTCTCTGTGTTATAGCACTCCAATTCCCAAAAGGGACGTCTTTTAGCGAAGGTCTTTTACCGCAAATCTAAAGTCAACACAAAACAGTTGAAACAATGCCTTGAAATAGGCTGACTGATTTTTTAGGGAGAAATATGGAATGCTTAAGTCATGACAGCTTAAAGTGAACCTCCAGACAAAAAATAAAAGCTTAGTAAATTTCTCCCCTAAAGTCCTTCTCTGGAAATCAGTGACATAAGCTTATTGAGAGGGATTAACATCATGCGGATGTTTGGAATAGCAGGCAGATTCTGCACTCTTAAATATGCATGGCAGCGGCCATCTTGCCACACACATGAAGAAGCTGATTATTCTGATAGTTCTGTGCAATCATCTCTTATTGCTAGCCAGAAGTAAAAAGCCTTCAGCTGTAATGACCCATTTTTGCTTTGCTAACTGCTGACATCTTTGAAATACTTTGTATCCCCTCACTGGATGCTTTTGCAGCCGCTGCCGCCATAGAGATACATTGTAACAGCTTCCTTCACACAGATTTCCTTTGCTACATTCGCTGTTTATTCAGTGTTTGTGTGTGTGAAAAATGTAACAGCTTCCCTCACACAGATTCCTTTGCTACATTAGCTGTATAGTCATAATTTGCATGTGTTAGAAATGACAGGCAAGCTTCTCCTTGTTTCCGAAGCATATTTCTCTCTCAACTTGGTGTGAATTGCTGCTGGGACAGCCCCCGCCCCTGTGTAAGCAGGACTGTCAGGTGTGTGACTAGATGGCCACCCCCATGTAAAACTAAGAGTGAATAATCTTCATGCCATTCCACAAAACCATCATCAGAGGGGGAGAAATTTACTAAACTTTTTTTGACTGGAGGTCCGCTTCAACAAATCACTATGTTAAGTTTTGATAGCAACAACATTGTATGGTGTGTGTGACCAAAGTTGTCAATATTGAAAATGAACCCAGCATTTTGTTAATCTGTCACAATTTAAGTAGATGGTCAGTTGTTCCCTAGCTTCTTGGCTGTGGCCTTGGCTTGCACCGTAGGATCGGGGGATCAGGTAGGTTTCACTAGGGACACAGGGGATTTCACACAGCTGGGCATCCTAAATCTGGATGCTCCGGGGCTACCCAAGAGGGGTTTTAGTCCACTTTAAGGACGTCAAATTTGTTCCCCCGAAAGGACATTTATGGCCAAACTAAAAAGATCCAGAGCATCCCTGGTCCCTGACAATGTACATCTTCTGACAATTTCTATGCCCTCCTCACTGGCTGCAGCCCAAGTGAAAGGGGATTCTCTGGTTCAAGTCTCCAGGGGGTAAGAAGAGTATTTTTTTTTCCTGCCCACAGAAATTCTTTAACTGGGAAGCTCATACCATGGGGACAGTTGCCTTGTTAGCAGTACTTTGCATAGCTTTAATATGCAAAGGTATTACCTATAAAATTGCCAGCTTTTTTCTATAGTTGAAACAGCAAGTTTAAATACCCACAGGGTAATGGTGCCTTTAGAAAAATGTGTCACGCACTGATGAATGCAGCACATCCCTAATGAACTGTACCTGTGGGTTGCTTATCCTCATATAGCCTCCCAGTAGAATACAAGGTGATCTAATAGGTTTTACATGGAATCAATAAACTATACTCTATGGAAAAGCTGTCTAAAAGAAAAATGCAATTAGTACATTCAGCACTATCTGGTGTTACATACTGAACGGATACACTAGTGATGATAACTGAATGGGGGTTAGTCATTAAAGTGGGGCAAACTCTCTGCCTCAGTTGGTTGGTATTTCGTTGATTTTGATACACACATATTTTTGGAGCAGCCAGTTTAATAACTCAGCTAATACATACTAGGAATTCATTTTTGAGGGGTGGACATGGGGAAAGTTATACATTGCTAACACTACATACATGGACAATACTGCTGCAAACAAACAATATAAACATGTTCATCCAGTACTTTAAAGCGGACCAACAGTCCAAAATTTATTAAATCAGACCAACACAACAGACAGTCCTCATGCATCATTCCCTAGGGCAATTTAGATTGCTGCACAAACAAAAATAATTTACCTTGATCTAATGCCTACTGGGATACATTTTAAAAAGAAGATGGCCGCTCATGGGCTTGCAGGCCACCTGCAAACAGGAAGTGCTGCTGGGCTTCCTGTTACAGGGCATTTCAGTTATGTCAGTTGGAAGAGAAAGCTCCAAAATGGCTGCTTCCTTTCTTTTCCAACTGTGCCAGGCTGTCGGTCCGGTTTAAGTGGTATTTTATATAGAAAAAATATGTAATATGATATGACAGTCACAAGATTATTACTATTATTGTTTATTTATATAGAGGCATCATAGTCCATAGAAGATCTTTCTTTTTCACAAGTTTTGTTATGAACATACATCTTGCTTAGACCATGCACGGCTTCTTAAACCAGACCTTCACCCTGAGTAAGACAATATCTTGTATGTTTCCCCCACTCTGTACATACAGATTGCTCACGTTAAAAATCATCCTACCTGCACCTATTGGGTTTTAGCATCCAAGATGGCGGCGCAAGGTCTTCTAACTATGCAGCTCTGCATTCTTGGATTGCTGTCCTTTGCTCTATCCAGCTTTGCTCTATCCTAGTCCTGAACAGAGTTGCAGGCCAGTGGGGGAAAGAATAAGGTGTCTAAAAACTTAAATTTAATGCTGGTGAATGATTTATTTAAGAGTTTGGGTTTAAGGTAAGTGCTATGGTCCAGGTGTTGATACAGATTGAGTAAATATAATAAATACAAACATTAATAATTGCTTAAAGTGGACCAAAGTCCAGGATTTTGACTATCCAGGGTTTTGGCCCTTGCCCCCAGGGCACCCCGATCGCAAATGCCTGGCGCGGGCAGGCATCCTGCTGGAATTTTTTATATTCTTTATTATTACTACTTCATGTTCGATCGTCAGAAGTAGAGATGAGCGAATCGAATCTGACGAACCCGAAATCGTTACGAATTTCAGGAAAAATTCGTTCCGTAACGATTCCGAATATCGCAGCAATTCGATCGCTCAAATCGCTTCTTTAAAACTCCATTTACTACTATCCAGCACATCTAAAATGGTGGATCCACATGTCAGAACATGTCCCATGGTGCAAGGAATCCTGGGTAGGCGTAACAGCCCTATATAAGCGGCGGCCATTTTGCAGAAGCTCATTCCGACACTGTATTGCGGCCAGAGCAGATCATGCAGAGAGAGCGAGAGATAGATAGATAGATAGATAGATAGATAGATAGATAGATATATAGATAGATAGAGCGAGGGAGAGATAGATAGAACAAGGAACAGAAGGAACCGAGAGAGGGACAGAGAGAGAAGGAGAGAGGCTGTGACAGTGACAGAGAAAGACAGGGAAAGTTTAAAGTGTTTGCATTAGCTTTCAAGCCTATTTAGTGTTAATAACACACCTGCCTATTTAGCTTTTCCTGGTGTCATTCTTTAAAAAGCGTGCTAGCATTAATATTTTAAGAGTACCTGTCTATTAACATTGTGCATTTTGTAAAGAAAGTCACCTTTTCACTGTAAAAGCAGCCAGCCTGTGTCTTTGGACAGGGGGGCATACCAAATACTAGCATAAATATTTGAAGAGTAGCTGTCTATTAACATTGTGTATTTTGTAAAGAAAGTCACCTTTTCACTGTAAAAGCAGCCAGTCTGTGTCTTTGGACAGGGGGGCATCCCAAATACTAGCATAAATATTTGAAGAGTACCTGTCTGCTAACTAGTGGCATTTGGTAAAGAAAGTCACTTTTTCACTGTAAAAGCAGCCAGCCTGTGTCTTTGGAGAGGGGGGGCATCCCAAATACTAGCATATATATTTGAAGAGTACCTGTCTATTGACATTGTGCATTTTGTAAAGAAAGTCACTTTTTCACTGTAAAAGTGTTAGGGCGAGCACTGCACGCCCATCTCGCAGCACTTCACTTACCTCCATGGCTGCATCCAGCCATCGTCCATCTCACAGCATTTCCCTCACCTCCATGGCTGCTCCCAGCCATCTCCCTTCCCCCCATGCTTCCTCCTCGCATGGTCAGATGCGTGCACGTCCCCGTCCACTAGAGGGCGAGCGCACTGGATTCCTGAGATTTAAAGGGCCTGTACAGCACTGATTGGTGCCTGGTCATCCAATCCTGCATCCACTTCCCCTATTTAAAGAGGCACTTCCTTTCCTTCAGTGCTGGTCTTTCCATGCCAGTTGTAAATCAGTTGCTTTTGGATTGCCCGTGTACCGATCTCTGCCTGTCCCTGACGCTGAACCTTTGCTGCCCGCCCTGACCTCTGCCTGTGTGTACTATGCCTTTCGCCTGCCTCTTGTGTACCCCGCTAAGCCTCAGCTAGCCATGGGACTTGGCTGCTGTTTGGGGGTAGCGACCTGGTTGGTCACTCGCCGCACAAGACCAACCTGCCTTGCGGTGGGCTCTGGTGAATATCGGTGGCCTCTTAGACTCCACTCCCCTGATGCGGTACCTGCCATCTGTTCCACAGTTAAAGCGGATCCACACCTGAGTCCGCTCCACCCGGTCCGTTGCCAGCAGCCATTGCCTTTCACCGGGGAGGGGGGCATCCCAATTATGCTAGCATGTGTCTTTTAAGAGTACACACATTGAAGTTGGCAGCAGCAGCATAAGGAGCCCATATAGTGCCTGAAAGACACACCCTGGAGTTGGCAGCAGCCTTGAGAGCCCATATATTGCCTGAAAGACATACCCTGGAGTTGGCAGCAGCAGCATAGGGAGCCCATATATTGCCTGAAAGACACACATTGGCATGGTCGTGTCAAGGTATGACACGATCCGCTGGTTCAGGGCCTGCTCCAGGTCTTTCTACTGCTCATGATTAGCCTCACTATGCGGGTGAAGAAATCTACTCATTATCGACTGAAGACACAGGCTGCTGCTGATGGAGCTGCTGCTGCTGCTGCTCCTGCCACCCCCCCCCCCCCAGCAGCCATGGCAGTGGAAGGTGAGCGCAGAGGTCCCCCCAAGTCAAACCTGCGAGAGTATGGACGACCAACTGACTACGTAGAATGTCTCTGTAGTAGGTCAGTTTGTCCTCCCTCTCAGTGGGTGTAAAAAAATACCCCCATTTTGTGTCGGTAGCGAAGGTCCAATAAGGTGGAGAGCCAGAAGTCATCCCACTGACAAATGGAGACAATTCTGCGATCACTACGCAAGCACGTGAGCATGCATCGTGCCATTTGTGCAAGTGACTCGGAGGGACTACCTGTCTCCATCTCCACTGCATACTGCTACGTTGTGTCTGGGTCCTCTGTCTCGCCTTCCTCACAACCCTCTAGCTACTCTGGCTGCTCCTGATCCTCCTCTCCTGTCAGATGACTAGATCAAATGGCCATTTTGTCAAACCTAAACTGTGCTTCGCTGTGCCCCACCCCCTCCTCCTCCACTTCAGCCCCCACAGGCTTCATGTGGCCATGAAATGTAGGCGCCATGTCTCCAGTGCCCTGACCAGCCATGGTTTCCAACATGTGTTGTAGTACATGAAGCAGTGGAATCACATCGTTCATCCTGTAGTCCTGGCGACTGACTAATATAGTGGTTTCCTCAAAGAGCCTGAGCAAACGGCAGGTGTCACGTATGAGCTGCCACTGGTTTACATTGAAGTTACACAGGGGAGTCCCCCTATCCGCTTGGATCATCAAGAAATCAGTGATGGCTTTTCTCTGTTCATATAGTCGATCCAACATATGGAGGGTGGCATTCCAATGGGTGAAAACATTCCAAATCAGACTATGTTGGGGGATACTGCTCTGACGCTGTAGCTCAAGAAGGGTGTGCTTGGCGGTGTAGAAGTGGCTGAAGTGCATGCAAAGTTTCCTTCCCGTTGTTAGGATGTCTTGCAGATGGGGGGAAGACTTCAGAAAACGCTTGACAACTAGCTTGAACAAGTGTGCCATACAGGGTGCATGGCTCAGGCTTCCTTGTCGCAGCGCAGACAAGATGTTCTTCCTATTGTCAGTCACCATGGTTCCCATTTGCAGTTTTCGTGGAGTAAGTCATGATTTCATTTATTGATTTATGATTTTTATCAGTTCCTCCCATGTGTGACTCCGTGGCTCAAAGCAAACCATGTGAAGAACAGAGTGAAACCGCCGTGTCCTGCACACATGGTAGGCTGGAATGGCACGGCACACACATGGTAGGCAAAAAAAACTAAATACAAAAAAAAGTAAAAATGAAAAGAAAAATTGTAAAAAAATTTACAAAATATAAAAAAAGACAATGGAAAAAAATATATAAAAAAAAAAATTAAAATAAAAAATATATTTTTAAAAAATACAAAATATTTAAAAAAAAGAAAATGAAAAAAAAAAGAAAAAAATTCTAAATTACCGAAAAATGTTTTTATATGTTATTGTTATTATGTTATATGTTATTGTTATTATGTTACATGTTATTACATATTACAGCTCCAGACGTAGGCGCTGCCGTGCACTTTGGTACACACTGACAGGCTAAAGGACTGGCCCACCTTCTGTTCAACAAAATTGTACAGAGCTGGTACTGCCTTCTTCGCAAAGAAATGACAGCTTGGGACTCTCCACCTCAGCTCGGCACAAGCCATCAGTTCTCTGAAAGGTCCCCCACCTCAAAAGGGAGGGACTGCAGCACCAGCAACTTATACAGGAGCACATTTAGCTTCTGCACGTTGGATGGGTGGGCACATACTGTTGTCTCTTGGACATGGCTTGGCCAATGGATTGCTGGCGGAATGACTGACTCGGATTAAAAGGAGGATGAGCATCTGGAGCGACAGAGGATGGGTATGACACACAGGAGGTGGTGGAGCCTTGGCTGGCTGGAACAGGGAGCGGTGTGCCATTGGGTAATGCAGCAGGCTGGACCACCACTTTGGAGCCAACTCTCCCAGGCCGCTTAATATTGACGCTGCAAATGTTGACTCAGGGCTGTGGGGCCAACATTGGGACCCTGGCCACACTTCACCTTCTGCCTACACATCTTTCATATAGCCATGTTAACCTTCTGCAGATGCTTGATGAAAAACTGCCACATCGGCGAGTAGCTGATTTTCCTACCAACAGTCCGCACTAATTCACTGCTGCTGCCGCCGCCGACGACTCCGGGGACCCTTTTCCACTACCTCCTGGGAAGGTAGCCTGCCGCGCAGCAAGTGGTCTACCCCGAGCACATTTGGCTCCAGACTTTCCCCTTCTGCCACCATACTGACCGCTAAATCCGTCACTCTCCATCACTCTAAGCCTATAAAAGTGCCCTCAAAACTCACTGATGTCCTCAGGTTCCTCAACAGTGTCTGCTTAGGAAGCCAAAACGCTTGCAACACCACCTCCCACGGCACTCTCCTGATCACTATTTGCCCATCTAGTGGAAGAAGCTGCGAGTGTCTCCTCCACTTCTTGGCTGTGCAGTAGCTGCGGATTTTTCTCTAGTAGATCGTCCTCACTGAATAGTGGAGCTGAACCCAAAGCATAAGATATAACCGACGGTTGACTGGGGGGGTCAGATGTCACTTGTGATGAAGTGGATGATTGTGTTAACCAATTGATGACGGCAGATGGGTTGCTGGTCGAGACAAGACCGCTAGCTCATACCGGGAGTTCAGGCCTCTCACTGAGACTCCTGCTGCCACTCACCCCTAGTCTGCTGCGACCTCTGCTTGATGAAGTTGCCTCTGCAACTCCTCTGTGCCCATCCTGGCACTTCTCTGCCTGACATACTTAATGCGTATATGAGGGGAAGACAAAACGCTACACTACGCATAAAACAGGATTTGTCGATAACAGCAGCAGGTGTGTAACTATCTATGGCCTTTCACTAAGTAGTAACTATGCCCTGAAGTCTTTAACAGGAACAAAGTGGGAAAACTCTTAGATGTGCGTATGTGATGCTCTGATGAGGGCAGTTCAATGCGCTTGAAAAATGTTTTTTTGAGAGACTGGCCTGCGTGAAAATGAATCAGGCATGGATCAGCCAAGATTTCCACCCACCAATACCTGATGCATCAGAGTAGATTGATCATGGTGCCAGACCAACACTTCAGAAATATGGATAGTGCAAAACATATTTAAGGCGCTGCTCTCCAGTTACAGACATTCCTCCGCATCAGACCACAAGTAATTACTGAGAAAATGCTTTACGTTAATCTAAATTTTTATTAATATTCTTAGGATAAGATATATGTGCCCAAAATCTGTATATGTTCTCTTCGTGCTGCTGCCAACTCCAATGTATTTTTCAGGCAATATATGGGCTCCTTATGCTGCTGCTGCCAACTCCAATGTGTTTTTCAGGCAATATATGGGCTGCTTATACTGCTGCCAACTCCAAAGTGTTTTTCTGGCAATATATGGCCTCCTTATGCTGCTGCCAACTCCAGGGTGTGTCTTTCAGGCAATATATGGGCTCCCCATGCTGCTGCCAACTCCAATGTGTTTTTCAGGCAATATATGGGCTCCTTATGCTGCTGCCAACTCTAGGCTGTGTTTTTAAGGCAATATATGGCTCCTTATGCTGCTGCCACCTCAAGGCTCTGTAATTGTGCCGCTCTGCGACATCGATTCTAATAGCGATGCCTCTGATCTACATATCATACTTTACAGTGTTATTTCACTAACCCAGCACGCATCCTATGCATGTTACGGGAAGGCAAAATGTTCTACAACCCTATTGAGGCTCTTGGAAGGCTAGAAATAGCTGTTTTTAATAGCGATTTGCCGCAAATTAATTCGGACCGAAACAATTTTTTCCGGAAAATTCGGCGAATCGGCCGAATCGAACTTTTCATAAATTCTCTCATCTCTAGTCAGAAGCTTGGAACAGGGCAGAAGATCGGTTCCCCTGCAGCCCGGGAGGACTGAGTATGCCTGCCCTGGAGTCTCATAGTCTCCAGGGTGAGTTTTGGTCCACTTTAACCCTCCAACCGTTAAGTGCCAGCTACGTGAGACTCACGTAGCTGACTTTAAACCCCCATAAAAAAACTATAAAAGATACAGACTTACCTGACCCCTCGTTTGATAGTGCCAGCGATACTCTTCACCCAGGGGGCATCCGATCCTCCCTGGGGCTTTCCTCTCTTCAGGAGACCACCCGCAATAGCACCACCCCGCGATTTGGCGATTTTCTTTCCTGTAAAGAAAAAAATAATATAATGACATTTACTCACCTGCGCTCGCGATCCCTCCTGCTGCCTCTGTTTTTCACTGGGGGGGGGCCTCCGATCGCCCCCCAGGCTCTTCTGTATTGAACAAGAGGGCCAAGATGGCCCTCTCTTTCCCTTCCTCATGTCGGCTGCTAGCCCCGCGGGGCGGGGAAAAGTGACCTCTATATGACGTCACTCAGCAGCCTACATCTCCATCCACATTGATGCCGATGATCAGTGCTGTTGGATGCTCAGCAGAGGAAGGTTGGAGGGGGGAGAGGGGAGAGGGTTGTGATCGCTCTCTCCCCCTCCAGCCCTTCTCCACAGAGCACCCAGCAGCTGTTATCATGGATCACCGAGGGACAGAGAACACAGCATGACCAGAGGTAAGTAAAGTAAAAAAAAAAAAAAAAATGACTTTTTCTCTTTGTCAGTGTCATTTTTTTCTATTTAACCCCTTGTGAACTGGTAAGGGATCTGTGAGATCCCTGTACCAGTTCACAAGGCTGGGGGCTGGCAAGTTACCTGCTGCTAGCGGGTGACTTGCCATTAACCCCCGACTCACCAATTACCTGCCTCCCCAACGGCCGGGGGGGGGCAGAAGGGCCTGGGCTCCGTAGGCACTATGCCAGCTTGTAGCCTGCAGGGCAGGGGGCCACCAGAGCTGGCCCCTGCGCCCTGTTCTAAAAGCCCTGCATAGCTGGTCCCGGATCGGTTATGCTGGGTAGGGGGGACCCTATGTAGTTTTTTTTTTAAATTAACAGCATAGTTGTAGCTTATCTGAAAAAGTGCTGTTTCAGTTTGGGGGAGTCTCCTGGGCAGGAAAGGGTGTCTACCAATACATATGTGGTACCGTTGTAACCGGGAGAAATGTGGCTTTCAAACGCAATAAGATTTTATTGACAAACTTACATTTTTTAATTACAAAAAAACACTACATATTGTAAAAAATAGATTTTTTTTTTATTTTTTTGCACATATTTCACCCAAAAGTATTAAGAATACACTTTAAAAAGGCCAAACAAGACATTTCATGTTAAAGCCCAGACTCTGCTGAAAAAAACAATATATAATATTCCTGGAAATCCCTTCGAAAATCAAAGTTGAACATGTGTAGCGCAAAAAAGTGAAACGTAGTCTGGCAACAGAGGGTGACAAAAAATTTAGGTAGGCTGGCACTTAAAGGGTTAAATTCACAAATGTAGTGCTCACAATAATTACTCAAAACACACAAATAAAACAGCTTCTGGAGAACACCCCATCTGGCTCGTTCCTTATGTTAAGACACTGGATGAGCTCACTGATGGTGCAAGGGAGTGGATTAGGTTAGTTTATTGTCCCTGTGAACCAGAGTCTGCCTTAAATACATCCCCATCCTGTTGCAATTATTGTAACATTTTCCCATTAAAAATGGTTTATCTGTCACCTTTGTCACAAGTTTATTTTAATGCTCGTGTTTATATCCTGCCAGATTAGGTTGATGTTGGTTCAAAGTGATCCATATCTGAAAAAATACATAAATTGTTCAAAAAAAATCATAAGCTTTTAAGCTTCAGTTAGACAGCTATGTTGTTGCAATCTGCTTTTTGAGACAGACAGAGCTAGTTATGACCTAATAAAGCTTTTACTGGATGCCATTCACATCGGCAGTGATAGCCCCCTAATAAATACAAGCACCTAGAGTCATAAAGATCTTGATTTCTTGATTTACTACAAGAGGCGGTAGACACACACACACACACACACACAGACACTAGTCCCATTTTTATTGGGAAATCTCTCTTCCAGTAGTTGCAATGAGCATTGCGTTCTATTACAGTTCAGCATTGTTGGAGATTTTGCAGAGAAATGGTTTAACACATTCATTTTGCCTTCAGTTCCCTGTCAGCGTTATTGGAAAACTAATAATGATGAAAGGAGCAAAACACATAAAAAGCAAATTCACAAGTGAGATATTGCTATTGTGGAGATTGCTTTCAAAGTCCAAGATTTAGTGGCTTTCCTAAACCTGGCTATTAACTTGTCCAGATTTATATACCGTGCTGCTCAATGCCTGAGAAAAAGGAGAGTTATTGAAAAGGAAAAAATCGGGGAGAAGAAAGAGGCAAGAAGTTAATGTTTGGTAGCACGCTAAAAATAGTGGCCTTTTCAACTTTCATCAAAGTACTGGCACCTTTTCAATCTCCTACTCCTGTGTGTTGTTAAAGCTCCCATTTTAGGATGGCAGTCGTAAGATCAGTGATGGTATGTCTTGTGATGGGAAATCGTAACCCACAGATGTGCCTCCTTATTATATCCATTGTGAGGCATTTTATGCCTGAAGCTTACGGCTTGATGTTGGCTTTCTGTTTAATCTCAGAGATGTATCATCTACATTTTTTTCCCCATTGATCAGTGAAGGAGCAAGTACATTATCTCGCCAGGCTAGAATATATTCCCACTGGTGAATCACTGTGTGCCAGAGCATATATATGACATAGTTTGGACAAAGAAATCTTGTAAGGCTTGTGAAACTAGTTAGGAAATACAAATACATATACTGGTCGGGAAGTTCATGTTCTGCGGTAAGCACCGGCAAATGCAAATATCATCTTAGTAGACTTGCCTGTGTAATGTCATTCAGGCTTCAGTCATCTGGGTGTAAGTAGAAAACTGAAGTCTGAATTATTAGGCTGTCAGACACAAGTAACATAATGTATTGTATTGTATTGTATTGTATTATAATGTATTGTCGTCACTGGCCTTTCAGAAGAGTTTGAGAATCTCCTGGCTTTGGGACTGAGACACATGAAAGTGAGAAGGCCTTTAGGGACGAGATGACTAACTCCCTGTGGACAGTGGTAGCCAGAGTCACGGACTAGAAACATGCAGACTACACATAGAAAACGTGCCTGTGTCACCAGAGAGGCAAGTGTCCAAGTACTCAGGGGACAATGAAGGCCCAGGACCCATCTTTGATTCTTCAGCCCATACCCCCCCAACCGTTCTGATTTTCTCAGGACAATCCAGATTTTTTCTGGTGGTGCCCTTGTCCTGCGCCGCCCTCGCTCTCTTCCACGCCATCCTCACTCTGTCCTGCGCTGTCACCTGTTGCTGGCTGGAGGTTGCCACGGCCTCTCAGACGCCCACCTCCGCCGGCCCTGAGTGTGAGCGCTGAGCCAGTGCAGCGGATGTCAGAGAGGCAGGTTTTTTTTTTCTCTTTTTAACCCTTTAAGTGCCAGCCTACCTGGAGTTTTTGTCACACTCTGTTGCCAGACCATTTTGCACTATTTTGCGCTCCCCATGTTCAAATGTGATTTTTGAAGGGATTTCCAGGGATTTCCCAGGAAAATGATATATTGTTTTTTTCAGCAGAGTCTGGGCTTTAACATGAAATGTCTTGTTTGTCATTTGTTAGGTGTATTCTTAATATTTTTGGATGAAATATGTGCAAAAAAAAAAAAAAATTTTTACATATTGTAGTTTTTTTTGTAATAAAAAATGTAAGTTTGTCAATGAAATCTTATTGCGTGTGAAATCCCAATTTCTCCCGGTTACAGCGGTGCCACATATGTATAGGTAGACAGGGAGACTCCCCCAAACTGAAACAGCGCTTTAGGGGATTTTCAGATAAAATACAACTATGCTATGCAATATGCGCACCTTGCAGTTTTTCCAGAAAAACAACCCTTTACATTTGAAATACCCCCAACAAACTATATATTCTCTGGAAGTACACACCTCAGGCTTTCTAGGCGTACCAGGCTTGTTGATGTGCCCATAGTTTTCTGGAAGTAGTCCCTCAATGGATTCTTTGGTTGCAAAGAGTTTCCCTAAAAAAAGGAAAAAAAAGCAGAATCAAGCCACATTTTCCTAAAAAAACTATATACAAACAAGAAAAAACAAGTTTAATCTGAAAACGCAACATCCCCCGAACAGAACAATACCCAACATGCATAGCTACTGTCAAGGGAAGAGTTGCCAAACACCCCAAAGTAAAGCATGTGCGTAACGGTAATTTTACTTGAAAATTTCAGCTCTGCAGACAAAGTGCGCACCTTGCGATTTTTCAACCAAAACAACCCTTGACATTTGGAATATCCCCCATAATCCATATATTCCCTGAAAGTACACACGTTAAGCTTTCTAAGGGTACCCAGCTTGTTCTAGTGGGCTCATCTTTCTGGAATTATTACCTCAAAGAATTCTTTGGTTGCGCAGGGTTTCCCTAAAAAATTTATAAAAAAGCTGAATAAAAAACTCCTTTTCCTAAAATATAAATATGCAAACCAGAAATAACAAGCTAAGTCTCAAAGCGCAAGGTCCCCCGAATAGAACAATACCCAACATGCATAGGTACTATTAACCCTTTTAATTGCCAGCCTACTTGAGATTTTGTCACCCTCTGTTGACAGGCCATTTTTCCCCATTTTGCGTCATGTTTTGCGCCATGTTTTGCGCCATTTTTGCTGGAACTTTCAGGAAAATTATATATATATTTTTTTGCAGCAGAGTTTAGGCTTTAACATGAAATGTCTTGTTTGTAAATTTTTTTTTTTTTTACAATATTATTAAGTAAAAAAAATAAATAAATAAATAACATTTTTTTTAGAAAATTGACTCCTTTATTTTAAATAAAAAATGTATTTTATTAAGGAAAATCATATTGCATGTGAAAGCCCCATTTCTACCGATTAGAACGGTACCACATATTTATCGGTAGCCCCCTGTTCCTGCCCAGGAGACCCCTCTAACTGAAACAAGTATTTTATAACATTCACAAAAAAAATACAAATACCATCCACACTACAAAGGGTTAAATCGAGAAAAAAAATGACATAGGGTCCCCCCTCCCAGGGGAGGGAGACCCCATTTTTTTTTTTATTTTTAAGGGTTAAAAACCCTTAAAAATAAAAAAAAAATTGATGTGGGGTCCCCCTTACCCAAAGTAACCAGCCCGGGACCAGCTATGGGGGCTTGTAGGCACAGAGTGGGGGGGCCAGCTTTTGTGGCCCCCCCACCCTGCAGCCTACGAGCCCACATAGCCTATGTGGGCCGGGCTCTTCTGCCCCCCCCGGCCTTTGGGGAGGCAGGTAATGGGGGTGCCGGGGGTTAATGGCAAGCCACCCGCTAGCGCAGGTGGCTTGCCATCCCCCCAGCCTTGTGAACTGGTATAGGGGTCATGGACCCCTTACCAGTTCACAAGGGGTTAAAAGTAAATAATCACACAGACACAAGCAGAGAAAAAAATATTTTATTAATTTTTATTTTTTTTTTACACTGTACTCACCTCCCATCCATCCTGGAGCACTCTGTCCCTCGGCGATCACTGGCTTCTGCTCACTTGCTAGAAGCCTTTTATAGCTGCTGGATGGCAGAACACAAAGGGTTAATCAAAAAAAAAAATTACATAGGGTCTCCCCTCCCAGGGGTGGCGGACCCCATTTTTTTTTTGATTTTTAAGGGTTAAAAACCCTTAAAAATCAAAAAAAAAATTGACGTGGGGTCCCCCTTACCCAAAGTAACCAGCCCGGGACCAGCTATGGGGGCTTGTAGGCACAGAGTGGGGGGGCCAGCTTTTGTGGCCCCCCCCACCCTGCAGCCTACGAGCCCACATAGCCTATGTGGGCCCGGGCTCTTCTGCCCCCCCCTGGCCTTTGGGGAGGCAGGTAATGGGGGTGCCAGGGGTTAATGGCAAGCCACCCGCTTGCGCAGGTGACTTGCCAGACCCCTGAGCCCTGTGAACTGGTATAAGGGGTCACATGGACCCCTTACCAGTTCACAAAGGGTTAACAGTATAGAAAAATAAACACACACACAGGTTTTTGTAATAGTTTATTATAAAAAAAAAAAAAAATAACTTTACTCACCTCCGATGTTCAGATGCAGTGTCCCGCGGCGATCTGATGCAGGTGACAGCTGGGCAGAGAAGGGGGGAGGCAGGCGATCGGATGATCGCCTACCTCCCTCCTTCTCTGCCCAGCCGTCACCGGCATCTGACAGGAGAACTGCCGGGTGCCCCGATGACACCCGGCGGTGGCCGCCATCGGAAGATGCGACGGAGGGAGGGCTGTTATGCCCCCCTCCAGAAGACAGAAGACCCGGGGGGGGTAATCGGAGCCCCCCCCCCCCCATGAAGAGGAGAGACGGCGGGAGTCGGCGGGAGCGGAGGTGAGTAACTGTCATTTTTTTTTTTTTTTTTAACAGGCAATCCCGGCGGCTGCTGAAACGGGGGGGGCACCCTATTCTGGGCCCTCCCCTGCAGCCGGAGAAGCCCCGATCGGCGATCGGAGCCCCGCTGGCTGAAGAGGAGACCCGGCCGGACCAAACAAGGGGTCAGGTAAGTGACTTTTTTTTAAACTTTTTTTTGTGTGACTGGGGAATGCCAGGCACGTAAAATTTACGTGGCTGGCACTTAAGTGGCGGAGAGGCAACCACGTAAATTTTACGTGGCTGGCATTTAAAGGGTTAAATCTCATTAGTGGTTCAGTGGGTGGGGACGGGGCTCCAGGAAGGAGCCTCACTGAAGATCGTGAAGGAGCTGAACTGGTGGGTGTGTGTTGTGTGTGTTGTATGTGTGTGTGTGCTGTGTTGTATGTGTGTGTGCTGTGTTGTGTGTGTGCGTGTGTGTGCGTGTTCTGTGTTGTGTGTGTGCTGCGTTGTGTGTGTGCTGTGTTGTGTGTGTGCTGTTTGTGTCTGTGTGTGTGCTGTGTGTGTGTTGTGTAGTGTGTGTGTGTGTTGTGTGTGTGCTGTGCTGTGTTGTGTTGTGTGTGCTGTGTGTGTATGTTGTGTTGTGTGTGCATGTTGTGTTGTGTGTGCGTGCTGTGTGTGTGTGTGTGTGCTGTGTTGCACCTAACCTGGCTGTAATGAGGGATGCCTCTAACTGGCTGTAATGAGGGATGCCTCTAACTGGCTGTAATGAGGGATGCCCCTAACTGGCTGTAACAAGGGATGCCTCTAAATGGCTGTAACAAGGGATGTGCCTAACTGGCTGCAATTATTATTATTATTATTATTATTTTTGTTTAATTCTTAGGTGCTGTTTCCCTTTAAGGGTGTAGCTGGGGGCGTGGTCAGGGGTGTGGCCAGGTGTGGCTTAAATGTGTCCCTCTTTACGGCTTTGAAAAGTTGAGAGGTATGCCACAGATGGTGCAAGGTGCGCAGGTCATGAGCAGTCCCTTGGTAGTCAAGGAGGAAACAGAAAACAGTGAGCAAACAGGCAACATGATACAAACAGCAACTAAAATAATGTTATGAAAGAAAATACTATGAAAATACTATGGAAACATATACAAACAACTGGAGCACAACAGGACACAGACGGTCCCGTACAGAGGAGGACATTATTGACACGTGTGAGAGGCAAACCAACTGGACAGGAAAGAGACAGGTCACAAAGACCTGACACATGCACAAAAGTAAGTGGTGTAACAAGGAAGACAGACAGAACATTGCTGGTTTTAACACCATTAATAATAATAGGCACAATTATTGTTGCGTATTTTGATCCTATTGGAAGGATTAAGCCTTGATTTCTATGTAATTAAAGGGGGGAAGAAACTTCAGTTAGCCAAAACTCCATTACTGTTACTGGGTAGTGATAACAGATGTTGGGTGCCTGTCCCAAACATCCTTTTAAAAGTAACACAATCAAAAAGAAAGCAGTTTAGACTAACTATTAGCCTCTTAAAAAAAACAATCATTAGCCTCCTAAAAAACACCAGAACTTCAAATAGGATTTCCATCTAAAATATGTATTATTTAAAACAGCAATAAAAGAATCTAAAACCCCAAATGTTCCAAAGTAACTCGCCCTACAGCCATGTACATGTAAACTCTAATGAAAAGAAGTAAAGGTAACCTCTAATACAATATACATAGGGATGAGCAAATCGATCCGGACGAACCCGAATTCGTTCCGAATTTCAGGAAATATTCGATTCTGAATGAATCCGAATTTCCCCGCAATTCGATCGATCAAAGTTTTCCTTTAAACTCCATTTATTTCAATTACAGGCATTGTAAAATGGTGGATGGACATGTCTGGACATTTTCCCTGGGGCGAGTTATCATGGGAAGGTCACATGCAGCCTATCAGCAGCCAGGAGCCCCGGTGACGTCACAGCGCTATATAAACGGCGGCCATCTTGCTGGTGCGCATTTCAGCCTTGTATTGCGGCCACAACGGAGCTGTTTAGAGACAGGGGGAGACCAAGAGAGAGTCAGGGAGAGTCAGGGAGACCCACAGAGTGCCAGACAGAACCAGGGAAAGATAGGGAAAGATAGGGAAAAATCAGGAAAGATAGAGGCAGGGACAGCAGAGAAAGTGACAGGGAAAGCTTTTTTTTATTTTCATTTCACTTCATTTGCCAGATCAGTTTTAAATTGCTTTTGCTTGTGCTGTAAAAATTCCTTGCCACTGTGCATGCCATGTTGGCAGTGGCATATTTAACCCTATCTGTTACACACAAGCATTTCTTATAACTCGATTAGTTTAAATTTTTTTTGTGTCTGCTGTAAAAACCCCAGCCCACATGGGCATCCTATTTCAGCACATTTGACCCTATCTGTTACACTAAAGCAGCTTTTAAAGGCAATTTCTCATAAAGATATTGCATTTTGAATTGGTTTTTGTCTGGTTTAAATACACCAGCCCACATGGGCATCCCAAACCAGCACATGTCACCCTATCTGTTATACTAAATTAGCGTTGTTCATCCTCAGCTTAATCAAGCTATTGCATTTTGAATTGGTTTTTGGTCTGCTGCCAAAACACTAGGCCGCAGGGTATCCCAAACCTGCACGTAGCACCCTATCTGTTATACTAAATAAGCGTTGTTCATCCTCAGCTTAATCAAGCCATTGCATTTTGAATTGTTTTTTGGTCTGCTGCCAAAACACTAGGCTGCAGGGTATCCCAAACCTGCACATAGCACCCTATCTGTTATACTAAATAAGCGTTGTTCATCCTCAGCTTAATTAAGCCATTGCATTTTGAATTGGTTTTTGGTCTGCTGCCAAAACACTAGGCCGCAGGGTACCCCAAACCTGCACGTAGCACCCTATCTGTTATACTAAATAAGCGTTGTTCATCCTCAGCTTAATCAAGCTATTGCATTTTGAATTGTTTTTTGTCCTGCTGTCAAAAAAACACCAGGCCGCAGGGTAAGGGCAGACTAGATGGAGCGTAAGCTCTCCTTCTGCCGTCAACCTTCTATGTTTCTATGGGTATCCCAAACCTGCACGTAGCACCCTATCTGTTATACTAAATAAGCGTTGTTCATCCTCAGCTTAATCAAGCTATTGCATTTTGAATTGGTTTTTGGTCTGGTGCCAAAACACTAGGCCACAGGGTATCCCAAACCTGCACATAGCACCCTATCTGTTATAGTAAATAAGCGTTGTTCATCCTCAGCTTAATCAAGCTATTGCATTTTGAATTGGTTTTTGGTCTGCTGCTAAAAAACACTAGGCCGCAGGGTATCCCAAACCTGCATGTAGCACCCTATCAGTTATACTAAATAAGCGTTGTTCAGCCTCATTTTAATTCAGCTATTGCATTTTGAATTGGTTTTTGTCTGGTTTAAATACACCAGCCCACATGGGCATCCCAAACCAGCACATGTCACCCTATCTGTTATACTAAATTAGCGTTGTTCATCCTCAGCTTAATCAAGCTATTGCATTTTGAATTGGTTTTTGGTCTGCTGCCAAAACACTAGGCCGCAGGGTATCCCAAACCTGCACGTAGCACCCTATCTGTTATACTAAATAAGCGTTGTTCATCCTCAGCTTAATCAAGCCATTGCATTTTGAATTGTTTTTTGGTCTGCTGCCAAAACACTAGGCTGCAGGGTATCCCAAACCTGCACATAGCACCCTATCTGTTATACTAAATAAGCGTTGTTCATCCTCAGCTTAATTAAGCCATTGCATTTTGAATTGGTTTTTGGTCTGCTGCCAAAACACTAGGCCGCAGGGTACCCCAAACCTGCACGTAGCACCCTATCTGTTATACTAAATAAGCGTTGTTCATCCTCAGCTTAATCAAGCTATTGCATTTTGAATTGTTTTTTGTCCTGCTGTCAAAAAAACACCAGGCCGCAGGGTAAGGGCAGACTAGATGGAGCGTAAGCTCTCCTTCTGCCGTCAACCTTCTATGTTTCTATGGGTATCCCAAACCTGCACGTAGCACCCTATCTGTTATACTAAATAAGCGTTGTTCATCCTCAGCTTAATCAAGCTATTGCATTTTGAATTGGTTTTTGGTCTGGTGCCAAAACACTAGGCCACAGGGTATCCCAAACCTGCACATAGCACCCTATCTGTTATAGTAAATAAGCGTTGTTCATCCTCAGCTTAATCAAGCTATTGCATTTTGAATTGGTTTTTGGTCTGCTGCTAAAAAACACTAGGCCGCAGGGTATCCCAAACCTGCATGTAGCACCCTATCAGTTATACTAAATAAGCGTTGTTCAGCCTCATTTTAATTCAGCTATTGCATTTTGAATTATTTTTTGTCTGGTTTAAATACACCAGCCCACATGGGCATCCCAAACCAGCACATGTCACCCTATCTGTTATACTAAATACCCTTGTTCATCCTCAGCTTAATCAAGCTATTGCATTTTGAATTGGTTTTTGTCCTGCTGTCAAAACACTAGGCCGCAGGGTATCCCAAACCTGCACGTTGCACCCTATCTGTTAAACTAAATACCCTTCTTCATCCTCAGATTTATTAAGCTATTGCATTTTGAATTGTTTTTTGTCCTGCTGTCAAACACCAGGCCGCAGGGTATCCCAAACCTGCACGTTTCACCATATCTGTTATACTAAATACCCTTGTTCATCCTCAGCTTTATTAAGCTATTGCATTTTAAATTGGTTTTTGGCCTGCTGTCAAAACACCAGGCCGCACGGTATCCCAAACCACCACGTTGCACCCTATCTGTTATACTAAATAAGCTTGTTCAGCCTCAGCTTTATTAAGCTATTGCATTTTGAATTGGTTTTTGTCCTGCTGTCAAAACACCAGGCCGCAGGGTATCTCATATTGCCAATTTTCATAGTATCTGGTGCAGAGAAGCAGTTCCTCACTTTATTTAGCTTCTGCTTTTTAAAGTAAACACATTTTTAAAGTACCTATTGCCCATTTCAAATACATAAAAATGTCAGGCAGACAAGTGCCAGGATGTTCAAAGAGGAGTGGCAGAGGCCAAGATTCAGCAGGCAGAGGTCGCAGCAGACTTGGGGCGAGTGGCAGCAAGAGTCACGGTGAGAGACCTGATCTGCCAGTATCTGCTAGCGGTCGTGTCTCCTCCAGTAACGCATCTGCCGTGGTAGATTGGTTAACGCGGTCATCCACATCATTACAAGTTACATCTGAGACCCCCAGTCTAGGGTTGGTAGGTTCCTCTGACACAACCCTGAGTTGGCATCCCCCGAGAGCAGTCCCTGTCCTCCCATTGCCTCTGTCCTACGCCGTTCCCTCCCCCCAGCGACATATCCTATGCTTTGGGTTCAGCTCCACTCTTTAGTGAGGAGGACGATCAGATAGAGGAGAGTCAGCAGCTACTGCCCAGCCAAGAAATGGAGGTGGCTTCTTTAGCTAGGCAGACAAATAGTGATGTGGAGAGTGTCGTGGGTGTTGCGAGCGTTCCAGCTCCTGCGCCAGACACTGTTGAGGAAACCGAGAACATCAGTGATGTGCAGCCACAACTCGGTGATGATGATGATGAAGAAGACGATCGCAGTTGGGAGCCGGGTGCAGAAGGGGCTTCATCGTCATCATCAGGAGAAGAGGGGCACAGGTTGCCCCGGAGTCAGCAGCTGAGGCAGCAAGGTTTTAGCAGCATGGTTGGCAGTCAGCATGGGGGCACAATTGTAAAGCCTGGAGCCAAATGGGGCCGGGGCTGGGGTAGAGCACCTGCTGCACGGCAGGCTACCTTATCGGGAGGTAGTGGAGCAGGGGTTCCTGGAGTTGGTGACACTTGTCCTTGAAGCAGCATGGGGGCTGCGTGCGCAGACATTTTTCATTGAGGTTGGCCTGACTGTTGCCCTGGGAGTTATCTTATGACGTGAGATTTAACCATTTATTTTCTCTCTGCTGGCACTTGCATTTATATCATATACTATTATTGTCTGCACTTTAAAGTCTTATTGTAATGGGTTTCTCTGTGCAATATTAGGTAGTGTTTTAGGTTTATGTGTTTTTCATGCATTTGCACTTTATATATTGATATTTTTGTTTATATTGGATTATTGTATATACACTATTTTTTGCACATATTTTTGCCATATATATTTTTGTAATATTGGTTTTATGAAATTGCACATATAATTACATGTGGTTAGGATTTTTTGTGCCGGCACAAAAAGGATGGGTTATTACTATTCTAAGATAATTAATATTATTCACCCATAGGGCAGTTATTTAAGAGGCCCTTAGGGGCCATACACATTGATATAGATAAATTTGGCCATACTGGTTGTTTTTAAATTTGTCTTGTGGTGTATGTATTTTAATTTTTTGTTTTTTTTGTACTAATAAAATCATTAATATATACTGTTAACTGTAGTGGTGCTTCCTTTGGGAGATTGGTGTGTTCTTTGCACACCCACTCCAAATTATTGTGGCAGCCACAACTCGGTGATGATGATGATGAAGAAGACGATCGCAGTTGGGAGCCGGGTGCAGAAGGGGCTTCATCGTCATCATCAGGAGAAGAGGGGCACAGGTTGCCCCGGAGTCAGCAGCTGAGGCAGCAAGGTTTTAGCAGCATGGTTGGCAGTCAGCATGGGGGCACAATTGTAAAGCCTGGAGCCAAATGGGGCCGGGGCTGGGGTAGAGCACCTGCTGCACGGCAGGCTACCTTATCGGGAGGTAGTGGAGCAGGGGTTCCTGGAGTTGGTGACAGTAGCAGTGAATCAGTGCGGCCTGTTGGTGGGAAAAGTAGCTACTCGGCAGTGTGGCAGTTTTTCCTGAAGCATCCGCAGGAGGGTAACATGACCACATGCAAGATATGTAGGCAGAAGGTGAAGTGTGGCCAGGGCCCAAATGTTGGCACCACGGCCCTGCGTCAACATATGATGCGTCACCATAAAGCGGCCTGGGAGAACCGAGGCTCCAAAGAGGTGGTCCAGCCTGCTTCCTCACCAAGTGACACGCCGCTCCCAATTTCTGACAGCCAAGGCTCCAGCACCTCAG
Organism: Gastrophryne carolinensis; assembly: GCA_027917425.1. Lineage (NCBI taxonomy): Eukaryota > Metazoa > Chordata > Amphibia > Anura > Microhylidae > Gastrophryne > Gastrophryne carolinensis. The sequence continues at coordinate 145,269,096 of CM051236.1, forward strand.
CCGAAGGCAGCTGTGCGTCATACCCATCCTCTGTCGCTCCTGCTCCTCCTCCTCCAAGTCATGCATCCCGCCAGCAATCCATCAGCGAAGCCATGTCCAAGAGACAGCAGTATGCGCCCACTCATCCTACGGCGCAGAAGCTGAATGTGCTCCTGTCCAAGTTGCTGGTGCTGCAGTCGCTCCCTTTTCAGGTGGTGGACTCTGCACCTTTCAGAGGACTGATGGCTTGTGCCGAGCCGAGGTGGAGAGTCCCAAGCCGTCATTTCTTTGCCAAGAAGGCAGTACCAGCGCTGCACACTTTTGTTGAACAGAAGGTGGGCCAGTCCTTGAGCCTGTTGGTGTGTAGCAAAGTGCATGGCAGCGCCGACGTCTGGAGCTGTAACTATGGTCAGGGACAGTACATGTCGTTTATGGCCCACTGGGTGAATGTGGTCCCTTTGCAGCAGCAGCAACTTGGACAGGTCACGCCGCTTCGGCCTCCGCGCTCCTTGCCCGTTGGGCCTGTGGCACCGTGCGACTCTGCCTCCTCATCCTCCGCCATCTCCTCACCCTCCACTGTAGGCTCAAGTCTCAGTGCCCCTCCAGTCTACCATGTGTGCAGGGCACGGGGGTGTCACGCTGTGCTTCACATGGTTTGTCTTGGCGAACAGAGTCACACAGGGGAGGAACTGCTTAAATTTATTCATCACGAAATCCAAACATGGCTTACTCCAAGAAAAAATGGGAATCATGGTTACCGACAATGGGAAGAACATTTAGTCTGCACTGTGCCAAAGAAGCCTGACCCATGCGCCCTGCATGGCTCACGTCTTCAATCTGGTTGTCAAGCGGTTTCTGAAGTGTTCCCCCGATCTGCAAGACATCCTAACAACTTCAAGGAAACTTTGCATGCACTTCAGCCACTCATACACCGCCAAACACACCCTTCTTGAGCTACAGCGTCAGAATGGTAGCCCCCAACATAGTCTGATTTGCGATGTTTCCACCCATTGGAATTCAACCCTTCACATGTTGGACCGATTATATGAACAGAGAAAAGCCATCACGGATTTCCTGATGATCCAAGCGGATAAGGGGACTCCCCTGTGTAAGTTCAATGTCAACCAGTGGCAGCTCATATGTGACACCTGCTATTTGCTCAGGCCCTTTGAGGAAGCCACTTTATTTGTCAGCCAGCAGGATTACGGGATAAACAACGTGATTCCACTGCTTCATGTACTACAGCACATGTTGGAAACCATGGCTGGTCAGGGCACTGGAGACATGGCGTCTACATCTTACGGCCACATGAACCACGTTGGAGCTGAACTGGAGGAGGAGGAGGAAGAGGAGTGGCCCAGTGAAGCACAGTTTAGGCTTGGCGAAATGGCTGGTTTATCTAGTCAGCGGACAGGAGAGGAGGAGCAGCCAGAGGAGCTAGAGGGTTTTGAGGAAGGCGAGACAGAGGACCCGGACACACCGTGGCAGTATGCAGTGGAGATGGAGACAGGTAGTCCCTCCGAGTCACTTGCGTAAATGGCAGGAAGCATGCTCACTTGCTTGCCTAGTGACCCCAGAATTGTTTCCATTTGTCGCCGGGATGATTTCTGGCTGTCCACCTTATTGGACCCTCGCTTCCGGCACAAAATGGGGGCATTTTTTAAATCCGCCGAGAGGGAGGACAAACTGAACTACTACAAAGACATTCTACGTAGTCAGTTGGCCGATGCCTATCTGCGCCATGGTCCATACTCTTGCAGGTCTGACTCGGGGGGACCTCTGCGCTCACCTTCCACTGCCATGCCTGCTGGGGGGTTGGCAGGAGCAGCAGCAGCAGCTCCATCAGCAGCAGCCTCAGTCTTCAGTCGCTAATGAGTAGCTTTCTACACCCGCATAGTGAGGCTACTCATGAGCAGCAGGACGACCTGGAGCAGGACCTCAACCAGCAGGTCATGTCATACCTTGACATGACCATGCCAACACACCTTGAGGATCCGCTGGACTTCTGGGCAGCCAAACTTGACTTGTGGCCGCAACTAGCAGAGTTTGCCCTGGAAAAGCTGTCCTGCCCGGCAAGTAGCGTGCCATCTGAGCGGGTGTTTAGTGCGGCGGGGGCCATAGTTACGGCGAGGAGAACTTGTTTGTCAGCTAAAAATGTGGAAAGACTCACCTTTGTCAAAATGAATCAGGGATGTATCAGCCAGGATTTCCACCCACCAATGGCTGATGCATGCGACTAGATTCAGCATGGTGCCACGTTTTACACTTTCCAAATGGTGCAAAACATATTTATGTCTTTAGGCCAATTTGGGCTCCTGCTGATGCCAACTTCAGGGTGTGCCTTTCAGCCAAATTTTGGCCTCCTGCTGATGCCAACTTCAGGTTGTGCCTTTCAGCCAATTTTTGGCCTCCTGCTGCTGTCAACTCCAGGGTGTCTTTCAAGCAATGTTTGGGCTCCTGCTTCTGCTGCTGCCAACTCCAGGGTGTGCCTTCCAGCTAAATTTTGTGCTCCTGCTGCTGCCAACTTCAGGGTGTGATTCATCCAATTTCTGGCCTCCTACAGCCAGCTCCAGTGTCTCTTTCACGCAATGTTTGGGCTCCTGCTGCTGCTGCTTGCAACTCCAGGGTGTGATTCATCCAATTTTTGGGCTCCTGCAGCCAACTCCAGTGTCTCTTTAAAGTAATGTTTATGCTCCTGCTGCTGCTTGCAACTCCAGGGTGAGATTCATCCAATTTTTGGCCTCCTGCTGCCAACTCCAGTGTCTCTTTGAAGTAATGTTTGGGCCCCTGCTGCTGCTTGCAACTCTAGGGTGTGATTCATCCAATTTATGGCCTTCTGCAGCCAACCCCAGTGTCTCTTTAAAGTAATGTTTGGGCTCCTGCTGCTGCTTGCAACTCCAGGGTGTGATTCATCCAATTTTTGGCCTCCTGCAGCCAACTCCAGTGTCTCTTTCAAGCTATGCTTGGGCTCCTGCTGCTGCTGCTTGCAACTCCAGGGTGTCATTCAGCCAATTTTTGGGCTCCTGCTGCCAACTCCAGTGTCTCTTTCAAGCTAGGTTTGGGCTCCTGATGCTGCTGGTTGCGACTCCAGGGTGTCATTCAGCCAATTTTTGGGCTCCTGCTGCCAACTCCAGTGTCTCTTTCAAGCTATGTTGCTTCTGCTGCTTGCAACTCCAGGGTGTCATTCAGCCAATTTTTGGGCTCCTGCTGCCAACTCCAGTGTCTCTTTCAAGCTAGGTTTGGGCTGCTGCTGCTGCTTGCAACCCCAGGGTGTCATTCAGCCAATTTTTGGGCTCCTGTTGCCAACTCCAGTGTCTCTTTCAAGCTATGTTTGTGCTCCTGCTGCTGCCAACTTCAGGGTGTGATTCATCCAATTTCTGGCCTCCTACAGCCAGCTCCAGTGTCTCTTTCACGCAATGTTTGGGCTCCTGCTGCTGCTTGCAACTCCAGGGTGTGATTCATCCAATTTTTGGGCTCCTGCAGCCAACACCAGTGTCTCTTTAAAGTAATGTTTATGCTCCTGCTGCTGCTTGCAACTCCAGGGTGAGATTCATCCAATTTTTGGCCTCCTGCTGCCAACTCCAGTGTCTCTTTGAAGTAATGTTTGGGCCCCTGCTGCTGCTTGCAACTCTAGGGTGTGATTCATCCAATTTATGGCCTCCTGCAGCCAACCCCAGTGTCTCTTTAAAGTAATGTTTGGGCTCCTGCTGCTGCTTGCAACTCCAGGGTGTGATTCATCCAATTTTTGGCCTCCTGCAGCCAACTCCAGTGTCTCTTTCAAGCTATGCTTGGGCTCCTGCTGCTGCTGCTTGCAACTCCAGGGTGTGATTCATCCAATTTTTGGGCTCCTGCTGCCAACTCCAGTGTCTCTTTCAAGCTATGTTTGGGCTCCTGCTGCTGCTGGTTGCGACTCCAGGGTGTCATTCAGCCAATTTTTGGGCTCCTACTGCCAACTCTAGTGTCTCTTTCAAGCTATGTTGCTGCTGCTGCTTGCAACTCCAGGGTGTCATTCAGCCAATTTTTGGGCTCCTGCTGCCAACTCCAGTGTCTCTTTCAAGCTAGGTTTGGGCTGCTGCTGCTGCTTGCAACCCCAGGGTGTCATTCAGCCAATTTTTGGGCTCCTGTTGCCAACTCCAGTGTCTCTTTCAAGCTATGTTTGGGCTCCTGCTGCTGCTTGCGACTCCAGGGTGTGATTCAGACAATTTTTGGGCTCCTGCTGCCAACTCCAGTGTCTCTTTCAAGCTATGCTTTGGCTCCTGCTGCTGCTGCTTGCAACTCCAGGGTGTCATTCAGCCAATTTTTGGGCTCCTGCTGCCAACTCCAGTGTCTCTTTCAAGCTATGTTTGGGCTGATGCTGCTGCTGCTGCTTGCAACTTCAGGGTGTCATTCAGCCAATTTTTGGGCTCCTGCTGCCAACTCCGGTGTCTCTTTCAAGCTATGTTTGGGCTGCTGCTGCTGCTGCTTGCGACTCCAGGGTGTCATTCAGCCAATTTTTGGGCTCCTGCTGCAAACCCCAGTGTCTCTTTTAAGCTATGTTCGGGCTCCTGCTGCTGCTGCTTGCAACTCCAGGGTGTGATTCATCCAATTTTTGGGCTCCTGCTGCCAACTCCAGTGTCTCTTTAAAGCAATGTTTGGGCTCCTGCTGCTGCTTGCAACTCCAGGGTGTCATTCAGCCAATATTTGGGCTCCTGCTGCCTACTCCAGTGTCTCTTTCAAGCTATGTTTGGGCTCCTGCTGCTGCTGCTGCTTGCGACTCCAGGGTGTCATTCAGCCAATTTTTGGGCTCCTGCTGCCAACTCCAGTGTCTCTCTCAAGCTATGTTTGAGCTGCTGCTGCTGCTGCTTGCAACTCCAGGGTGTGATTCAGCCAATTTTTGGGCTCCTGCTGCCAACTCCAGTGTCTCTTTCAAGCTATGTTTGGGCTGCTGCTGCTGCTGCTTGCAACTCCAGGGTGTCATTCAGCCAATTTTTGGGCTCCTGCTGCCATCTCCAGTGTCTCTTTCAAGCTATGTTTGGGCTGCTACTGCTTGCAACTCCAGGGTGTCATTCAGCCAATTTTTGGGCTCCTGCTGCCAACTCCAGTGTCTCTTTCAAGCTATGTTTGGGCTCCTGCTGCTGCTTGCAACTCCAGGGTGTGATTTAGCCAATTTTTGGGCTCCTGCTGCCAACTCCAGTGTCTCTTTCAAGCTATGTTTGGGCTGCTGCTGCTGCTTCTTGCAACTCCAGGGTGTGATTCAGCCAATTTTTGGGCTCCTGCTGCCAACTCCAGTGTCTCTTTCAAGCTATGTTTGGGCTCCTGCTGCTGCTGCTTGCAACTCCAGGGTGTGATTCATCCAATTTTTGGGCTCCTGCTGCCAACTCCAGTGTCTCTTTAAAGTAATGTTTGGGCTCCTGCTGCTGCTTGCAACTCCAGGGTGTGATTCAGCCAATTTTTGGGCTCCTGCTGCCAACTCCAGTGTCTCTTTCAAGCTATGTTTGGGCTGCTGCTGCTGCTGCTTGCAACTCCAGGGTGTCATTCAGCCAATTTTTGGGCTCCTGCTGCCAACTCCAGTGTCTCTTTCAAGCTATGTTTGGGCTGTTGCTGCTGCTTGCAACTTCAGGGTGTCATTCAGCCAAGTTTTGGGCTCCTGCTGCTAACTCCAGTGTCTCTTTCAAGCTATGTTTGGGCTGCTGCTGCTTGCAACTCCAGGGTGTCATTCAGCCAATTTTTGGGCTCCTGCTGCCAACTCCAGTGTCTCTTTCAAGCTATGTTTGGGCTCCTGCTGCTGCTGCTGCTGCTTGCGACTCCAGGGTGTCATTCAGCCAATTTTTGGGCTCCTGCTGCCAACTCCAGTGTCTCTTTCAAGCTATGTTTGGGCTCTTGCTGCTGCTGCTGCTTGCGACTCCAGGGTGTCATTCAGCCAATTTTTGGGCTCCTGCTGCCAACTCCAGTGTCTCTTTCAAGCTATGTTTGGGCTCCTGCCACTGCTGCTTGCGACTCCAGGGTGTCATTCATCCAATTTTTGGCCTCCTGCTGCCAACTCCAGTTTCTCTTTAAAACAATGTTTGGGCTCCTGCTGCTTCTGCTGCTGCTTGCAACTCCAGGGTGTGATTTATCCAATTTTTGGGCTCCTGCTGCCAACTCCAGTGTCTCTTTCAACCAATGTTTGGGCGGCTGCTGCTGCTTGCAACTCCAGGGTGTGATTTAGCTAATTTTTGGGCTGCTGCTGCTGCCAGCTCCAGGGTGTGTTTTTCAGGCACTATAGGGGCCCCTGATAGTGATATTAAAGATTGAATAATTACTCTTGAAACTGCTTTTCCACTGCTATAGTGTATTCCAAGCTACACCATAGCATGGCATCACGCATAGTGATACAAAAGAGGGTTGGCAAGCCAGACCAATTTATAACTAACCTGGGATGTGCACGTATATACACAGATCTTAAAGTGGACCAACACCCTCCCCTGATCGGCCCGGGAATCTATAAGCTTCCCGGACCGATCAGCTCCCTGACTGGGTGTGAACCCCCCCAGATCCCTGAAAATCCTACCTGATCCTCGTTCCAGCGGCCGCCGCCTCCCGCGCGTCCCTCTAGCAGGGCGCGCACCCGTGCCAGCCGTTTGTGAATGGCCGGCGCGGACGAGCTCCCTGTAATAGGAACACGTGGGAGCCGGTGGCGGCCCGCGGTCAGCTTGTCCGGCGCTACCTCTCCTTGTCCGTCGGCGGCGATTGGACGAGCGAGTCACGTGGGAGCGGGTCAGGTGAGTTTTCGGGCTTTCTGTGGAGTTTCAAACAGCGGGGCACCCACGATTGGGGTGCCCCGCGGAAGTGGACCAATACCCAGGATAGTCAAAATCCTGGGTGCTGGTCCACTTTAAAAGAGCCAAAGCACACAACCCTGTTAGCCAGTAACCAGTAATGTGTCTGGTTAAAACAGAGGTCTCGGTTGACACACATCTGCAGAAGTATGTTGAAGCTGCACCACCAAACTCCAAGGTGCCTCTGTGTAGGTGTAATCCTAACTCTAATCAATGAAACCTCTTTTTATTTAACCTGATTTGTGTATTGTACATAATGAGCCTTTATTTATGAGCAGCTGCTTAGCTCATGCTGAAAAGATGGTGAATGCTCCTGTGCTGGCCTTGCAGGAATAGAAATAGTGTTGCAATCAAGGACATCTTTTTACACGCTTCAGCAGTTGGTGGGCCTGTTCTGAGCTCATGTGCACATTTCCACTTAAAAGACAATTATGAAACACCTGTGAAATTAAAGGCTATGATATAATAGGAAAATACATTTTTTAACCAATATATAAGTTTTTTAGAAAATAATCTTTTAGAAAAGTTTGAATGGGAGAAGAAAATGGCAGGGACTAAAACAACGTAAACCTGTGCATGTGACTGTTCCCTGTCACATTCTGCTGACATCTGTCACTTTCTGCTGCGTCCTTTCGAACTTCAAGTGGGAAAAAAGGGGAAGATTTTTTTATATTAGTCAAATGTTTTCTTCTGCAGCCTCTCATATGATAGCATTTCATTTTCACTGGTGTTTAATGATATTGTTGTCTTTTTACAATCATTACTTTCATTGCTCTGTCCTATGAAAGAGGCTCTTCAAATATAATGCCTAAGACTGAAAAACAAATTTGCTGATGGAATTTTTGTACTGTATCTATGGCAAACTCTGCCCCTTTGAAACAGTTTAGACTGTTTTGCTGATATCAGAGCTGCACTTGGGGCCAGAGCTGGATTATAGGGGGGTGCAAGGGGCGTGCACCCTGGGGCCTCCACCACTTGCCCTGCAAAATGGGCCTCCACCAACCTTTGGGTTATGGCCAGGAGGCTTTTCAGTCTTTGGTCTGTTGGGCAGCGGGGCCGGCAACAAAACTATCAGCAGCAGTGGGGGCCCCCTGTGCCTGGGCAGCCAAAGCGAAAACAGCGTAGGACGGAGAACAGCAACGCTACAGGGATGGGTGGGTGCAGAGCTATCAATCTGCGGCTGCTCAATGCACATAAGCCACCAAGCAGAGCCGCTGACAGCTCAACACAGGAAACAGTTTTGTGCTGGACCAGCTGGGCGACTACATTATCCCCACCCAGAATGGCAAAGCAGGAACAGGACCTGCACAAGGGTGGAACAAGGGACTCGTTCTGACGTTCCAGTAAGTAGGTGGGTGCCAAACAACCACCAATCAGTTACCTGGCTGGACTATTATTTTAAAGAAAAAAATACTGTATCTACGTCACCGAGGAATAACCCATGTCACCTGCAGGGGACAAGCTCCCCTCCACTGCCGCAGCATTATATAAGCACTGCTAGGTAGTAGTAGTGGAAATGAAGAAGGGGCGGTTTGGGAGGCTGGGGTATGCTGGGTGGGTGCTGTGCTAAGCCATTCAGGAGGCTGGGGTATGCAGAGCCGTTCGGGAGGCGCTGGAGGGGAGAGAGAGATAGAGACTGACTCTCTTCCCTGCTGGGAAGTGTAGTAATTCTATTATTTTAGTACAATAAGGGCATGGGTCATGTAGTCCTTGTAATTATTTTATTACAAAAAGGACAGTGCTGGGAGTTGTAGTTCCCTGTAATTATTTTATTACAATAAGGGCAGTTCTGGAAGTTGTAGTTTCCTGTAATTATTTTATTACATTAAAAGCAGTGCTGGGAGTTGTAGTGCCTAGTAATTATTTAATTACAATAAGGGTAGTTCTGGAAGTAGAAGTCCCCTGCAATTATTTTATCACAATAAGAGTAGTTCTGGGAGTTGTAGTCCCCTGTAATTATTTTATTACAGTTGCAGTTCCCATTAATTATTTTATTACAATAAGGGCAGTGCTGGAAGTTGTAGTCCCCAGTAAATACTTTATTACAATAAGGGTAGTTCTGGGAGTTGTAGTCCCCTGCAATTATTTTATTACAATAAGGGTAGTTCTGGGAGTTGTATTCCCCAGTAATTAAACATACATAGAAACATAGAAGGTTGACGGCAGAAGGAGACCATACGGTCCATCTAGTCTGCCCTTATGTGTATACTGTATGCACTCTTTATCTTAGGATAGATGTGTGCTTATCCCAGGCATGTTTAAATTCAGTGACTGTTGATTTTTCAACTACCTCTGCTGGAAGTTTGTTCCAAGCATCTACTACTCTTTCTGTAAAATAATATTTTCTAACATTGCTCCTGATCTTCCCCCCGACTAGCTTCAGGTTGTGCCCCCTTGTTCTATCATTAAGCTTCTTCTTAAAACACTTCCCTCCTGAACCTTATTGAATCCTTTCACATAATTATTTTATTACAATAAGGACAGTGCTGGAAGTTGTAGTCCCCAGTAATTATTTTACTACTATAAGGGCAGTGCTGGGAGAGAGAGATGCTTCCATATTGAAACGAAGTTTAACAACTTTCTTTACTGACGCATAAAAAATGAAGAAGAGGTCCCGAAATAATTATCTTTATTACAGATCTGGAATCTATGCCTCATGACAATAAAGTTGGCCCATATCTACAGCTTTTGCAATGCTTTTTAACCCCTTAATGACCCACCTAAATTCAGCCTGTAGGATCAGTACATTCTTGTCTCTCTTTGTGTGGGTAAGTGGGCAGTAGGCAGGTAGGTGACTGGGCAGGTAAGTAGGCAGGTGGGTGGGTGGTAGATAGGTGGTCGACAGGTAGGTAGGTGGGTTTCAGGTGCTTTATTGGGGGGTGGGCAGCAGGTAGGTGAGTGGTTGGGTGGCGGATAAGTGGGTGGGCGGTCAGGGTGGCAGGTAAGTAGGTGGGTAAGTAGGCAGCCAGGTAGGTGGGTAAGTGGGTAGCAGGCAAGTAGATGGCTTGGCAACAGGTAGATGATCAACTGCTAGGTGGTCGACGAGTAGGTAGGGTAGGTAGGTAGGTGGGTGGCCGTTTGTCACGTGGTTCGGTGGGTGGTCGATGGGTAGGTGGGTGGACGGCTGGGTGGTCGGCAGGTAGGTAGGTTGGTAGGTATGTGGGTGGGTAGGTGGGTGGCCTGTAGGTAGGTGAGTAGGAGGGTGGCCAGCAGGTGGGTGGGGGTGGATGGTTGACAGGAAGTGGGTGGGTGGGGGGATGTGCGGCGAGTCCGATGTGAGTGGCAGGTGGGGGGTGGTCAACGGGTAGGTGGCTGGCAGATAAGTGGGGGGGTGGGTGGCAGGTAGGTGGGTGTGCAGTCAGGCGGCGGGTGGGTGGTTGGTAGGTTAGTGGGTAAGTGAGCAGCAGACTGGTATGCAGGCATATATGTATGTAGATATATATAGGTATGTAGATAGTTGGGTGGGTGGTAGGTAGGTTGGTGGGTTGGGGTCAGGTAGGTAGGTCCTGAGTGGGAGGTCTTGCAGGTTAGGGCAAGCATCTCACATAATTTCCGGCGGGCTGTCATCAGTGGTGGCGTGGGACATCATGCGGCGTCAGGTGAGGTGTCAGTGTAGGTGGCGTCAGTGTGGGACAGCGTGGGACATCGGTGGGCTGTCAGCAGTGCATCTCGGCAGAAGCAGAGTGGGACATCTTGGCGAAGTCCCTGGCTTTTCTCCTCCCTCTTTCTCAGTGTTCACAGTCTGGTGCTCAATGGGTGCAGGCTCTATTGTCTTGTTCCAACGCTGTTATTGTAACACCTAGTCACAAACTCAAGCATACAGGCAGCCATGGGTGATGCAAATGCTAATTAGGTATAGTGGTGCTTGAAAAGCTAATTAGGGTTGCCATGCAAGTGGAGAGGGAAAGAGGGACAGAGGATGTGGAATTGAAATTGGCTGTGATGACTCAGACCGCATAATACTAGTGTGCTCATTCTTGCGGAACTGACAAACTAAGGTAAAGCTATAAACCACCAGTGAAACTCTATGACTGGTGGTCTATTGAAAAGGAATTCTGGGGATGTGCCAGTACTCTTTGCCTTGTTCCTACTTCCAGGAGTAGCTGCATTCTGCCAGAAAGGAAGAGTGCAGCCATGATGAGGTGAGCTGCTGAATGATAGTTAATGCACTTTGCCTACAGAGTCCTTTTAAAGATTTATTGAAATCATTATAGCACTATAAATTGCCGCATTTTTGAGTCCCTAACCATTTTTGAGTCCCTTCCTCCTCGTGAATTGGTGTGATATATAGGCCCCCTGGACAATCTGAGGATTTAGATAACCTGTTAATAGATGAAATCAGTGGAATGGCAGAGAAGGGGGACATTGTAATTACAGGTGACGGGTTGAAGAAAATCTGGGTTCCAGTGACCATCAATGCTTATGGTTCAGAATAAAAACAGACATTGTGCAATCACACACCAGAACCAAAGTGCTAGACTTTAGGAAGACAAACTTCAAGGAAATGGCGGAGTATGTAGAAAGAAAATTAGGTGAGTGGAACAGAGTAGCAGAAGTGAGTGCCCAGTGGTCACTATTAAAAATGGCCATCTTAAAGGCAACTAAGCAATATGTCAAACAAACTAGCAAGAATAAAAGGAAGAAGAAACCATTATGGTTTACTAGGGAAGTCAGCACTATCATAAAAGATAAGAAGTCTGCCTAAAATAAGTATAAAGAAGTGTAGCCGACAGAGAGGCGTATAAAATTAAACAGAGGGAAGCAAAACTGATTATAAGGACTGCTAAAGGGCAAAAGGAGGAAGAAATGGCCAAATCTATGAAGAGGGGAGATAAAACCATTTTCCGATATATTGGTGACAGAAAAAAGAAAAACAATGCAGTCTCAAAAATTAGAAATAGGGAAAATAAATATATTGACGGAGATAAGACTGTGGCTGACCATCTGAATAGCTACTTTTGTTCGGTATTGTCAGATAGTAGCAGGCATGGCCATAGCACAGCATCCAGCTGGGAGGGTACAGCTCCGGAGTTTCTTGAGGCTGATGTCTTGGCTAAGCTGGCACATCTAAAGGTAAGTAAGGCGATGGGTCCAGATGGAATCCACCCCAGAGTTCTAAGGGAACTTATATGTGTGATTGCAGCCCCTCTGACTGATTTACTTAACCATTCCCTTTCAACTGGTGAGGTTCCAGATGATTGGAGAATGGCCAATGTCGTACCAATCCATAAAAAGGGGAGTAGAGAAGAAGCCAGCAATTACAGGCCAGTTTAACATCTATAGTGGTCAAATTAATGGAAACACTCTTAAAAAAACAGATAATTTCCCATCTAAAAATTAATGACCTATTGGACCCAAAACAGCACGGCTTTACTGAGGGCAGATCATGTCACACCAATCTTATTGATTTCTTTGACAATGTCACTAAAGTGTTAGATGAAGGTGGTGCTGTGGATATCGCCTATTTGGATTTTAGCAAAGCCTTTGACACTGTACCACATAAGGAGCTCATAGATAAGTTATTGAAGGTAGGACTGGATAGTTCAGTGGATTTCCAGTTGGCTGAGGGATCGGTATCAGAGTGTTGTTAATGGCGTGCAATCTGAACAAGGCGAGTTACAAGTGGTGTGCCGCAAGGCTTTGTCCTGGGCCCCATTCTTTTTAATATATGTGTAAGTGACATAGGAGAAGGCTTGGTAGGAAAAGTTTGTCTGTTTGCAGATAATACAAAGGTTAGTAATAGGGTGGAAATTCCTGGAGGTGTCTGCAACATGGAAAATGATTTAGCATTACTGGACAGATGGTCAAAACTGTGGAAACTAGAGTTTAATGTCTCTAAATGTAAAATCATGCACTTGGGTAGAAGGAATCCCTGCTCTGAGTGCCGTATGGGCAGCACTGTGTTAGCCAGGACCTCGGAGGAGAGAGATTTAGGGGTACTGATTACTGATGCAAGATGAGTGGACAGTGTAGCCAGGCAGTGGGAAAAGCAAGCAGGATGCTCGGCTGCATAGCTCGAGGCATCACCAGTAGGAAGAGGGAGGTTGTGATGCCGCTGTATAGAGCCCTGGTGAGGCCACAGCTAGAATACTGTGTGCAGTCTGGAGACCTTACCTGCAAAAAGACATTATTCAAATAGAACGTGTCCAAAGGCGGGCAACAAAAATGGTGGAAGGACTTAATTTGTACAGTCTGGAGGAAAGAAGGGAGAGGGGGGACACGATTGAGACCTTTAAATATGTGAAAGGATTGAATAAGGTTCAGCAGGGAAGTGTTTTAAAGAAGAAACTTAATGATAGAACAAGGGGCCCAACCTGAAGCTGGTCGGGGGGGAAGATCAGGAGCAATGTTAGAAAATATTATTTTACAGAAAGAGTAGTAGATGCTTGGAACAAACTTCCAGCAGAAGTAGTTGAAAAATCAACAGTCACTGAATTTAAACATGCCTGGGATAAGCACACATCTATCCTAAGATAAAGAGAACATACAGTTACATAAGGGCAGACTAGATGGACCGTATGGTCTCCTTCTGCCGTCAACCTTCTACCTTTCTATGTGAAAAACTCTCTAGATTGGTGTATATTTGGCTAAACTGCTCTTATTCAGCACAAGTCTAGAATTACTCAGTAGCCCCCTAGAACGGCTGAAATTAGATTTCTGTGATTCAAATAAACAGACATTCCTTGATCATACTAGTTTGGATTAACTTTATGTACTAATTCTCCATGCCTTGTTTCCTTTTTTCTTCTCCCATCTCCCAACTGGAGTTGGCAGCAGCAGGAGCCCAAAAAGTGACTGACACACCCTGGAGTTTCAAGCAGCAGCAGCAGCAGGAGCCCAAACATAGCTTGAAAGAGACACTGGAGTTGGCTGCAGGAGCCCAAAGATTGGATGAATCACACCCTGCAGTTGCAAGCAGCAGCAGGAGCCCAAATATTACTTTAAAGAGACACTGGATTTGGCAGCAGGAGCCCAAAATTGGATGAATCACACCCTGGAGTTGGCAGCAGCAGCAGGAGCCCAAACATTACTTTAAAGAGACACTGGAGTTGGCTTCAGGAGCCCAAAAATTGGATGAATCACACCCTGGAGTTTGCAGCAGCAGGAGCCCAAACATTACTTTAAAGAGACACTGGAGTTGGCAGCAGGAGCCCAAAGATTGGATGAATCACACCCTGGAGTTGGCAGCAGCAGCAGGAGCCCAAACATTACTTTAAAGAGACACTGGGGTTGGCTTCAGGAGCCCAAAAATTGGATGAATCACACCCTGGAGTTGGCAGCAGCAGCAGGAGCCCAAACATTACTTTAAAGAGACACTGGAGTTGGCTTCAGGAGCCCAAAAATTGGATGATACACACCCTGGAGTTGGCAGCAGCAGCAGCAGCAGGAGCCCAAACATTACTTTAAAGAGACACTGGGGTTGGCTTCAGGAGCCCAAAAATTGGATGAATCACACCCTGGAGTTGGCAGCAGCAGCAGCAGGAGCCCAAACATTACTTTAAAGAGACACTGGAGTTGGCTTCAGGAGCCTAAAAATTGGATGATTCACACCCTGGAGTTGGCAGCAGCAGCAGCAGGAGCCCAAACATTACTTTAAAGAGACACTGGGGTTGGCAGCAGGAGCCCAAAAATTGGATGAATCACACCCTGGAGTTGGCAGCAGCAGCAGCAGCAGGAGCCCAAACATTACTTTAAAGAGACACTGGGGTTGGCAGCAGGAGCCCAAAGATTGGATGAATCACACCCTGGAGTTGGCAGCAGCAGCAGCAGCAGGAGCCCAAACATTACTTTAAAGAGACACTGGGGTTGGCAGCAGGAGCCCAAAAATTGGATGAATCACACCCTGGAGTTGGCAGCAGCAGCAGCAGAAGGAGCCCAAACATTACTTTAAAGAGACACTGGGGTTGGCTTCAGGAGCCCAAAAATTGGATGAATCACACCCTGGAGTTGGCAGCAGCAGCAGGAGCCCAAAAATTGGCCTAAAGACATAAATATGTTTTGCACCATTTGGAAAGTGTAAAACGTAGCACCATGCTGAATCTAGTCACATGCATCAGGCATTGGTGGGTGGAAATCCTGGCTGATCCATCCCTGATTCATTTTGACAAAGGTGAGTCTCTCCACATTTTTAGTTGACAGACGAGTTCTCCTCGCCGTAACTATGGCCCCCGCCGCAATAAACACCCGCTCAGATGGCACGCTACTTGCCGGGCAGGACAGCTTTTCCAGGGCAAACTCTGCTAGTTGCGGCCACAAATCAAGTTTGGCTGCCCAGAAGTCCAGCGGATCCTCAAGGTGTGTTGGCATGGTCATGTCAAAATATGACATGACCTGCTGGTTCAGATCCTGCTCCAGGTCTTCCTGCTGCTCATGAGTAGCCTCACTATGCGGGTGTAGAAAGCTACTCATTAGCGACTGAAGACTGAGGCTGCTGCTGATGGAGCTGCTGCCGCTGCTCCTGCCAACCCCCCCAGCAGCCATGACAGTGGAAGGTGAGCGCAGAGGTCCCCTCGAGTCAGACCTGCGAGAGTATGGACCATGGCGCAGATAGGCATCGGCCAACTGCCTACGTAGAATGTCTTTGTAGTAGTTCAGTTTGTCCTCCCTCTCGGTGGGTTTAAAAAATGCCCCCATTTTGTGCCGGAAGCGAGGGTCCAATAAGGTGGACAGCCAGAAGTCATCCCGCCGACAGATGGAAACAATTCTGGGGTCACTACGCAAGCACGTGAGCATGCTTCCTGCCATTTGCGCAAGTGACTCGGATGGACTACCTGTCTCCATCTCCACTGCATACTGCCACGGTGTGCCCGGGTCCTCTGTCTCGCCTTCCTTAAAAACCTCTAGCTCCTCTGGCTGCTCCTGCTCCTCCTCTCCTGTCCGCTGACTAGATAAACCAGCCATTTCGCCAAGCCTAAACTGTGTTTCGCTGGGCAACTCCTCCTCCTCTTCCTCCTCCTCCTCCAGTTCAGCTCCAACGGGGTTCATGTGGCCGTAAGATGTAAACGCCATGTCTCCAGTGCCCTGACCAGCCATGGTTTCCAACATGTGCTGTAGTACATGAAGCAGTGGAATCACATCGTTCATCCCGTAATCCTGCCGACTGACAAAAAAAGTGGCTTCCTCAAAGGGCCTGAGCAAACGGCAGGTGTCACGTATGAGCTGCCACTGGTTGACATTGAAGTTACACAGGGGAGTCCCCCTATCTGCTTGGATCATCAGGAAATCCGTGATGGCTTTTCTCTGTTCATATAATCGGTCCAACATGTGAAGGGTGGAATTCCAACGGGTGGAAACATCGCAAATCAGACTATGTTGGGGGATACCGTTCTGACGCTGTAGCTCAAGAAGGGTGTGTTTGGCGGTGTATGAGTGGCTGAAGTGCATGCAAAGTTTCCTTGAAGTTGTTAGGATGTCTTGCAGATGGGGGGAACACTTCAGAAACCGCTTGACAACCAGATTGAAGACGTGAGCCATGCAGGGGGCATGGGTCAGGCTTCCTTGGCGCAGCGCAGACAAAATGTTCTTCCCATTGTCGGTAACCATGATTCCCATTTTAAGTTTTCTTGGAGTAAGCCATGTTTGGATTTCCTGATGAATAAATTTAAGCAGTTCCTCCCCTGTGTGACTCCGTTCGCCAAGACAAACCATGTGAAGCACTGCGTGACACCTCCGTGCCCTGCACACATGGTAGACTGGATGGGGCACTGAGATTTGAGCCTACAGTGGAGGGTGAGGAGATGGCGGAGGATGAGGAGGCCGAGTCGCACAGTGTCACAGGCCCAACGGGCAGGGAACGCGGAGGCCGAAGCGGCGTGACCTGTCCAAGTTGCTGCTGCAAAGGGACCACATTCACCCAGTGGGCCGTAAACGACATGTACTGTCCCTGACCGTAGTTACAGCTCCAGACGTCGGCGCTGCCATGCACTTTGCTACACACCGACAGGCTCAAGGACTGGCCCACCTTCTGTTCAACAAAAGTGTGCAGCGCTGGTACTGCCTTCTTGGCAAAAAAATGACGGCTTGGGACTCTCCACCTCGGCTCGGCACAAGCCATCAGTTCTCTGAAAGGTGCAGAGTCCACCACCTGAAAAGGGAGCGACTGCAGCACCAGCAACTTGGACAGGAGCACATTCAGCTTCTGCGCCGTAGGATGAGTGGGTGCATACTGCTGTCTCTTGGACATGGCTTCGTTGATGGATTGCTGGCGGGATGCATGACTTGGAGGAGGAGGAGGAGGAGGAGGAGCAGGAGCGACAGAGGATGGGTATGACGCACAGCTGCCTTCGGCTGAGGTGCTGGAGCCTTGGCTGGCAGAAATTGGGAGCGGCGTGCCACTCGGTGAGGAAGCAGTCTGGCCCACCTCTCCGGAGCCTAGGTTCTCCCAGGCCGCTTTATGGTGACGCTGCATATGTTGACGCAGGGCCGTGGTGCCAATATTTGGACCCTGGCCACGCTTCACCTTCTGCCTACATATCTTGCATGTGGCCATGTTACCCTCCTGCGGATGCTTCAGGAAAAACTGCCACACTGCCGAGTAGCTACTTTTCCCACCAACAGGCCTCACTGATTCGCTGCTATTGTCGCCAACTCCAGGAACCCCTGCCCCACTACCTCCCGATAAGGTAGCCTGCCGCGCAGCAGGTGCTCTACCCCGGCCCCGGCCCCGTTTGGCTCCAGGCTTTACAATTGTGCACCCATGCTGCCTGCCAACCATGCTGCTAACACCTTGCTGCCTGAGCTGCTGACTCCGGGGCAACCTGCGCCCCTCTTCTCCTGATGATGACGATGAAGCCCCTTCATCACCCGGCTCCCAAGTGCGATCGGCTTCATCGTCATCATCATTATCACCGAGTTGTGGCTGTACGTCACTGATGTTCGTGGATTCGTCAACAGTGTCTGGCGCAGGAGCTGGAATGCTCGCAGCACGCACGACACTGTCCACATCACTATTTGTCTGCCTAGCTAAAGAAGCCACCTCCATTTCTTGGCTGGGCAGTAGCTGCTGACTGTCCTCTATCTGATCGTCCTCCTCACTAAAGAGTGGAGCTGAACCCAAAGCATAGGATACGTCGCTGGGGGAGGGAACGGCGTAGGACAGAGGCAATGGGAGGACAGGGACTGCTCTCGGGGCATGCCAACTCAGGGTTGTGTCAGAGGAACCTACCGACCCTAGACTGGGGGTCTCAGACGTAAGTTGTGATGATGTTGTTGATGAGCGTGTTAACCAATCTACCACGGCAGATGCATTACTGGTGGAGACCCGACCGCTAGCAGATACTGGCAGATTAGGTCTCTCAGCGTGACTCCTGCTGCTACTGGCCCCCAGTCTGCTGCGACCTCTGCCTGCGGAATCTTGGCCTCTGCCACTCCTCTTTTCACTTCCAGGAACTTGTCTGCCCGACATAGTCTAACTGGCGTGGTAGTAGGTGATGTTTTAAGAACCCCCAGGCAGCGGTGGGTCTATATGAAACATAATATAATGCACACCAAAAGTGAGCAGTAACACTCAGCCTCCAACAAGCCTGCTTAGTGTAAATAAGAGAGCTGCTTAGTGTAAATAAAGAGGGGTATGGTATGTTACAGAATGGGATGCCCCGACAGCAGAGCACCTGGGAGCAGTAGTACTATGCAAAGCAAAAGTGTCTTTATCAGACCAAATTACTTTTAGAATAAGTGCAAAGGGTTATAGTAAATAGAGGCTGGTGTAGTCACAGAATGGGATGCCACAACAGCAGTGCACCTGGGAGCAGTAGTACTATGCAAAGTAAAAGTGTCTTTATCAGGCCAAATTACTTTTAGAATAAGTGCAAAGGGTTATAGTAAATAGAGGCTGGTGTAGTCACAGAATGGGATGCCCCAACCGCAGTGCACCTGGGAGCAGTAGTACTATGCAGAGCAAAAGTGTCTTTATCAGGCCAAATTACTTTTAGAATAAGTGCAAAGGGTTATAGTAAATAGAGGCTGGTGTAATCACAGAACGGGATGCCACAACAGCAGTGCACCTGGGAGCAGTAGTACTATGCAAAGCAAAAGTGTCTTTATCAGGCCAAATTACTTTTAGAATAAGTGCAAAGGGTTATAGTAAATAGAGGCTGGTGTAGTCACAGAATGGGATGCCCCAACCGCAGTGCACCTGGGAGCAGTAGTACTATGCAAAGCAAAAGTGTCTTTATCAGGCCAAATAACTTTTAGAATAAGTGCAAAGGGTTGTAGTAAATAGAGGCTGGTGTAATCACAGAACGGGATGCCACAACAGCAGTGCACCTGGGAGCAGTAGTACTATGCAAAGCAAAAGTGTCTTTATCAGGCCAAATTACTTTTAGAATAAGTGCAAAGGGTTATAGTAAATAGAGGCTGGTGTAGTCACAGAATGGGATGCCCCAACCGCAGTGCACCTGGGAGCAGTAGTACTATGCAAAGCAAAAGTGTCTTTATCAGGCCAAATTACTTTTAGAATAAGTGCAAAGGGTTATAGTAAATAGAGGCTGGTGTAGTCACAGAATGGGATGCCACAACAGCAGTGCACCTGGGAGCAGTAGTACTATGCAAAGCAAAAGTGTCTTTATCAGGCCAAATTACTTTTAGAATAAGTGCAAAGGGTTATAGTAAATAGAGGCTGGTGTAATCACAGAACGGGATGCCACAACAGCAGTGCACCTGGGAGCAGTAGTACTATGCAAAGCAAAAGTGTCTTTATCAGGCCAAATTACTTTTAGAATAAGTGCAAAGGGTTATAGTAAATAGAGGCTGGTGTAGTCACAGAATGGGATGCCCCAACCGCAGTGCACCTGGGAGCAGTAGTACTATGCAAAGCAAAAGTGTCTTTATCAGGCCAAATAACTTTTAGAATAAGTGCAAAGGGTTGTAGTAAATAGAGGCTGGTGTAATCACAGAACGGGATGCCACAACAGCAGTGCACCTGGGAGCAGTAGTACTATGCAAAGCAAAAGTGTCTTTATCAGGCCAAATTACTTTTAGAATAAGTGCAAAGGGTTATAGTAAATAGAGGCTGGTGTAGTCACAGAATGGGATGCCCCAACCGCAGTGCACCTGGGAGCAGTAGTACTATGCAAAGCAAAAGTGTCTTTATCAGGCCAAATTACTTTTAGAATAAGTGCAAAGGGTTATAGTAAATAGAGGCTGGTGTAGTCACAGAATGGGATGCCACAACAGCAGTGCACCTGGGAGCAGTAGTACTATGCAAAGCAAAAGTGTCTTTATCAGGCCAAATTACTTTTAGAATAAGTGCAAAGGGTTATAGTAAATAGAGGCTGGTGTAGTCACAGAATGGGATGCCCCAACCGCAGTGCACCTGGGAGCAGTAGTACTATGCAAAGCAAAAGTGTCTTTATCAGGCCAAATTACTTTTAGAATAAGTGCAAAGGGTTATAGTAAATAGAGGCTGGTGTAGTCACAGAATGGGATGCCACAACCGCAGTGCACCTGGGAGCAGTAGTACTATGCAAAGCAAAAGTGTCTTTATCAGGCCAAATTACTTTTACAATAAGTGCAAAGGGTTATAGTAAATAGAGGCTGGTGTAGTCACAGAATGGGATGCCACAACAGCAGTGCACCTGGGAGCAGTAGTACTATGCAAAGCAAAAGTGTCTTTATCAGGCCAAATTACTTTTAGAATAAGTGCAAAGGGTTATAGTAAATAGAGGCTGGTGTAGTCACAGAATGGGATGCCACAACAGCAGTGCACCTGGGAGCAGTAGTACTATGCAAAGCAAAAGTGTCTTTATGAGGCCAAATTACTTTTAGAATAAGTGCAAAGGGTTATAGTAAATAGAGGCTGGTGTAGTCACAGAATGGGATGCCACAACCGCAGTGCACCTGGGAGCAGTAGTACTATGCAAAGCAAAAGTGTCTTTATCAGACCAAATTACTTTTAGAATAAGTGCAAAGGGTTATAGTAAATAGAGGCTGGTGTAGTCACAGAATGGGATGCCACAACAGCAGTGCACCTGGGAGCAGTAGTACTATGCAAAGCAACAGTGGTTAACCAGGGTGAAACAGGTAACAAAGCCAGTGACCCAGGCAGTAACACTCAGGCTGCATGAAAACAAAAAAAAATCCCTGTCACTGCATCTGTTTTTTTCCTACCTTTCCCTGCTTCTCCCTAACTTCCTGCCTGTCTCTCGCCTGTCTACTGGCTGTCTACTGGCTGTCCCTAACTCTCTACCTATCTCTCCCTGAATACAGTCTGCAGTGTCCTCCTGAGTCCTGGCTCTCATGAATGCAATAGACAAATGCGCAAAAGCAAGATGGCCGCCGCCTTATATAGCACTGTGACGTCACCGGGCTTGCTGGCTGCTGATAGGCTGCATGTGACTGTCCCAGCATACACTGCCCCAGCTTACATGTCTGGACATGTCACGTAGACCATCCTAGAATGCCTGTCATTGAAATTAATGGATTTTAGAAAAAAACTTCGCTCGATCGAATCGCGGGGAAATTTGGATTCGATACGACTCGAATTTGTCATGAAATTCGGATCGAATCCGGGTTCGTCCGGATCGATTCGCTCATCCCTAACCACTTCTGCAATGTTAGATATTTTTTTTAAGGTAAAAAAAATAAATAAATAAATTTGTGCAGAATTGATATTACAGGTCTGATATTAATGTATTCATATTACAAAACGTTTTGAAAAACATGTTTTTTTTTTAATCTAAAAATATGGTTGTTTGGGGGTTAAAAAACTACTTTTAACCCATCGCCGCCAGCGCTCTGGGGTTTAAACAAGCATTTCACAGCGCGAGAATTTTTGGAGCGTGATTTGTTAATGAATATGCTGGGAGCCGTTCGCTATGGCCGTTCGCTGTCATGCGCTCCCATACAGCGTGGAACCTGTCAAACAGCGACTCCTAACCCCGTATTCAACATTACCGCACACAGACTGAGTCGCTGTCAACAGCCGAACAACGGCCAAGCACAGCGAATACTAGCGGGCGCTGTGAAAATAACGCTACTGTCGCTCATCTGTCGCTACCTGGCGCTGTTAATGAATCGGCCTCTAAGAGTTGAAAAAAATTCTCATGGTAGTAAAAAATTAAATTAATGAGAAAAAAGCTCAATAATTCAACTGTTAGTGAATCACCCGATAGGAAGACAATGAAAGCCAATGGCACTTTTTTACTCCTGAGAAAAGTATTGAACTTTTACCCCTTTTTACCTGTAGTAAAATATGCCATTGACTTTCATTGTTTTCCTATTTGGTGATTCACTAACAGTGACATTCTCAGGCTTTTTTCTCATTAATTGAATTTTTTACTACCATAAGTTTTTTCAACTCTTTGTGAATCAAGGCCCATGTTTGAAAAAGGGGACCTGACTGTTCAATTGCCAGGTACAGGACTTGAGAATGTGCGATCAGTAATTGGAAAATGTTATTTTGCATATGGTCAGTTCAAAGAAAGTTTTGGGAATGTCTATGGAATGTATTGCATCTAAGCTGGAAGAACTTTAAAATATGCAAGAGTCATGAAAAAAAACTATATAACCCTCATTAAAAGCACATATGACTGTTTTTGTACTTTGATTTATATTCATAAATGCATATCAAAATATGGTCTGAACATGCAAGCTGTGATTATTATTTTTAAGTCAGAATCAAAAAGGTGGCCTGTGCCATGCAGACCAGTGATCTTTCAAAAATACTATTTAGTGAATACAGGCCATAGTCTTGTTAGGTTACCACACACAGTGTTGTGACCTTCAAAGACAGAAGAATCACTTTCATTAATGTAAAGAAAGCCTGCCGGGAAAGCAGTGCTGTGAACCTCCCAGGTCTAAGTAAATGTAAGAAATCTCCGTAAAAGGCTTTTGACATTTGATGCAGCGGCAAACAGAAAGGAAGGATAAGAACAAAAAGCTTTGCATCAGAGATTTTTTTTCTTTCTTTTCTTTTTTCCTTGATGGGTGGAATAATATATACCAAGCTGTAATTTGGCATAAAGCTTTTTGAAATTCCTATAAAAATAAAATGCTAAATATGAAGCTGGGGTAAGTTAAGCGATCTCATTACAATGTCTGCTAAAGGTAAACGTAGAAAAAATGTAATAGGTTAAGTAGACACATGTAAACTTGCAGCATGTATAATTAACTCAAGAAGCTGTTGTTTTTTACACTTTTCTGTCACAATGAATGAGATCAGCTCATTGTCCTTCACACATCCCAAATTGTTGACAGTCTTACTCGGCCAAGGTAAAGGCCAAACACTAAAGAATAATCAGTAACATAATAGCAGCGTTACACTGTATTAATCAGGGGCATCAACATACATTTACACACGTGTGTGGGTTAGGAATTAGAAGGATATAGGCATAAAGAGACAAATATATGGTTAAAGGAAAATCTCAGTACATTTCCATTACATATGTACTGTGATTACTGCTTGTGATTAGCCAGACAGTGGTCTATCCAGTTCAGAAAAGCTGGATAGTACCACCAAATTACTTTGCGGTGAGTATGAAGTATTTAGTATAAAGATAGTATAAAGTATTATAAAACATTTTAACCCTGATTTAGCCTCTGCTCTCTCCAGGATCTCATCGTGTCCTCAACCCTGATCACTTCCTCCCCTTCAGACATTCACCACCCTACTCATCTGGAATGCCCTCCCCTATACAATTAGCCACCATTGACCCTTCAAGTCTTCAAGGCTGCCCTCAATGCATTTTATTAATGGGGGGGTGTTGGTTTTCCTTCTACTTTGTACCACCTACCTGTAAACTTGTAATGAGCCATTCGGCCCCCCTGTACTAGTCAAAAGAATAGGGGAGGGAAAGCGGATCACCTGCCAGCAGGGGTTATGGCTTGCCCCCTGCTCAATTACCAATACCCCATTCTGGGCACCCAGGTGCAGAAGAGTTCAGTGGTTATCAGCATAAGCTAATGCAAAGGGCATTTATTATTTAATTTTTTATGTTAATCTGGACATAAAGGTATGCCTCCTTGATTTCTAGCATCTAGGATTTTGTCTAGTTTCAGGGGCATAATACTGATTAGAATGTCTGCATTTGGAAAACTTAGAATGTAAAAGTTCAAACTACTTCTTGGATACAACAAACAGAATCCATCTAAAGAGAAGAACCTGGTGCCACTATCTCCAAGGCACATACCAGTAGTTCATTTCTGTCATCTCAATCCCTCAAACTAAAACTCAAAACCGATCTTGTCATTTTCCCACCATCCATTTCCGCTACTGTCTGCAATATGACATTATCTGTCAAAGAACTGACGCTCACTGTTGCTCCCCAAGAATATTGTTTTTGGTTTTATACTGCTCTCCTCTCACATTCACACTCCACATCTAGTCATTAGCCGCTTCCTGTTACCTCTAACTCAAATATATCTCCCACATCTTTCTTTTCCTTCACACCTTACACCACTAAAGTTCTAGTGCATGCCTAGACTACTGCATCGCTATACACTTTGGCCTACCAGCAAACAGAGTTGATCCCCATTGTCAGCCTCTCTACTAGCTGCCAATTCCTAAAATAATGCAATCCTTAACATATAAAACTCTCTGAAACCAGGGCTCTTCCTACAATTCTTTGCTTATCAAAAAAGAATAACCCTGACGCAGCCTCTGCTCTGTCCAGGACCCCCGTCTGTCCTACTAACTCCCACTCTTGCCTTCAGGACATATCACGCACCACCCTACTCCTCTGGAATGTCCTCCCCTATGCAATTCATTACCCTCAACCCTTCAAGATCGCCCTCAAAACTCAACTATTCAAACGAGTCTATCATCTGGCCTAAGCAATCCACCTTGCAGTCCTGGCCCCTTCAGAGCACTTGCTATGGGGCTTGGAACATACTACCTGTGACCTATATTTTGTCTCCAACCCCTTATTATTAATATGTTTTATGTATATGTGTAAGCCTCATCATCTTCCGTAGCGTTGTACAAAGCAGTAATTACAGACAGGGTATAACATATAATACATACTATTACAAATGCAGATTTACAGAGTTCATAATGAATATTCTGAATACAAGATACAATAGGAGAGAGAGGCCTACCCTTGTGAGCTTACAGTCTAAATATAGTTATAGTTTAGATTGTAAGCTTAAAAGGGCAGGTAGCTCACTCCTAGTGTATTTGGGTGTCAATATGTATTTGTGCATTTCTATTATATTTTCAAAATGTGTGTATTATATGTATATTACTTGTCTTACCCTGCAGAGGTGAAGTGGCCATAGGGAGGTCCAGGAGAATTCCCAGTGGGCCACACTGCTAAGGCACCAGTTGGGCTGTGGCTTCTAACACCAATATTCAATCCCTGCCTATGTCTTCCACCCCTCAGCCCCCTGTAAACAGCCCAATTGTACCCACAAGGCAAGGAACAACAGCCCCCCCCCCCCCCCAATGCTTTAACCCTAGTATCCTGGTTAGGGGCTCAGAAGGGATACCTCAGGCCGGCCATGGGATAGTATGGGCCATGGGCCCCATTCCGACACTGCCTGTTCATAATTTCTACATTGTACGGGGAAGGATTATGATACTCAATAAACAATAATAATAAAACAATAAATAATAACATGAATCTGAACAGCAACATCACTAACAGGTTTAAAGGGACCCAATGGCAATAATTAGGCAGCAAGAAGCTGATCTATTGCCTGTCCCATGTGCCATTCCTACACTAACTGCAGCACAGGGTAGAAACCATAGCAGGGCTCCAAAGTTTGCCCTTTATTCAATTTCATTCCTCCAGGTCCTACAGTTACTCTGTCACTTGGAGCTCATACATTTGCGCCATGACATCTCCTTCCCAGCTCATCCTCCACCCAGAAATTGGTATTCAGTTTCAACTAGAATACATAAGATATTTACATATAATCTATGATTTCCAGGTGCTTTGAAATGGTTTGTTTTATACTGTTCCCAGGGGGATAAGGTGGGAGAAAGTTAGTGTGTGCCTGAACACGGACCTTAAAGAAGAAACCCTATCCTGGGTTTTGTTCTGTGCCCCGGGGGAAATCCTGATTTGGTATGGGTCCCGTGTGAACCCCCCAGATGGGCAGTAACAACTTACCTTTCCCTGGTCCAATGGTGCATGAGTGGGCTCTCATCCAATCAGAGCCATTTGCTGAGTCTATGTAATTTGACAAACGGCTTTGAAAGTCTGCAATGGGGAGCACAAGCAGGTGCATTCCCAGCAGTGCGCATGCTTCCATCCCAGCCATTACGGCATGGCAAATGGCACTGGTGATTGGACGTGATGCATGCTCCATTGACCCAGGGAAAGATAGACTGTTAATGCCAATCTGGGGGGTGGGGGTTCACACATGCAGTCTTTTGTTCTACATTAAAGTGGACCAAAACCCAGGATTTTAGCTATCCCCCGGTTTTGGTCCTTACCTCCTGGGGCACCCCAATAAGGGAAGCCCCCCTGGTATTACAACCATTCCTGGTCCTACGTCGCATGCGCAGCCTCTTGTTCGATTAGCATGCTCGACTGTGCTGACGTCAGTTCAGCTTAGACTCATCCGAGACATCTTAGACAAGCCATGTGGAGATGAGCGCAGCTGAGCACAGCCGAGCATGCCAATGGCTGCATCCCTGCTACCCTATAACAAGGAGTGGGCCCACGCTGGCCATTCACAAATGCCTGGTGCATTTGCGAGCCCTGATAGAGGTATAGCAGGCAGCAGCTGCTGCTGGCGCATGTGCTGTTGAATCAGGAAGGGGGTGAGTATACTGGGCGACCTGGAGGTTTTAGCACACAGAATCTGAATGCGCCAGGGGGAGGGAGTAAGCCTGCTCTGGAGCTTCGTAGACTTCAGGGTGGGTTTTGGTCTGGGTTTTGGTCCACTTTAAGGTAATGTCTGATAATAAATAATAATGCTCTGGTAGATTTTGCAGCCTTTGCAATGACTTGCAGTACACTGCAGCAATAGATCCATTTTATAGCATAAATACAAGCTTCAGCTCTCAGAGGAGACACGAGAATAATGTAGGTAGAATTTTTTTTAGCACTTTGATTGTTTTTACCTATGTGTTGTTTTGTCATTTTCTCTTCTGTGAAAAAGTAGATAACAAGGAGCTTTGTTGTTCTTAATTAGTTTTTGCCATTTTGTGCATAGCATGTGTATAACTCCCACTCCCTACCTCACCCCCCCCCCCCCCCCCCCGGAATTTATTTTTGCTGCACTGACTAATACACATGTTAACTGCTAAAATCACTGTACTAAGTGTCATTTAAAGGACATGGTTCACTGCTATATTTATATGTAGCTAAAGGTAACACAGGGTTTCACTAATATTGTGGCTAATTTAACTGGGTTCTTCTAGGTAAAGTGAGCTAGGTCATTGCTCTGCATTCACCTCTAATCCTCTTGCCAAAGCTTATTAATGATTGTAATGATTCTTTTTGTATCCAATAGTGTACATGTGTTTAAAAGCCCAGATGTAGTGCGTGTTGTAGAACAAGTCCTTCAACCTATGATGACTTACAACAACAGAATTAGACAGAACATCATCAGTCAACGTCATTCAGATGTGGTGATACATCGACAGGATGAATGATGAACAACAGTATCCTAAAATGGACATTAAATGTCATGGAAAATTAACCCAATGTACAAAGGGAAAGACAGACAAAGACAGAGCATCTTAGATATGTACCATTTAAATGTACTGCACATGTACAACTGTTAGCTCCTACCTTGCACCCTAATTTATTCCTAGCATACACTGTTCAGTGCATACAGTAAATGTACTGGTATCCCTTCTCACCACACTACCCAGAAATAATGGTTAGCCCTTTATTGTTTAACAGTAAGCCTATGTAAATCATTTTTGATTCTTTAACATAAGAACATGTTTAGTTGTGGGCTTATTTGGGGTACTTTACCATAGCCTAGCAGGGTCTTCATATCTCATGACTTGCTACATTATGCTCAAAAACCTACACCACACACGCTTGAAAACCTACATTTTACATATTGGGATATAAGAGCTTCCCTGCATTCCTCTGATGAGAATGAAGAAGGGACATGGGGTGTAAAGGAGATCAGCAGAGATGGGAGAACTGCAATAAAGTCCAAAGACACTGGAGGAGACCAATAGATGTACAGAGGTCTTCGAACAACAGGGGGAGGATACTGGAGGTTAATGAGTTTGTATTTTTTGGGGAATGGGGGTTGTGTTTTACTTTTCAAACTATATGTGAACTGGTAAATGGTTCCAAGCACTATACCAGTTCAAAGGGTAGTCAAGCCACCTACCTTCCATGTAAAGGGTGTGCTTGCCTATACTCCCACCCAATTACTCACACCTCCTTCTGCACTTGAGGTGCAGATGAGCCCAGACCCCCATCGGCATGGGCCCACCCTAAAAGGGCACCAGACATGTGCTGAAGGGCATAGGGCAATGGAGCCGGAGGCTTCCAAGCCAAGCCTAATGCCTAGTGCAGCAGCTGGTAGCAACTGGAGGGGGGTAATTAGAAATGGTTGGTAAGCACACTAAATTGTAAGAATGATTCATGCAGTGAAATTCAGAACATAAACTGGTCACTATGTGGGTGCAATTCAATATTATGGGACCGCAGTCCTTTGGAGTACCGAAACCAGATATTATGATTTATGAATGCACACCAAAACACCAAATTGGAGTTGCAAAAAAAGGGTGAATTTATTTATATACATCAGATTTCTAACTTAGTGATCTTGGGGTACACATAAACATAACACATAGGAATATAGGGCGGGTACACTATTATTTACAATATATACAGTATATACAATGCTTCGAATATCCTGGAATTTGTGGTTGGTTGGTTGCACTAAGCATAATATAGCATTGGAAGTACCAGGATTTATGCGTGGTGTAAATCAAGAAGAATTGGTTTTGTTAAGTTAGAAAAAATGATCAAAGTATCGATTGGTTGCTATACCTTAAAGAGTTTGTGAGGCACTTTGTATGTAGATAAAGTCCCAATCCAGGGATTTTGTTCCAAGTGTCCTTTTGGATTATTAGGTTCGGTTCAGCTGCTAAAGTCCAAGTACTGCTGCTCAGCTGTATGGTCCCAATAACGTCGTGTTTCGGTTTGTACACATAAACCTTCCTCAGAGCGATAAGAAGCAAGCGGTGTCCAGAAGCAGAAGTGAGGCGCAGTGCCTGTCAGCTCGTTCGCTGACTGTCAACTGTGTACAAACCGAAACACGTGTCAACGACGTACTTGGACTTTAGCAGCTGAACCGAACCTAATGGTGAGGCAGGAAGAAGTAAGTAGAGGTGGGGGGAGCAGAGGATGAGCAGTTGCGGGCCCTGTTTCAGCTCTACACTGTCTCTAGCGACCACACGCACTGCAGGCAATGCAATCTTAGCTTTACAAATATTATGAAATATAGGGGTGAGGTGCCAGGGGCCACAACTGAGGACACTGCGAGCCGCATGTGTCCCCCAGGCCACAGGTTGTGCATCTCTAGACTATACTGATTCAAATGCATAGGGACAGTAAATTGGGAGTTTATCTGAGGATGAGAGAGTGATGGCAGCAATACATTAGAATCTAGACTGTGGCTGATTTTGACAATATTCTATTACCATACCATAAGGTATACTAAGGTTACAATATAAAATAATATTAACTATAGAGTGGGGGCAGGGGGGAGTGTGGCATGGGCAGTTAATGGCAGGAATGCCAGTGATCCCACATTTGCTACATATATTAACAATGTACTGTGGCATCAAATAGAATGAATAGGTAGACAGAGATTGGGAAAATGTTTATTTAATCTTAGGGATACATTAAACCTAATAGGAAAGAATGGGTCATCTTGAAAAGAACAGGGTTCATGGTGGTTCACTAGAAAGTGGTGGAGTGTGGCCATTTTGCTGTCCTCTGACCCGTGATAGTTTTTGTCCAATTAAAGCATTTTCTTTCTTTAATGATCTGCCCTTTGATTCCCAGCCTGCACATCTTGCTGATCCCTTCCCTTAGATGCTTAGCTTCAGCCAATTACTTCCCTTTAAATTCTTATTTCAGTGTGTTCCAACAGTCTTCATCTTGGTTAGGAGCAGGGACAGGAAGCTAGAATCAAAGACCTTCCACACGGTTAAATGAGAATCTATATTGTAAACATATTTAGTTCCTCAAAGCAGAAGTCTAGGTGGCAAAACCAGGATGAACCATGAATTATAACATCTAGGATAAGCATTTTAGCTTATAAAATATTGGTAATTCTGTTCAGCCATTTTATTTTAAACACCAACACGGCACAGGCACTTGGTGACAGCACTATTTTGAGCCTATTGAAGAACAGCTTCCCCTGTCAACAATGTCAATGTCAAGCGTAGAATTATTTTTCAAAACAGTGTACTGTGGAAAGCTCCACAGTCTGATTGTTTAACAGTGCTGCTCCACGAACCATGCCTCTCCCCTTCACTGCATCTCTCTGT
The DNA here is from genome assembly GCA_027917425.1 of Gastrophryne carolinensis. Taxonomy (NCBI): domain Eukaryota; kingdom Metazoa; phylum Chordata; class Amphibia; order Anura; family Microhylidae; genus Gastrophryne; species Gastrophryne carolinensis. The sequence goes on from CM051236.1 coordinate 145,299,291, forward strand.
GCAAGGGTCTGAAGCTGGCATTTAAAAACAGAATTCAGATACAGTACATGTGGCTAGAGAGATTAAAACTAGATTAAGGATTTATTTACACCTTTCTGGCTTGAATACATTTTAAAGGGACAGTCCAGTTAATGGCAATATTAGGGCAGCAAGGAGCTTATTAGTCCCATGTGCCTTTCCCCTATTTTCTTCAGTGTGCTGTAGATGCTGTGGCAGGTCTCCCAAGTTTGCCCCTCATTTCTTTTCCATTTTTCTATGACCGCAGGGCCACTCCTGTCCCTCATTGCTCCCAGCATGAGCAAGCCCAGCAAGTGCAGCCACTGTGGCTACTGGATTCGAGCACTGAGGGACAGTGCACATGCCACCACATTTGGAACATAGTTATGGGGGAATGGAATTTCAATGCAGGGGAAAACTTAGGGGACCTGCTGCAGAATCTACAGTGTACTTCAGGAGATAAAGAAGAGGCACATGAAGCTTCAGGTGTGCTGCTTGCTGTATTATTATAGCTGTTGCATGGAGTGTGCCTGCAGTGCATTATTTACACAAAAGTATCAAAATCAGCTGTAAATTTTATTACCATTAAACATACATACTTAGTTGTTTCAGAAAAACATATACCCCAACTTCGGTCAGAAAAAAGTATAGTAACAGGTTGGTTTCCCTTTGTTGGTAGATGGTATATATCGGCGTGTTTGTAGGTGAAACCTCGGGGGAGGGGTTCTAATTCATATAGAAAAAAGTTGACATTTCACGACTAAAGCCTGCTAACAAAAAAGCCCAAGAATATCTCCCAACAGCCATTTAGATTGGATGAAGAGAAAAGCCAGGCTGCATCTCAGGTTCATAAATAAGAAAAGGAAGGACAAGTAGGCAAGATGTTTATATATTAATGAGCCAATCAGGGACAAGAGAAAACACAGCAGTCTAGTTTTAATGGTAAATTGGTGATCAAGGGAAGAAAACATTATAAGTAGCCAAAACAAATTACTGTCAGCTCAGTACAACGCCAACTTATTCACACTATAAGAAGGCCAGTAATGACAAAGTAATATACAAAAAATACAATAGCCAGGATTTTAACTCAGGAAACAGATGACATTGCACACTGGATGGCTCACCTATTATCTCAGCCATAGCAGGATGATGTTACCACCAGTGGTACTGTGTGTGCCATTGTTCAGTGAATTCATCTTCCTGAGGCATTCTCAGAACAGTTGCACTGGCATTCTTCTCACCATCCATCTCACCATCTTCACTGACCCTAGTGAGAAGCCTTACTTTCTCTAAAGAGCCAGCACTCCGGCTACTTGCTGGGTAAGATCCTCCAAATCATATTCCTCCAAAAGTTTCCTCACATGTTCTTGTTGATGGGTGTTCCTGTTTTTGAGTGTTCTTGTTTATGAATGTTCTTGTTGAGTGTACCTGAGGATGAGTGTACCTGAGGATGAGTGTACCTGAGGATGAGTGTACCTGAGGATGAGTGTACCTGAGGATGAGTGTTCTTGTTGACGAGTATTCCCATTGATGAGTGTACCTGTTGATGAGTGTTCTCATTGATGAGTGTTATTGTTGATGAGTGTACCTGTTGATGAGTGTTCCTGTTGCGTAGCTGTGTTAGTAGTAGTAATAATTGATAGATGTGGTGGTAATGGTGGTAGGAAAACTGTCGGCCATGGTGGTGACCTAGAGATGAGAATAGTGAGAGGGGATAAGAAGTATATGACAGTCTCACAATCTGAAAAAAAATGTTGGGACAATGATTACAGTGTGCTGGACAGACATGGGATCAGGGGTAATGGCACCAGAGGAGGAAACAGTGATGACTAGAAAGAGAAGAGCTGCCAAAAGATCAAAACCTGAACAGGTTTAGATCTACTACTGCTGTCAGCTTAGAAGCAGGTGATACCACTGCTGCTCTTGGTAGAAGCTCAAAAATAGCTGTCAGGCCTAGGTCAAGCACAGGTGTTGGTGGCAGTGCATGAATGTCCTGAGTAGGAAATGTCTATATAGCCAGGCAGTGTGCAACCTTTGCCGGTCAAATATCAAAAACCTCTAGGATGTTTCCCTTTCTGGACCTGAGGCTACAGGACCTGCTCACATGGCAAACTTGAACTGGTCAGCAATGTAAGCAAGACTGTCCATATTACAGTAGACAGGCCACCCCTACAAGTATTGCATGGCCACTGTTGTCTCCTGCCCTCTCCTACATCATGTTCTGCACTTCATATGCATCCAGACATGCACTTGCATCCTTGGACTGACCCCTTCCCATTCTCAAAGTGGACCCCCACTTTTTTCTTGTTTCTGGTTCATATGGTACCAACAGCCCCAGCACTCTGTCTATTGAGTTTTTGGAGTAGGAAAAAGCAGGAGGTAATGCTGGGGCATAGTGATGGGCCCAAGACACCCTAGTCTAATACTGCGTGCTTTTGTGCCAACTGAACTCATATTGGCTGAGCTGCTAGTGATGCAGGCACTGTCATACTAGTGGTTTGCACTTCCTTTAGGCAACTGATGGCATTCATTTAGCCTTTCATTTAGTAATCATATATATATTTGTTATATTATATATGATTACAGATATCCCTCCAAAGCTCATGAGCTCTTAATTATACCCAAATAGATGTGAGCCTGAGACTTTACCAATTGTCTATAGAAAACAGGCCATGCCCCATGAATGCAATAGACTATAGTTACACTCAGCGGCATAGCTAGGGGTGACAGGGGGGCACGTGCCAGGGGTTGCCAAAGGGGTGGTTGAGCACAGGTGGGGGGCACCATTTTGAATCTTTGCCCTGGGTGCCAGAAAGCCTAGCTATGCCTCTACGTTACACGTAGATGAAAACAAGTGTCCATGATGGGATTTCAGGTTTCCTAAGCTGTATATCATTAACTCCTGAAAATACACATTAGCATCCCCCTAACTTATGAGACCATTCATGTGATATTAAACATGATATATATCATGGGGCACACCAGCCCTGCTTTACTGTTCCTGGCCCAGTATAATATATAATATATGTCACATAATTATATATATATATATATATATATATATATATATATATATATATACACACCTTATTTTGTTCCATGGTTTACCAGGGTTTAGGAGGACAAAAATAAGAAAGAAAATCTTATGAACAAAATGGTGTGCTAAAATCCCCCCTCCGAATCACCCCATTACAGACAGTGCGCAGAATCACCCCATTACAGCCAGTGAGCAGGTTCCCTCATTACAGCCAATGAGCAGCATCCCACATTGGAGGCAGTGTGCAACATCTCCCATTACAGGCAGAGAGGGGCATCCCACTTTACAAGCAGAGAGAGGCATCCCACTTTACAGTCAGAGATGGGCATCCCACTTTACAGACTGAGAGGAGCATCCCACTTTACAGGCTGAGAGGGGCATCCCACTTTACAAGCTTAATTTAACAACTGTCCCTATTTCCCACACTGAAAAGTTAGAAGGTATGCATTTGGGCACAGATGAGTCAGTAGTAGATAAAGCTGGGGCACAGAACAGTTAGCAGCACAATTTAGTTTAGTATATAGATCATTTGGTGGCAGAGTAGATTTGGGCACAGATCATTTGGTGGCAGATCAGATTTGGACACAGATTAGGGGCAGATCAGATTTGGATACAGATCAGTTGGGGGCAGATCAGATTTGGACACAGATCGGTCGGGGACAGATCAGATTTGGACACAGATCAGTCGGTGGCAGATCAGATTTGGACACAGATCAGTCGGTGGCAGATCAGATTTGGACACAGATCGGTCGGTGGATGATCAGATTTGGACACAGATCGGTCGGTGGATGATCAGATTTGGACACAGATCAGGGTCAGATCAGATTTGGACACAGATCGGTCAGGGACAGATCAGATTTGGACACAGATCAGTCGGTGGCAGATCAGATTTGGACACAGATCGGTCGGTGGCAGATCAGATTTGGACACAGATCAGTCGGTGGCAGATCAGACTTGGACACAGATCAGTCGGTGGCAGATCAGATTTGGACACAGATCAGTCGGTGGCAGATCAGATTTGGACACAGATCAGTCGGTGGCAGATCAGATTTGGACACAGATCAGTTGGTGGCAGATCAGATTTGGACATAGGTTGGTCGGGGGGCAGATCAGATTTGGACACAGATCAGTCGGTGGCAGATCAGATTTGGACACAGATCAGTCGGTGGCAGATCAGATTTGGACATAGGTTGGTTGGGGGGCAGATCAGATTTGGACACAGATCAGTCGGTGGCAGATCAGATTTGGACACAGATCAGTCGGTGACAGATCAGATTTGGACATAGATTGGTCGGTGGCAGATCAGATTTGGACACAGATCAGTCGGTGGCAGATCAGATTTGGACACAGATCAGTCGGTGGCAGATCAGATTTGGACACAGATCAGTCGGTGGCAGATCAGATTTGGACACAGAACGGTCGGTGGAGGATCAGATTTGGACACAGATTGGTCAGGGGCAGATCAGATTTGGACACAGATTGGTCGGTGGCAGACCAGATTTGGACACAGATTGGTCGGTGGCAGATCAGATTTGGACACAGATCGGTCGGTGGCAAATCAGATTTGGACACAGATCGGTCGGTGGCAGATCAGATTTGGACACAGATTGATCAGGGGAAGATCAGATTTGGACACAGATCGGTCGGTGGCAGATCAGATTTGGACACAGATCGGTCAGTGGCAGATCAGATTTGGACACAGATCGGTCGGTGGCAGATCAGATTTGGACGCAGATCGGGGGCAGATCAGATTTGGACACAGATCGGTCGGTGGCAGATCAGATTTGGACACAGATCGGGGGCAGCTCAGATTTGGACACAGATCGGTCGGTGGCAGCTCAGATTTGGACACAGATCGGTCAGTGGCAGCTCAGATTTGGACACAGATCGGTCGGTGGCAGATCAGATTTGGACACAGATCGGGGGCAGATCAGATTTGGACACAGATCGGTCGGTGGCAGATCAGATTTGGACACAGATCAGTCGGTGGCAGATCAGATTTGGACACAGATCAGTCGGTGGCAGATCAGATTTGGACACAGATCAGTCGGTGGCAGATCAGATTTGGACACAGATTGGTCGGTGGCAGATCAGATTTGGACACATTTAGCAGACATACAGTATATGAAGGAGCTGATGTTACAGGGCTGTGAGAGGCTCCATTTTGCAGACATACAGTATATACATACAGGCTTGCAGGCAACATGGAGCTCTGCACAGCCGAGTCTATGGAAAGCACACGGGACACTGTTTGTTTTGTAGAGGGGGTTGAACATCTAAACTTTCCCTTATCAACTGCCAGGAGGGAGGACACACAAAGGGAAGGCTTTACCCTATGGCAGAAGCAGCAGCACTTACACTTTCGTCTACCCTCGCAGCCGTGTTACAAATGACAGAACCTGGTGAAGCATCCACTGACCTCCAGCTCCTGGGACAGGCTGTCACTAGGGGGCAGCAGAGTGCACAGATATCCTGCTCTGGTCACATGACACAGATGACTTCTCCTCTGCTTCCCCATCCCTGTAAGTGTAATTGCTGATGCCGAGCCTGTGCGGAGCCAACGTTCTAACAGTCGCCGATGCACAGAGCAGTGTAATGGGGTGGAGGCCGCTCTGCCCGCCGCTGCTCTCACACACACACACACTAATGTTTACACGCAGATAATCTGGGTTAGTATGTGTGAGAGCAGGGCCGGTGGGGGCGGGCAGAGCGGCCTCCACCCATTACACTTCTCTGCTCATCAGCTGCCACCTGCGGCCTTCCCATGTGCCGGCCTACCGAGATTCTGCCTGGTATGCCCTATGGCCAGCCCGCCACTGAAGAATTGACCAGAAATGATTACAAAATGATAACCTACATATTGTAGGAAGTACATAACTTAATAGAATATTGACTTCTTCAATATGTTAGCTAACATCCATGAAAGTTGGCTAGTCACTCACAGGTTACCTGTATAAGGTGTTCCCCAGCGCCCGGAAACAGACAATGGACGGACCCCCTACCTGAATGAATACTGGCAAAGTTATCTCTCTCTCTCTCTCTCTCTGTTATAACATATCTTAAACTGTAATATATGGAAACGGCCAATTTTGCTTCAGGACAGTGCCAAATGTAGCCTGCCACAATGGTGTAACAATGACCTTTGCCTGCAGTATCACGGGGAGGCTGATTCATCATTAGCGGCAGGTAGCGACAGATGAGCGTCTGTAGCGGCATTTTCAGAGCTAGTAGTCACAGTGCTCGGCCGTGAGTCTTTATAGCGACTCAGTCGCTGTTCAGTAATGTTGAATACATTGTGAGGAGTTGCTATTTGACCAGTACAGCGCTGTATGGGAGCGCATGTTAGCGACTGCTCATAGCGACCGACTCACACCATATTCAGCAAAAAAACAGCCTCACAAATCCCTGGCGCTGAAAAATAGTTGTTTGAAGCCCAGAGCGCAGGAGGCGCTGTGTTTAAAGTGTGTTTTCAAGCATCTATCAACTAGTAACAAAGCGAAAACATATGGAATTACATTGTAACAACATTGTAACATGAACACTTTAATGCCAGACCTGTAATGTCATTTCTGAGGAAATATTTAATAAATGAAAAATTGCCAGAAGAGGTCAAAGAATTATTTGTGATTTTTTGGGAAAAAAAAAAAAAACAGTTTAAAGAGAAGAAAAGGATCGTCCATTGAAATGTATGGGAGAGCGTCAGGTAGCAAGAGGTCATACCTGGCGCTCTGCAAGGCTGAACGCTGGTGCTGTTCGCTGAGGCTGTGAAAATGATGAATCAGACGCTACATGGCGCTATCCCAGTCGCTAAACCGATTCTGCTTGATAAATGTGTAATTGCGTGCCGTGTCCGGCATTGACCAGTCGCTATCTGTCGCTACCTCTCATTAACCAGGCACTACCTGACGCTATCCCTTCTTAAATAAGGGCATTAATGGATATTTACTGTTCTAGTAATTAAACCTGTTTTCAGATAATTGATCTTACTGGGTGTGTTGGCTAATTTCTCACACAACAGTATGTTCTAGGCATTTGAGAGAATATTGATCTTGGGACACATCACTATGTGTTTGAGGAGGGCTTCAGTGATCGCTGATTTGTATCAAATCGATGGTTATTGGGCATATTTGCAAATATTGATAAATCATATTCTTACATTTACATATACGCACCACCATCACAAGCATGATAAGTTACACCTGCATGTGCCCTTACACCAACAGATACCCTAAGCTCTGACCCCCTGGACTTCTGGGTCAGCAGAATAGACTAGCAGCATTAACTGGTGGGCCAGTTTGCAGTTGGTGCATTGTCTTGTCCAGTCTCCAGTGGATCATTGGGGAGAGTGTTCATTGCAGTAGGTGGCATTATTGTACCAAAGCAGACAAAGCTATGGATCAAAGGCATGGATCATAAGGGATTTTCACACACTATTTTTTTCCATAATGCTGCTGCCAATGATACACCTACACAGCTGGGCTTCACATCTCCTGCCTGTCCCCCATGTTTCATACTGTACTGCTGCAGCCCACCATAGCGATGGACTGCCCTATCCACGGTGCACTTGCTGCCCTAATAATTATAAATTCTTGTTTGTTGTATTATTATTTATTTAAGATTTATGCATCTTTTGAATATGTTAAATGTAGAAAAACAACAAAAAGGTCTACATTTTCTTTTTAAGAAAAAAATGTTCTGTTAAGCAAACACATGACAACTCAACGAAGACCTGTTTCTCTTCTAGGGCTATTACTATAAAAGTTACAGAGGGATTAAATAACTAGTAACTATAGCCAGCTTTTTTTTCTTTTATTCCTATCTGCTTTTAAGGTCATTCATTGTTCCATAGAGAAAATAAATAATTCTTCCACAGAACCTAAAATGATTCAACTGTCTTCCACACAAATGATTGCTCCAAAGATATGCCCTTAAAGAATTACACTTCGATGTGTGGGGAATGAACACTACCTTTGTTGCCTGTTTCTTTTGATGCTCAGTGTCTACATTCTTATCCACCTTTAGCTGTCTAGAGGTTGTTATATAAAAAATTAGTCATCTCACAATGTTTACATGCTCCAATTTTCTCATGGAGTGAAACAGGGAAGAAAAGTATTATCGCTGTTACATTCAAGGTTGTCGGCATTCCTGGTGGATTTAAAGGTCTCTGGTGCACGATTATCCCTGTGGAAACGCTCTGGAGTGAACTATTACTGAGCAATTAGCTTGGCTGCTGGTGGTATCTTTTTTTAAGAAGGAGATTGTTTCCGAGAATCACCAGAGAGCAATTATTAAATGTCACTGCGATGTCTCTTTACCGCAAGGTTTGCAACATTTTATTATGTAAGCTAGAATTCAAGAGGAACATCGGAGGCCCTGGAGTCTTATCCGAGTTCCACTCCTTGGGGCATCCTGAATTGGGATTCCCTGCTTTGTAATACCCCCCCAGAAGCGCTGTTTCACTCACCTTGTCCTGGAGCCCACCCCACATCTCTGTGCCACAGCCACATCCCGGGTCACCTCTAGCTGTGCCTTTCTAAATGGGTGGCGCGGGCACACGACGGCTAGGAGGTGAGCAGGAGATGCGGCCATCAGCACACTCGACTCCTTTCAGTGTCGCTCGGGTGCTTAGCCATCAGTGGAAGCAAACGCACTGATTGGTTGAAAGGGCTGCTCAGCCAATCAGCCTGCTTGCTCTCGCCCCAGTCTGCATCGTGGGAGTGACAGAGAAGTGAGGGACCTAGGGGCAGGAGCAACACCTCAAAAAGTGAACATTGTTCCTCTTTAAAGTGGACCAACACCCTCCCATGATCAGCTCCCTGACTGCCGGGCACCCCGATCGTGTGAAACCCCCCAGAAACCCTTAAATCCCTACCTGCTCCTCGATCGAGTGGCGCCCACCGCCTTGCGCGTCCCTCAAGCAGCACGCGCACCCATTCACAAACGGCCGGCGAGTGCGCGCGCCCTGTAAGAGTGACGCGCAGGAGGCGGCGGCGGGCGCGCTCTCTTGTCCGTCGCTGCCTCCCGCTTGTCCGCCGGCGGGGATTGGCTGCAGCGGTCACGTGGGAGCGGGGAGAGGGGAGTTTTTGGGGCTTTCTGGGGGGTTTCACACGATCGGGGTGCCCCCCGAAGTGGACCAAAACCCAGGATAGTCAAAATCCTGGGTGTTGGTCCACTTTAAAATAAATCTAAAGAATGGACTGAAAAGACATATATTATGTGATCAATGTTATATCAATACCGGTCACTATCTGAAATATGATTTGGAGGTTGATTCATTAGTAATGGCAGCTATCGGCAGATGAGCCGCTTAGAGCGACTGCTGGTAGACGCTTGTGTGCTCTAGTAACCTGGCCGGCATTGATGATTGTGATGTATGTTGGGCGCTGTAACACCAGTACAGCACTGCACGGAGCGATAGGTAGTGCCAGCTCAGTGTGACCGACTCTCAGCGACTCACACCAGAGACTCACTCCATTATTATTTACTTATTAAAAAACTATACACACACAGTGTTGGCGCTCTAAATCTGGTCGATATAGCATAAAAAAAACTAAAAATCTAAAAAGTTTTCAAAAATGTAAAAAACCTGTTTAAACATAAGAAAAGGAACGTCCATTGAAATATATGGGAGAGCGACAGGTAGCGACAGGTAATACCTGGAGCTCTGGAAGCTAAAGCGCCGGCACTATACGCTGAGCCACCTGTAATGATGAATAGAACGCTACATGGCGCTGTTAGAGTCACTCACCAGATTCTCTTTCAGAAATGTGTTTTTGCATACAGCGCCCATCATTCACCAGGCGCTTCCTGCTGCTACGAAGCACTACCTGCCGCTAGACCTTCATAAATAAACCACATAGATGCCTTATATCAACATATGACTGTTCAGGATTAAAGGAGACTCTAGCATAGATTAAAAAAATCCCTTTCATGGTTTAACTTAGAGTGATCCTATACCCTGAAAGGAAGTTATGTCACCTTCTGTTTCCAGCCCAGTGCCCCAAAACAGCCTGTGTTTCTTTTTTTTTTTACTAAAGCCTTCACCCAATATTCATAAAAACATAAACCGAATGGTCATATTGCTCCATGGCCACGCAGCCCCGCCTCCTGGAGCTTTCCAGCGATTATACATTCAGTTACAGTACACACAGCTCAAAATTGGGAGCCAGCCTTATCAGTTACAGTAACTGCAATAAATCTGAAAGCACTGCACCCTAACTGCCATTATGTGACAGTTTAGCTTGTAACTGAATCAATCAGCATATGGCTGCCATTCAGACATTATACTGCTTCCTGTTTGTGTTTTTATCAATATTGGGCAAAGGCTTTATTTAAAAAAATAGAAACACTGGCTGCTTTGGGGCACTGGGCTGGGGATAGAACATAAACTTCCTGTCTGGGTATAGGTAAGCCAGTAAGATAAGATACACGCAAGGCAGTTATACACAGTTATAAATACACTATATTCCTAGCTTCAAAGCTGCCACACAGCATAGACGAGCAAAAGTCATTTTAGCCCAGTGATGTACCCTCAGGTCAACACAACAAAGTGGTACCATATCAGATAAAGTAATAAATATTTCTCTTAATGATTTTCAGTCTTACTTAGGCCCTTATTTAAGAAAGGATAGCGTCAGCTAGTGGCTGGTTAATGAGAGGTAGCGACAGGTAGCGAATGGTGAACGCCGGATACGGCACGCAATTACACATTTATCAAGCAGAATCTGTTTAGCGACTGGGATAACGCCATGTAGCGTCTGATTCATCATTTTCACAGCCTCAGCGAACAGCGCCGGTGTTCAGCCTTGCACAGCGCCAGGTATGACCTCTCGCTACCTGTCGCTCTCCCATACATTGCAATGGACGAACCTTTTCTTCTCTTTAAACGGGGTATTTGTTTTTTTTTATCAAAAAATCACAATCAAAATTCTGTGACCTCTTCTGCCATTGTAAAAGCAGCTTTTTCACATTTTTTTTTTTTTTTTTTATATATTTCTTCAGAAATGACATTACAGGTCTGGCATTAAAGTGTTCATGTTACAATGTTGCTACAATGTAATTCCATATGTTTTCGCTTTGTTACTAGTGGAAAGATGCTGAAAAACAGACTTTAAACACACCGCCTCCTGCGCTCTGGGCTTCAGAGAAGCATTTTTCTGCGCCAGAGTTGTGTGAGGCTGTTTTTTTATCTTGAATATGTTGTGAGTCGGTCGCTATGAGCAGTCGCTACCATGCGCTCCCATACAGCGCTGTACTGGTCAAATAGCGACTCGTCACAATGTATTCAACATTACTGCACAGCGACTGAGTCGCTATGAATTAGCGACTCACGGCCGAGCACAGTGACTACTAGCGGGCGCTCTGCCTGCTACAGACGCTCTTCTGGCGTTAGTGATGAATCAGCCTGCCTGTCAATTATATTAAAGAGACTGTAAACCCTCAGTAAAAAAGGTACTCACCTGATACAGAATGGAGTCGGTACAAACAGCGTTTTGGAGCTCCAGGATGGTCAGATTTTGCTGTGGGGGAGTAAAGGTGAGTAACCCATTTATACAGAGCATTTCCCTAAGGTGTTTGTGTTAAGGGGACTATCTAGGCAATGGCAATAATAAGGCAGCACGGAACTCATCTGGGGCCCATTCCACGTGACTCTATTCAATTCATGAAGCATGAAAGTTTGGTCCTTCTTTCCATTCCTTCATGACCACCTCCAAATGTGGTCCAATGGCTTCCCCTGTACCTCAGCAATTCCAGCGTGCGCAAGCCACAGTGGTCACACTTGCCAGGCTCACTTACCATAGAAGCACTGGGGGACAAGTGTGGTGATGCAACCACATTTGAAGCATGGCCATAGAGGAATGAAATTGAAAGCATGAGCAACCTTGGAGCCCTGCTACAGCATGTAACGTGCTCTGCAGGAAACAGAGGAGAGGCACATAGGACAGACTTCAGGTGAGACTCTTGCTGCACTGTTATTGCTATTGGACTGGACTGTCCTTCTCCCAAGCCTCACCAACATACACTATTTAACTGTTGGTCTTGTGCTGATGAGGGCCTGAAACACATGTCCACAAATGAAAGATGATGGCTGTATAAATGTTAAGAGCTATATCCAAACATTGAAGAGATTATTCGCTTATTCCTACTGCGATTCTTGGGGAGTTTGTTTTTTAGGAGAGAGCAATTTTTCATTAAGTGGAGGAACATGCTATTGCCCATTCAGTTCTTTCTTTGTGGAATTCAAAAACTACCAAATTTGTTTGCTGTTATTTCCAAAATAAAATATCTACCCCAAAGCAGGGGATGCGGCAGCGTGCGCTCGACATTTGCAGAAAGGGATTGGAAGAGAGTCCCCGCATGCACCATTGGACCAGGGAAAGATGAATTTGTATGGGCGCCCCCTGGATGCTAAGCATCTCAATTTGGGACGCCCCAGGGCGTTTTGCTTTAAAGTCATTTGGATCACCCCTGTTAATGTCATAGGTGGTATTTTATTATATTTTATATGTTACAGTGTGGAGAAAGCTCAGGATAAAGTGAAATGGAGAAGTTTTCCATATTTTAATACATACCCATCACAGGCACTAGAATACTTGCTGCTTCGAAAAATGAATATCTATCCAATATACAGGGAGGCTGATTTATTAATAGCGACATGTAGCGACAGTTGAGCAACTGTAGCGGTATTTTCACACCGCCCGCTAGTAGTCGCTGTGCTTGGCCGTTGTTCGGTTGTTGACAGCGACTCAGTCGGTGTGCCGTAATGTTGAATACAAGGTTACGAGTCGCTATTTGACAGGTTCCGCGATGTATGGGTGCGCATGATAGCGACTGGTCAGAGCGACCGGCTCCCACCATATTCATCAAAAAATCACGCTCCAAAACTTCAAGCGCTGTGAAATGCATGTTTAAACCCCAGAGCGCTGGCGGCGATGGGTTAAAAGTCGTTTTTTAACCCCCAAACCACCATATTTTTGGAAACCAAAAAAAAAAAACTATTTTAAATAATTTAGTAATATGAATACATTAATATCAGACCTGTAATATCAATTCTGTACAATTTTAATTTTAATTTTTTTCCCTTAAAAAATTATCTAAAATGGCAGAAGTGGGCACAGAATTTTTCACATTTAAAAAAAAAAAAACATTAATAACAATTAATTATGAATATTTAAAGATTGTTCCATTGAAATGCATTGGAGCGCGCCAGGTAGCGAGAGGTCATACCTGTCGCTGTTCAAGGTCGGACGCTGGCGCTGTGGGGTGAGGCTGGAATAATGATGAATGAGTGGCTATCTGGCGCTATCTCAGTCGCTAAGCAGGATTGGCTTGATAAATGTGTGATTGTGGTGGGGAGCCGGCGTTCTCGTGGCGGGGCCCGTCATTACCGGGCGCTCACCAGTCGCTACCTGTCGCTATTCCTTCATAAATAAGGGCCTAAGCATCTGTTTGTTTTCTTTCCTGAAATGATTTAATCAATGGAGGTGAGAGTTGTTAAAGTAACCCTATGTGATATTTGGCACTAGGAGCTGACAACAGGGTGAGTACATCATCCCTTTGTGTAGACACCCAGAGCCCTGCGTCAATATTTTTCCATAGTAAAGTAACAGAAGTATATTCCCCCAAAATATCACATTCACTAACAATACTATATATTTCTCAATGAAAAAAGCAGGTTAATACAAAAAAAAATGTTACCGGCAATGGTGTTACTTTTGTTTTGCACATAATAAATTGAATGGATGCTTTCGTTGCATTTACTAAGATTCCCCCCCTTTTTTTTTATATACTGCTAACGCTATATTTTTCTACAAAAAGAATTGATAAATGATCAGATATGCCGTGCCAGTGCATTTAATTCCAAGCAGGGCAAATGGAATCATACATGTGGCAGGAAAATGTAATGGGGGTTCTCAGCCTCAGTAATCTTCCCAAGTCAATCACCTAATGAATATAGTGATAAATGACTGTAATCATTATAATGGATAAAATCTGCTTTACCAAACACTTTCCATTCCAAGGAAAACTCACACACAATGTATTTATTATAACTGGCCTTCACTGTACGTTAATTAATAGCTTAATACCTATTACAATGTGACAATTAATAGGCCATTGCTTAATTGCCTTAGTGACTGAGTTATAGTAGAGCCCATGACATCAGAGTAGCGAGTGCTGTTAAGTGGGCTGAGTGAGATTACTGTACGAAAATACAGCGCCACAAATTACTTTTGGTAACACAGTCCTAGATTTTTCACCAGGTCTCTGTCAGTGCTGTGCCCCCAGTTTTTAGGGAAATTAAAAGTAAATCAGGGGAAAAAAGTATATTAAACTAGATCAACATCCTTACACAGTAGAAACATAACTCCCCTGCCCCTGCATGCATGATATAGGATTATTATTAGCACTTGCTCCTGCCCCCACTGAAAGCTAAAAACACTGCCTCACCACCTTTCTCCCACGGGCGTAGCCATCTTGAAGAGCCCAGGGTGTTTTCTTTCCCAGCATCCCAGCCATGCTGCTGTTTAGATTTTAAAGATAATTCCACTTTCAATGGCATATTTTAAATTTCCCGATTATTGTGTGGCAAAATGATGTCTTCAATGTGCTAAGCTTATCTGTTATTTTGTTTAATATTCTATTTGTTTGCAACTGTGTGTTATAAAAGAAAAACGTTTTCTGTGGCAACAATGTGTTTACCTTAGGTAGGTACATTGAAGTGGTGATTTCGAGTACATATCATAGACTTCCTCACCGTAGCTTGCAAATTATCTGATTGGCTAAGGCATTGGGTAACTTGATTAACCCATTCTGCTGAAATTTAACTTCTTCAGTTTTGGAGTGAATGGAGTGGATATGACAGCATTACTGTGACAGGGGTGGCCTGTTTAACACAGAAGCTGCCAGGAGACAGGTGATACGGACAGGAAGGCACAGAGGACTGGATCTGACATTCCGTTTAGTGTGCAAGAAAAGCCAAGCATTCTTTTTGTTATGGTACTTGGCTGGACTATTACTTTAAATCTTATGTCCAGTGTCTCCATAACTCCCTGCACCCACCAGGGCAGTTATAAAAAATAGTCTTGCCTCTCCCGTAATTCAGCGCTTTCACACGAGCACCAGGGGCGGCCGCACAGAGAGTGCACAGAGTGGCATTCCCCACAATGTATATGTATCTGCCCAGGTAAGGATAGGGCTGTGCACACACAGTGGGGGATGTTGCTTTGTGCATTCTCTTCAAAATGGCTGTGCCCTTGGCCTGAGACAGCTAGGGAATGGCAATGCATCTCGGCCTCCACAACACTTAGGGCCTTATTTATCAAGGGATAGCGCCAGGTAGTGTCTCACTAGCGCCAGGTAGCGCCAGCTATCGGCGGCTACCGACTCCAGAACGCCAGGCGGCGGACACAATCACGCATTTATCACGCTAAATGAGGCTAGCGCCGGCGAGAGCGTCACCTAGCGCGGAATTCATCATGTAGCGGACTGCAACGAACAGCGCCGCTGCTAATCCCATCACAGCGCCAGGTATGACCTCTCGCTACCTGGCGCTCTCCAATGCATTTCAATGGAGCAATCTTTAAATATTCATAATTAATTAATATGACTGTTTTTTTTTTTTTTTGTTTTTTTTAACTGTCAAAAATTCTGTGACCACTACGGCAATGTTAGATATTTTTTTTAAGGTAAAAAAAAAAAATAAAATTTGTGCAGAATTGATATTACAGGTCTGATATTAATGTATTCATATTACAAAATGTTTAGAAAAACTTGTTTAATTTTTTAATCAAAAAATATGGTTGTTTGGGGGTTAAAAACTACTTTTAAGCCATCGCCGCCAGCGCTCTGGGGTTTAAACAAGCATTTCACTGCGCAAGAATTTTTTGAGCGTGATTTGTTAATGAATATGCTGGGAGCTGTTCGCTCTGGCCATTCGCTGTCAGGCGCACCCATACAGCGCGGAACCTGTGAAACAGCGACTCCTAACCCCGTATTCAACATTACTGCACACCGACTGAGTCGCTGCCAACAAGCGAACAACGGCCAAGCACAGCGAATACTAGCGGGCGCTGTGAAAATCACGCTACTGGCGCTCATCTGTCGCTACCTGTCGCTATTAATGAATCGGCCTCTTAATCTGGTCCCGGGCTCAGCAGGGATGTTGGAGGCTGGGCACAGGCTGACCTGGGGCGGGTAATATCATGGGCTGATTTTTAACCCTAGTCTGCCACTGGGCAGGAATAGTTAGTATTTAGCACATTTACGTGCTTACTTTTGGCCATCCTCACATAGCTTACAAGCAAAAGGCACAAGGGTCAGAGCTAGTTTCCCACCCACTACTTATTAACAAAGACTTGACCTAATCACCACCACCACCATCCTCAAACATCTCCGACAATTACTGCTGCTTCTAGTTTTACCACCACAACCCCTTTCCTGCAGCGTGCTTGCCTTAACTGTAAAAAAAGGAGGATTCACACTGTAGAGAGCTGCTGTAATATTTCTCTTTTCAATAATCAAAAAATAACACTAGAAGTAGAATTATAAGTTTAAAAGGAAGGTCCGCTTTGATGGGCTTTTCCACAGAGATCAATAGTGCCAAGTGGTTCCCCTGCTAACTTTTTTCTCATTGGACTGTTTTATTTTCTTGAAGATTTTTGGACATTTCAATTTAGAATGACTTGTACGGAAACCTAGCTGTAGCAAGTAATAACAGTAAGACAATCCCCAGTCCCTATCTACCATAATCAGCATGGGGGTAATGTGTTAACTGCATTTGCATGGTTGGAGCTAGGTTTTACACTGGGTAGGGGGTTAACAAGTTTGTAGTGCTCAGTCTGGTGAAGTAGTTAGTGTGCTCTTATGCTACACAGTGTATTATAATGTAAAATTTCTATATTTGCTGTATTCTGATATGTGAATTATTCTCATATTTATATGACTTGATATCACCCAGGTTTACTGCAGCTTCACCCCAGTTCATAATGCTACCAACTTTTGCCTTGATTCAATAAACGAAAAAATCTTTTTCGAATAAGAAGCGCTTTAGTCTTTACATATAAATCAAAAAGAGTGATTCTGTGTATGATTTACACATAAAATATTCACTAGAGCAACGTGACAACTTATCTGTATATTTTTGTTTAAATCTTAAATGGTACACTCGGTTAATCTTTTTATGTATCCAGGGTGAAGATTTTAGGTGTGAATAACCAATTTCAAACATTTAAAACTGTAATATAATCTGTTTTTGCATTATGCCTTTGTCAGGTCCCGCAGACACCCACCTTCCAATAAACCAGCAACCCCCAATCTCCGCTGCTTTCTTCACCTATAGTAAGCCCCCGTTTGCCGGGACGCTAGACACGCCTCACCGGACACGGTTGCCCCCAGGTCTTATTAGCACAAAGGATGCTGATTTATGCAGGGGAAGGTAGATGAATCCGAGGACAAGACTGAGTAGCGAAAACGGACAGGGGTCGTACACAGGTGGTCAATCCGAGGTGGCACGGTACAGAAGGGTTAGACGGAAGAATGGTCAGGGGTAAGCCAAGGGTCACAACGGGAGGTCAGAAGTTCGCGGTACAAAGGAGCAGGCAGAATCGTAGTCAAAAGGGCAAGCAAAGGTCGGTCCAGGCGGCAATCAGGGATGGTCAAAAACGAGGCAAAATCACAATGAGAAGAGCAATCCAAAACACACCCAGTAGCACGCTATAACGGGCAACGACTGACTGCAGGGTGAGTACTTATATAGGATGGGGACAGACTGGATTGGCTGCGGGGAGGAGTGTAGTGATTGGAGCAACTGGGATCTTCGGGCAGATTGCCCAGTTAGAATAGGGAGGCGGACTGTGTTATAGGGCACATGCCCTTTAATAGCAAGGGCTCATTGGCCCAATTCACTATAGGGAGGCGGACAACAGAAGGCAGTACAGGATACAAGGGCTCATTGGCCCAACACTAATTACCTCCGGCGGGCGCGCTGTGTGCAGCGCCGCCGGAGGGCATATGAGACTAACAGACGCGCGCGCGCGCGTGTATGGGGACGCGCGCCGGGAGCGCGCCGCACGGAGAGCTCCCGGCGCGGCTAGGCCGGAAGCCTCCCGAGCGGCTGCTCGTGACAGCCGAGCGGCGGGCGGGCAGGAGCGACGCCGGCCCGCCGCCGGCTGCAACCGAGAAGGACCGGAGTCAGCGGGGGAACGAGGGGCAGGTGAGATCGGGATCGTGACACTACCCCCCCCTTCACGAGGGGCCTCAGGACCCTTACCAGGCTTATCCGGATTCTCACGATGAAACCTATTGATAAGGGTTTTAGCATGGACATCCTTGGCTGGTACCCAACACCTTTCCTCAGGACCAAAACCCTTCCAATCAATTAAATACTGTAGAGAGTTTTGCAGCACCCGAGCGTCAAGTATTCTATTAATTTCAAATTCAGGCTCATCTTCCACTATGATCGGAGGAGGAGACGACACCTGAATATTCTTGGCAGACTTTAACAAAGAGACATGAAAGGACGACGGAATTCTCATGGATGAAGGTAACTGGACCTTAAAGGTAACGTCGCTTAGTTTATCTGTGATAGGAAACGGACCGATAAATTTAGGTCCTAGCTTAGACGAGGGCTGTCGAAGGGCAATATTTTTAGTAGAGACCCAGACCCAATCACCCACCTGAAATGGTGGTTCAAGCGACCTATGTCGGTCCGCAAAAATTTTGTAAGTTCCAGAGGCTTTCTTTAAGTTAGTCTGTATTTCAGACCATACTTTAGTCCTTTCTCGCAGCCATTCCTCCAAGGCCGGCAAGTTGGAGGAAGGACCAGAAAAAGATGATGCCTTAGGATTTCTACCGTAATTACAAAAAAAAGGCGAAAACCTAGTAGATTCACTCGGCGCATTGTTAAAGGCGAATTCTGCAAATTCGATGAATTCCGCCCATTGTTCTTGGCGATCGGAGACGAAACAGCGTAGATATTGTTCCAAACATTGATTTACCCGTTCGGTCTGTCCATTAGACTGCGGGTGATAGGCGGTAGAGAGCGACACTTTAATACCTAAACGATTGCAGAAAGCTTTCCAAAAACGAGATACAAACTGAACTCCTCGATCCGAAACAATATTCTGAGGTAAACCATGGAGGCGAAAAACATGCTTAATGAATAGTTGTACTAAATCTGGTGCCGACGGAAGTTTTATCAATGGAATAAAGTGTGCCATTTTACTGAAGCGATCCACCACCACCCAAATTACAGAATTCCCCTGTGATGGAGGAAGATCAACAATAAAATCCATGGATATGTGCGACCATGGTACAGCGGGGATTTCTAAGGGAACTAATAATCCCGCAGGGGACCCATGAGTGGTCTTACTTCGAGCGCATACCGGACATGCTTCGACAAAGGCGGAAGTATCGCGTCGGATGGTGGGCCACCAGACATGACGTTTGGCGATAGCTAAAGTCTTACGAACACCTAAGTGACCAGCCGACTTGGCATCATGTAGTTCCTGTAACACGGCCAGACGCAAATGAGGCGGAACAAATAAACAATCAGAGGGTTTACCCGGAGGAGAATCAACCTGAAATGGTACCAACGAGCTAGACAGGTCAGGGAGAAGAGCTGCCACAACACAACCCAAAGGCAATATCGATTCTGGAGGACCACTCTGGTCCTTACAATCCCCGAAATTACGGGATAGGGCATCCGCTTTGGCATTCTTCTTCCCCGGCTTATAGGTGATAATAAAATTAAATCGAGAAAAGAAGAGTGCCCATCGCGCCTGACGGGAGTTGAGTCTCTTGGCAGACTCTAAATACTCCAGATTCTTGTGATCAGTATACACCGTGATGGGGTGTAGGGAACCTTCTAGCCAGTGGCGCCATTCTTCAAAGGCCAGTTTAATACCCAATAGTTCCCTATTCCCAACATCGTAATTGCGTTCAGCAGGTAAAAACTTCCGAGAGAAGAATGCACAGGGATGTAGTTTCTCAGGATTTCCCGCATACTGAGAAAGAACAGCTCCTACTCCCAGTTCCGAGGCGTCAACCTCTAATAGAAATGGAAGCCGGGTGTCGGGATGTATCAAAATGGGAGCGGAGGTGAAGGTCTCCTTTAACACTTGAAAGGCGTTTTTAGCTGAGGGAGGCCACTCCTCAACAAAAGCGCCCTTACGAGTGAGATCTGTTAAAGGACTCACAATGGACGAGAAACCCTTTATAAACTGCCTGTAAAAATTCGCAAATCCTAAAAATCTCTGGAGCGCCTTTAGGGTTCTAGGTTGTTCCCACTCCAAAATAGCAGAAACCTTGGAAGGATCCATCACCAATCCCCGTTTGGAGATTATAAATCCTAGGAACGGGATTTCAGACATTTCAAAAACACATTTGGAGATTTTAGCATACAGACGATTTTCCCGCAATCTCTGCAACACCGCCTTGACATGTTGACGGTGCTCCACCAGAGAACGGGAAAAAATCAGTATGTCGTCCAAATAGACCACGAGAAACTGACCCAAAAAATCACGGAATATGTCATTGACAAAATCTTGAAACACTGCCGGAGCATTGCATAACCCGAATGGCATCACTAAGTATTCATAATGCCCATCCTTTACATTGAAGGCCGTTTTCCATTCATCCCCCTGCCGAATGCGAATAAGGTTATATGCTCCTCGAAGGTCTAACTTAGTGAAGACCTGGGCCCCAGAGACCTGATTAAAAAGGTCATTAATTAATGGTAGAGGATATCTATTTTTTACGGTAATCTTATTTAACCCACGATAATCTATGCAGGGGCGTAAGCCGCCGTCCTTCTTCTCGACGAAGAAGAACCCAGCACCGGCAGGGGAGGTGGAAGGACGGATAAAACCTTTCTGGAGATTTTCGGTGATATAATCTTTCATGGCCTGCTCTTCGGATCTAGTGAGATTATATAGCTTCCCCCTAGGGGGCATAGTACCTGGGAGTAAGTCAATAGGACAGTCGTAGGCCCTATGGGGTGGAAGAATGTCGGCGGATTTCTCCGAAAATACGTCTGCCCAATCTGCATAGACTGGAGGTAACCCATCAAGGACAATAGGTGTGGTCCTAAGGGATATAGAGAAACAACGACTTTGACATGAAGGACTCCACTTCACCAGATCCCCCGATCTCCAATCTATCACGGGGTTATGGACTTTTAACCAGGGAAATCCTAAAACGATAGGGGAGACGGGACTTTCAATAATCAAAAATTCTATTTCTTCCGAGTGGGCAGATCCTACGACTAAATGCACCCCAGGGGTCTTGTGGGAGACCACCCCCCCCTCAATGGGTTTATTATTGACCGCCAGGACCCGAAGAGAATTTTCTAATGGGATTAACGGGATCCCTAGAGTGATGGCTAAGGATCTATCCAGGAAATTGCCAGCCGCTCCACTATCGATGAAGGCGGAGGCAATAGTCCGGGACGGACCCCAAGAGAGTGTAACAGGTAAGAGTACACGATTGTCTGGAGGGAACGATACCTGATCGCCTAGAAGAGGTCCCTCTGCAAGATCTAGGCGTTGAAGTTTCCCGCCACCGGAGCCTTGTTTGGGCAGGTCTTGGCAAAATGACCCGGATTACCACAATAGAGGCAGAGGCCTTGGGATCTGCGCCGAACCTTCTCCGCCTGAGAGAGGTGGGTAACGCCAAGCTGCATCGGTTCCTCATGCGACACGGAAGGAGAGGAAACGGCTGCCCCCTTAAAGCTTGACTCTTGACGCGAGGACCCCCAAGGTTGGTCCTTGCCTCTTTCCTGGCGCCTTTCTCGAAGACGTCGATCCACCCTGATGGCCAGTTGCATATATTCATCTAGGTTTTTAGGCAAAGGATAATTCACCAGGATGTCCTTGATGTTATCGGAGAGCCCCATTCTAAATTGGCTACATAAAGCCGGATCGTTCCACTGGGAATCTATAGCCCACCGCCGAAATTCTGCGCTATATTCTTCAGCAGAACGTTTGGCCTGTCTCAGGTTCCGCAATTTAGAATCCGCCGTCGCGGCCCGATCTGGGTCAGCATACAGTAGTTCCATGGCCGAAAAAAAAGAAGAGACCGACTGCAAGGCTTCATCAGACGGAGCTAGACCAAACGCCCAGGTCTGTGGGTCGCCCTGGAGGAGTGAAATGACTAGCCCAACACGTTGCGCTTCGGATCCAGATGCGTGGGGTCGAAGGCGGAAGTAGAGTTCGCAAGAATTCTTAAAGTTAGAAAACTTCGCCCGATCCCCCAAAAATTTCTCGGGGAGAGGGATCTTGGGCTCGACGGTCGGAGAAGGATCCGTTGGCGCAGGCATCTGACGATTCTCTTGCGCGGCCACTCGTTGAGCCAGCTGATTAATGGCAGTGGCCATAGCTTGAACCTGTTGGATCAATTCTTCCATCTAGAAGATATTCTTCCTATGTGGCCCGTTATAATGTCAGGTCCCGCAGACACCCACCTTCCAATAAACCAGCAACCCCCAATCTCCGCTGCTTTCTTCACCTATAGTAAGCCCCCGTTTGCCGGGACGCTAGACACGCCTCACCGGACACGGTTGCCCCCAGGTCTTATTAGCACAAAGGATGCTGATTTATGCAGGGGAAGGTAGATGAATCCGAGGACAAGACTGAGTAGCGAAAACGGACAGGGGTCGTACACAGGTGGTCAATCCGAGGTGGCACGGTACAGAAGGGTTAGACGGAAGAATGGTCAGGGGTAAGCCAAGGGTCACAACGGGAGGTCAGAAGTTCGCGGTACAAAGGAGCAGGCAGAATCGTAGTCAAAAGGGCAAGCAAAGGTCGGTCCAGGCGGCAATCAGGGATGGTCAAAAACGAGGCAAAATCACAATGAGAAGAGCAATCCAAAACACACCCAGTAGCACGCTATAACGGGCAACGACTGACTGCAGGGTGAGTACTTATATAGGATGGGGACAGACTGGATTGGCTGCGGGGAGGAGTGTAGTGATTGGAGCAACTGGGATCTTCGGGCAGATTGCCCAGTTAGAATAGGGAGGCGGACTGTGTTATAGGGCACATGCCCTTTAATAGCAAGGGCTCATTGGCCCAATTCACTATAGGGAGGCGGACAACAGAAGGCAGTACAGGATACAAGGGCTCATTGGCCCAACACTAATTACCTCCGGCGGGCGCGCTGTGTGCAGCGCCGCCGGAGGGCATATGAGACTAACAGACGCGCGCGCGCGCGTGTATGGGGACGCGCGCCGGGAGCGCGCCGCACGGAGAGCGGCGCGCCCGCTCCCGGCGCGGCTAGGCCGGAAGCCTCCCGAGCGGCTGCTCGTGACAGCCGAGCGGCGGGCGGGCAGGAGCGACGCCGGCCCGCCGCCGGCTGCAACCGAGAAGGACCGGAGTCAGCGGGGGAACGAGGGGCAGGTGAGATCGGGATCGTGACAGCCTTATTTTAAAGGCCCCTGTCTGGTAAACCTAAATAATTACCTCCCCCCCCCCCCCCCAATACCTATTTAATCCTTATGGTTCCGTGGAATCAGGGCCCATTCATGCTGCCTTGCACAGAGGCGGCAGTGCCATTCATTTACAATAAAAGTTCGGTTGCAGGGGCAGAGCCTCAACCACCAATTTGCTTGGTGGGAAAATGTCCAAGGAATCCCCAGGAATGGGTATTAGACTGAGGGACCACAAGGAAGCAGCCGCAGGGAAGAATTGTTAAGTACAGTGTTTATTAAGCTTATTGAATAGAGATTTGTCCCTAGTCTCAAGTTAATGGTTGTAAGGTGGAGCTGCCTAGATCCTGAGGATAGCTTGTAGGCCAAACAAAACAGTCAGCACAACCACTATAGAAGCTAATGTTATGGGGTTATGGAGTTATTGTCTCACCTGCAGTCACTGCTGCTTCACAACACCCCTCCGTTTTTGAGTCTTGCTTTCAAGGCTCTTTCTATACTAGCGTCATCTAAAACAATATGTACAATATTTTAGAGCACCTAGAAGGACCACAGCACATTGCACATTTCTGTTTATCAGATAAAAAAGTGGCTGACACTGAGTTTTGCTGTTCAACAGTCCTTTACAGGCCATTCTAATGAGGAAGCCTGTTGGTTGAGATGTCTTGGTTTCTTGGTAAAAATAGTCAGCTTGTTAGCAGCTACACTGCAGTCTAAGATCATTATCTTAGGCCCATGGGACGACCTCATAGTCACTGTGTATAATAATATACTTTTATCTTAATTAGTTTATCAGCAACCTTACACAAAATCAAAATAATTAGCTAGAAAATAGACTGGAAAATGCTTATTATACAGTAAATGCTCTGTATTCAATGCCACTCTAAAATCTACACATACCACATGTACAAGAACATATAAGACTCCTCCAAGCAAGCTATAAGTCAACAGCTTTATGTGTATAGATATACCAGACCACAGTCAGGTCTTTTAATCAGTCTTAAAAGGCCAAACAGTACATGTAGGCACACTCTTTAAAAAGCTTATATTTAATCTATGATCCTCAAAGTAGTGATAAATGTGTAAAGGGCATATAATTATAATCATCTTCACATCACCCCATAGAGCTGCAAACAGTTGGTCTATGGGGATCTACAGATTATTAGATCTAAGAGGTTCCAAAAACTGCCTACACCAAGCGAGGTAAAATCAACAAAAACAGAGCATTTACATGCTTCCCAATGCAAAAGAAGTTACATCTTCCACAGTTTCTCTACTATTCTGCTTTGACACTTTTTGTACCCTATCTTTGTAACTCACCTCTATAAATGTACTGTATAATGCGGCAAGTAACTATTATGTTCATTCGTTTTTTAATTGAGTTTTACAAAAAAGGTTGTACATAGAAAAATTAAAACCTTTGTATGTGGGTATAGAAAGCATTGTACAGCTCAATCTGCAGCAACTGATGGATACATAGCTGCGTTGTCAACTATGTACATTTTTAGTCACTTTTTATTTTTTCCCCACTGGGCTGCAACTTTGTTCAGGACTCAAGGATACGGGTGCCGCCATCTTGCCTCAGAAGCATCACATACTGAGGGGGAGGGGCAAAAATGCAGGGGCAGGGTTATAGCTGTGCTTTTCACAGACAGAGCAGAGCTTGGGTCAGAAAAAAGAACAGCAATCCCAGAATGCAGAGTGGCACAGTAAGAAGACACTTCCTGTCTGCAGGCTGCCTGATGCTCCATTTTGGATGTTTAAAAGCTCAGACAATGCAGTAGATGCAGCTATGATGACTTTTAATATGGGCAATCTATAGGGTGGAGGAAACATATATGATATGCTCTTATTCAGGGCGAAGGTCCGGTTTAAGATAGGCTATGATAGATACACAATAAAAGCACATTGGGAAGCATTAGCTCATGATTTGGTGCCTGTAGATGCAAAGTGCTAGTCACATAGTCATTCCGCAAACCACATCTAAGGAAAGAAGGGTGGCGGCCACCCTGAAGTTTAGACTGTGGCTTATTTACTGTCACGATCGCACTCTCAGCCCAGCCAAGATGCTAGAGAGAGTGTGATGGTGCAAGGGTTAAAGCCACCAGACCCCTGGGTATTCACTACTAGTCCCAGCAAGTCACCAAATTAACCCTTTGATAAACGTGTTTCACCAGAGCTTCCTTCAGAAAAGTGAGCTCATATATTTAGAGATCAAAGGCCAGAGCTGATTAATTAAACATTTGATCTGATAAAAAGGTATCACAGTGCTAGATGTAATATACAGAAACAAATGACATACATATACAAAAATACATAAAAAAGTACAGCAAGACAAGTTCAGAAAACAAAAAGAAAGTCCTTACAGTATAATGGCGTAGCAGTCCTTGTGAGTGAGTCTTCAGCTGTTGCTTAAGGTCTTATGTCCAGCGTTTTTTGCCACAGGCTTGTGTCAAAGATTTCTGCCTAAGATTTCTGACTTAGAATGTCCTTAGCATTAGGTTTTATTAGCTAAATTTAGGAGGGAAAAGATTCATACCCCCTCCCCCTGACCCCACCTGGTGAGGGCATCTCTCTCCCAGGTCTCTTATGTGAGTTCTGGTTTATGGTGGGTCCAGCCACAGCACATCCTGCTACTTCAAAGGCTTTTGACTTCAAAGAAGGAAGTACCACAAACAGACCCCCACCCAGATCTTGGACTATACATTATACAATCATAATACATGTGGTTATTCTATAATCAGGCCTTGGGCCTGACACCTCCCCCTTAAGATGGGGACAGAGAGATCTAGCCTCTTCAGGCTGATAGATCTGTCCCCATTAACCGTCTATTACCCCCCCGCACCCCGTATCAACATGGTGGGTGGCTACGGTAGTTTGCCCTGGCTTCCCAGTAAAGGTGGCACTGAAGGGGCCTAATACCTGATTTAGCTGCCTCTTCCTTTCATCTGAGAGCTGTGGATTGATCTGCACATCCTGAAGGGATCCCTGGCTCTTACCTTCCTCTACTAGGCCCAGTAAGTGATCACTACCCAGCCCTTCCCCTGGTGCACTGCACACACTGAGTACCACCTCCTCAGGGTCATAGTAGGCCTTTAACATATTAATGTGGTACTGCCTCTGACTTTTCTCATCAAGGGCTACTACGTATGTGGTTGGTTCTGGGTGCTTTAAAATGGTGAAATGACCCTCCCAGATAGCCTGTAACTTATTCTGCCTAATGGGATTTAGAACCATTACCTTCTGCCCCACCTCAAAGACTCGGTCCCTTGCATTGCGGTCATACCAGTACTTCTGCCTGGACTGTGCTGCTCTGAGGTTGTCGTGTACTAGCCCAGTCAATGCCTGCATCCTGTCCCTAAACTTTAGAACATACTCCCCCACAGTAAGAATACATTGTTTCCCTGTGCTGCTGGGTATAGCTAGAGGCCCCACAATATCCACTGCCACTCGTTCAAAGGGTACAGATATGACTGGTAGGGGCACTAGGGGAACACAAGTAACATCCCTGGACTTACCCACCCTCTGGCAGACATGACAGGATCTACAGTAACTAGCAACAGCAGTACCCATACCTGGCCAGTAGAAATTGTGTGCCAACCAGGACTTTGTCTTGGCCACTCCCAAATGTCCTGCCAGGGGGGTCTCATGGGCTAACCTCAGCAGCTCTTTCCTAAACTGCCTAGGAACCACTAACTGCCTTTCTCTGCTGGGGCCCTAGCATGCCTTTGGAAAGGGACTCCCAATACAAGTTATTGTTTTCCCAATATACCCGATGCCCTTCGGTGTTAGCACCTGGTTGTTCAGCACATTGTCTCATTGTCTCGCATTAGGGGGCACATTTCCCTCAGGTGAACTAGCATCTCCACCCTCCTCTGCTTTGGCTTGCAAGTCACACAACTTTCTTCTTGCATCACCATCCTCCCTTCTTTTTACAGATGCAGCCCTGGCACACTGCTGATGTGTAACCACTGCCACCTTTGGTATGCCTCCCTGGGGTCTACCTTCCTCCCCCTCAGTCCCGGACATAAGAATGTTACAGGCACCATACACATGCACATCACTCCTTCCCTCCTCCTTCTCCTCAGCCATCTCAGGCTCACAGGATGGGGACATATCACTCACTGCTGGTCCCTCATCCTTATATGTCACCAGGGGCACACCAACCCCTCCCCCTAGCCCATCTCCACTAGGTTTTGAGATTGGCAATTCATTGGCATTACATTTTACAATACACCCCACTTCACCTTTGGAAGACATAACTGGTTCAGTCACAGGTAAACATTTATCAGCCCCCTGCACTCCCTCCCAGTTATCACATTTCACAGTGTCCCCCAAAGTCTTGTACAGTACCTCAGGAGGATCGGGGCTGTCTTCTAGCCCCTCTGGTGTGCAGGCAGTGTCCTCTGGAGCATAATGGCAGAGCATCCGACCCAAATCATTCCCCAGCAGAACATTAACAGGGATGTCCTCAGAGACCCCCACCTCCCGCAAACCTTTGCCTGTACCCCAATCCAGGTACACATGGGCCATGGGCACAGCAGTTCGCACACCTCCAATTCCTTTTAAAGCCATGGTTTTTCCAGGGATGATGTCCTCTGTATCCACCACTTCAGGCCGCACTAAGGTAAAGCAGGCCCCCGAATCACATAGACCCACGGTCACCCGGTCACCCACAGGTACACTCTGCAGGTTATCCGCCTTGGGCCTGACATTTACATATTCACATATTGAGCAGCACTATAATGCAATAGAAGGATTGACCACCTTGGTGGCCCAAGGTTACACAGTGGTCAACCAAGAAGACCCAGATAAAGAGAGAAGAGAAAACAAATAAAGGATTCAAGGCAACTCAGAAAACAGAAAAAGACTAAAGGAAAAAGGACTAAAGGAAGGAAGACTAGGGAAGAAAGGTCTACATAATGGCTCTCGCACAGCGCGCAATGCAACATTGTGGCTAAATGTATATATGGACATATATATTTGTATAATAATAATATGTATTTATATAGCACCAACATGTTCCGCGTGCCATCAGATGGCTCATGTACAAACAGCATAAAAATTACATAGCAAAAAAGAAGAAAGGGTATCCATTGAAACAAAAGGAACGAGGACCCTGCTTGCAAATAAATGAACAGTTGTGGTTCCAGTTCACCGCAGATTGGACCCAATCCAGATCAGCACGACTCACCCGTCAGTAATCATTAGTTACATGTATATCCACAAAAATAATTTTTAATTCATCAAGATTCTTAAAACAATGACAAACATGACATTACATCACAACAACATACCATTATAAACAGGCCAGACCAAAGCAGGAACACCCCAATTCATACCTAAATCCCACACCTTATCTACAAATATTTTTCCCCTGTTCATTTACTGTGTTTTGGTTTGGGGACACCAGATTGGCACATTTTTCCCTATTTATTACTGTGGTGGTGCTGGACCATTGCACGTTGTGCAGGGAGTTTTTGCGTTTTTGCGTCTGCTCACAAGCTTACAATCTAAGAGGAGAGGTGACACAAAAGGTATTAAGTGCTTTGTGCCATGGTCCAAGTAGAAATAAGAGTATGTACAATCTGTATGGGCCAGCCACAAGTTGATTTAGTGCTTTTAGTGTCTGATAATGGACTGGCTTAAAAAAAATAACAATTTTAGAAGATTTATTTGAGAGGAGTTAGATTAGGGCATGTGATGGGCTACCCTAAAAACATGCGCTTTTAGGGAGCGTCTAAAGCTATTGATTTTTTTAATCAATCTAATTGTTGGGGGTAGGGCATTGCATAGAATTGGTGCAGCTCGGGAAAAGCTTTGCAGACGGGAGTGGGAGGTTCGGACTAAGGCAGAAGTAAGTTGTTTATCATTAGAAGAGTGCAGGGCGTGGGTAGGGTGGTAGACAGAGATTAGAGAAAACATGTGGGGCATATATGTATGGGTGGTTCAAGTTTGGCCCCAGTCAGCCCATGCACCCCCTGTGCCAACTGTAACATCAGTTGGTACTTAACTGCCTATATGCAAGTAACTTTTAATTACCGCTTGGCCTCAATTACTTTGCTTGAAATTTACTTTGTTATGTACAGTATTTTTTGCCCTATAAGATGCACTATTTTTCCCCAAATATGGGGGGGGGGGGGCGGGGGGGAATGTCAATGCATCTTGTTGCATGTGCTGACACTCAAGAGGCAGTGGCAGCGCCGGAAGCTAGAGCGGGGACAGCGTTCATAAGTATAAATAAGTATACTTTTTTTTCTGGGGGGTTGGGGTGATTCTGCCACATTGCTTGTGGGAATGGGAGGGGGGATGCCACACTACCTATATGGGATGGGGGCATGTCACACTGCCTATGGGAATTGGATGGGGGATGCTACACTGCCTATGGGGAATGGGAGTGGGCAATGCCACACTGCCTATGGGGAATGGGATGGGGGATGCCACACTGCCTATGGGGAATGGGGGTGCCACACTGCCTATGGGAATAGGATGGGGGGAATGCCACACTGCCTATGAGGAATGGTAGGGGGGGAAATGCCAAACTGAATAAGGGGATGGGGGAGTGCCACACTGCCTATGGGAATGGGGGGGGGATTGCCACACTGCCTATGAGATGGGGGGGTGCAACAATGCCTATGGGAAATGGGAGGGGGAATGCCACACTGCTCATGGGAAGTGGGAGGGAGTATGCCACACTGTTTATGGGGAACGGGAGGGGGGAATACGACACTACCTATGGAAATGAGATGGGGGAATGCCACACTGCCCTTTGGGGAATGGAATAGGGGAATGCCACACTGCCCATGGAGAATGGGGTGGGGGGGATGCCACACTGCCTGCAATGCAATGTTTTAGTACATTTTTTTTACTTATTTTCCTCCTTCAAATCCTAGGTACATCTTATAGGGCGAAGAATACAGTATTCCCTGATAATGTTTTAAAAACCCTTATCATCCACAGCTATTTTTGATAATGGTCTCTTCTGGCTGATGCACATTTCATTTCCCATCCTCAAGTGACATCGTCAGAGCCTACAAATGAAGTCAGCCCAATAAATCATGCAAGTTGTAATATTAATTAATGTTCTGTGTGTCATGGTCCGCCAGGATTATACAGTAACTCTCTTTAGGTATTCTGGCTTTTACTGTGTTTGTAACTTTTCCCCATTGAAAAGTTACTTTTCCACGCTACTTGACTTTAACTGTGTGGGCACAGCAGATATGTATAACTAAAATATATGTAAAGCCCCTGTCTGTTTTAAAGATGTCCCTGGAAGCAGCTTTTTAGGGACTCAGTGCTACAAGACTAATCATCTTTCGGTGTGGCGTGCTCTGCTCTGACACCCTTAGCTGCCATGGGAACCCAGAACTGAGTAGCTACCCTCATTTCAGGATGTAGCCTTGCACGCTGTACAATATCCCCAATAAGGATGCCCCCTAGGGATCCAAAGTATTATCTGGCTTTTGGTTCACCTAAAGGGAGACCTGAGGGGTTTCAAAAATACATGATTTGTCTACTTCCCATGCAATTTGATAGGAAGTTGCTGCTTTATTTGACTTTCAGAGAGCCACCAAATCCCCCCCCCCCCCCCCCCATAGACTTGAATGGTCTTCACTCCAGGCACTGCTAAAACTAATTATTTAAAAACTCAGCAAAGCTGCACCAGGAGAAAACAGAGGCGTATTCCAGCAACAACAGTGTTTCAAAACCACAGTTTTCCATTTGTACGTCTTTTACTTGACTTTTTTTAAAGTAAGAAAAGTATCTAAATGATGGGAAATTAAATGTTTGTCTTCCTCTAGCATATAGCACACTGTGTGCTGACATTCTTGTTCTTTGCGAAGCATTTCAAAGTGGAGTTTAATAAAAATCCTGTTATTTTCATTTCTCTGCCCACTGCATGAAAAATTACTTGATGCATAGCTGCAGCATTTGTCATAATGAAAACGAAAAAATGTACATTTATCATAAATAAAATGTTTATAAAATGGAGGTCAGCACAGACCCGAAGAGGCTGAAATGAAAATTGAATTCTTTGAAACAGACACTGCTTACAAAATGAGGCGACAAAATCGAATGATCTTTCTGCTTCAGCGCCCATCACAATTTACATACTTGGGAAATAACGATAAGTACACACGTTATGAGATCGCTGACTTGCTTTATTATGTCATCTTCTTCAAGGCTCAAATAAAGGGCTCACTTTTCCATTTTGTTTAGCTTTCGGCCCAGCAAATTATTATAATTAAACATATATTTGGAGTTTATTACCGCTTTTTGCCTGCCTTTGTTCTTTCCACGCTAATCTGTTCTGCGTAGTCGTTAAGAACATTGGGTATGTTTACACTTTTATTATGGAACGTTCATGTGTTTGAAAATACATTTACAAATTAAAAGACTAATAAAAAAATGATGGTACATTTAATTGAAAAAGTTTCCACTTTCGTAAAATCACTACAGCTAGATAATGGCTTATTTTTCTGAACACTAATCATAGTACTGTCTATGCAATTATAGGAATATTTTGTCACAAAGAAGAGGTTTCTCAAAAAAAGAATTTCTTTATTTCTTTTTTTTTACTATTGCCATTTTGTTTTCTCACACAAAAAAGTAACACCATATAAAGTATTGTATATTGTATATAAAAAAACAACTTATGGCAAGACCAAGGTTATGATTAATATAATATAATTTAGTAAAAATGGCTTAAAAGCTCCATATTCAATGGTCCAAGGTAAAGGGAACTTTCTGACGAGGGGCACTTGTGGAAGCACATGTCCACAAGTGGCATTGGATGGCTGTGTAATGACTATTAGCTATACCCAAGCATTGCCGCTCCCTCCACCAGTCACTCATAAAAAGTCTTGCCTGGATTCATATGCAACCATAAATTCTTTTTTTTTTTACCTGTTAGACATGTTTGTTGCTTAAAACACTGGCAGGATTGATGGGTGGTTCTACTAGTTTCCCCTCATACCAACTACACATTTTCCAGAGCAACCAGACATTGCTTTCAATTAGTTGACATTTGGCCAGAATTTTGCAGTTCAGCAAGACAGAAAATTCTAAACAATTTAGCTGAACTACAACCGAACAGAGCTATATTTTACCATCACTATTTGCAGGTCATATTCAAAGTACACATAAACAGAAGGTAAAAGCAGCATTGAGGTCTCATATTGTGGGTTCCGGTTGGGTGTAGTGGGTATAATTTAACTCCCCATTATCAGGTATATGGCATATAGCCCACTTTAGTACAGTTATCTGGTAAAATGTAAGTAGCTCCTTCAACCCACTTGGAAAACATCTTCAACTCAGACAATGTAAAGGCAGGGTGTCAAATAAAAATCTAAGTGCTCTGTCTCCCAGGAAGCAGATTTCTGGTAGCCTGATATTTCAAAAGAGAATTATTAGGCTGTTTTATTGTCTCCTGTTTTTTTCAGCTAGGGCGGCAGCTTTCTGTTTTTGGGAACAGACTGGGCATGTTGCAATCATGCCATGGATGCAGGGTGAAGTTCCATGTCTCTATATGTCTTTGAATATGCTTCTCTTTCTCGCTCACTCGACAGGGTAACACTGGTGTCAGTGCACATGGTATCGCTTATTTGTATTATTTTTCCTTGCATTATTTTTATGCTCTGCTCTATCAGCAGTCCAACAGGTAATGTTTCAGACTTCACCTGCATAGAGGGATGACAGGGATGCTACAAGCTCTAACAGCAGTATTACCTGGTAAGACCTCACATTCACTTTACAAAAAAGATCATCAGTTCGAATATCCATACAAAATTAAAAACAATTACCAGTCAAAAAACAAAAAAACACTGTACTCACCTTTTCTCCCATGCAGACCATCGCTCCTAGTCTGGGGTTGAAGCTCTTACTGACTACTGGATCTACATCCCTCGCCGCCCGCCTGAATGCGCATCTCTTCCTGTCACACCGATGGGGAGACGCCCCCCTCCATCATCACTGTGAGCTGGCACACCTCCTTGCATGCACTACATTGAAAAGAGGTGTGTTAGGACTGATAATTGTCTTTAAGCTATAGAATAATAACAAAGTTATGTTAGTGATAATGCACAGAAGAGTATATGAAAGGCATACCGTATTTATCGCCATATAAGATGCACTTATTTTTCCCCAAAAGTGGGGGGAAAATGTCTGTTGACAAAAAAAAAAGTACACTCACCTGTAACTGGCGCTCCCATGTTGCCTGCCACACTGCAGGAGGCCAGAAGAAGACAGAGGAGCGGCGGGCTCTGTCCCCATATCTGTGGCTGCTATCGCTGTCTTTTCCGGCAGTGCCAGCAGCGGCAGGGACAGAGACAGCGCCGCCGCTCCTCCATCTGCTGGGACACACGTGAGCACTCGTGTCAGTTCAGGCCACACCCACCTGCTGCCCTGACCCGGGAGTTCGCCCATGCCCTGGCAGGAAGAGGCAGGGAGGAGGAGCGGCAGGCACTGTCGCTGTCGCTGCCGGAAAATCGGTGGGGACGGGGCTGCTGCTTCTTACTGCGTGGCTCATAAAGTGTGTGGGTGTGGCCTGCGCCGATGTGGTGCAGGCCACTCCCACATGATTCACGGAGCTGGCCACTTGTCAGCAGAGAGGTGTCAGCGGAGAGGTGAGTTTAACTCTTTTTTTTTTAGTTTCTGGGGGGATGCCACCCTTCATATCATAATGGGGGGAGGGGGGATGCCACACTGCCTATGATAATGGGGGAAGGGGAAATTCCACACTGCCTATGGGAATGGGGGGGGGGCACATTGCCTATATGGGGAATGGGAGGGGGAATGCCACACTTCCTATGATAATGGGGGGGGCACACTGCCTATATGGGGAATGTGAGGGGGGATGCCACACTGCTATGGGGAATGGGATGGAGGAAAGCCACACTACCTATATGGGGAATGGGTGGGGGGAATGCCCCACTGCCTATATGGGAATGGGTGGGGGGAATGCCACACTGCCTATATGGGGAATGGGGGGGCACGTTGCCTATATGGGGAATGGGAGGGGGGAATGCCCCACTTTCTATGATAATGGGGGGAGGGGCACACTGCCTATATGGGGAATGTGAGGGGGGATGCCACACTGCCTATATGGGGAATGGGATGGAGGAAAGCCACACTACCTATATGGGGAATGGGTGGGGGGAATGTCACACTGCCTATATGGGGAATGGGTGGGGGGAATGCCACACTGCCTATATGGGGAATGGGTGGGGGGAATGCCACACTGCCTATATGGGGAATGGGTGGGGGGAATGCCACACTGCCTATATGGGGAATGGGTGGGGGGAACGCCACTGCCTATATGGGGAATGGAATGGGGGAATGCCACACTACCTATATGGGGAATGGTGGGGGATGCCACACTGCCTATATGGGGATAGGGAGGGGGGAATGCTACACTGCCTATATGGGGAATGGGAGGAGGGAATGCCACACTGCCTATATGGGGAATGGTGGGGGATGCCACACTGCCTATATGAGGAATGGAATGGGAGGGGGAATGCCACACTGCCTATATGGGGAATGGGTGGGGGGAATGCCACACTGCCTATATGGGGAATGGGAGGGGGGAATGCCACACTGCCTATATGGGGAATGGGTGGGTGGAATGCTACACTGCCTATATGGGGAATGGGTGGGGGGAATGCCACACTGCCTATATGGGGAATGGGTGGGGGGAATGCCACTGCCTATATGGGGAATGGGTGGGGGGAATGCCACTGCCTATATGGGGAATGGGTGGGGGGAAAGCCACACTGCCTATATGGGGAATGGGTGGGGGGAATGCCACACTACCTATATGGGGAATGGTGGGGGATGCCACACTGCCTATATGGGGATAGGGAGGGGGGAATGCTACACTGCCTATATGGGGAATGGGTGGGGGGAATGCCACACTGCCTATATGGGGAATGGGATGGGGGGATGCCACACTGCCTATATGGGGAATGGGTGGGGGGAATACCACACTGCCTATATGGGGAATGGGTGGGGGGAATGCCACACTGCCTATATGGGGAATGGGTGGGGGGAATGCCACTGCCTATATGGGGCTAGGGAGGGGGGAATGCTACACTGCCTATATGGGGAATGGGTGGGGGGAATGCCACACTGCCTATATGGGGAATGGGTGGGGGGAATGCCACACTGCCTATATGGGGAATGGGGGGGCACGTTGCCTATATGGGGAATGGGAGGGGGGAATGCCCCACTTCCTATGATAATGGGGGGAGGGGCACACTGCCTATATGGGGAATGTGAGGGGGGATGCCACACTGCCTATATGGGGAATGGGATGGAGGAAAGCCACACTACCTATATGGGGAATGGGTGGGGGGAATGCCACACTGCCTATATGGGGAATGGGTGGGGGGAATGTCACACTGCCTATATGGGGAATGGGTGGGGGGAATGCCACACTGCCTATATGGGGAATGGGTGGGGGGAATGCCACACTGCCTATATGGGGAATGGGTGGGGGGAACGCCACTACCTATATGGGGAATGGAATGGGGGGAATGCCACACTACCTATATGGGTAATGGTGGGGGATGCCACACTGCCTATATGGGGATAGGGAGGAGGGAATGCCACACTGCCTATATGGGGAATGGGAGGAGGGAATGCCACACTGCCTATATGGGGAATGGTGGGGGATGCCACACTGCCTATATGAGGAATGGAATGGGAGGGGGAATGCTACACTGCCTATATGGGGAATGGGTGGGGGGAATGCTACACTGCCTATATGGGGAATGGGTGGGGGGAATGCCACTGCCTATATGGGTAATGGAATGGGGGGAATGCCACACTACCTATATGGGGAATGGTGGGGATGCCACACTGCCTATATGGGGATAGGGAGGGGGGAATGCTACACTGCCTATATGGGGAATGGGTGGGGGGAATGCCACACTGCCTATATGGGGAATGGGTGGGGGGAATGCCACACTGCCTATATGGGGAATGGGTGGGGGGAATGCCACACTGCCTATATGGGGAATGGTGGGGGATGCCACACTGCCTATATGAGGAATGGAATGGGAGGGGGAATGCCACACTGCCTATATGAGGAATGGAATGGGAGGGGGAATGCTACACTGCCTATATGGGGAATGGGTGGGGGGAATGCTACACTGCCTATATGGGGAATGGGTGGGGGGAATGCCACTGCCTATATGGGGAATGGGTGGGGGGAATGCCACTGCCTATATGGGTAATGGAATGGGGGGAATGCCACACTACCTATATGGGGAATGGGAGGGGGGAATGCTACACTGCCTATATGGGGAATGGGAGGGGGGAATGCCACACTGCCTATATGGGGAATGGGTGGGGGATGCCACACTGCCTATATGGGGATAGGGAGGGGGGAATGCTACACTGCCTATATGGGGAATGGGTGGGGGGAATGCCACACTGCCTATATGGGGAATGGGTGGGGGGGATGCCACACTGCCTATATGGGGAATGGGTGGGGGGAATGCCACACTGCCTATATGGGGAATGGGTGGGGGGAATGCCACACTGCCTATATAGGGAATGGGTGGGGGGAATGCCACACTGCCTATATGGGGAATGGGAGGGGGGAATGCTACACTGCCTATATGGGGAATGGGAGGGGGGAATGCCACACTGCCTATATGGGGAATGGGTGGGGGAATGCCACACTGCATATATGGGAAATGGGAGGGGGGAATGCCACACTGCCTATATGGGGAATGGGTGGGTGGAATGCCACACTGCCTATATGGGGAATGTGAGGGGGGATGCCACACTACCTATATGGGGAATGGGTGGGGGGAATGCCACACTGCCTATATGGGGAATGGGTGGGGGGAATGTCACACTGCCTATATGGGGAATGGGTGGGGGGAATGCCACACTGCCTATATGGGGAATGGGTGGGGGGAATGCCACACTGCCTATATGGGGAATGGGAGGGGGGAATGCTACACTGCCTATATGGGGAATGGGAGGGGGGAATGCCACTGCCTATATGGGGAATGGGAGGGGGAATGCCACACTGCCTATATGGGGAATGGGAGGGGGAATGCCACACTGCCTATATGGGGAATGGAATGGGGGGAATGCCACACTACCTATATGGGTAATGGTGGGGGATGCCACACTGCCTATATGGGGATAGGGAGGGGGGAATGCCACACTGCCTATATGGGGAATGGGAGGAGGGAATGCCACACTGCCTATATGGGGAATGGTGGGGGATGCCACACTGCCTATATGAGGAATGGAATGGGAGGGGGAATGCTACACTGCCTATATGGGGAATGGGTGGGGGGAATGCTACACTGCCTATATGGGGAATGGGTGGGGGGAATGCCACTGCCTATATGGGGAATGGGTGGGGGGAATGCCACTGCCTATATGGGTAATGGAATGGGGGGAATGCCACACTACCTATATGGGGAATGGGAGGGGGGAATGCTACACTGCCTATATGGGGAATGGGTGGGGGATGCCACACTGCCTATATGGGGATAGGGAGGGGGGAATGCTACACTGCCTATATGGGGAATGGGTGGGGGGAATGCCACACTGCCTATATGGGGAATGGGTGGGGGATGCCACACTGCCTATATGGGGATAGGGAGGGGGGAATGCTACACTGCCTATATGGGGAATGGGTGGGGGGAATGCCACACTGCCTATATGGGGAATGGGTGGGGGGGATGCCACACTGCCTATATGGGGAATGGGAGGGGGGAATGCTACACTGCCTATATGGGGAATGGGAGGGGGGAATGCCACTGCCTATATGGGGAATGGGAGGGGGAATGCCACACTGCCTATATGGGGAATGGGAGGGGGAATGCCACACTGCCTATATGGGGAATGGAATGGGGGGAATGCCACACTACCTATATGGGTAATGGTGGGGGATGCCACACTGCCTATATGGGGATAGGGAGGGGGGAATGCCACACTGCCTATATGGGGAATGGGAGGAGGGAATGCCACACTGCCTATATGGGGAATGGTGGGGGATGCCACACTGCCTATATGAGGAATGGAATGGGAGGGGGAATGCTACACTGCCTATATGGGGAATGGGTGGGGGGAATGCTACACTGCCTATATGGGGAATGGGTGGGGGGAATGCCACTGCCTATATGGGGAATGGGTGGGGGGAATGCCACTGCCTATATGGGTAATGGAATGGGGGGAATGCCACACTACCTATATGGGGAATGGGAGGGGGGAATGCTACACTGCCTATATGGGGAATGGGTGGGGGATGCCACACTGCCTATATGGGGATAGGGAGGGGGGAATGCTACACTGCCTATATGGGGAATGGGTGGGGGGAATGCCACACTGCCTATATGGGGAATGGGTGGGGGGGATGCCACACTGCCTATATGGGGAATGGGTGGGGGGAATGCCACACTGCCTATATGGGGAATGGGTGGGGGGAATGCCACACTGCCTATATAGGGAATGGGTGGGGGGAATGCCACACTGCCTATATGGGGAATGGGAGGGGGGAATGCTACACTGCCTATATGGGGAATGGGAGGGGGGAATGCCACACTGCCTATATGGGGAATGGGTGGGGGAATGCCACACTGCATATATGGGAAATGGGAGGGGGGAATGCCACACTGCCTATATGGGGAATGGGTGGGTGGAATGCCACACTGCCTATATGGGGAATGGGTGGGGGGAATGCCACTGCCTATATGGGGCTAGGGAGGGGGGAATGCTACACTGCCTATATGGGGAATGGGTGGGGGGAATGCCACACTGCCTATATGGGGCTAGGGAGGGGGGAATGCTACACTGCCTATATAGGGAATGGGTGGGGGGAATGCCACACTGCCTATATGGGGAATGGGGGGGCACGTTGCCTATATGGGGAATGGGAGGGGGGAATGCCCCACTTTCTATGATAATGGGGGGAGGGGCACACTGCCTATATGGGGAATGTGAGGGGGGATGCCACACTGCCTATATGGGGAATGGGATGGAGGAAAGCCACACTACCTATATGGGGAATGGGTGGGGGGAATGTCACACTGCCTATATGGGGAATGGGTGGGGGGAATGCCACACTGCCTATATGGGGAATGGGTGGGGGGAATGCCACACTGCCTATATGGGGAATGGGTGGGGGGAATGCCACACTGCCTATATGGGGAATGGGTGGGGGGAACGCCACTGCCTATATGGGGAATGGAATGGGGGAATGCCACACTACCTATATGGGGAATGGTGGGGGATGCCACACTGCCTATATGGGGATAGGGAGGGGGGAATGCTACACTGCCTATATGGGGAATGGGAGGAGGGAATGCCACACTGCCTATATGGGGAATGGTGGGGGATGCCACACTGCCTATATGAGGAATGGAATGGGAGGGGGAATGCCACACTGCCTATATGGGGAATGGGTGGGGGGAATGCCACACTGCCTATATGGGGAATGGGAGGGGGGAATGCCACACTGCCTATATGGGGAATGGGTGGGTGGAATGCTACACTGCCTATATGGGGAATGGGTGGGGGGAATGCCACACTGCCTATATGGGGAATGGGTGGGGGGAATGCCACTGCCTATATGGGGAATGGGTGGGGGGAATGCCACTGCCTATATGGGGAATGGGTGGGGGGAAAGCCACACTGCCTATATGGGGAATGGGTGGGGGGAATGCCACACTACCTATATGGGGAATGGTGGGGGATGCCACACTGCCTATATGGGGATAGGGAGGGGGGAATGCTACACTGCCTATATGGGGAATGGGTGGGGGGAATGCCACACTGCCTATATGGGGAATGGGATGGGGGGATGCCACACTGCCTATATGGGGAATGGGTGGGGGGAATACCACACTGCCTATATGGGGAATGGGTGGGGGGAATGCCACACTGCCTATATGGGGAATGGGTGGGGGGAATGCCACTGCCTATATGGGGCTAGGGAGGGGGGAATGCTACACTGCCTATATGGGGAATGGGTGGGGGGAATGCCACACTGCCTATATGGGGAATGGGTGGGGGGAATGCCACACTGCCTATATGGGGAATGGGGGGGCACGTTGCCTATATGGGGAATGGGAGGGGGGAATGCCCCACTTCCTATGATAATGGGGGGAGGGGCACACTGCCTATATGGGGAATGTGAGGGGGGATGCCACACTGCCTATATGGGGAATGGGATGGAGGAAAGCCACACTACCTATATGGGGAATGGGTGGGGGGAATGCCACACTGCCTATATGGGGAATGGGTGGGGGGAATGTCACACTGCCTATATGGGGAATGGGTGGGGGGAATGCCACACTGCCTATATGGGGAATGGGTGGGGGGAATGCCACACTGCCTATATGGGGAATGGGTGGGGGGAACGCCACTACCTATATGGGGAATGGAATGGGGGGAATGCCACACTACCTATATGGGTAATGGTGGGGGATGCCACACTGCCTATATGGGGATAGGGAGGAGGGAATGCCACACTGCCTATATGGGGAATGGGAGGAGGGAATGCCACACTGCCTATATGGGGAATGGTGGGGGATGCCACACTGCCTATATGAGGAATGGAATGGGAGGGGGAATGCTACACTGCCTATATGGGGAATGGGTGGGGGGAATGCTACACTGCCTATATGGGGAATGGGTGGGGGGAATGCCACTGCCTATATGGGTAATGGAATGGGGGGAATGCCACACTACCTATATGGGGAATGGTGGGGATGCCACACTGCCTATATGGGGATAGGGAGGGGGGAATGCTACACTGCCTATATGGGGAATGGGTGGGGGGAATGCCACACTGCCTATATGGGGAATGGGTGGGGGGAATGCCACACTGCCTATATGGGGAATGGGTGGGGGGAATGCCACACTGCCTATATGGGGAATGGTGGGGGATGCCACACTGCCTATATGAGGAATGGAATGGGAGGGGGAATGCCACACTGCCTATATGAGGAATGGAATGGGAGGGGGAATGCTACACTGCCTATATGGGGAATGGGTGGGGGGAATGCTACACTGCCTATATGGGGAATGGGTGGGGGGAATGCCACTGCCTATATGGGGAATGGGTGGGGGGAATGCCACTGCCTATATGGGTAATGGAATGGGGGGAATGCCACACTACCTATATGGGGAATGGGAGGGGGGAATGCTACACTGCCTATATGGGGAATGGGAGGGGGGAATGCCACACTGCCTATATGGGGAATGGGTGGGGGATGCCACACTGCCTATATGGGGATAGGGAGGGGGGAATGCTACACTGCCTATATGGGGAATGGGTGGGGGGAATGCCACACTGCCTATATGGGGAATGGGTGGGGGGGATGCCACACTGCCTATATGGGGAATGGGTGGGGGGAATGCCACACTGCCTATATGGGGAATGGGTGGGGGGAATGCCACACTGCCTATATAGGGAATGGGTGGGGGGAATGCCACACTGCCTATATGGGGAATGGGAGGGGGGAATGCTACACTGCCTATATGGGGAATGGGAGGGGGGAATGCCACACTGCCTATATGGGGAATGGGTGGGGGAATGCCACACTGCATATATGGG
This sequence comes from Gastrophryne carolinensis, assembly GCA_027917425.1. NCBI lineage: Eukaryota > Metazoa > Chordata > Amphibia > Anura > Microhylidae > Gastrophryne > Gastrophryne carolinensis. Next base: position 145,341,333 of record CM051236.1, read on the forward strand.
AAATGGGAGGGGGGAATGCCACACTGCCTATATGGGGAATGGGTGGGTGGAATGCCACACTGCCTATATGGGGAATGTGAGGGGGGATGCCACACTACCTATATGGGGAATGGGTGGGGGGAATGCCACACTGCCTATATGGGGAATGGGTGGGGGGAATGTCACACTGCCTATATGGGGAATGGGTGGGGGGAATGCCACACTGCCTATATGGGGAATGGGTGGGGGGAATGCCACACTGCCTATATGGGGAATGGGAGGGGGGAATGCTACACTGCCTATATGGGGAATGGGAGGGGGGAATGCCACTGCCTATATGGGGAATGGGAGGGGGAATGCCACACTGCCTATATGGGGAATGGGAGGGGGAATGCCACACTGCCTATATGGGGAATGGAATGGGGGGAATGCCACACTACCTATATGGGTAATGGTGGGGGATGCCACACTGCCTATATGGGGATAGGGAGGGGGGAATGCCACACTGCCTATATGGGGAATGGGAGGAGGGAATGCCACACTGCCTATATGGGGAATGGTGGGGGATGCCACACTGCCTATATGAGGAATGGAATGGGAGGGGGAATGCTACACTGCCTATATGGGGAATGGGTGGGGGGAATGCTACACTGCCTATATGGGGAATGGGTGGGGGGAATGCCACTGCCTATATGGGGAATGGGTGGGGGGAATGCCACTGCCTATATGGGTAATGGAATGGGGGGAATGCCACACTACCTATATGGGGAATGGGAGGGGGGAATGCTACACTGCCTATATGGGGAATGGGTGGGGGATGCCACACTGCCTATATGGGGATAGGGAGGGGGGAATGCTACACTGCCTATATGGGGAATGGGTGGGGGGAATGCCACACTGCCTATATGGGGAATGGGTGGGGGATGCCACACTGCCTATATGGGGATAGGGAGGGGGGAATGCTACACTGCCTATATGGGGAATGGGTGGGGGGAATGCCACACTGCCTATATGGGGAATGGGTGGGGGGGATGCCACACTGCCTATATGGGGAATGGGAGGGGGGAATGCTACACTGCCTATATGGGGAATGGGAGGGGGGAATGCCACTGCCTATATGGGGAATGGGAGGGGGAATGCCACACTGCCTATATGGGGAATGGGAGGGGGAATGCCACACTGCCTATATGGGGAATGGAATGGGGGGAATGCCACACTACCTATATGGGTAATGGTGGGGGATGCCACACTGCCTATATGGGGATAGGGAGGGGGGAATGCCACACTGCCTATATGGGGAATGGGAGGAGGGAATGCCACACTGCCTATATGGGGAATGGTGGGGGATGCCACACTGCCTATATGAGGAATGGAATGGGAGGGGGAATGCTACACTGCCTATATGGGGAATGGGTGGGGGGAATGCTACACTGCCTATATGGGGAATGGGTGGGGGGAATGCCACTGCCTATATGGGGAATGGGTGGGGGGAATGCCACTGCCTATATGGGTAATGGAATGGGGGGAATGCCACACTACCTATATGGGGAATGGGAGGGGGGAATGCTACACTGCCTATATGGGGAATGGGTGGGGGATGCCACACTGCCTATATGGGGATAGGGAGGGGGGAATGCTACACTGCCTATATGGGGAATGGGTGGGGGGAATGCCACACTGCCTATATGGGGAATGGGTGGGGGGGATGCCACACTGCCTATATGGGGAATGGGTGGGGGGAATGCCACACTGCCTATATGGGGAATGGGTGGGGGGAATGCCACACTGCCTATATAGGGAATGGGTGGGGGGAATGCCACACTGCCTATATGGGGAATGGGAGGGGGGAATGCTACACTGCCTATATGGGGAATGGGAGGGGGGAATGCCACACTGCCTATATGGGGAATGGGTGGGGGAATGCCACACTGCATATATGGGAAATGGGAGGGGGGAATGCCACACTGCCTATATGGGGAATGGGTGGGTGGAATGCCACACTGCCTATATGGGGAATGGGTGGGGGGAATGCCACTGCCTATATGGGGCTAGGGAGGGGGGAATGCTACACTGCCTATATGGGGAATGGGTGGGGGGAATGCCACACTGCCTATATGGGGCTAGGGAGGGGGGAATGCTACACTGCCTATATAGGGAATGGGTGGGGGGAATGCCACTGCCTATATGGGGAATGGGTGGGGGGAATGCCACACTGCCTATATGGGGCTAGGGAGGGGGGAATGCTACACTGCCTATATGGGGAATGGGTGGGGGGAATGCCACTGCCTATATGGGGAATGGGAGGGGGGAATGCCACACTGCCTATATGGGGAATGGGATGGGGGAATGCCACACTGCCTATATGGGGAATGGGATGGGGGCATGCCACACTGCCTATATGGGGAATGGAATGGGGGAAATGCCACACTGCCTATATGGGGAATGGAATGGGGGAAATGCCACACTGCCTATATGGGGAATGGGATGGGGGCATGCCACACTGTCTATGCAATTGGAGTATCCCACACAGCCTATGGGAATAGGAGGGGGAATGCCACACAGCCTGCATGGGGAATGGGATGGGGGCATGCCACACTGCCTATATGGGGAATGGGATGGGGGGATGCCACACTGCCTGTATGGGGAATGGGATGGGGGCATGCCACACTGCCTATGGAATGGGAAGGGAGAATGCCATACTGCACATGAGGAAGGGAATAGGGGGAATGCCACACTGTCTGTAATGGTGTGTTTTTTGTTTAAAATTTTTTTTTCATATTTTCTTCCTCCAAATCCTAGGTGTGTCTTATAGGGCGAAAAATACATCATATTAAAATAAAGACAATAAAAGGCAACATTTGAATTCGAATTACTTATTATTCTGACTATTTCCTCACCAAGAACTGCCAAGGTCTATATAGTTTTAAATAAAGTGCTTTTCTTGTGCAATGTTTCCTTCAGAGGACAGGAAAGGTGCAGAACAAACATGTTCAAAATATTCCCTCAAGTCATAAGCTGAATTCAACAGACTGATAACAGAAAGTTCACTTAACCCAGTGACCCTTCAACAGCTCGAATGCTCACTTTGTGTTTCTACTGCCCACCAGAAAAGTATAGGTTATTTTAATTTTACACCTTTGCAATACAGCTGTGAACAAAAGTGGAATCTGCAGAAAATAACAATGCTTTACTTGTCACTCAATAAAATGTCTCCTAAAATGTTTTTATTATTAGACATTGTTTATAGTCAAACACTTATTTTTTAAGATGACCACCTTTTCCAAACTGAAGGCCAAAATGATGGACTGAGCCACACTCTTCCTGTATTACTCTGTTGGAGACACACTACTTACTATGCATGCAGAGGGCTAGGTTGTTTTAATGTATTCAATTTGATTAATTTATTTAAGTAAACAAAGGAGGATGAACAAATTGATCATCAATCTGTCTGTGAATTACACAAGGCTAGAGAGGAAATTGCAAGCATAGTTATGAAACAAGAGATTTTATTAAAGAAACTATGCCGTTCTTAGAAAGCAGCTTAGTAAAATACATAAATGTTTTAAATTTAGTATTAGTTCTGCCCCCAGGGTTACATTTTTTTTCCCAGGGGCATCTGTGTGAAACACCCCAGGTTCACTATATACTCACTTCATTCCGGGATCCCACAGCAGCATGCACCTCTTTGCCACAACATGCTGCTCCATCCCCGCTCCTGTAGCCCTACACATTCCGAGCAGTGGACATTTAGTTCTGCCAGGTGACATGGCAGAGATTCTGCTACAGAGCTATGCATGCGCCCCAGACCAAGGTGGGTATATGGTGAGCGGGGGGGGGGGGGGGGTCACACAGCAGACAAAGCTTTTCATCTGGCTCTTTTTAAATAAGGAAAACTACAACACAAACTTTACAAACACAAACCACTCTGTGGTCCTGCTCCTGTCCGAAAACAACAAGTATATTGGCCTTCAGTAGATTGGAATTATGGACCAGATAAGGTTAAATACACAATTCATGCTGCTTCTTTGTATAGCTAAAGTCAAAGTCCTTCTCTTCTCTTAACTTAAACTCTTACATTTAAAATATATACACTACTCAAAAAAATAAAGGGAACACCTAAACATCACAATTAAATTCCAAGTCAATCACACTTCTGTGAAATCAACCTCGACAGTTATGAAACAACGATTGTGAATCAATTTCTGCTGCTGTTGTGCAAATGCAAACAAAAAACATGTTGAAATGTTCAGCAATTAGCAAGACATTCCCTATAAAGGATTGGTTTTACAGGGGGTGACCCCAGACCATTTGTCTGTTCTCATCCTTTGTGGCTATTTTGGTCTCTTTTGCATTTTGTTTGTCTCTACCTAGTAGCTGCATGAGGCGGTGTCTGCAACCCACAGAAGTTGCTCAGGTAGTGCAGTTCATCCAAGATGGCACATCAATGTGAGCTGTGGCAAGAAGGTTAGCTGTGTCTGTCAGCAAAGTGCCCAGAGCATGTAGCAGATCCCAGGAGGCAGGCCAGGACACCAGTAGACGTAGAGGGGGCTGTAGAGCAACAACCCAGCAGCAGGACCGATACCTCCTCCAGGAGGGGCAGTGCTTGAGCCCTGCACAATGACCTCCAGGAAGCCACTAATATCCATGTGTCTGCTCAAATTGTCCAAAACAGACTCCATGTGGGTGGTATGTGGGCTGGGCATCCACATCCACAAGTCAGTGTTGTGCTTACAGTCCAACACTGTGCAGGGTGATTGGCATTAGCCAAGAACACCAAGATTGGAAGATTGGACACTGGCGTCCTGTGCTCTTCACAGATGAGAGTAAGTTCACACTGAGCACATGTGACAGACGTGACAGACGTGAGAGTCCGGAGATGCTGTGGAGAATGTTCTGCTGCCTGCAACATGTGCTAGCTAGAGGTACCCTGACTACTTTTACATTCCCAGATAAGATCCTCAGACCTTTTGTAAGACTATTGGGTTGATTCAAAGAAACATGTAACAGCTTGGATTTGGCTCACGATCATCCTATTTTTCACGTCCGCTCGTGCGTTCGTAAGAACTTGCGAGTGATTCAATAAGCAAATACGTTTCTATCCTAAAAGATACGTCCGTTCGTATGATATCTCCCGAACTTGCCTCAGTCAGTTGTCAATCGTAAAAATCACGTTCATGTGCTCACCTGTTGCGGCGGCAGCCTGTTTTGTCGGCGGCTTCCATCGTCCAGCTCTTCCAATTACTTGCGTTTGCCTCTGGTTTGCATTGGTTTTTGGCCTCTTAGATTCGTGCGTTCTTATGTATATAAGATCTTGCGCATGCGCACCCTCATCCAGAAACTTACATAAACCCCTTAGCGGCTGCATCCAACTTCATTTCTCGCTCCCTCAAACTTACCTAAACCCCTTAGCGGCTGCATCCAACTTCATTTCTCGCTCCCTCAAACTTACCTAAACCCTTTTGCGCTTGCATCCAACTTCATTTCTCGCTCCCTCAAACTTACCTAAACCCTTTAGCGCTTGCATCCAACTTCATTTCTCGCTCCCTCAAACTTACCTAAACCCTTTAGCGCTTGCATCCAACTTCATTTCTCGCTCCCTCAAACTTACCTAAACCCTTTAGCGCTTGCATCCAACTTCATTTCTCGCTCCCTCAAACTTACCTAAACCCCGTAGCGGCTGCATCCCACTTCATTTCTCGCTCCCTCAAACTTACCTAAACCCTTTAGCGCTTGCATCCAACTTCATTTCTCGCTCCCTCAAACTTACCTAAACCCCGTAGCGGCTGCATCCCACTTCATTTCTCGGTCCATAAAACGTAAGAAAATCTCATAATTTACATATGTCTATATGTTTCTAAGTGTGTTGTTTCTGGTTTGTGTAATTTTTTGGGTGTGTGCATATTAGAAAAGACACATTTAGGAAGGCTTCAAATATAATTTATTTAAAATTTTTTCTTTGTTTGTTTTTGAATAAAATGGCACCTTTTTTTTTATAGTTTTTTTTTTTGGTTAAAAAACTTTTTTTTTTTTGTGCCTCGGTAAAACATATCTATTTTTTTTTTTTTTTTTTAACAGTAAAACCCTTTTTTTTTTTTTTTTGGGTTTTTTAGTTTAAAAAATCTATTTTTTTTTTTTTTAAAAACAATATAAAACTCTCTAAAATTGGAACAACTTTAAAACCAAGTTAAACAAAGGAGCCAGGACCAAGGGCACTATTCATCATCCTCTTCTTCATCTGTTGGCCCCAACGTTGCCTGTATGGCCAGCAGCTCGGCCACCAACTCCTTCATTCGTTTTTTTTTACCCGCCAAGGTTTTGGGGATCATCCCTGTAACCAATAGAGAAAGAAACATAAATAGGAGTCCCAGACCGGTTTGTATGCTGGAAATAGATTTAGGGTTAATCAAATACATGTAAATGCATGACATATGTCCTTCTTCCAAGGGATACAGTTAATGCATTTCCCACAGGTAAGTGTTTAAACTCCTTAAACCGGACCTTCAACATTATTTAATGAAAAACAAAAACTATTCACAAATGATTCTGCCCCACCTAAAAGTTAGTTAGGCTTTTTTGGGGATTACAGCGCCGCCATCTGGACTCTGAAGCATAACACTTAATGAGGAGTGGAGAGTTGGATAAAGTACAGGGGAGTAGGTTACAGTGGTGCGTTGGGAATCCAGAGCATAGCTGGGTTGCGGGAAAGGTCATCACTCACACAATGCATGGCAGCACCTTCCTTTTTTCAATCTGTATCCCATGCTGCCTGTAAATATTGTGCATTCCATATTCACCAATATTGGTTTGGTTCTGTCTAATAACATGCATTAGATGGGTGAAGGGTGTTTTTCCATGTTTCTAATCTGTAGGTACAGTGTGATGGCTAAGTCTTTGGTTCTTAATACTAGTTTGGGTCCTCTTTAAGCTAACGAAGTGCCCACATTAAAGTGTGAACTACACATTGGCTACGCCTTTAGTTATGTGTGTGTTATTAGCTAAGCAAACATTAATATGAATAATGGCATGGAGACTTACGGAGTTGGTGGCCGACAGATGGCTGGTTGGGGCCAACAGACTGCCCTTGGTCCTGGCTCGGCTGTGAAGAAGTCCCTGGAGAAACATGTGACATTTGGTTAGTATTTGTAGATAGTCACTATCCCCAACATATCTGGCTCCCAGTCTGGCTGACATCACTCACCTTCGCCAGGATCTCCTTCCAGCATCTCTGCTGCCTCCTCCTCCACTATCTCACCCGCTCCTGAAGCTTCTACAAATACATAATAAAGGATAACTTAGTTTTTGGCCTGCCATGTATATCTTTGTGCCTATACATGAAGAGTGACATACCAGAGCCTTCCCCATGCGTGGCCAGGTATGACTCCACGCCCACGCGGCTTGGCCCCTCCTCTGTGGTAAGGTCCAGGGGCTGGTCTGAGGAGGCCACAGAGGAGGGGTAGGTCCGTCGCCCGGGAGATCCACCACCTTCACTCACAGAAGCAGAGTCATGCAGCACTGGTCGGCCTGTACGTCTCCGGGTGCGGCGAATTCTGAAATCCATTTCCAACACTACCAAAGAAAAGTCATTATAAATAAAGGCATAACTTAGACATTTGGAACATATACCATGCAATTGCTTAGTACTTACTTGGGAAATGGATCCCAAAAAACCTCCGCACCCGGGGCATGTGCAGACGCTTCAGGTCCGACCAATGCTGCATTATCTGGGTGTGAGTGAAGGTGGTGCTGGTCACACGGTGTATCTCCGCGATGATCTCCCGGGCGATGTCCCTTTTCTCGCACACATTGGGCGCGAAGTCATACCGGCGCTGAAGCATGATCTGAAAAACATAATGGACACAGAGCTTGTACTTTTACACACAGACCCATATGTGTTGCATCACAAGTTGAGTATTTAATGTCATTAACACACACATTTCGAATGGCCGCCATTTTTGGGGAGTGCCTTAAAGAGGACGTTGACTGTGATTGACAGTCTGGTCTTATGTTATATGTATCACACACCATGTACATACAGATAATAGCCAACCTCAACAATCAGGCCACCTGCATCTAGGGCATGTTAGGATGTTTTAAATATCCAAGATGTAGCCTAATGCTTAGGCTTTTGGCCCACGTGTGTGGCTTCCCGTTGTGTTTTTATGGCTTAGGAAAACAGTGTTCCTCAAACATCCGCATCAAGGTCCGAGACAGGCCAGGTTTGACAGCTCGCCCCGCTACTCCACAGGTTAATTAACTGTTGCTAAGCCGGAGCAATTGGCCGAATTAGGACATCAGCATAGACAGGTGAAAACGTGGCCAGGCTCGGCCCTTGAGGATGAAGTGTGAGGAGGCAGTGATTAAACATTAAGAGACACCAAACTAGTTCCAAACGCATCATTTACATTTAGGCCAGCATTGACTATTACATTAAAATGCACAGGCAGCCACTTACCAGCATGAGGATCTCTTCCTGTTGACGGGTGAAGATAGTGGGCGCCATCTTTAGTCTTCTTCCAGGCAGCAGATAAGTGAAACCCCAGCGGTTTCCTGGTTCCGCACGAACGTACGTCCGTACGAGCGCGTAGTCGTGCGCATAGGCGTCAGACGCTGGGCGCATGATTTAAAGGTCCCTGCACCCAAAGCTCATTCTCTTTGAGCTTTTGGACAAAATGGCACCAAAAAAGGCAGCAGCTAAACGCGGCCAGCAAAGCCAGACCTCTGAGGGCCCAACAACCAGGTCCCAGCAACGACCGAAGAAGCTAAGGTCCCAGAAGGCCCAGAAGGCAAGTACCACCTCGGCCCCACCAAGGGACACTGGACCCTCCGTTTCCCAAAAAAGGGCCCCAAAGGCACGTGCCCCTGCGGCCAAAAAACAGGCCACAGCAGCCACCACCACCTCTGCCCCCAGAAGAGGCCGCCCAAGGGAGCCCACACCAGCCATGCTTTCAAGCCGGGCACTTAGCCAACCCAGGCCCCACAGCAGTGCCCGAAGCACATCCAGCCCACACAGAAGGGCCCGAAGCCCCTCCAGCCCGCACAGAAGGGCCAGAAGCCCAGCCAGGGCCAGAAGCCCCTACAGGGCCCGAACCCCATCCAGGGCCAGAAGAACCCCATCCAGGGCCAGAAGCCCAGCCAGGGCCAGAAGCCCCTACAGGGCCCGAACCCCATCCAGGGCCAGAAGAACCCCATCCAGGGCCAGAAGCCCAGCCAGGGCCAGAAGCCCCTACAGGGCCCGAACCCCATCCAGGGCCAGAAGAACCCCATCCAGGGCCAGAAGCCCAGCCAGGGCCAGAAGCCCCTACAGGGCCCGAACCCCATCCAGGGCCAGAAGAACCCCATCCAGGGCCAGAAGCCCAGCCAGGGCCAGAAGCCCCTACAGGGCCCGAACACCATCCAGGGCCAGAAGAACCCCATCCAGGGCCAGAAGCCCAGCCAGGGCCAGAAGCCCCTACAGGGCCCGAACACCATCCAGGGCCAGAAGAACCCCATCCAGGGCCAGAAGCCCCTACAGGGCCCGAACCCCATCCAGGGCCAGAAGCCCCTACAGGGCCCGAACCCCATCCAGGGCCAGAAGAACCCCATCCAGGGCCAGAAGCCCCTACAGGGCCCGAACCCCATCCAGGGCCAGAAGCCCCTACAGGGCCCGAACCCCATCCAGGGCCAGAAGAACCCCATCCAGGGCCAGAAGCCCCTACAGGGCCCGAACCCCATCCAGGGCCAGAAGAACCCCATCCAGGGCCAGAAGCCCAGCCAGGGCCAGAAGCCCCCGACCTGGCACCAGCCGGGAACAGAGCCCCCGACCTGGCACCAGCCGGGAACCTAGCCCCCCAAGAGGGCCCCGAATTGCAACCATGACCACATCTACACCTGGAAGTTCGGTGGCCAGCCACGCCAGAACACCCAGTCCCTTGGCCAGTCCAGTCCAGTCATTGGGAAGCCACCAATCCGGCCATTCCCCTACCCAGCCCCAGGCCATAATGTCACCACATGTGTCTGCACACATGGAGGAGCAGCCAAGCCAACCATCTGGCCGCACATTGCGCCGCGGCCAGTTGAGTGGGAGATTCTCCCATGACCAAAATATGGCATTGGCTAGTGGCCTTACATTATACTATGACGAGCTATATGGGAGCAAATCCAAACACACCACCAAGCAGCGCAAGATGGCATTGTTTGAAACCATCCTCCGACAAGTAAATGCAGCGGGGGAAGAGAGGAAAGATGTGTCCCAAATTCAGAAGAAAATCTCTGATCTGAAGTATGCTGTACGGCAAAAAGAAATTAAAAGGCATAATTACAGGTAAATAAATGTTTTCGCTAAATATAATGTTTGGGATGTGCTGTATGCCCCTTTTCTGAATACCAAACGATTTTCTCTTTTCAGCATGAAAACTGGAGGTGGCTTCCCATCTAAATTGGAGTTTACCCCTGCTGAGGAGATTGTGCTTGGACTTCTCCATCCGGTCGCGGTCGGTGGACATGCTGGTCTAAGGGACACAGACTCCCCGACCCGTACCCACGGTGAGTACTATTAAATCTGCATGTTTGCCTGTTTGCTAAATAATCTACAGTTCACTAGTAACAAGCTAACGGGATGCCCCTATGGTTTGCCTTGGTTGGCCTCGCACTACTGTGGCTGTTTGTGTCCTCTTTTGGTCCCTGTGAATCACACATTTAGGCCCACAGCCATTATGGCAAAGATCAAATGTCCAATTGTATTGTTAAAGTCATGAAGTTTCGCAAGATAAGTGAGATATTTAGAATCAATCACAAAACACACATCATTATGTATGGGTTGCCTTTTGGTTGTGTGAGTTGTGTTTGAGTTAACTATTTAATTAGCCACCCACAAACATATGTGACCAAGAGCAGCGAGACTCAACTGGCGGCCCGGGGTCCCAATGCGGACCTTGGCACCACATTCAAGGACCCCTGGCCAGACAGCCCTGCACTCAGTTACTTCTGTGTTGACGTGCTCAGAGCTGCCCCCTTGATCGGCCATGTAGTGGTTGGTCTCCTGCCCAATGTCATGGCTCCGTGAAACATAGCATTGCAATATGAAGTACTGGCCAGGAAGTGGCATTGCAAGGTACACAGTAACTTATTTAAATTTTCACTGGCCACAATCGTGTCCCGCTGCCCCTGCTCTGGCCCATGTGCCACAGTCCCCCCATGCCCCCCCCCCACATAAGCCCCATACATTTGTAACAGATTGGCTCCATCCATCACATCACCATCAATACGTTAACTCCCCCCTTTAGACATCCAATCCCTGTCCCCTCAGCTCTGGCCCATCCAGCCCAGCAAGGGCAAGCAGCCTTTATTAGTTGGCACTTTGAAAGCTCCAGCCCCTCCACCAGTGTCTTTATTTTTAACTAGACACCCCCTGCGTCAGCACCATGGCCAGACATTCACCTCTCACCACATACCTTGAAATGGGCGTTTAAAACAATTGTTTGAGTACCCCGGACCTAGCGAATGGTAGGCTAAATCCAAAAATGTGCCCTGAAAGTTGGATGCTGAATGGGTACACTTCATGACTTAGAACTGAGGTCACTTAGCAGTTGGTCCGAGCCATTGCACCTCTGTAAACTTGCGTGGGTTTGAACAAAGGTCACCATTGCTCTAGAGTTGAATAATATTCCAAATAGAGCTATATTTGATTACCTATCCAAAAAAAGGTTATGTGTGTGTGTTTACGTGGTATTTTTTTCTCTTCTTCAGCCCAGCATGATCCCTCAGCAAGGGTAAACTCACCCCCCAGTTTGGTTATGCCTACGATGTCCGTACAGCATCGGAGCCCAGATCAGAGATTTTCGGTAAGTTTATTTAGTAGCATAAATAATAACAAGTGCTTAAGAATGTGTTAAACTGTTGAAATCCTACATTGGGACGCAAACTTAGCCTTTTTTTTTTTATATGTCCCTACAGACCCGCACACTCATGGAAGAGATCCAGGACATGGAGGAAGATGATGATGTCTCCGTACAGGGCACGTCGGATGAACTCCCCCTGGGTCCCAATTTGGAACTGCTCGATAATGTTTCTCTGGCCAATCCTCAGCAGCAGAGTGAATCTCCATCCATTGTGCTTGCACATGGGGAGACTGACACTACAGTCCCCAGTGTTCACTCTGCTGCTGAGGATTTGCAAAGCAGGCCGGTTGCTGTTGAGGGTACGACACCACGCGGCAGGGCACGCCCAAGAGCCAGGGTAATTGTGCGGCGGACGCCATTACGCCGCCCCACAATTTCCCAGGGGAGGCAGAGTGCCCTGCTTGAATTATGGACCCAACAAAGGGACTCTTATGACGCCCAGCTCGTTACAGAGCGTGAGCAAAGGCATGCAGACATGGTGAACATCCATACCAGTCTACAGGGCATCCTCGCGGAGTTGCGTACCCTCAACAGCAACGTGGCCAATTCAAGTAATGGCATCCAGTCAGCCATGGCTGAGATGACCAATATGCAGAGAAACATTGTGGAGCAGTTTCAAATTCACAATGCTGCCATGGCCCAGGCTAGGTCCCATTCCCATGGACCTCCACCTGGACCTCCACCTGGGTATTATGGGCAGCCACCCTATTAAGCCATGGGTGTGTGGGACATCTTTTCTCTTAACCCCCACTGTATTTACTTGTCCTTTGAGGTTTCAAACAATCCATTTTGTGTTGCTCTGGCAGGTTGTGTTTTGTATTTGCTCCCATATAGCTCCTTAGAGTAATGCTTAAGGCCACTAGCCAATGCCATAGGTCTATGTGGAGTTTATCTGGCCACTTATGGCTTAACCTATGTATTTGGTTGGTGCTCCTCCTGTTTGCAGACATGTTTGTGTGACATTATGGCCATGCCCAAATATCCCTGGGCACAGGCAATATTAATGACTGGACTAGGCTGGCCTTTGGACTGGGTGTCCTTGTTTGGTTGTGCCACTCACTTCCAGGTGTAGATGTGCTCGATGTTTTTTTTAATTTAATCCATTTGTTACCACAGATGTATGTGGACTGATTTCTGTTAACCACTATAATTTTTCATTTGCTAAGTAAAACAAAAAATTAACTTCCAATACTTGTGGCGTTTTTAGTGGGAAGACTTTTGTAACAGCTTGGCCTAAACCAGATAATTTTGGTTGGAAGAGGTGTAACAATGCACAGCGAAAGCTAAGGAAACTACATGAAATACATTAGGCAACAATTAAGGTCGAAATGTTTTACTTAGAGGTAATGCCACATTAGGGCAAAACAACATATGTTTCCAAAAGGATAACACAAACATACAGAATGGTGAGACAGGGAAAAAACTTAACTAAAATGCTGGCTGATCAGGTTGGCTCTAACAGATTGGCCAGACTCACTGGGGGGCCCCTCAAAATTCTCGGCTTCATCCTCGACGGCTGAAGAGGGCAGGCTGTCCACATAACGTGGGACACGTTCCAGGATGGCAAAATTGTGCAAAACAGCACATGCCATTATAATGTCGATCACTTTCTTGGGATCATATTGCAGGGCCCCCCCAGTATGGTCAAGGCAACGAAAACGTGTCTTCAGCAGACCAAAGGCCCTCTCCACAACAGCCCGGGTCTTGCGATGTGCACGGTTATACGCTTCCTGCGAGGCATCCTGGGGCCGCAGCACAGGCGTCATGAGCCAGGGTAGAAGTGGGTACCCGGAATCACCTTAAACAGAGAATTAAATGTAATCAAAATTAAAAAGGCAACACAACCAACACCAAAAAATTCACAGATATCATAATGATGTAAGGTAAAGTGTCCCCAAGAAAAAACAGGGCACATTAGGGCCCCCAAATATTGCACTAAGGTATAACCTAAATAAAAATGGCACTTCTATATACCAATTAATTAACAAACATCTGCACGGCCAAGGGTATTTGTATTTTACATATATTTGTAGTTTTCAGACATGTTACAATTAGGATGCTGCTGAGGGCCTATCCACATTTCACTGGAAACTACAATGTAGGCAGTTTAAGTCCACTTTGACATTTAACGACCAATAGTACAAAAGCAGCCAAATGTCAAAGATCCCTAGCCACATTTCACTGGAAACTACAATGTATGCAGTTTAAGTCCACTTTGACATTTAACGACCAATAGTCCAAAAGGAGCCAAATGTCAAAGATCCCTAGCCACATTTCACTGGAAACTACAATGTATGCAGTTTAAGTCCACTTTGACATTTAACGACCAATAGTCCAAAAGGAGCCAAATGTCAAAGATCCCTAGCCACATTTCACTGGAAACTACAATGTATGCAGTTTAAGTCCACTTTGACATTTAACGACCAATAGTACAAAAGGAGCCAAATGTCAAAGATCCTTGGGTATAAACTCCAAACCAATATATTTAGCCACAAGGAACTTACAGACATCCTAACTAAAGGGAAAACATTCTGAAGGCCAAAGCGAGACAAGGGTTTTTTGGGTAAGTTCCTAATATATGAGCCAAGAAAAAGGCAGTTGGACGCTTCTGTCAAGTTTTCCAAAACAAACAGATCAACAAATACAAGATTAATGCCACATTTAATAACACACAAATAGGACACACTTACCAAGCAGCCATGCCCCCGAAAATTCACCTGCCTCAAATCTCCGAAACAACCCAGATCGCCTGAGTATATAGGAGTCGTGGGACGATCCGGGGTAGCCGGCAAGGACACTCATAAACCGCATATCCGGACCAACCACGGCCTGGACATTAAGTGAGTGTCCCATTTTACGATTCCTTAAGGCAAAAACATACAAAAAGGGTAATTTATATTTGACCCAAAATAATAAATTAAACACAAAACATGTCTGCACTCTATTGGGAAATACTAATGAAAAGCCGAGATAAAGCAGCTACACAAATGAGGGATAAACAAATATGCTGCCGCAAAGGAAAACAGGTGACATGACACGTTGGGCAACATAATAACCAATCTCAATACCTATATATATACTCGTCGGCTGCCCTAGGTACGAGTGCCACATGTGTGCAGTCAATTGCACCAATAACGTTGGGCATGTCGGCCACATTATAAAACCCAAGCTTAATGGCGTTTCTGGCTGCCATATCATCAGGGAAATAAATATATTTTTGAGTTATGGCAGCCATGCCTTCCAAAAATTTAGATAGTGCGCGGCTCAGCGTAGGCTGTGACATCCCCACGGAGAGGGCACCCAGCCTCTGGAACGAGCCGTTCGCCAAAAATTGCAGGCAGCCAAGCATCTTGGTCATACCTGAAATTGCATGCCCCTTCCTTGTGGTGCGGGCTAACCATGGCCGCAGCTCACTATATAATTTATGGAGGGAAGCGCGATTAAGCCTGGTCAGCTCGAACAGCTCAACATCATTCATGCTATCGATGTTCATGCGACGACGCAGGGGCAATCTGCTCTCAGACATCTCGATCAACTCAATGCCAAAAAGCATAAGCCCTTGATGTGCCACAAACTCGCTCCGCTCCATCCTACTCCCGAGGCCAAATAGCTGCCGGCAAACATTTCGTAAAGCAGCTCTTTAATGGGCTTCAAAACAATTAGCAATCACCTCTCTGAATTGGGCGCAAGCCCATGTGAAGGACGTAAAAAATAGGATCGGACGCAAATAATACGATTTTGACGGGAAAAACACACGAACTAACGCAAATAATACGATTTGGACGGGAAAAACACACGAACTAACGCAAATTATACGATTCTCGTACGAAATGCGTATGTTCATATACGTCTATGCGCGAACGATCGTACGAATACGAAATGGCCAAAAAAACCAGAAAAAATGACAAACACCCACCCAAACTTACGATTCTCGATACGAAATCACTTAACTTTTGCTCTTTGAATCGAGGGGTATATGCAGGTGCAGTGGGCCCTGGGTTCCTTTTGATACATGACAATTATAGGCCTCATGTGGCTGAAGTGTGTCTGCATAATGAAGGCATTGATGCTATGGACTGGTCTGTTCGTTCCCCAGACCTGAACCCAATCAAGCACATCTGGGACATCATGTCTTGTTCCATCCACCAACGCCATGTTGCACCACAGACTGTCCTGATGCTTTAATCAAGGTCTGGGAGGAGATCCCTCGGGAGAACATCTCATAAGGAGCATGCCCAGACATTGTAGGGAGGTCATACCAGCACATGGAGGCCAAACGCACTACTGAGCCTCAATTCCTTGTCTTGCATGCATTTCCACTGAAGATGGATCAGCCTGTAATTTGATTTTTCACTCCAGTATCATTCCAACTCCAGACCCCCATTGGCATATTCATTTTGACTTACAGTGACCAATTTTATCTTTTGTTGTTCTCAACGCATTTCACTATTTAATGAATATAGATTTGTATCTGGAATGTTTCATTCATTGGGATATAGGATGTGGTATTTTAGTGTTCCCTTTATTTATATATATATATATATATATCATATTTTTCACCTTATAAGACTTATAAGTCTTATCGGCCAAATGTAAAAAGAAAAACGCACATTCCACTGACCCCCCGACTCCGTAGTCTCTGCTGGCTGCCTTCTCCGCCGCAAGTTCAGAGCCATCTGGTTTTGGGCCCCTGGGTAGGGCGTAGCCTGTGACTCCTGCCAGCGTCCAATTACGCTAGCAGGAGTCAGAGGCCATGCCCACCCAGAAGCTGGAACCGACTCTCTCTGAACTTGTGGCTGACTGCCGCTTCTGTAGCCGCCACTCCCTGCTACCTCCTACAGATTCTGCACACTGTCTATAATGGGGTGATTGGGAGGGGGTATTTTAGCACACCATTTGGTTCAGAATATTTTTTTCTAATCTTTCTCCTCGGCAGGTGCGTATCAAAGGGGGGAGAAAAATGCGGTGTGTGTGTATATATATATATATATATATATATATATATATATATATATGTATTCATATATGGGCTAACAACCACAACTAATACATGATTCCCTATTAGTAGGTAATCTTGTCATTTTTACATCTAACAGGCCATTTCATTTTGCCTTATTCTTGTTTTTATATGACTAACACTGACCAAGATATAAGGTGATACCTTTTGTAGGCTAACTGAATATATTTTTATATTTTGAGAAACCTCTTCATCAGACATGATATTACATCAAAGGAATTGCCTTATTTCTTCTCTTTTCTACAATTCTCAATGCGGTACAACCCATTACTGCATACAAGACACGTATTGTCACTGAAATTGCTCCCAAAAATGCGTTCACGCATAATGGGTACCTTTATACTGACTTAAGCGCTGCTTTTAAAATAAACCTGTCAGTTCCTCAAGGTGTAGACACATGTGGAACGAGGCTCGGTGGTCAGGTTTGGCATTACTGGAATGTACAAAGCAAATATTAAGAGTTAACTGTAGATGTGACATACCATCTCCTTTCAAAGCTGCTTTCAAATTAAAACCTCCTCATTAGTTTTCCAAAACAAGACACTTCAGCATCAACAGTGATGTGTGCGCAGCTGCATTCATCTTAAAGAGTAAAAGAAACGCTATTATGTTACAATTAAACCTTGTAACCATTTATATTTTTTATGAGCTGAACTATAACGAACTGCTGTTTATTAATAAAACAGAAGACTTTGTTCCATGTGATCCACATGATGCTGGGAAAAACAGGATAGTAAAAATATTCTTCAGCATTATTTTTCTATTCAGGGTACAGCTGTCTCATCAGCCATATGGTGCTAAGTGGGTCTCCCAACACATAATAATTGTGAGAGACGCCGGCTGGCCTTGCCCTCAGATCACACATGTACTGGTTCTGCTGAGCTGTTTCCAAAGCTGTTCCCAAACCATTCATATTTGTAATTTCACTTTTAAATACAGCATTAATTTGGAGCATGCATTATGCAAGTCAATCCCTGTAATCCAAATGTTAGTGGCTAATAGAGCTGACCAATCCCTAGGGGAATCCAGTTTGGGATGGACCAACTGTAAACCCCCCCCCAGGCTTCCCATAAACTCATCTGGTTCCTCTGTCCCATGGCTCATGCAAAGTTCTCTTTCAGCATCCCCACTTGCATGCTTGCTTCACCAGGAGGCCTTGGCTGCCAATGAGTGAACTTATGGTAGAGCAAGGATTTCTTTCTTTACATTTGTCCTTTTATTCCTGTTTGTGATCTGGTTCCACATGTTTGTAGTTTCAGTCAGTGGTTAATTGATTGATTGCTGGTTCCCTCCATCATTATGTATTTACTCACCTTAAAGTGGACCAACACCCACGGGTGATCGGCCCGGGAATCTATAAGATTCCCGGGCCGATCACCTCCCTCCCCGCGGGACATCCGAGATCGGGATGTCCCGCGGGGTGAAACCCCCCCAAACACCCCAAACTCCTTACCTTATCTTCGGCGGCGGGCTGCCGCCGCCGCCTCCCTCGCGCCCCTCCAGGCGTGCGCGCTGGGAGCGGGGAGAGGTGAGTTTTTCGGGGGGTTCGGGGGGTTTCACACAGCGGGGCACCCCGATCGGGGGTGCCCCACCGAAGTGGACCAATAGTCAAAATCCTGGGTGTTGGTCCACTTTAATCACTATGGGGTTGATTCCAAGCTTCTCTTGCACGCATTCCTACCAGCCGAAATAAAATCGAAGGCTCACATTCGGTCTGTTTTTCTGTGTCAAGTGATTCATAGCCTTGTTTTTGTGGGCGAGTTGTCCTTTTTGCGTAAATTTACGGTATGCGTACACCAAACTGGTTGTTTGCCATATAGATACGACTCAGGGCGTTCATGCATGCGTAATTTTACTGGTTTTGCCTGTGCTTGTGCGAAATTCAGATCCCTGATTTGTGGGTTCTCGGGCCTATAAAAGCTGTAGTGTTCGGGTTGAAACTTACGCCATCTTTTTGCTAGCAGGAAAACTTGGACGGTCTTTTGTTGCTAGTACAGCCTATATCCTCTGCACCTACAATGGAGTCCTTTGACGAGTTCTGTGAAGAGTACGAGCGTCTGTAGCAGCGGAGACTGTTAACCATGTACCATCCAGAGGCATACCGGCAGTCACCTGGATATCAATCAGATGACTGATCAACAAGTGTTTGATTTGACTTGACTGAACCGCCTTTCTCTTGAGAAGCTTTACTCAGAGTTGTGGCCATGGATGTCCCCCGCCACAAGAAAGGGGCATGCAATTGGAGGTATGACCATATTGGTTGGTTCCTTTCAGAGGCTAGGGGCACTGTCAGTTGGCCAATCCCAGCCTTCGCTCAACCACGCCCTCACTATATTTCTCGATGGCATGATTGTCCTGCAGGAGAAATACATATCTTTCCCTGAGAGCATGGCTGCCTGGAATGCAGTGAGGTTCATTTTTTTCAACATTGCGAATATGTCAGGGGTCATGCAGGGGTCATGGGCGCCATTAACTGTACGCATGTGGCCCTGGTTCCCCCAGCTGCTCAGAAGTATATGTTTAGGTATGTTTAGTTCCACATAACCTACTCTCCTTTCTTTAGGATAGCCTTAGCCCCTAGCTTCCCTTCCCCCAAACAGCTTTCCTGAGTCTCAGTCTCTTTAGTTCCACATAGCTCCTCCTTGTAGCCAACTCTCCTCTCTTGAGGATAGCCTACGTTCCCCTCTCCCCACACAGCTCTCCTGCGTCCCATTTGGCCCTTGTTTTACTTTATATTGGCTGTTTATTTGTTGTTGCCAGTCTAGTGATGGGCCACTCCCTTAATGTCCACCATTGCACACGGGCTGTAGTAGAGTGTGCCAGATTTCGCTGTCTGAACCACACAAGGGGATCCCTTCAATACAAGCCTGAGAAGATGGTTCAAAATACAATTCTGTGATTACTCACCTGTAGAATTGTAATTATGAGTATACAGTATACTGCTCCAGATGCACCAGATAAGAATCATTACACTTGGGTATTACTCCGCCAGATGGCGCTGGACTGCAGAGACCGCAAAATTGGCTCCTCCCGGCCCCTCAAATACCCGGGACCTCCCACAAATCCCCAGCATTGAAAAGCAGTTAACGAGAAGCCGGGAGAAAGATAACAGAACCAACTAGTAACTAAAAAACAATGATAACAGTCACCATACAGGGGATCCAAGGATAATGCAAACCAAGGGTGGGGTGGAGCAGGACATACTGTATACTCATAATACCAATTCTACAGGTGAGTAATCACAGAATTGTATTAATTCTTAGTATACAGTATGTCCTGCTCCAGATATGAATCATTACACTTGGGACATCCAATAGCAATGTCCATAAAGTAGGGTGGGATCCCCAAAGGTAAAAACAGACAGGTCAGACCATTGCCGCCTGCAGAACCTTGCGGCCAAAGCAGCATCAGCTGAGGCGCTAACATCAACCTTGTAAAACTTGGAAAAGGTATGAACAGAAGACCAAGTAGCGGCCTTGCAAACTTGTTCAACAGAAGCCTGGTGCTGAAAAGCCCAAGAGGCACCAATAGCACGAGTGGAATAAGCAGTGAGGCGGAAGGGAGGATTCTTCCCCTTAGCAGAATAGGCCTGAATCACAGCCTGATGGATCCATTTGCTGATAGTAGATTGGGCAGGCGCCAAACCCTTCCTAGGACCAGAAGGGACCACAAAAAGAGCATCAGTTTTTCTGAGAGGTGCAGTAGCCACAAGATAGTACTTCGGGCACCTAACCACATCCAAAGAATGCAAGACCCTCTACTTAGCATTACTAGGATTAGGGCACAAGGAAGGAAGAACAATGTCCTGATTCAGATGAAAGGCAGACATGACCTTAGGCAGAAAATCTGGCTTAAAGCGAAACACCACCATGTCCTGGTGTCTCTCAAAGTAGGGGGGCTGGATGGAAAGTGCCGCCAACTCAGAAACACGCCTAACAGAAGTGATAGCCACCAAAAAGACAACCTTGAGAGTAAGAATGGCCAGGGCAACATCCTGCACAGGTTCAAAGGGAGCACCCTGCAAGGCAGTCAAGACCAAGTTCAAATCCCAAACAGGCAACATAGGCTTACGTGGGGGACGCACATGATAGCCCCTTCTCCATCAAGATGGAGGTTTCAGCAGCCAGGCCATCAAAGGAAGAGTTTGTAAATTGGAATGGCGTAAATGACCCTGAGTGAGCAGGTCTGGCACCCTGGGCAGAGCGTACTGATCTACTGCCAGCTGCACCTCGTCTGCGAACCACACTCTTCTTGGCCACCTGGGAGCCACCAGGATAGCTGGCACCCCCCCCCCCCCGAGCTATCTTGCACAGAACCTTGCCCAACAGGGGGGATGGGGGACAGACATACAGGAGCTGAAAGTCCTGCCATAACATTGCTAGAGCATCTGTTGCCAAGGTCAGAGGGTTCTGGGACAGGGAGACAAAGGCTGGGAGCTTGTGGTTGTGACGGGACGCAAACAGATCCAGATCTGGTTGGCCCCAGCGGTGACATAGAGTGTGAAACACCCTCTCGCAGAGGGACCATTCTCCCAGGCGAGAGGTCCCCCTGCTCAGGGGGTTTGCTTGCAGATTCTCCACCCCCGGAATGTACACAGCAGATATGCAGGGAACATTGTCCTCCGCCCAGGACAAGATCAGAGACACTTCCTTGAGGGCCCCCTTTCTCCGGGTCCCCCCTGATGATTGATGTAGGCTACCGCTGTCTGGTTGTCCAAGCATACTTGAACAGGCCGGCCCCAAAGGTGTTGGGTCAAGTGAACCAGCACCAACCTGATCGCCCTTAGTTCCAGAATATTGATGGGTGTGTGGGCCTCCTGAGGGCCCCATCAACCTTAGTTCCCACTCATTTACCTTATCACTGTCTGGACTGTGCTCCCGTGGTGGCTGTTGGGAACTAAGGTTGGTGGGTGGTGAGTTTGTTTGGCCTACTCCCCCTGTGCCAATCTACATCTATGTCTATCGGTTTCCATGGTGGCCAACACCCCCTGGTAGGTGTTGGGGCTGGAGCATCCCCAACACCCGCTCCTCAGCATGGGTAAATTGTAGAGTTTTGGGGAGTCCGCCACCAGTTTTCAAGCTAGATTCAAACAAAGGAAATGGTGGCTTTAGTGAGTTGTCCAATATTTCCTCTACAAGCAGCCCTCTGGATGTTCAGCACTTACCCCGTCTGGTGCTGAGTTTTTGCCGAACCACCACCTTCAGGTCATCCTACTTTTTTGGCCTGGTCACCATCCTTGGGTTCTGGCCAAGGCCCCGTCACGTTGCCTGCTATCTCCAACCATAACTGCTCCTACAACGCTGTGGGGGTTGAGTAGTACCAGGATTCAGCCAATCGATTATAATTTTTGGCAACACCATCCAGAACCTCCAGCTGGGCATAATTAAATCGGCCACTCAACTTGCCCCTTGTTAGTGTGCGTCCAAGGTGAGAGGCCGATGCTGTGGTATGCGGGGTGGTGTCTTGGCTGAAGGGGAAGTCACTATGGCCACTCTCATGCCCAGAATGGATGGATCCCAGGCTACTGGCTGGGGAAAGAGCAGGCCTAGCTGTGGCAACACTGCTCATTCTATGGCTCCCGGTTGGCTCCGCTGTGGACTCTGCAGTGGACTCTGCAATGGGGACTGTCTTGGGGTCTGCATAGTGCTCCTGACTATTGCATGTGGGCTGTGCCGGGAGTCCCAGGAGCCCTGGTTTTCTGACTCCCACTGCTGATGCCTTAAAATGCTGTGGATGACCCACTCAAATTGGCTAGTGTGGGTATCATAAGGGGAGAGCCTGTGGGACAAGCGACGTGTCCTGGGGTTTTGGCTGCCTTGTTGCAGGCTGAGGTCAGCGAGCCCTATCCATCTGTAGTAGTAGACTGGAGAGGTAGGCACGCCTTATGGCCTAAGTGCATCTGCACTTGCAATCTATTATGGGTTGAGAGAGATGGATTAGTTAGTATTGGCATACAGTAGAGTATAGGAGGCTTGGGTGTTTGCAGTGTCCCCGAAAAGGGGCATGCATGTGGAGCAAAAGCAGACCCAGAGGATATAAGTTAACAATGCAAATGTGTTTGTTGTTTGCAGACTTTCATGGATCAGAGGTACAACACACATGAAAAGAGGATGTTGGCAGAGGAAGTGGCTGCACATGTGAGTGGCGAGGGGACTTCGCCTTACACCTTCACCCAAATAATGCAGCTCCGGTCAGACCTCTTTCCAGGTAAGCGGATGTACAACAGAGAAGGTGAGCTATGAAGGTAATGAGTAACGTGTTTGATGAATTTATATTTTCTTTTGTAGCTGGAGAGTTCTGGCTGCGGATCAAGCCCATCCAGAGGTGAGGGGTCCGACCAGTGGTGCCAAGAAAACAGGGTGTGGTTATAAGGCGGTGGCCAAGACCCCTGCCAACGTCCTCTTCCTCCTCCTCTGAAACATCACCACCAGCCATGGAGCCCGTTGAAGAGGAGGGTGTGTTGGACTTAGAGTCGCCCACAGCTCCTGCACACACCGCTGGTGTGTTGTGCTTCTCTGTCCCTACAGATTCATCAGAGGGTGAGTATGCAGCGATGGGGCCACCCGAGACTGAAGCGATGCAAGAAGAAGAAGATGGGTGTGAAACTAGTAAAGCAGAATTATACCCAAGCATTACACAAACAGAACATGCCCATAAATACTAACTCAGGTTCTTTCCCTCTAAAGACCCTGAAAAAGGGATAGCTCCATGGAGGAGCCAGTGGGTAGAACCAAGGTACAAAGGTAAGTATGGTGAAGGACATGCAGACTACATGGGATTGTCCTAGATGGCAGCAGGGGAAAGAAAAGTAAGTATGGTGAAGGACATGCAGACTACATGGGTACAGAGGTGGGGGACAGCGGGCAGCACATTAAAATAGCTGGATATAACAAAAAAATCACTGTAAAGCCATGCAAGGATACGGCACACCGAGAACAATGGGCTCCCCAGCAAGTTCCATCCAAAAACAGATAAAAAAGCTCAGCTAAACCGTATGCGTGCGCAAAGCAAATACGTACGCTTACGCATGGAAAAACTTTTCGTGGACTGTGCCTGTGAATGATACTGAGATCAGCTCCTGAAACAAATGAGCATTCACGGCAGGCTCTGAATCAAAACCTATATCTCTTTTCTTAGCTTCCCTGCAAATGCTACTTTGATTTTATTCAAATTCAGCCTAAAAAATACAATAATTTTCCTTACTGATTCCCGCTCTTTATTGTCCATACCAAGCATCATTGTGGACTCCTGTTCCCCTGTCTAGCTGTGTAATTGTCATCTGTGGGATGACCATATATTTGCATTGTGAAGCTTGATATTCACGAATCCTAAATTATAGGCTTCAAAGAAGACTTGGTGGCTCCTCTGTTTGTGTCCAATTGGTCCTACTGGTGATTCTGATGATACTGCTTTCCATTCTGTATCCTTTCCTTCTTGGCTGTCTAAATCTACATCTGTGTGAGTATTGCCCTGTGTTCTTATTAACTTCATAAAAAAAAAAAACATGAATCCAGCTTTCGCATCCCTAGATCTTACATTTATATCACTGATAAATGCAGAACTGGTCTTTAAACCAGCTTACACCCTAATGTTCAGAATATGTACTCATTTCATGTAGTGCTGACATAATCTGAAACATACAAAAAGAAGTTAGAGACACACACCATCATGGGCATAACTACAATGGATGCAGGGGTGCATCTGAGTCCATGAGGTCATAAAGGCTCTGCTAGTGTTGCCCTTCCATCTTTTTTATCTGATTTGTGCTCACAGAGAAAGCACCATTTGTATTTTCTGTCTCAGTGGTTAGAAGTCTATGTTGTCTCATTTAGTCTGCATCCCATGGTCTAAATAAAACAATAAAAAACGTTAATGTATAGGAAACCCAAGGGCACTTTTTATTGTCTGCACCAACTGTATACAATTCTGCATACCATAGACCAGCAATATTCAACTGGTGGCCAGGGGTCTGAATGCAGACCTCTGCGCCATATTTCCGGACCTCTGCTCTGACAGCCCTGCACTCAGTCGCTTCTGTGTTGCCGTGCTCAGAGCTGCCCCCCTGATCGGCGATGTAGTGCTTAGTCTCACTGCCAGTGTCATGGCTCCCTGGCACCTAGCATTGCAATACTGCAGGGGGGGGGCGGGAGTGGCATTCCAAGGTACACACAAATTTGTTTTTCTGTCTCTTTGCCCCATCCAATCCTTCCCCCCCACCCCAGCTCAGCCCCATCTGCCCCTGTCCCACCATTTCGTCCCCCCAGCTCAGCCCCATCCATTCCTGTCACCCAGCTCTGCCCCATCCATTCCTGTCCCCCCAGCTCAGCCCCATCCATTCCTGCCCCCAGCTCACCCCATCCATTCCTGCCCCCCCCCCAGCTTTGCCCCATCCATCCCTGCCCCCTCCAGCTTTGGCCCATCCATCCCTGTCCCCTCAGGTCTGCCCCATCCATCTCTGTCCCCTCAGCTCTGCTCCATTCCGCCCAGCATCTCTGTCACAATCGATTCCTGTCCTCCCAGATTTGCCCATCCAACACCTGGCCTCCCAGCTTTGCCCCATCCATTCCTGCCCCCCCAGCTTTACCCCATCCATCGCTGCCCCTCAGCTCTGCCACATCCATCCCTGCCCCCCCAGCTCTGCCCCATCCATCCCTGCCCCCCCAGCTCTGCCCCATCCATCCCTTTCCCTTCAGCTCTGCCCCATCCATTCCTGTCCTCCCAGTTTTGCCCATTCAAACCCTGACCTCCCAGCTTTGCCAATCTATTACTCTTTCTTCCAGCTGTGGCCATTTACCCCCCCCCCAGCTCTGTCCATTCCTTCCTGTCCTTCTAGTTCTGCCCATTCATCCCTCCTCCCAGCTCTCTCTATCCCTCCCTTCCCTTTCCTGTTTTGTCCATCCCTCTAACTTACAGCTTCTCTCCCATTCATCCCACTCCCCGAGCGCTATCTATACATCCTTGTTACAAGACTTATTGCCAGTAACATTTTGGGCCCTAGTCCACCCCTGTACATGGCCTGCACAGAATGTAAAGGGGGGTTAAAGCAGTGTGCCGCAGGCCAGAGCTGTAGGTTCTGTGGGGCCAAAAGAAAACTCCTGTTTTTTTCCAGTGCCCAATAGGATTTTTGGGGTGGGGAATCTATAGCACCTCCCCCAGACTGCTAATTTCTAACTATTCACCCCTCACAACAGCCCCCTGCTCGGAACCTTCACCTCTCACCGGATGCCTTTAAATTGACCTTTACAAGAAGTGGTTGAGTACCCCTGCCATAGATAATATTGTCAGACTCCAAATACATTGCTAGTGAGGAAAATATGCAAAGTTTGTTGGGGTAGAGGAGAGAAAGTTAATAGGTCCAATCCATGAACTTAAACATAGACTGTTAGTCCTATTCATTTCAGTTCTTGTGCAACCCCACTCTCAAAAAGGCACATTTTTGGGCAGTGCTCCAAAACCTCCAATATTTTCCACATTTGTAGATGGAAGGATGAATTCATGACGGTGTTCTGCAAATTAATTTGCATATGGCTGCGGAATTTCTCTTTTCCTGCTAATTTGTTTGCAGATGGCAGTAGGAAGGTGATAGGCAGAAGTGCCCAGTACACTCCCTTCCTCGCAGCCTGCTGCCTTTGTCATGCACGCTGTCAGAATGGAATAAAAAAGATATTGTAACACTTCACATTTGGAAACTCTGAGAAATAGAAGCCTTTATATGGTGTGTGTGTGTGTGTGTGTGTGTGTGTGTGTGTGTGTGTGTGTGTGTGTAGACAGTAGGTGATTACTATTCTACTGGGCACTGTCAAGGAAATCAAAGTTAAGCTGTGGGTTCACAGAATGATTGACATAATCTTGCATGAATGGACAGCTCTGTAGCTAAAATATAGCAAAATACATTTCTGACATACACAGATCACTGGCAGTTGTCTGATCAGCAACTACTGTCACCAACATTGCTGGAGAATGGAATCCAAACTTTTTAATGGCCACACTGTCGTCTTTTTTTATTAGAAACTTTTAAGCACAGAATGCACTAATATCAGCTCCCACTATGAGTCTGCATCTATTCCCAGCATGCAGGTACCAGCGCATAAGAAGATGACTTTCTTAGCCCCACCCTCTGCCTAGGAATGATGTGCAATGCCTATATTATTGGACATTTAGTTACCTTTCATTTGAAGAACTTAATACTTCCTTTTCAAATCTTTTATCGGTGTATGCTTTTCAGTTCCTTTTGGAATATTTCACAAAATCCTAGCTGGGTTGATTAAGACTCTTGCCAAGACTACACTGTAGAGCATTGGAACACCATAACATACACTGATAATGGCTTAGAAACGCCAAACATGCAAGTAACAATCCTGGATACTGGAAGTTTAGAGGAGGGTTAGAAGGGGAAAGAACTGACTTGAACATGGATTTGCTCTTGTTGTTACTAATACTTACATTTTTCCAAGATATTGAATAAGGGGACCAGACGGGACATTGAGTAATATGAATGTCTCTATTTACTATGTAAAGTTCTGCAGAAGATAGACTAGTATTTTTTTGATTACCACTGTAACGTTCTATAAATGAATATTAATAATGTAGCTAATAAAGTGGGCCTCTCTGTTTCAGAGAGTGTTGGCAATGGCTTGTTGTTATCGCTACAGCATCATGGAATATGCCAACTGGTGAAGGGCTCTGAATATTGTGATAAGAAGACAAAGAAATGCCGTTCAAGTATTTTAAAGAAAAAATGTTTATAAGATAAAGTATTTTTTAAGATTAAAGACTTTGCCGCTGAATTCTTAAAAATAGGGGAAATCTTTTAATTATGTGTATGTAAATATAAGGGAATATGAGCATATTCTCCATATGGTTGTTTATTGTATATATTTATCGTAATTGTATATGCCATTGAGCCTATGGTTAACTGTGTGTTTTAGATATATTCCCTGCTAACTAAGAACGTGAGGTCCCGAGCGCAGTATTATTGTTATTATTGAGGGTCCATTTAGAGATGGTTACTGAATCTGGTTTGGAAAAACTTGTCTGGCCTGCATAAAGCCCTGATCTGAACATTAGTGAACGCATGTAGAAGTAAGATTCCAATCTATGTTGAAAACCTAGTGGAAAGTATTCCCAGGGCAGTGCTTGTTGTTGCAGCAGCTAAAGGAGCTAACCCCTTATGCTTGTGGTTTTTAAATCAAATGTTTAACAAGCACAGAAGGGAATGGTCTGGGTCATGCAGTTTATATGTTCCTCATTTCTCTCTGACAAGTGCATAAACATTTGTAGTGTAGTAGTATATGTATGTCAGTGTGATTTAATAGATAAATTATGCAATGATCCCATGCAAAAAAACATAATTTGCATGTCTGTCTGGTGAATATGACTTGGTTAATATTCGGCTGTATGTTTTTTCCTATTATATCCCCCACTAGACAGTGTGTAAAGCGTGCCAGCTATGGCTGATTCCACGCTTACTACTTGTTGTACATACAGTACATATCCTACTACTGCTGCACAAATATGTAAGTCACTAATAATTGTCACTTTGCAGGATAGGACAACCGTTTTTTAAAAATCTAAATGGTAGAAGAGCAAGGTAAATGCCTCCCATTAAAACATTAAAAACAGATTATAGCAACAGACATAGACATCATAGCCTTTCTGGGTGCCAAATAGTGCAAGCAGGGTGGGGGGAGCCAAAGCCTACACAGACAGTAAAGCCAATCAGGAATTCACCTCACAGTCGTGGGCTGGGGCTGAAAATCTGCCCTGGATTATATTAGCCCCTGACCAGTCTGCTATATGCCTTTTGAATGCATTTCCTGACTGATCAATGCGCTCAAATGCTGAGGCTATACCATTGCAAGAGCTTAGCATGGGTAGGGTTGGATATGGCTACTCCTTAATTTATGGTGCTGAAGCTTTAGTATTGTTGGGGCAGATAGTGTGTCAGGGTTGACCCATAGCCAGTGATTTTTAGGGGCAGAATATTGGCTTGGAAATGGGGGTTCAGTGGGGTCGGGTACAGATGGCTGGGGGGAGATCAGTGAGGCAAGGATTGTATGAGGGTGTTAGAGGCAGCCCCAAAGCAGTGCCAGGAATTCTCACGGGTCTCCTTATGGCCAGTCCACCCCTACTCAAACATGTGAGGTTACTTGTGACTGGCCACATTACAAAAAAAATGGTCAGCTCTCAAACAGTCTGTCCTGCTACAAGGGATGTGATCATAGGCACGATACGCATAAGGCACCTTATAGAGAAACATCGGGGGAGGTAAAAACCTCCCCAAACCTCACCTATCTGCTGCCCCCCCCCCTTTGGGCAATGTTTACTCACCTTGCTGGTGGATCCATCTTCTGGGTCCTTCAGATTTCAGGTGACCTTCCAACAGGCGGGGCCAAATTGCATCCCATCAGGCACTGTGCACGGCCCCCAATCTCACGCCTGGGATGCCGAGTGGCGCGGGACTTTGAAGAGCACGGCTAAGAGCACAGCTAAAGCTGTATTGTCATTTACAGATGGCTAAGCAGGCGGGAGGCAGAGGATTGGGCCCTGAAGCAGCCAGATGTCGCCGCAGCAGACAGCGGCGACATCCACAAGGTAAGTAGGGGCTGATGGCTTATTTTTGGTCCGATGTACCTCTTTAAATTCCTGGGCACCCACTCTTCTGCTCTCTCACAGTCAGTATCGTTCATATTTCTGGATAACTTGTATTGCTTGGTAATGTATGTGTTCACGTGCACTCCTGCAGAGTTATCTCTAAACATTTGCACACATAAGATTTGATGTTCTGGTTAATTCAGTACATTTAACAGAGTTCATTGAATATTTTTTATTATACTGTACAATATAATTGATTAGAATTTGTAATTAATTGGTCATTGTCCTGTTAATATATGACTATATTTTTATGGCATTTTATATATATATAAATATTTGTATACTCTAAATATTAAATCCAATTGTGTTGTTCTCTGAGTGTGAGCCTGAATGGTGGCCTCTCTTGGTGCTAGCCTCTCCTGGTGACATCCACATATTTATAGCACTTTTTGTTGTCCCACTCTGTCCAATAGCATTTTCACATTTTAAATTTAATTTTACATTTTAATTTTACCCAGTGAATTCAGATTCACATAGACATGTGACTTATTGTGTTAAATGAATGTCTGGCAGGTATTTGTTGTTTTGATTGTTTTAATGGCGTACTTTGAACTTGTTCCTGTATCATTAGATTAATAATGACTGTTTGTGCTGTACTTCAGTGTGATGATTATTAGTGACTTACATAGCTGTGTAGCGGGATGTTTGTGTACTGCATGTACTGCACGTAGTAAGCATTGTGCTATTATATTGTGCTTTCTGATGTTCTATAGCAGATGAAACAAGAAATATTGTGTGCTGCAGCATATAGCACTGTGTCTGCACTGAAAATGAGAAAAGAAGTCTAATTACAAGATGATCACTGTTGGGAGAAGAAAATCAATGGGTCTTTTCATTAAAATCACAGAAGCATATAAGAACAATTGCATACTGATTCTCATTTTGTTCATTGGACTAATTTGGGAATATTTACAACTGTGGTGAGTTGCAGCTATTCACCCATCTCTCTTTATATTTTTATTACATGCAAAACACCAGTGAAGCAGAAAAAGTTATAAGGATACAAAATTTATTAGTAAACAGTTCATTATTCAAAAGCTTTACCAACATAATCTCTTATTTTAAGTAGGAAAGATCTAAAAGGAGCACAGCAGGAGCAAATATATTTTTCCATATTTTGGGAATTTAAGGAATTTGGGGGCCTCAATTTGATGGGGATGCAGCTTCACTATTGAGAGTCGCTGCTGAATTTTTCATTTCAGGTCCATGTTAATGGGAATCAGGAATGCCATAATTCTTATAAAATCGACCCTCTTTCTGTCCATTCGTGTACCTCTTATTGCAGTCCCCAGGCCACGTGTTCCCCTTTGGAGGCTTATCTGTTGGCAGGTCTAAGACTCCTTTAAAGGGGCAGACCAGTCACCCAGTAAACCACCGGCCTGCCACCCTCTTATGGCAAAATCTCTTTAGATTGCCTAGAATCCACAGACTGTCCACAAAGCAGGTTCCACTGGGTGAGTGCCTGCCTGACCATTTAAGTGAATAGGCAGTCGGGGCTACACATAGAATGGGGGGAAGCTGCTCTGTGCTGCAGATCAAAGATCCAAGCATGGATTGCCAGGTTAACAGCATAGGATCCCAGTAGAGGTAAGAAGCTCTTGCACAAATGGTTGAAAATCGTTTCACTGATTTCACTGGTTGTTATATTCTCTGAACTTCTTTACAGAGCATATGTACTGTGGTA
Organism: Gastrophryne carolinensis; assembly: GCA_027917425.1. NCBI lineage: Eukaryota > Metazoa > Chordata > Amphibia > Anura > Microhylidae > Gastrophryne > Gastrophryne carolinensis. Next base: position 145,372,543 of record CM051236.1, read on the forward strand.
ACTGTTCCCCTCAGACCACAATATTCCCAGCATCTCTGATGCTTTAAGCCAGTCCTTCTTCTCCCTAGTAGGCATCTTGCCTACACCCAGTAAGTCACCATGCTCTGGATGCCGCTCTGAAGCTTGACCTTCAACATGGGACAGTAGGTGAGTCTTATTTACTCTATATCAGTGGTACCCAACTGACAGTCCACATTGCAGGCACCAGATTTTCAGACTCCTTCCCTGACAGCCCTTTCAGTTGCTTCTGTGTTGCAATGCTCAGCTCTTTACTTGATCAGTTATGTAGTTGATCAGCATTGTAACATGAAGTACTACACAGGTGGGAAGTGGCATTTCCTCTGTTGCATCCATTCCAGTCCCCCCCCCCCCCCGCTCTGCCACATCCATCGCCGTCTCCCACGAGCTCTGCTCCATACACTCCTGTCCCCACAGCTCTGACCCATCCATTCTTGTACCCCTGCTGTGCTCCATCAGTCCCTGTCTCCCCAGCTCTACCCCATCTATTACAATCCCCCCCATCGCTGCCCCCTGCATTCCTGTCCCCGCCCAGCTCTGCCCCATCTATTCCTGTCCCCTCAGCTCTGCTGCATCTATTCCAGTCCCCTCAAGCATTGCCCCATCCATTCCAGCCCCCCCAGCTCTGCCCCATCCATTCCAGTCCCCCCAGCATTGCCCCATCCATTCCTGTCCTCCTAGCTTTGCCCATCCTATCCCTGACCTCCCAGCTTTGCCAATACATTACTCTTTCTTCAAGCACTGCCCATCTATCTCCCCCAGCTCCGTCCATCTACCCCCCCCCCCCAGTTCTACCAATCAGTTCATCTCCTTTTAGTTCTGCCTATCTATCTCTTCTCTTCCCAGTTCTCTCCATCCCTCCCTGCCCTTCCTGTTCTGTCTATCCATCCCTGTTCCTTACAGCTTCTCTCCCATTTATCCATCTCCCCTGAGCTTTCCTATCTATCCATCTATGCACAGGGGGTTAAAAGCAGTGTGGCACGGGCCAAAGCTGTAATTTCTTGGGGGCCAAACTAAAAAAAAGGACCTGTTTTTCCACAGCACACAATAGGATGCTTGGTGGGGGGGGGGGCCTTTTTAAGTTTTGCCTGTAAAATCTATAGCCCCGCCCCCTAGTAAGCTGATTTCTAACTATACACCTCCCATTACATACCTCAACTCAAAAACAGAGAAAGTCAAGGAAATGTGGAAAAGAGAAAATAGAGGGAGATGGAGGGAACATGAAGAACAGCAAGACAGAGAAAGTAAGAGAGAAAAAATGCGAATATGACAACAGAAGAGAGAGATGGAACACAAAAGGAGACAGAAATAGAAGAATAGGACAAGAAAAAGAGGGATACATTAGATGGGATTGCAACGAACATGTGGAAGTTAAAAGAGAGTAGAAGAGGTGAAAAGTGAGGGCATAAGGGCAATGAGACAGGACAGAGAGAGACAGGGAGGAGGTGAATGAAAATTATATGAAATATCAATAGAGATGAAGGGATTACATAAAAAGAGAAAGACGGTGACAATGAGAGTGCGAGGATAAGACAAATAGAGAAAATAAAATCTGGACATACAAGAGAATAATAAAGTTTTTTTTTCTCTGAAGGGATGTTTTAATGGTGTCTCCTGGCGCTCCCACACCCAAAAGGCTGCCCATGATACCAGGGCAACCAAGCTAAGAGGCATCCTGGAAATTTTCTGATACTACTTATTAACACTGGCATAAAGCTTAGTCTTCATGGTAAGCCATGTAATATATACTCTGTTTGCTAACTAAAATGTGAATTTTCCAATATGTTTAGAAGCCCCAGCACACCACAATTGGAATAGAACTAAACATGATTTTTGTCATTAATTAATCATTGTCTGGTTAAAAACGCAATTCTGTGAGTACTCACCTGTAGAATTGTTTTTTCTGGGAATCCATTCCAGACCCTCCTTACACTTGGGATTACCTCCTTGCCGATTGGATGTGACTGCAAGACAAAAAAGGCGTGTCCCCTCCCGGCCCCATAAGTAGCAGCTGCCTCCTAACCTAGCTCAGTACTTAAAAAGCAGTAAAACATAAAACAGAGGCAGGCCGGGAGGCCCCTATATAGGAGTCCATGTTACTTCACACCGAACTCCGCTTGAATTCTCTCAAAATATAGCTTCACTTTTTATTTTTCCTCATTTTTTTTTCTAATGCAAAAATTAAAATAATATATGGACTAAACACCATCAAAAAAGCATCAAAAGATAGATCATGACCCTAAAGGATGGGCCGGAGGGTCTAGAATGGATTCCCAGAAAAAACAATTCTACAGGTGAGTACTCACAATATTGCATTTTCTTCCAATCCATTCCAGACCCTCCTTACACTTGGGATCTCGAAAAGCAGTGCCATCTATGGGCAGGATCCCCAGCGTAGAACAGCAGGTAGTTCATTTGACTACTGCCTGAAGAATCTTTCGACCAACCACAGCATCAGCTGAGGCTCTAACATCTACCTTGTAAAATTTGGTAAATGTATGAACTGAAGACCAGGTGGCAGCTTTACAAACCTGTTCCACCGAGGCCTGATGCTGAAAAGCCCAGGAAGCACCAATGGCCCTAGTGGAATGGGCTGTGACCCGAAAAGGGGGTTCCTTCCCCTTGGCCGAGTAGGCTTTTTCTACTGCCTGCCTAATCCACTTACTGACCGTGGATTTTGCTGGCGGAAGCCCCATTCTCGGACCTTCTGATATAACAAAAAGAAAATCCGACTTCCAGAAGGAATCTGTAGCTGCCATGTAATATCTTATGGCTCTGACTACATCTAAAGAATGAAGCGCCCTTTCCTTAGCATTCGCCGGAACTGGGCATAAAGAAGGTAGAATTACCTCCTGATTAAGGTGAAAAGGAGATACGACCTTAGATAAGAAATCAGGCTTAAACCAAAAAACTACCTTGTCTCTGTGTAACTCAAAATAAGGAGACTTCATACATAAGGCGGCTAACTCAGAAACACCAAAAATATCACTTAGAACCACCAAAAATATCACCTTAAGTGTCAAAATGCTCAATGGAGCGTCAAACATAGGTTCAAAGGGAGCCCCCTGGAGAGCTGAAAATACCAGGTTCAAGTCCCACACCGGTAAAATAGACTTTTGTCCGCGGTGGTCGGACATGAATGACTCCCTGAAAAAAAGGTTTTAATGAGCCTATTGCTAGCGATAGACTTCTGGAAAAAAATAGATAAGGCCGATACATGCCCCTTTAGGGTGCTTAAGTGTAGGCCCATTTCTAAGCCATCCTGTAGAAATTCCAAAATCCTAGAAACCAAATACTTTCTGCATGAATATTTCCTAGCCTCACACCAGGAAATAAACGCCCGCCAGACCCTGTAGTAAATCTTGGCAGATGTCTTTTTCCGGGCCTGAATCATGGTAAGAATAACCTTGGTCGAAAAACTTCTCTCTGCTAAGATCGAGGTCTCAATAGCCAGGCCGTCAAAACCAGCATCTGTAAATTCGGGTGCCGAAGCACCTCCCGGTGTGAGAAGGTCTGGATCGCCTGGCAGGCGCCAATGGTCTACCGACATCCTTGCTATGTCTGAGAACCAACTTCTCCTTGGCCAGCGAGGAGCCACCAGAATGGTTGGTACCCCCTCCTGAGCTATCTTTCTTAGTACACAACCCAGGAGTGGAAGCAGGGGAAAAAACGTACAGGAGCTTGAATCCTGCCCAAGAGGTTGACAGGGCATCCGTTGCTATGGCCAGAGGGTCCCTTGATAGGGACATGAACTTCGGCCGTTTGTGTGTCTGTATGCAAAAAGATCCACTTCCGGACAACCCCAGCGAAGGCAAAGAGCTTGAAAGAACTTGTGACTGAGGGACCATTCTCCCCGACGCAGCGACCTCCTGCTCAAAGCATCTGCCTCCTGGTTTTCCACCCCCAGGATGTAAACTGCCAAGATGCAGGGAACATTCTCCTCTGCCCAAGTCAGAATCCGGCTTACTTCCTCTAGGGAACTCCTGCTCCAAGTACCCCCCGACGATTGATATAGGCTACCGCCGTTCGATTGTCCGGCTGGACCTGGACAGCCTGCCCCTTTAAACTGGGGTCAGATACTGAAGCACTAGCCAGATTGCTCTTAATTCCAATATATTTATGGGAAGCTGATTCTCCTTCGGCCACCACTGTCCCTGGATCTTCTGGGTTCGCCAGATACCCCCCAAGCCTGTGAGACTGGCATCCGTGGCAACGATCTGCCCCTGCGGTGTCCGAAAAGACCTGCCTACAGACAAATGTAGAGGGTCCAACCACCCCAGGAGAGATTGCCTGGCCGAGGGCGTTAGAACAAAGACTTCATCCAGTGACTGCGGGGCTCGATCCCAGCTTGACAACAGATTTAACTGAAGAGGCCTCATGTGAAACTGGGCAAAAGGCACAGCCTCGAAGCAGGCCACCATAAGGCCTACTAATTTCATCCCCAACCAAATGGTCGGCTGCCGGCAGGCCAGTAAGGCCTCTATTTGATTCCGAATTAGCAGAGGCTTCTGGTCTGGTAGAAACACCTTGACCTGAACTGTGTCCAGAGTCATTCCTAAGAAATTCCTTACTGGTGCCGGAGTGATATGGGACTTCAGATAATTGATCACCTAGGCGAACTCCTCCAGAGTTGATAGGACAGTCTGCATGTCCTTTATGATCTGCTGAAGAGACCCGGCCGAAATCAAGAGATCGTCCAAGTATGGAATGATGCATATCCTCTGGCTTCTCAAAATGGCCATGAGACCTGCCAAAACCTTGGTGAATACCCTTGGAGCCGAGGATATGCCGAATGGAAGTGCCACAAACTGGAAATGCATGCCTTCCAGGGCAAACCTCAAGAATTTCTGATGCCCTGGAAAAATCGGAACATGAAAATACGCGTCCCTTATGTCTATTGTAATCATAAGATCTCCGGGCTGAATCGATCTTACCGCTGACCTCAGAGTCTCCATACAGAAATGTTTCACCGACCTTCCTCCTGAAAGGGTACCTGACAAATTACCCCTTTTTGAGGAAGATGCTGAACAGAGGTTCTCAGGGCATCTGCCCTTGACTGGTTCCGGGATGCCCCTGACCAAAGGAATCTTGTGGGCGGTCTGGCTGCCAACTCGATCTTGTAGCCTGATGACACCACTTCTCGGATCCAAAGATCCACCATGTGGCGTCTCCAGATAGGAGCAAATTGCAAGAGCCGTCCCCCCACCCGCTCGGGTGAGGGCGCCCCCTCATGCTGGAGTGGGCTTGGCTGGAGGTTTAGGCCTACTTCTCCAGGCCCCTCCTGCCCTATTACGAGCTCTGCCCCTGCCCCAGAAATCCCTACGGGAGCATGAAAAGAAGGCGCCTCTACCGCTCCGAAAGGGCCGATATGATGTAGACCTCTGAAAAGGCAGAGTCGCCCTCTTCCTCTGAGGAAGTTTGCCATCCTTGACCATACGGTCCAGCCGCTCTCCAAAGAGTCTGCTCCCTAAAAAAGGAAGATCTGTAAGAGCTTTCTTAGCGGCGGCATCCGCCGACCATTGTCTTAGCCATAAGGAACTGCGCAAGGCAACAAGAAGAGCAGAAGTTCTAGCAGCTAACCTGACCGCATCATTCATAGCAGTGATAGCAAAAGAATTAAAGTCCAAACAAGCTCTAAAATCCTTGGACTCTTGAATATGCCTGCAAGACTTAGCCCTGGCCAAAATCTTCTTCACCTTCTCCCTTGAAGACAAAGACACAATAGCCGTGGCACAAACAGGGCATAGAAAAGAACCTACCATAGCAAAGGCATGGCGGGCCAACTGATCCATTCGTCTCTCTGTGGGATCTCTTAAGGATCCATTAGTAGCAGACGGCATGATAGAAGTATTAGACAAGCCTGATACTGGAGAATCCACCTCAGGTGGAAAAGACCAAAGCTTAATCATATCCGCCGGAAAGGGATACCTAACGTCTAGGATCCTAGGAACAGCCGGTAACTTGTTAGGATTTTCCCACTCCTTTAACACCATTCTGGAAAAATGCGGCTGTTCCGGAAAAACCTGCCTTTTGCTTTACTGGCTTAAATAGGTCGCCCTTCCCTCTTTTTGCCATCTCAGGAGGGGTAATATTCAAGGTCTCAAAAACCGATGAAAGTAAACCCTCTGTTTTGTCTGAGAGAAGGGGATCCTCATCAGAGGAGAATAAAATAGAATTACTATCCTCCTCACCAGAGCGTAACTCGCCCTCTGAGAGCTGCTCATCTATATACTCTTCCTCCTCCTCAGACCCAAAAGAGGCAAATAAATCTTTTTCCTCAGAAACAGGCTCCAAATGCCTCCTCTTATAGGTGGCTTTTTTAGGAATGACCAAGGATAACTGTCTCTCTAAGTTAGCCAACCTGTGCGCCACATGCGCCTGCGCCTCGCTGCCTTCCCCTCTCCGGGGGATGTAAGAGACGGCCGTCGCGCTCCCCAGAGCAATAGCTGGGCTAGAGACCTGAGCCGCCGCTCCATTATGGTCTAATCCAATTCTTATGGCACAAGCGGAACACCTTATAGATTCCCGGGCCGATCACCCGTGGGTGTTGGTCCACTTTAAGGTATATCATATTACCAAATATCTTACTTTGGTATATGGGCAAATTAAAAAAACACAGAAGCCTTAAAATTAAATTAATTATATTAAACCAAAACTAGATAGATAAGACCACATTTGAACTAAAGTGTGGTTCTTGTTCTAACTTCTTATGTTATCAATTATCTATCCTAACTCACACTCTGCAAAACGCATCCATTTTCATTTTAACCTAGGGGGAACGATCCCTTGCAACATAGCTCCCCATTTAAACTGCCAAGAAAATAAAATAAGCACATAACAGTAACTAAATTGAGCTGGTAAATCCTTTAAATAATTCAAAGAATTTTTCCTCAATAGACCCTCCCTCCTTTAGGAAGAGAAAGTTAAACAAAATCACAGTTTTTTAGATGATATGCGCATTATAGATTGGTGTGCTTGAATGGTGATCATTAACTTTAGTTATTTTCTTTTTAGATTTTTGCAGTGTGTTATAACATTATATAAAGTACAAGGTTAAAGTGCACCTATAATCAGGGGGAAGTATATGTAGTCACTTTCTATACCCAGCCCGGTGCTCCAAAACAGCCTGTGCTTCTTTTTTTACCTTTTACTTTGCCCAGTATTCATAACAACAGGAACTGGATTCAGTCAGCCGTATTGCTCCCCGGCCAAACAGCCCGCAAACAGTGATGATGCAATCAGTTAGAGTACACACAGCTCAGCAAAGGGGAGCACTTCAGCCTAACTGCCATTATGTGGTAGTTTGGTTGTAACTGTTTTAATTAGCATATGACATGCCATTCACCATAATACTACTTCCTGTAGTTTTTTTTTCTGGATATTGGGCAAAGGCTGAGGTAAAAACAAAAACACTGGCTGTTTGGGGGCACTGGGCTGGGAATGGAAGGCCCACATAAACTTCCTTTCTGAGTATAGGTGCACTTTAAGCAGTGTTGATGTTCACCGTATTTTGTGTACAGATGGGAACAGGCGCATGAATATTTATGTTCAAATACTCTGAACCCTTCTGTGCTTTCCTGTGTGATGTCAGTGCATCTCTATGGTGCGGTACAATGCACAGAAGTGAACAGACCATTAAGCAGGAGTTAAGCTCACAGGCAAGGGCTTAAGGAAATATACTCTCTTGAGTAAGTATGTATGAGATGTAAGGTAAAAGATGAAGGAAAATTGTATTTTTAATGGTGAATGTTATTTAAATGTTCATTTCAAGTCACCATTTTCAGAGATCTTTTAGGATCAGTGGTTTTATACTCAACATATTACATTACCAAAATGGTAGGTTGGATAGTATTGTCATTAACAGATTAAAAAAAACAACTAAAACCATGTTGTATCTTAGCTATGGTACTTTATAATGAAAATTAGAGGCACTAGTAAAATCATGTTCCATGTTTTGCAGATGTTTGACAGTCTTTCCAGGAAGGTCTACATGAAACTCATTAAACTATTATTTTGGAGTAGATATATGTTCCAACAATAATGTTCTAATTTAAATTATTATTTCACATAGATTCAACAGATGCAGCTTATATATATGTTATCTAAACATGGAATGTTACCAGGAGAAGCTGTGTCGGTGTATAAGATTGCCTGGCATTCAGGAGAGTTTGAGAATGTCCTGGTTTAGGGACAGAGGAGACCAAGGAGCTCTTGGTCAAGAGGTTAAAACATTCTGTGCTGTAAACACTTATTCCATAAATTGTTTCAGTTTTATAGACAACAAATGAAATACATTTGCAATTGCAGTTCTGCTGGAACACAGCAAGCAGGACATTTTGGCTACATTCCAACCACTGTGTCAAAACAGTGTGGCGAGAAAGGGCCTATAGATATTCTCATCCTGTGCACTGTGAAACGCAGAGGAATCAAGACATGTGTGCATGTAGCTTTTAGACCTATTTTAATACTCAGGGACACTGCATTGCCCAACCCTGGGGGATGTGATGTTTGCCCACAAAAATCCCTGTAGGAAGCTTGGAAATCTGGCAGGGATACTGTAACAAGTGAATGTGGCTGGCAAGGTCCCAGAAATGCACATCAGGAAGTATTACAACCCAATTTGGGCTTCCTAAATGGATACGAGCAGACAGGCATCTCAAATCAGGATTTCTAGGATAGATAAAATAATGACTCTTTATGAGTATCATCAATAAATTGCCTACTAATCAATATTGTATTTAAAGTGTAATTTTGGATACAAAGACACAGACGTTGCAAATCGGGATTTCTAGGATGAATAAAATAAATCTGTGGGCAGTTTAGTATTGGCATTCAATGAAATAAAGTTGTTGAATAAATATGATATTCCCACTTCCAAAACAATAATGGCTTTTTATGGGCACTATCAACAACATGACTACTAATCAATACTGTATTTGAAGAATAATATTTAAATAAAAATCCATTTGTTTTTTATCTAAAAAATAACGTTAACCATATGTCTTAAGTTCCATTTTTTTTGTCCCCGAAGGTGTTCAGGTCTGCTATTTTCAGCGCTTTCAGCAAGATGAATGAAAAGACGGCAGACAAAAAACCATATCTTGTTACTGCGGATAACAGGTGCAAATGTAAAGCAAATGTCTTATATTTAAACCAGATCCAGCAGCTGAATGTTTTATTACATCTGAAATCAACTCTAGGAGTGAGTTTGCTGTCACTTGTCACAGTCTTGTTCTTGGTAATATAAAAAAAACATGAAGCTGTGCTCAGAGAGTAATGGGCTTGGCTTTCACAGGATTTTCTGGTGACAATGACAAATGGCCAGCGCCTCTCTCTTGTGAATGCTTGACTTTGGCATGGCGCCACAATACCTTGGGTTCTCTTCAACTACAGTTGCCTGCTACTGTTTTAAAGTCCGTAGAGAACAAAAACAACTGGATAAACAACAATTACTGTCCTTTTCCTCCGAGCTCATACTCATCTGCACAAATGGAATATCTGGTTTTACTTACTAGATATATATAGATACCTGTATGGCATTTAGCTTTCACAGTGTACTGTGGGCACTAAGATATGCAGAGTAATGGAAGAAAGATTGCACTGGCTTTATTTTGGAAAAAAGCTTTATAAAGGATTTTAGCTGCAGATGAGAAAATTGGTTAGGAAAACATTACTGATAATTACTGCATAGAGCAGTCCAAACACATTGTGCCGGAGAATTAGCATATAAATATACAGTAAATGTCACATAACAGTACTTGACTCAATGAGCCATGGAATGATGTTGGACTTATAAAGCAGCCTGGTAACTAAAAGAGAAACACAAACATAGATAATAAGCCATAGCTGACCTGTGGTTTGATCTTGTTCAACGATAGATCTCCAAGGGATCATTTCTAAATGCTCCGCAACAACTTCTCTATCCAGAAGGAAACAATATATACCTAGAATATAGCTAGAATATTCTTACATAGAAGGGTAGACTGACCATAGGCCATACCGTGACATTGTCCAGTAGGCTGCCTTATGCCCTGCACAGGCTGGCTGCCGAGCCTCCAGCTTCTTGCGGCAGGTCGAGTAAATGGGAGCCACTGCGGGCCACCCAGAGTATCTGGCAGCCCACAACAGTTCCCATTCACCTGGCCCAAGGCTAGAAGCCAAAGTAGCGTGCAGTCGGACATTTCAGGCGAGGTGGTAGCCTTCCTATGACGTCTGGGCGGCGCACAGTGTCAGCATGAGTGTCCTGTCTCTGCCAGAACTCTTATGTTTGTGCTGTGTTGCCGCCCAGACGTCATATGCCACTGCACAGAGCCAAGGACAGTAGATGGGCAACCCCGGCTCAGCAGCACTCCTCGGCTGGCGGTGGCGGAATCTCCGAGCAGAGATGGCATCCCTGGACTTCCAGCAGCGTCAGCATCCCTGGCTTTCAGCGGAAGCAGGACAGTGAGGTAAGTTGGGGAAGGGGGTTGGGAGTGGGGAGATTCTGCCACTCAGCACTTTATGGAGAGACCTGCCTCTCAGCATGTTATGGGGCGATTCTGCCACCCAGCATGTTATGGGGGATTTATCCATTCAGCATGTTATGAGGGGTTCTGCCTCACAGCATGTTATGGGGGCTTTCTGTCCCAGAGCCTGATATTGGGGGATTTTGCCACTCAGCATGTTATGGGGGTTCTGCCACTGCCTAGGCATTTGGCGTTGGCAACGGCATCCCCGGCTCCCAGAGATGGCATCCCTGGACTTCCAGTGGCAGTGGCATGGCTGGACTTCCAGCAGTGGTGGCATCCGTGACTTCCAGAGCTGGCATCCCTGGGCTTCCAGCAGATGTGGCATCCCCGGCTTCCAACGGTGGCAGGAAATTTCAAAATAAAACACAGAATGAAATCCATCAGTGCATACAAGTTTGTAACATACAGTGCTTTGCATTAATCAACAGCATAAATTGCCAATTTGGCAATGAACAGAATCCCCCAAATCACCTCACCTCAAAGACAGTGTGAACACCCTCATTCACCCCATAACAGGCAGTGTGGGGGGGCTTTAGTTGAGTAAACACAACCCCCACCCTTCATTAACCATGTTACAGTAAGTAAAATGTCATGCTTCACCCTGTTCTTCTGGAATTCACTAACAAAAAGGTAGGTGTACACAATCCTCTATATCAAAACCCAAAGCAAGCCAAATGCTTCCTCCCCCTCCCCATGCTTCCTTTTGTAATCTAACTACAGCTAACATTCATTCTTTTCATTTATGTTTGAACGTATTTGTATCTATTTATTGTCTGGAAAATACTGTTATAACAGCAAGTTCTTGGTGAAGAGGGGATCCACATAAATAGAAAAGCAGTCCTCAAAGAGGCATTAGAAGAGCAGAAATGACTAAAGCACTACATATATGGCTGTATACAGACATGGTTTTCATAGGCAGCTAAGCATTATATGATTACTGTAGGCAATATATATAAGATTCAAACACAACTTCAATAATATAATATTGGTAGCCAACAGATGACTTCTAAATGCTGCAGGTTTTTGTTGCTATAAAGGCTGTTACCAGTTGATTACTGTGAAATCTGAATGTATGATCTAAAATGATTTTTTTTGTGGTTTTTTAAGTGGTTTGGGGAAAAAAATCACATACTCACCCTGTTCCTCACAGCTTTTCTGCTCTAGTCCCGTAGTATAATACATATTGAGCCCTAAGATCAAGTTCTGTGGAGTTCACTATGAATGAAGTCACTGTGACGCTGAGAGGTCGCTGGTGATAAGGTGTGGATGCAGGGACTAGATCAAACTCAGTAAGATTTATCCCAAAATATTAGGACAGAAACACTGTTAGAGACAAAAGGTGAGTGGCCTTTTTCTACTCTACCAGGACTGCCTGTCAATGCAGTTTCCATATCTTAGATATTATTGAATACAAGCTTATACTACCTTATTAACTTCCGTGAAAGTGCAGGGATCACCCTTCATTTAACATTGCAACTTTACTCTATGGGGGTTATTCATCAAAGTCTAGCACCAGGTAGTGCCTCATAGCGGCAGGCAGCGTCTGGTGAACCCTGGGAGCTGTACGCAATACCACATTTATGAAAGCGAATATGGTGAGCGGCTCTAGCAGCTCCATGTAGCGTACAATTTCTCATTACTCATGGCTCAGCGTATAGCGCCGAAGCTCTAGCTTCCAGAGCGCCATGTATTACCTGTCGCTACATGACGCTCTCCCATACAGTTTTGTCTTGATCAATCAACAGTCTCTGTGGCTTCAGCCCTGAAGTCACAGAGCATAATCATGTACAGGAATGGCAAGTCCTGTGGTTGAGTTGGGGCTCAAACTACAGTTTAGGTCAAGCAAGCAAATCAAGATTCAGGGCTGATAGCTGAAAAAAGATTGGTGACCAGTTCAGGGATTACACATACATTCTTGTCTCTTTGATTATAAAGATATTATATGATAATATAGTGTGTTATGGAGCTTTTTAGATGCAAACGTGGTAAACAAAGCTCAAGGAGCTGACATCTGTACCCAAATCACATCAAAGTGATGTGAATATGAATTATGGTTTGCACTAATTGCACTTTATTGTTATAATTCTGAGAGGATTATCTTTATTTGAGCAGCTTGTGGCACTTTTGTGTTTTTAATCTTCCCTTGTGTATATGGTTCAATGTATGTGCATTTATGAACAAACTTTTGATTAATTGCTAAGTGCGGTGGGGTATCTGTGGGCAACTTTTGCTTCCCACCTTTTTCTTGGCTAAATTTGTATTTTACCAGTTAGATATTTCTGTGTGTGCATCCCTTTTCTAAATAAATCACACCAAAGAGCATGATATCTATTTTTTCTAAACTCGAGGTCCATACATTTATTCTAGGGAATAGTCTATTATCGCATCTGTATTATAATATCTAAATAAAGGTTTTAACAGATCCCAGTAGTACATAAAATTCACAATAATATTCCTCAGATCATAAGCATATTGATGCCTTTCACAATTAGTTTAAATATTCCCACTAAGCATACAAAAAGAGCTTTCACAGTTTTCTCAGAATACACATGCTGACTGTGAGAAAAGCATGGTATGCCTGGTATTTGAAAAGGATCAATAGGATCCAGGCCACCAAACCATGGTCCCGCTGACACTACAGTTAGCAGATGATCACACATTGCAATCACTTCACCATCAAACTTAAACCAAATACTGACCTGTAATACTTTAATACAAAGAAAATGCATGTTACTACTTAAACCGGACCTTCAGAATCATTTAATCAAAAGCCCAGACCCTTAAAAAAACTATTCCTCAGCATCTAAAATTAATATATTTTACTTTTGTAGTCGTTTACTTATTATTCTTTCTCTGTACTAGGCTGCAACTTTGTTCAGGACTCGGGCGCCACCATCTTGTCTCTGAAGCATCACATATTGAGGATAAGAGAGGGGGAAAAGCCCAGGGTGGTGGGTTATTTCTTTGCACAGACAAAGCAGAGCTGGGGTCAGGAAAAAGACAACAATCCCAGAATCCAGAGAAGCACAGTTAGAAGACTCCTACTGTTTGCAGGCAGCCTGAGACTCCATGTGCAGTCATCTTGGATGTTTAAAGGCTCAGAAAAGGCATTAGGTGCAGGTAGGATGATTTTTAATGTGGGTAAATATGTATGTACAGGGTGCAGGAAACATACATAATAGGCTCTTATTTAAGGTGAAGGTTTAATATGTGTTGTTTAATATTATAATCAACTCTATTTAAAAGAGATATGATGTCATGTGAGGCTTCTCCACTCAACAGAGAGGCCTGTAAAAAAGGGTAGTGGTGCTGATCGCCTAAAACGAACCAACAGCTTTGCACAGTTGAAAGAAAAAAATCTCCAAAACTCACTTGCCCCACCTGCTGCCAAACTAATGACATACATAATTAAAAATATAGTTATAAATACTTTTTTGTCATTGTTTAAAACAAATAGTGCAACTTTTACAGTATTTCTTTTTAGCATGCATTGTTGCAGGCTATTATCCGCGACCTCTGTTGAATCAAGCAATAATCACTATTACAGACAGCAGTTGCAAAAAGTCTAGCTGCTATTTATCTCCACTAATAAACAATTAGCAGGAACGCACAATAAGAAAACGTTATATTGCTTTAAAATTTTCTAGTATATCAAGAACAAAAATTTAGGCTAAATATGTACAGTCCTTATTTGAATATAGCTGAAGCCATCCCTCCGTAAAAGACAGTATAAGTAGGAAGTCTATGCAGTATAAAGTCAGAAGCAGATGCCAAGTGAACATATCTGTAACAGTACAGCGCAGTTTTCCTATTTCTAATCGAAGCTCAGCATGTAACACGTGCCCCTAGTTTGGCCACAGTCATTAAGCTCAGTCAATTAAAACTGGCTTACCCAGACACATTCTCATCTAATTTCACAACCGCTGAACTGAACCTGTATGGATGGATGGGTTGAAAACAAATTCTGAGCTACACTGCAGAAACCTAATACATATTCAACACGACCATCCAGCCAGTCCTAAGACAATGTGATTGGTATGGAGAATTCTGATAAATGTATTATATGGCAGGCTCATAGCTATGACAGCACAGTCACCATCTATTCTATATTAATAATGCATGCCGTGCCTTACAATACACAGTGCAGAGAATGATAATACAATCCAACTAACAAAATATTAGGCCTTCCTTTATTAAGATGCAAACAATTTCATAGACTTAATCCTACACTGTAGGAGTTTAAAGAAGCCTTTCATAATTCATCATCGAGTGCTTTGCACGTACTCCTTCCACATTTACGTACATTATTTCCGTGTCAAGAATTTTAGTAAAGTATCGTTGCATGCATACTGTGCACGGAAAGAGAGTAGGCTTTACTGAGCACCCGCATAGTGTAGACTGAACAGAACTGTACTAGTTACTTACCTAGTTATATAGTGTGCAGCAATGATATGTCCATTAAAGTGATAGAACAGCAAAGGCATTTTTAGACCTTTGTGCTGGGCTATGTTTGGCACTGCCCTAAACTGTTTTCCATTTTTAAATTGAAGAATAAATTGCCACGATATCTAGGATTACAACTTTACGATTTCATTTCTAAAGCATATGGTTGTGGCCCTTGGAGCTGTGATGCAGCATAATAATCAGCATAACAATCAGAAAAAAAGGGTGGGGTCTGTAAGAGCCAGAGATCGTGCTTCAGACCCTGGGTATGTTTTAAGCGGAGCACCATTCCAGTCATATATACAGAGGGGCAGTGGTCGGGACTAGCTTCCCAATCCAGTATTGGTG
The DNA here is from genome assembly GCA_027917425.1 of Gastrophryne carolinensis. Lineage (NCBI taxonomy): Eukaryota > Metazoa > Chordata > Amphibia > Anura > Microhylidae > Gastrophryne > Gastrophryne carolinensis. Next base: position 145,387,860 of record CM051236.1, read on the forward strand.
GCCTACATTGGTGGGGTGGGGCTGGAAGGGCAGATGAGAAAGTTAATTTCTCCACTCGCTGCACAGCACTGAAGCAATGCTTGGCAAGGAGAGCTGCGGTTTATTTTTTTTTAACCTTTTGCATAAAAATCCCTTTAAAGTGAACCAAAACCCAGGCCTAATGGCCCTGGAATCCCGAAGAAGAAGATTCCAGGGCCACTTGATTCCCTACCCCCCCGGGACATCCAGAATGCAGATGTTCCGCTGTGTGAAACCTCCCAGGTCGACAGTTAAACTCACCTTCTCCCCCAATCCAATCATGCATGCGTGAGCAGCGGGCATTCCCTGCTAGACCTTTAGCAGGGCGCGCACCCGTGCCAAGCATTTGTGAGTGGCCAGCATGGGCACGCTCCTTGTGCATGGCAAGAAGCCAGGTCATCTGAAGGGGATCACAGATTCAAATCCTTCCGGGTGTATCATGTCATAGACTACGAATAAATGCTTTGAATGCTCTTGGATAAGTTGCATGAGCTAGGGGCCCCCTACAAATGGGGTCACCCCTTCCATCTAAAAATTAGAATGGATAACACTACATTCATGTTGCAAAGTAAAATGGACCTCCCTGGCATGTACGATTTCATGGGAATTGAGCCATTCCCTGTTCTGGATTGGCTGGTGTTCAACCAGCCCCACCTCCGAGAGACCCCCGTCACCCTGGAAGGAAACCTGGATGGAGAAGGGGATGGGGAGGTGTCAGGGGATTCAAGAGCATCAAGACTGACACCTCCCCCCCCAATTGCATGGCAAGCCTTTTTATTTTTCCCCTGTACAGCACTTGTGTTTGGCCCCATGCCCTGAAACCATGATAGTTGGGATACCTAGTAAAGCATGACTATTACATACAAGACTACTAAATTGCTATGGAGTTTGAGACCGATTGTCTCCTCGCAGGGCAAATGGGGGAGGTTGATGGACCTAGAGATCTGGTTGGTCTGGACCTTTCACTGGGAGGCCTTGTGTACTGGGTATGATGGGCCAGCACCCGGTGGACCTTCTTTCCTTGCAACCCTGTGAATTTTAAGTAAGTGGATGCTCCAACATATCCCTTGGGAGGCTACTTGGGACCTCACCACCAGGTCCATAGACTGGTACAATGGGAGGAAAATGTGGAGGAATGTCAGATGGCCTAGGTGAAGGACATAGGGTCTCTTGTCACTGTTGAGACACCAACCTCAATTAGGTATCTGCTCTTCCTGAGTAATATCCCTCTGATGAGCTGTAATTTATGGACATACCTGCATACTACAATACAGGTACACTTACAAATAGGCACTTAATCATGTGCCAAATCTTGTCTATTTTGTTTTTCCATTGTTTTTCCTATTTCTCTGTGTGGTTATATCACTATTTTCCATTTCCATTTCCATTTCATCAACACGGTTACCACCCTTGTTACCTAATCCCACCGATCCCTGTGCAGTGTGAGAGCATATTAAAATTACCCAAAGAGGAAGACCCCTCCATTCAAACTATGCTCTTTAAATGTGAAGGGTCCCCAAGAAACGTACTCAGATTCTAAGAAATATACAAGTGAACAGGGTGGGCGTCTTGCTCCTACAGAGGACGAACTTCAAAGAGCGCCACAAACCCCCAAGGGAAAACAAAGTGTGTATCTATCTCGAATCATAAAGCTGTTCCCTGTACTGTAAAGGCAACCAAAAACGAACCCTAGGGGGAGATTAATGTTCCTTAAGGTACAATTATGCTGCAAACTATATACCCTGGCCAGTGTATACCTACCAAACACAGACCAGGTCAACTACACTAAAGAGCTATTTAGAAAACTAGAAAACTATGAAATCTGCTATCACCTACTGGAACTACCGGGCCAGTTAAGAATTGGAGACTGAACGACAACCTCCTCAAAGATATCTCCTACGTAGAGGCTATTGCAACAACAATCAACAACTATCACACGAATGATCAGACAAGCCTACTCCTACAGTGGGAGGCACTTAAGTGTATATTAAGGGGTATAATCATTTACCATGGAGCAACACTAAAGAAGGGGAGGGGGATGAAAATGAATCATCTGTCAACAGATAAACTGGAAGTATCCCATAAGAAAACCTTCTGATCACCATCACTGATAAAATAAATGCCCTATTGAAACTAAACTATTGTACCAGGCCTCACTGAAACAAAGGGAGTCGATCAGTCAGTTACGAGTTCAGTAATAAATGTGGACGACCCCTAGCTAGGCTACCCCACCCCTGACAGACACATTTCTACAAGATGAGAGGTGTTTCAGGTACACCAATAAAGAACCTGATTCAGATAGCAGATCTTTTTAAAAAGTACTGCTCACAACTACACAGTATACAGCATAGGCCCACTGCTGGCTAAGGACTTGTAGCAGAAGCTTCATTAGCACAATACATTTTAGAGAGACCATTGCACTGAATCACCCCAGAGGACAGGGAGAATTCTGGAAGAGCCTTCTACAGTAGATAAGCTGACCATGGCAACTTGTAAATATCCAGGTCCAGATGGTTTTACAACTAGATTTTTTAAACAGGTCAAAATACAGCTGATCCCTATATGCTCAAAATCTTTCATGCAATCTCAGACTGCTGCAATTTTTTAAACCAATCAAATGGAGGCCCATATCACAGTTCTCCCCAAACCAGGCAGTGACCATACATTGTGCTCCAATTTTAGGCCCATTTCAATGATCAATGTAGATGTTTAATTATACTCCAAAACGATAGCCTATAGACTACAACTCCTCCTACCCTCATTAGTTCATTCATATCAAGTTGGCTTCATAAAGAGGAAGGAAGACCATGACAATTCAATCACTGAGAGTTTATTAAACATACTTTGAAACAAGTTGGGGTAGGACCTAGGATGGGATCCGAAATATAGGTGCTATATAAACCCATCTGCAAGAGTCCAGACAAACAGTATCTTATCATCACCATTCCAAATACATAACAGGACCAGGCAGGGTTGCCCTCTGTCAGCCTTTTTGTATGTGCTGGCCATGCAACAGTGATAGTTCTCCATTAGATCACAGACATTAAAGGTACAAAGATCAAGAATAGAAGAAATATAAACTTGCACTGTTTGTGGACAATTTACTTATGTATGTTACATACCCTCACATATCACTTCCATCTATCCTAAAAGAATTTCATCGCTTCAGTAGGGTGAGTAAAGTAAATCTGAGTACGAAATATTAAATGTTAGTGTCTCTGCGACACAGTCCAGCCATATACTGAGCAACTACTGCAAATTAACACTGCAAAAAACTAAAGCGGATGTAGGGTTACCTGAACTGTATCAACAGGCAGTCGTGCTCGAAAGGTTGGTGGAGTGGTTCCATGGCAAGGGGATTAAGCAATGGGTTTTAGTGAAACAGGACCCATTTCCCCTTAGGCTAGGTGCCCTTCCCTGGTTGGCCTAGACCAAAGGAGGATGAAATACCCTATCTCACGAATCAGTTATTGTTAACTTGAGATGTAAGTTTGAAACAGATTCCACTATCATCAAGGAAGGGTCTGCTAACCCCTCACAACAACCATGTTTTTCCCCTGGGAGTAGGTGTAGCCAAGTTCCTAATTTGTATTTCAATATTTTTATTATTTCTTAACCAGAACATTTTTTACATATCACGTATAGTAAATATGAATTAAATCAAATCATTAACTATTAATATCTCTCTAATATTCCATACTAATGCTCCTTCTTTACAACACTAATACCAATACTGCCTCTGGCTATTATTTATTCCACTCCAAGATTTCCTTTGCTTATGCTTATTCAATCCCTTCCAGGTATTAGTTATTCTTAGCTTGCTGGTTTAGCCCATAAAGCCTATATTGATAGCCACCTATTTTCACATTATATATTTATATATTTTTGAGCTACCAGTCATTGACAATATTGATAATAATGTAACCTAAGGAATATAAAGGGGGGGGGGGGTAAAAAGAGGAAAAGAAGAGAAAGAAAAAAAAAAGGTAATTATCCCAAACCACCACCTCCTGTCTTTACCAGAGACCTAACCAACGTTGAACCAACATTGCACGCAATGGAAGCCCCAACACAGCCTACCTGGTACTCAAGAAATTAGACTTTCGGTCTGTTTCAGAGCCTGCCCGTGAATGCTCGTTTTTTTTTTTAAAACTGATCTTGGTAACCAGAAAATTGCGACGGCTCGTATCATTCACAGCCACATTCCCAGAAAAGTTTGTTCATGCATAAGCAGCCGTATTTCGTTTTGCGTACTCATAGAGTTTACCCTTCTCCGTGGAGCCATTACTTCTTCAGGATCTGTAGAGGGAAAGAACCTGAGTTAGTATTTATGGGCATGTGTTGTTTGTGTAAAGCTTGTGTATTGTTCTGCATCACCAGCTTCACACCCACCTGAGTCGTTGTGCCGCTTCTGTCTCGAGTGACCCCATCGTCGCGTACTCACCACCTGTAGACACAGAGAATCTGTAGGGACAGAGAGGCACAACACACCAGAACTTAGCAAACATATTATTAGACTTTACATGCAGCCCAACCTGTGTGTTTTTCTAGGTATTGGCCTCCTGCAGTGTGCAGGAGATGTGGGCGACTCCAAGCCCAACACACTTTCCACTTCAGCAGGCTCCACAGAAGGTGGTGGTGGCGCTGCGGAAGAAGAGGATGTCGGCAGGGTTCGGGGCTGCCACCTTCCACCCACTCCCTGTCCCTGTCCACATGGGCATGCGCTGTTTGTGTAAAGCTTTGTGTAACCGGCTTCACACCGTTAGTGCTAGTGTATGCCAATACTAACTAACAAGCTCTCCCATCCCACAATAGTAATGGATAGCAAACGCAGATGCACTTAGGCCAAGGAGCCCCTACTTCTCCACTCATCTACTACTGTCGGATAGGGCTCGCTGACCGCGGCCAGCAACAAGGTGAAGCCAGCTCTCCCATCACACAAAAGTAGTCTGTTTCATAGAAATGTCAAACCTAAATCACTTAGGCATTGCATACAAACATGCCACAGTGGTCCATGTGACAGTGGGAGCAAAGTACAGTGACCCTGTAACGTTGAAGGCCAGGCCTCTGTTTTTACTGTGGCGCCGTGCGCCTTTGCTCATGTTTAGCGGCCACTATAACCTGTTTGGTCCTTGGCAGGAGTGTAATGCGGCACACATGCATAGACGAATGGCATGAAAGTTTGACTTACCATCATAATATCCTCCTGCGGCTCATGAACATAGTGGGTGTCATGTTGGATCTCTTGTATTGTGTATATGACATGCACTGGTGGACTGGATAGTCACATGTAGCCTATAGGTTGCTTGCACCTTTGCGGGGGCTGTTAAATAAACTAAATAGTTTCCAATACAATTACCCACTCAATTAGGTATAAAAGAACACAGCTGAGTGTCAGATTTGCTTGCCACTGCTGACTTAGGAGCTCCCTATGCCACACCATAGGCGCCACCATAGCCCCCAGAGCCAGGAACAGAGGCATGGCCGAGGAACTGGCAGCACCCAGCCCAGGTACCGCAGCCCCAGGACCCGCCGTTTATCCCACAGGCACTCCCCTTTTAATACCCCCACTAGACATCTGAGTGGGTCACCCGCAGCAGTTTAAGGCATCAGCAGCAGGAGTCAGAAAACCAAGGCTCCCAGCACAGCCCACCATGGACTAACCAACAGTTAGAACACCAGAGCTCTATGCGGACCCTAGGACATTCCCCAGTGCGGGTCCCATTGCGGAGTCCACAGAGGAGCCAACAGTGAAGCCAAAGGCTGAGCAGCATTGCCACAGCCAGGCCTGCTCTTTCCCTGGCCAGTAGCCTGGAATCCATCTGTTCTGGGCATGGGAGGGGGCATACTGTCTCCCCCTTCAGCCAAGACACCACCCAGCAGATCACAGCATCGGCCACTCAACCAGGGCACAAACTAACAAGGGGCAAGTTGAGTGGCCGATTTAATGATGCCCAGCTAGAGGTTCTGCTGAATGGTGTTGCCAAAAATTATGATCAAGGCTGCTTGTACGGGAAACATTGGAAACAACTCAGCAAAGCCACCTATTTCTTTGAAACTAGCTTGCAAACTGGTCGGTGGATTCCCAAAACTCTACAATTCACCCATGCTGAGGAGCGGGTGCTGGGGATGCTCCACCCCAACACCTACCAGGGGATGTCAGGCACCAAAGACACCGATTACTTGACTTGTTAGAAAATTGTAGCTTGGCACAGGGGGGAGTTGGTCAAGCAAACACGCCACCCACCAACCTTAGTTCCCACATGCACAACTAACTTTGAGGGCTGTGAAACTACACACACCAAGGGTATTAGGCAACCTTTATATGTAACCCCTAACATAACCAAAATTTGTGGACACACGTCGATGTGGGACCCAGTGTGTATCCCTTGTAGGGATTTTGAAGGGCCAGAAAACCGGTTAAGAGGAAACTACCAGTGCATTTACCCTGATTTGCAGCAACACCCTAGCTAGCAGCACCTCACCTGGTAAACTCCACCTGCAGCCACAGCTGGCCCCTATGGTTTGGCTTCCACAGAGACAATATCAAGTCCAGGCCCACCAGCCAGCCACCAAGAAAGCAGTGATGAGGTAAATGAATGAACTTAATAGGCAAAGGGCAAGGAGCAGGGTGGAGGAGGAGGGTGAACCCAGGCTAAAGTTTGGGGCCCTCAAGTTTCTGTGGTAACATTGGGAAAAACTGAAACCACTGATGTTGACCTTTCTCCCCACAGACGGTTCCTCCCCTGGATGAAATAAAATGGAAGAGCACTCTGAACATCTGGATGAAATCCCCAATACTATCTGGACACATCCACCAGCTGCTGGGTCCACAGACACTAGCCATCACCACTCCTCCCTGCAGCTCAAGCTTCATTCTGCCAGTAGCAGCCCCACAGAGCACCCAGGACGAAGACAGCCCTGTCATCATCTGTCTTTGGTAAGGCGGTGCCAAATGATGGAGGCAAACCGACGGACCAACAGCACCACTTTTTAGCAAAACACCAATAGTTATTTTAAAGTTGAGCGACAGACTGCCAGTTTGCTCCATGAAGACCTGGCTGCAGTGGTTGTGGAGCAAATGGACATGCTGGTTGGGGCTCTGGTGGAGGCCAACCAGGTTGCCCTTCAAAGGCTGGAGAGGCTTGACACTGGACAGGCCATTTTCTTTTGACCTGCAGCCATATTTGTGCCATAACCTTGTGACAATTACATGTAATTAGAGAATAAATACCAAAAAACAAAAGTTTGTTTGGGTGTTATTTAATCACACCCAGGCAAGGCAAGGGATGAAATAAATCAAAAATTACATAAGTGGAGAAAAAAAATAATGTTCAAGAAAAATAGGAGTCCACCAAATCCTGGCCAATGCTCTGGCCTGCACAGATTTGGGTGCCAGCATACAGATGTCCAGGAATCTCTGGAGCAGAAGCAGGGGCTCTCCTGCAAATATGATGCCATCCTCTTGTTCAAGATGAAGTTAGCAGGCTGATGAAAGCCATGATAATTTGCATGACCTTCTCTGGCTTGTATTGAAGGGCATCCCTGTGTGTGATCAGCAGCCCAAGGGCACACTCAACTACAGCTCAAGGGACAACTAAAAGACAAATGAAAATGGAAATTAAATTACTAACAGGCAACACAACATCAAAACAGCCTAGACCAAATATTACAAAAGAGTAGGGCCAAACAAGCAAAAGGTAAGGCAGGATACCTGGACTAAGCATTTGTAACTGCAGCAGGGAGAAGCAGACATTCAAAGAGGCGCATGAGCACAGTCGAAGTGATGGAGGGCAGAGAGAAAAATTGGCTAACACAAGAAACTTGGACCAGTTACAAAAAGGGGGCACATCACAAAAGAAAAACACATTGCAAATGCAACATAAACAATAAACAGGAACAGGCAGATCCACTTCAGCCAAAAACAGACTTACTCACAAGCCAACCGCCAGTCAGCTCAACATTCTCAAAACGGGTATATAAACTGGAACTCCTCAAGTTAAATGCATTGTGGGACAAGCCTGAGAAGCTGCCCAAAGAGGCGCATGAGCACAGTCGAAGTGATGGAGGGCAGAGAGAAAAATTGGCTAACACAAGAAACTTGGACCAGTTACAAAAAGGGGGCACATCACAAAAGAAAAACACATTGCAAATGCAACATAAACAATAAACAGGAACAGGCAGATCCACTTCAGCCAAAAACAGACTTACTCACAAGCCAACCGCCAGTCAGCTCAACATTCTCAAAACGGGTATATAAACTGGAACTCCTCAAGTTAAATGCATTGTGGGACAAGCCTGAGAAGCTGCCCAAAACACTGAAAAAGTGGATCCGACCCCACAGCACATTGGATGTTAAGAGAGTGGCCCATCTTGCGGATGTTGAAAATAAGCCACAAATAAAAAGGGTCACTAGACTGGCAACAACAAATGAAGAGCAAAAATAAATTAAAAACAAGGGCCAAATGGGACTCAGGGAGAAACTAGGCTAGCCTCAAGAGAAGAGAGTAGGCTACAAGGAGGAGCTATGTGGACCTAAACAGACTGAGACACAGAAAAGCTGTTTCGGGGAGGTGAAGCTAGGCTAGCCTTAAGAGAGGAGAGTGGGCTACAAGGAGGACCTTGGTGGACCTAAACAGACTGAGATACAGGAAATCTGTTTGGGGGAGGGGAAGCTAGGCTAGCCTCAAGAGAGGAGAATGGGCTACAAGGAGGAGCTATGTGGACCAAAGCATACTGAAACATATACTCCTGATCTGGGGAAACCAGTGCCACATGTGTGCAATCAATGGCGCCCATGACACTTGGCATATTCGCAATCTAAAAAACCCTAACCTCGCCACGTTCCAGGCTGCCATGCTGTCAGGGAAAGAGATGTATTTCTCCTGCAGGACAGCCATGCCATCAAGAAATTTCAGAGAGCGGCTCAGCGAAGGCTGTGACATGCCAACTGACAGTGCTCCTAGCCTCTGGAAGGAGCCATTCGCTAAAAGTTAAAGGCAGCCAAGCAATTTGGTCATGCCTCCAACTGCATGCCCCTTTCTTCTGGTGGGGGCCAACCATGGCCGCAACTCTGAGTACAGCTTCTCAAGAGAAAGGTGGTTGATCGGTCAACTGATCAATATCCAGGCGACTGTGGGTATGCCTAAGTTCTGGAAAGTAAATTGTTAACAGCCCACGCTGCTGCAGATGCTCGTACTCTTCTCAGGACTCGTCAAGGGGCTACATCATAGGTGCGGAGGATGTAAGCTCTATTTTCACTAGCAACAAAAGACCATTAAAGTTTTCCCACTAGCAAAAAAGATGGCTTGAGCTAAGTTTGAACTGGAAACCTACGGCTTTTATAGGTACAAAAACCTACAAATCAGGGCTCTGAATCCCGCGTAAGTGCAGGCAAAACACATAAGATTACGAACACATGGACAACCTGACCCGTATTTATACAGCAAACTCGGTTTGGCATATGCAAACCCTGATTTCCCACAAAAAGATCAACTACGCCAAAAAACAAGGCTCTAAATCACCCTACATGGAAAATGTTGTTCCCGCTGGCAGGAATGCATGCAAGAGAGGCTCTGAATCAGGCCATTTGTCAGGGAATGGGAGACTAAAATAGGTCAACCTTTTGACATTAAAGTGGACCAACACCCAGGATTTTGACTATCCTGGGTTTTGGTCCACTTCGGTGGAGCACCCCGATCGGGGGTGCCCCGCTGTCTGAAACCCCCCCCCCCCCGAAAGCCCAGAAACACTCACCTCACCACGCTCCCACGTGACCGCTCCAGCCAATCACAGCGCTCAGAGCGGCTGTGGTATGCACGTTCAAGGTCGCGTCTCGCGCTTCCCTCTAACAGGGAGCGTGCCTGCGCCCGCCATTCCCAAACGGCCAACGCGGGTGCGCGCCCTGCTAGAGGGAAGCGCGAGACGCGGCCGCGGCTCGCGCATGCGCCGATAGAACGGGGCTGAGGTAAGGTTTGTGGGCCTCCTGGCGGGTTCCTCCCCGCGGGACATCCCGATTTCGGATGCCCCACGCGGGAGGGATCTGATCGGTCCGGGAATCTTATAGATTCCCGGGCCGATCCCCCCTGGGTGTTGGTCCACTTTAAGCCATGGGACAAAATGGCCACTTCATGTGCAGCCCAGGAAAAAAACTACAAGATATTCTCTAGATGGTACCGCAGCCCAACACAACTGCATTAGATCTTTCCCTCAACTTCAGCAAGGTGCGGGGCAGCTGAAGGCACACTACTTCATGTATGGTGGAAATGTTCCGAAATGAAACATTTCTAAGGAAAAATAATGAAAATAGACAATGAGGCATATTGCTCGGACACCCCAAACACCCTGTCAATGTTCCCTGGGTCATGGAAGGCAGGAAAACAGAGAGGCACAGAGATGCCATTTTGTCACAGCGGCAAAAACTGGTGGTCCACACACATACCATCTGTAGCAGAATGGTATGCAAAACTCAGCAACATTATGAGAATGGAAGAGCTTGCTGATATTAAGGGCACTAAGGACAAATTTCTCATAATTCGGACAGCCTGGCTGATATACATAGAATAGCCAGCAGCTCAACGAGCACTTGCAATACAGGACACACAGGGACTATAGATAGACTTGACCCTGCACAGATGACCACCTCTCACACTACCCTTTCCCACTCTTCCATTTCTCTCTTTGGCCTTCACAAGGCAAAACCTTCTCCCCCCCCCCCCCCCCCCCGTTCCTTTCCTTTCTTTTTCCTTTATTTTCTCAGTTATAGAACATGTTTTTAATATTATGGATGTATTGTAAGATCTAACCAAATAGGGAAGGGTATGTCAGACTAGCCAATATAGGATTGTGTTATAGTATGTTACTGTCACATACCTTTTTGAAGACCAGGCAAACCGAGCAGAGGGGGGGGGGGACAGAGTGCCGAGTAATGATTGCAGAGTCTGGTAAGCAGATTGGAACCCGGGATCTGAAAAGAAGGAAGGGATTAATGCTGGCTGAGAAAGCAGGGTAAGGGGTAGCTAGCAGGAAGTGTTTGCAGTGATGCACCAAAGCTAGGCTCAATGTGGGGAATCTGCCAGCAAGTGTGATTTTCACCAGAGCTTCCCGCGAGGAAAGATGGATTGCACTGCAGAGAATGCTTGGGTTCCACAGTGCCTTCTGAACATGCTTAGTAGTGTGTGTAGAATCCAGGACCCCAGCTGGAGCATGCCCTATTCAGAATGCCAGTCCTGCAAGACACGCCCTCTGCTTCACACATGCTGAACAGGGAAACTCAAGGGGCACAATCGTGCATACACGCCCCCACGGGTACGTGTGCGCACACTGACATGCGTTCATGGGATCAGATCATCCACCGTGACACTTATATTAAACCCCCTAGGAGTGCTATCACAAAAAATGGGCCAATAATAAAAATCCATATAAATATGCTGGATGGTGGGAGGAGGGGTCACTTTTACATCTAGAATCAGGAAATATCAAGCCAGGTTTGTTTTTTTTATTTTAATGGCAGGAAGAGGCTCTGTCACCCCCTCATAGACTAGACCTGTAATTTTATTCCTACCAGAAAAAGAAATCCACAAGCTTGGGGGAGTTTTATTCAGTTCAGGTGTATAAGTGACCCCTCCTCTCATTAGTCAAGGTGTTTATATGGATTTTTACTGTTACACAATTTAGCGATAGCGCTCCCAGTTTAAACAAGTTTATGGTGTAATGTTAGACAAGATGATAATATAGCTAATATAGCAAAACAGATCGCAAGCTCCAATGGGACCAACGGCATGGAAGCTTTTAACTTTCCAGTAATCTACTACAATTACTAAAGCACTTAAAAACATAGACGATACAGTTATAGCCTATTTTCCATCTTCTGTAATGTATCTTGAAAGTGTTCTATAAAAACAGATTAAGTAAGCTCAGCACCTTGAGGACATTCTTTTAGCATGACAAATATGCACTTTCAAAAATGCAGATCAAGGTTCACCTCTTCCTTGTGGACCAAATACTGTTACACACACTGTTACCTGCCAGCGTTCCTCGAATAGAAGACATAAGAAGCAGTAGCTTTGTGTCCCCCATGGAGAGGAGACACTGTGCTAAATCAGGCAAGTCTGAAAAAGAGACATTAGGAAGAGGCAGGTATAGTTTATAAAAGGAAGCTTTCCCATCAGTAACATGCTTCCATGTTTTAATTTAGGGTGGGTTGGTCCTCTTTAAGTAGAACAGCTTCTAAGCAAGAATGCTCTGTTAGGCTTTCTCATTAGAAAGACCGGCATGCACTCTGTGTAACATGTAAGATTATGCATTGTTCAACTGTTCAACTCATTATTAGTTCAGTTATAGCTTAATTGGTATTTTGCCAGTTTGTCAGTGCTGTGTTTAAAATGTAACACACCTTCAAATGGACCAATCACCAGATTTTTCCTTATCCTGATGATTGGTCCTTGTCCCTGGGGCATGCTGATGTATCCTCCCCCCCCCCCCCCAGGTTGCCCACTCAACTCACCTTTCTGCCGTTCCCACGGCACATACACGGGGTCCGTACATACTAATGCATGGCAAAAAACGTTGTTCTAGACTGAACATCAGCATAGGCAGTGGCAGCAGTCGCATCCCCGGTGTTCCCTGCGTAGTGAGTGCACTCCCAGGGCTGGCCATTCTGAATAGCTGGCCGTGGGTGTGTGCACAGCTGCAGAGATGCCTGAGATGCAGCTGCGGGCCACAATCAGCGAGGAACTGGTGGAAAAGTAAGGGGTTTGTAGGCCATAACAGGGGTTCACACAGTGGGGAATTCCACTGTACACCCAACAGCAATAATAAGGCAGCAAGCAGCTGTCCCCTGTGCATTTCCTCTTCTCCAAATTTGCCCACATTTCAATTGGAGCTCCCAGTGGTCTTGTAGCTGTCTCTGAGCACAGCAGTGCATGCTCATGACTCAAAGATTTGCCCTTCCCATCTCAGCGATAACCCACTAAAGACAGCTAAAAAGCGTCTTCGTTAGAATACATAAGGCATTTGCTTATAATCTGAGATTTTGAATTGCCTTGAATTGGCCTATTTTACACCATTCCCAAGGGGAATAGGGTGGGTTAAAGTTGGCATGTGCCTGGGCATGGACTTTAATTACAGCACAGTTTCATAGTTTTTTTCACAAGTGTGGACTGTTGCTACCCAAAACATTTGTGCTTATGCATTATTATTTACTCTGGCAGGCCTTTGGGGGGAAGCCTGCACCACAAGAGAGGGTTCCCCAATAGGTAGTTTAGAGAGTGGAAATGCTTAAAAGCAGACTTCTCTAAGAGCCATTTCTACTCTTATGCCCCACAGTGGTTGAGTTTGGTGGCATGTGTCTGGTAAAGGTAATGCTTAAGCAAGGTTATATGCTTGTCTGAAGAGGTGAGTCTTGAGGACACTTCTAAAGGCTTGGAGTGTTGGAGAGTTATAGATTGAGTGGGGGGTGTGCATTTCAGAAGAGTGGAGAGGCACAGGAGAAGTCTTAAAGGAGGTGACCACGGAGGAAGACAAGAGAATGTCTGAGGCAGAGCGGAGGTTGCATCTGGGTTGTATCGCTGGATTAGAGATGAAATGTAGTGAGGGGCCTGGTTGAAAAGTGTTTTGTGGGTTAGTGTAAGAAGTTTGAACTGAACTCTCTGAGAGACAGTTAACCAGGGGAAGGATAGACAGAAGCGGGCAGCGCTGGAGAAGTGTGAGGAGAGATGTATAATGCGAGCAGCAGAGTTCAGAATAGATTGGAGGGGTGCCAGTCTGTTTGTTGGTAAGCTACAAAGGAGGGTGTTGCAGAAACTCTACCGCTTGTGATCCCGCCCCTTTTTGTTTTCGATCCTTTAGACCAGGGGTACTCAACCACTTCTTGTAAAGGTCCATTTAAAGGCATCCGGTCAGAGGTGAAGGTCCAGGCAGAGGGCTGCTGTGGGGAGTGAAATCAGCACACTGGGGGAGGAGCTATAGATTCCCCAGGCAAAACTAAAAAAGGCTGCTTGCCCCCCCCACCCCAAAAATCCTATTGGGCACTGGGAAAAAACAGGAGCTTCTTTTTTAAGCCCCACAGAACCTACAGCTCTATCCGAGGCAGACTGATTTAACCCCCCTTACATTCTGTGCAGGCCATGTGCAGGGGTCAACAAGGGCCCAAAATGTTACAGGCAATAAGGTCTGGTAATAAGGATGTATAGATAGGACTCAGGGGGGAGGGATGAATTGGAGAGAAGCCGTAAGGAAGAGGGATGGATAGATAGAATAGGGCAGGGAGGGATAGAGAGAGTTGGGAGAAGGGATGGGTGGGCAGAACTAGAAGGACAGGAGTGAATGGGTAGAGCTGGGAGGATAAATGGCCAGAGCTGGAAGAAAGAGTAATGTATTGGCAAAGCTGGAAGGCAGGGGATTGGATGGGCACAACTGGGAGGACAGGAATGGATGGGACAGAGAGAATGCGCTGAATGGGGCAAAGCTAAGGGGACAGGGATTGGATGAGGCAGAGATGAGAGGACAGGGATGGATGGGGGAGAGATGAGGAGACAGAGATGGATGGGGCAGAGATGAGGCAACAGGGATGGATGGAGCAGAGCTGGGAGGGCAGGGATGGATGGGGCAAAGCTGGGGGGACAGAAATGGATGGGACTGAGGTGGGGGGAGAGGATTGCATAGGGCATACAGACTGAAAAACAAAGTTTGTGTGTACCCTTGCAATGCCACTTCCCACCCGTGCAATACTTCATATTGCAATGCTAGGTGCCAGGGAGCCATGACACTGGCAGGGAGACTAAGCACTACATTGCTGATCAAAGGGGCAGCTCTAAGCACGGCAACACAGAAGTAACTGAGTGCAGGGCTATCAGAGCAGGTTTCCAAAAAGCTGGGAGTGACTGCCAGAAAACCAATCAAGTTCCCCAAGCACAGAGGGCATACATGCAGAGAAACAGGGATGCCAGGCAGTGCAGAATGCTGAATTTACAGCCACTTTAGAACAAGGAAGATACTGAATCCTGTACTTTTTAGACATTTTTAGAATTTTAGACTCTCACTTGTGCCCTAAATCAGGACATCCTTTAAAGTGGACCAAAACCATCCCTGCAGTCTTGAGGTTCCAGGACTGGCAGATTCCCTCTCCCTGGGGCATCCCAAACTGAAGCAAATTCTCAGGGGTTTTTTCCCAACTATAAGCATAACTGTATGAAATATTGTAGAAATGCTAATGATACGTGTGTACCCTATTTCTTGTATTACACTTTGTGTGTCTGTCATATGAAGGTTATGGTGAATATTTAAAGGATTTTAAGAACTCTGTGATTTTTGGAAAAGCTGAAAAAAATCACATGCATCATGGATGGGGCAATTCTACAGATGATGGACAGAATCAGTCTAGATATTTTATTTTAAAGCGTAACAAAACTCTTCGGTGGTCAGTCCTGGAGCCTAAAAATTTCCAAATTAGAAAGCCCTCTTGTGTGACCCCCAGGTTAACACAAAACTCACCTTTACCCTGGCTCCCACGGCGGCTATGTAAACATAGCACACTCCCACTGACGGAACTCAAATATTTTGGGAGCAGGAGCTCGCTCTGGTCTAAATACAAGCTGGGGATGTGCTGCTCCCACTCCCTATTGCCGAGCTCTATGCCTAAACAGAGCCATATGTCGATCATTAATACGAGCACCATACGGTGCTGATTGGATGAGAGCCCACACAGGTGGCATAGGACCGGGGACCAAGAACGGGAATGTTTTTATGTGGGATCTGGAATGTTTCACAAAGCGGGGCATCCCTAATTGGGATGAAACAAAAACCCAGGACTGTGAAAATCCTGGGTTTTGCTCCGCTTTAAAACTTTGTTTTAAATCGTCAGAGCTGCAGGAGGGGCACATGAGGAGAGCAGAGGGATGTTGGATGACAGTAGTATAGGATGTATGAGAGCGGTATAAGATGTATGAGAGCGGTATAGGATGTATGAGAGCGGTATAGGATGTATGAGAGCGGTATAGGATGTATGAGAGCGGTATAGGATGCATGAGAGCGGTATAGGATGTATGAGAATGGTATAGGATGTATGAGAGCGGTATCGGATGTATGAGAGCGGTATAGGATGTATGAGAGCGGTATAGGATGTATGAGAGCGGTATAGGATGTATGAGAGCGGTATAGGATGTATGAGATGGTATAGGATGTATGGGAGCGGTATAAGATGTATGAGAGCGGTATAGGATGTATGAGAATGGTATAGGATGTATGGGAGCGGTATAAGATGTATGGGAGCGGTATAAGATGTATGAGAGCGGTATAGGATGTATGAGAATGGTATAGGATGTATGAGAATGGTATCGGATGTATGAGAGCGGTATAGGATGTATGAGAGCGGTATAGGATGTATGAGAGCGGTATAAGATGGATGAGAGCAGTATAGGATGTATGAGAGCGGTAGAAGATGTATGAGAGCGGTATAGGATGTATGAGAGCAGAATAGGATATATGAGAGTGGAATAGGATGTATGAGAGCGGTATAGGATGTATGAGAGCGGTATAGGATGTATGAGAGCCGTATAGGATGTATGAGAGCGGTATAAGATATATGAGAGCGGTATAGGATGTATGAGAGCGGTATAGGATGTATGAGAGCGGTATAAGATATATGAGAGCGGTATAGGATGTATGAGAGCGGTATAGGATGTATGAGAGCGGTATAGGATGTATGAGAGCGGTATAAGATGTATGAGAGCGGTATAAGATGTATGAGAGCGGTATAGGATGTATGAGAGCGGTATAGGATGTATGAGAGCGGTATAGGATGTATGAGAGCGGTGTAAGATGTATGAGAGCGGTATAAGATGTATGAGAGCGGTATAGGATGTATGAGAGCGGTATAAGATGTATGAGAGCGGTATAGGATGTATGAGAGCGGTATAGGATGTATGAGAGCGGTATAGGATGTATGAGAGCGGTATAGGATGGATGAGAGCAGTATAGGATGTATGAGAGCGGTATAAGATGTATGAGAGCGGTATAGGATGTATGAGAGCAGAATAGGATATATGAGAGCGGAATAGGATGTATGAGAGCGGTATAGGATGTATGAGAGCGGTATAGGATGTATGAGAGCCGTATAGGATGTATGAGAGCGGTATAAGATATATGAGAGCGGTATAGGATGTATGAGAGCGGTATAGGATGTATGAGAGCGGTATAAGATATATGAGAGCGGTATAGGATGTATGAGAGCGGTATAGGATGTATGAGAGCGGTATAGGATGTATGAGAGCGGTATAAGATGTATGAGAGCGGTATAAGATGTATGAGAGCGGTATAGGATGTATGAGAGCGGTATAGGATGTATGAGAGCGGTGTAAGATGTATGAGAGCGGTAAAGGATGTATGAGAGCGGTATAGGATGTATGAGAGCGGTATAGGATGTATGAGAGCGGTATAAGATGTATGAGAGCGGTATAGGATGTATGAGAGCGGTATAAGATGTATGAGAGCGGTATAGGATGTATGAGAGCGGTATAAGATGTATGAGAGCGGTATAGGATGTATGAGAGCGGTATAAGATGTATGAGAGCGGTATAGGATGTATGAGAGCGGTATAGGATGTATGAGAGCGGTATAGGATGTATGAGAGCGGTATAGGATGTATGAGAGCGGTATAGGATGTATGAGAGCGGTATATGATGTATGAGAGCGGTATAGGATGTATGAGAGCGGTATAGGATGTATGAGAGCGGTATAGGATGTATGAGAGCGGTATAGGATGTATGAGAGCGGTATAAGATATATGAGAGCGGTATAAGATGTATGAGAGCGGTATAGGATGTATGAGAGCGGTATAAGATATATGAGAGCGGTATAAGATGTATGAGAGCGGTATAGGATGTATGAGAGCGGTATAGGATGTATGAGAGCGGTATAAGATGTATGAGAGCGGAATAGGATGTATGAGAGCGGTATAGGATGTATGAGAGCGGTATAGGAGGTATGAGAGCGGTATAGGATGTATGAGAGCGGTATAGGATGTATGAGAGCGGTATAAGATGTATGAGAGCGGTATAGGATGTATGAGAGCGGTATAGGATGTATGAGAGCGGTATAAGATGTATGAGAGCGGTATAGGATGTATGAGAGCGGTATAAGATGTATGAGAGTGGTATAGGATGTATGAGAGCGGTATAAGATGAGAGTGGTATAGGATGTATGAGAGCGGTATAGGATGTATGAGAGCGGTATTGGATGTATGAGAGCGGTATAGGATGTATGAGAGCGGTATAAGATGTATGAGAGCGGTATAGGATGTATGAGAGCGGTATAAGATGTATGAGAGCGGTATAGGATGTATGAGAGCGGTATAGGATGTATGAGAGCGGTATAAGATGTATGAGAGCGGTATAGGATGTATGAGAGCGGTATAAGATGTATGAGAGTGGTATAGGATGTATGAGAGCGGTATAAGATGTATGAGAGCGGTATAGGATGTATTAGAGCGGTATAGGATGTATGGGAGCGGTATAGGATGTATGAGAGCGGTATAGGATGTATGAGATGGTATAGGATGTATGGGAGCGGTATAGGATGTATGAGAGCGGTATAGGATGTATGAGAGCGGTATAGGATGTATGAGAGCGGTATAAGATGTATGAGAGCGGTATAGGATGTATTAGAGCGGTATAGGATGTATGGGAGCGGTATAGGATGTATGAGAGCGGTATAGGATGTATGAGATGGTATAGGATGTATGGGAGCGGTATAGGATGTATGAGAATGGTATAGGATGTATGAGAGCGGTATAGAGCGGTATAGGATGTATGAGAGCAGTATAAGATGTATGAGAGCGGTAAAGGATGTATGAGAGCGGTATAGGATGTATGAGAGCGGTATAGGATGTATGAGAGTGGTATAGGATGTATGAGAGCGGTATAGGATGTATGAGAGCGGTATAAGATGTATGAGAGCGGTATAGGATGTATGAGAGCGGTATAGGATGTATGAGAGTGGTATAGGATGTATGAGAGCGGTATAAGATGTATGAGAGCGGTATAGGATGTATGAGAGCGGTATAAGATATATGAGAGCGGTATAAGATGTATGAGAGCGGTATAGGATGTATGAGAGCGGTATAGGATGTATGAGAGCGGTATAAGATGTATGAGAGCGGTATAGGATGTATGAGAGCGGTATAAGATGTATGAGAGCGGTATAGGATGTATGAGAGCGGTATAGGATGAAGGAGAGCGGTATAAGATGTATGAGAGCGGTATAAGATGTATGAGAGCGGTATAGGATGTATGAGAGCGGTATAGGATGTATGAGAGCGGTATAAGATGGATGAGAGCAGTATAGGGTGTATGAGAGCGGTATAAGATGTATGAGAGCGGTATAGGATGTATGAGAGCGGTATAGGATGTATGAGAGCCGTATAGGATGTATGAGAGCGGTATAAGATATATGAGAGCGGTATAAGATGTATGAGAGCGGTATAGGATGTATGAGAGCGGTATAGGATGTATGAGAGCGGTATAGGATGTATGAGAGCGGTATAAGATGTATGAGAGCGGTATAGGATGTATGAGAGCGGTATAGGATGTATGAGAGCGGTATAAGATGTATGAGAGTGGTATAGGATGTATGAGAGCGGTATAAGATGAGAGTGGTATAGGATGTATGAGAGCGGTATTGGATGTATGAGAGCGGTATAGGATGTATGAGAGCGGTATAAGATGTATGAGAGCGGTATAGGATGTATGAGAGCGGTATAGGATGTATGAGAGCGGTATAAGATGTATGAGAGCGGTATAGGATGTATGAGAGCGGTATAGGATGTATGAGAGCGGTATAAGATGTATGAGAGTGGTATAGGATGTATGAGAGCGGTATAAGATGAGAGTGGTATAGGATGTATGAGAGCGGTATAGGATGTATGAGAGCGGTATAGGATGTATGAGAGCGGTATAGGATGTATGAGAGCGGTATAGGATGTATGAGAGCGGTATAGGATGTATGAGAGCGGTATAGGATGTATGAGAGCGGTATAGGATGTATGAGATGGTATAGGATGTATGGGAGCGGTATAGGATGTATGAGAGCGGTATAGGATGTATGAGAACGGTATAGGATGTATGAGAGCGGTATAAGATGTATGAGAGCGGTATAGGATGTATTAGAGCGGTATAGGATGTATGGGAGCGGTATAGGATGTATGAGAGCGGTATAGGATGTATGAGATGGTATAGGATGTATGGGAGCGGTATAGGATGTATGAGAGCGGTATAGGATGTATGAGAATGGTATAGGATGTATGAGAGCGGTATAGCATGTATGAGAGCGGTATAGGATGTATTAGAGCGGTATAGGATGTATGGGAGCGGTATAGGATGTATGAGAGCGGTATAAGATGTATGAGAGCGGTATAAGATGTATGAGAGCGGTATAGGATGTATGAGAGCGGTATAGGATGTATGAGAGCGGTATAAGATGTATGAGAGTGGTATAAGATGTATGAGAGCGGTATAGGATGTATGAGAGCGGTATAAGATGTATGAGAGCGGTATAGGATGTATGAGAGCAGTATAGGATGTATGAGAGCGGTATAGGATGTATGAGAGCGGTATAGGATGTATGAGAGCGGTATAAGATGTATGAGAGGGGTATAGGATGTATGAGAGCAGTATAGGATGTATGAGAGCGGTATAGGATGTATGAGAGCGGTATAAGATGTATGAGAGCGGTATAGGATGTATGAGAGTGGTATAGGATGTATGGGAGCGGAATAGGATGTATGAGAGCGGTATAGGATGTATGAGATGGTATAGGATGTATGGGAGCGGTATAGGATGTATGAGAGCGGTATAGGATGTATGAGAATGGTATAGGATGTATGAGAGCGGTATAGAGCGGTATAGGATGTATGAGAGCAGTATAAGATGTATGAGAGCGGTAAAGGATGTATGAGAGCGGTATAGGATGTATGAGAGTGGTATAGGATGTATGAGAGCGGTATAGGATGTATGAGAGCGGTATAAGATGTATGAGAGTGGTATAGGATGTATGAGAGCGGTATAGGATGTATGAGAGCGGTATAGGATGTATGAGAGCGGTATAAGATGTATGAGAGCGGTATAGGATGTATGAGAGCGGTATAAGATGTATGAGAGCGGTATAGGATGTATGAGAGCGGTATAGGATGTATGAGAGCGGTATAAGATGTATGAGAGCGGTATAGGATGTATGAGAGCGGTATAGGATGTATGAGAGCGGTATAGGATGTATGAGAGCGGTATAGGATGTATGAGAGCGGTATAGGATGTATGAGAGCGGTATATGATGTATGAGAGCGGTATAGGATGTATGAGAGCGGTATAGGATGTATGAGAGCGGTATAGGATGTATGAGAGCCGTATAAGATATATGAGAGCGGTATAAGATGTATGAGAGCGGTATAGGATGTATGAGAGCGGTATAAGATATATGAGAGCGGTATAAGATGTATGAGAGCGGTATAGGATGTATGAGAGCGGTATAAGATATATGAGAGCGGTATAAGATGTATGAGAGCGGTATAGGATGTATGAGAGCGGTATAGGATGTATGAGAGCGGTATAAGATGTATGAGAGCGGTATAGGATGTATGAGAGCGGTATAAGATGTATGAGAGCGGTATAGGATGTATGAGAGCGGTATAGGATGAAGGAGAGCGGTATAAGATGTATGAGAGCGGTATAAGATGTATGAGAGCGGTATAGGATGTATGAGAGCGGTATAGGATGTATGAGAGCGGTATAAGATGGATGAGAGCAGTATAGGGTGTATGAGAGCGGTATAAGATGTATGAGAGCGGTATAGGATGTATGAGAGCGGTATAGGATGTATGAGAGCGGTATAGGATGTATGAGAGCCGTATAGGATGTATGAGAGCGGTATAAGATATATGAGAGCGGTATAAGATGTATGAGAGCGGTATAGGATGTATGAGAGCGGTATAGGATGTATGAGAGCGGTATAGGATGTATGAGAGCGGTATAAGATGTATGAGAGCGGTATAGGATGTATGAGAGCGGTATAGGATGTATGAGAGCGGTATAAGATGTATGAGAGCGGTATAGGATGTATGAGAGCGGTATAGGATGTATGAGAGCGGTATAAGATGTATGAGAGTGGTATAGGATGTATGAGAGCGGTATAAGATGAGAGTGGTATAGGATGTATGAGAGCGGTATTGGATGTATGAGAGCGGTATAGGATGTATGAGAGCGGTATAAGATGTATGAGAGCGGTATAGGATGTATGAGAGCGGTATTGGATGTATGAGAGCGGTATAGGATGTATGAGAGCGGCATAGGATGTATGAGAGCGGTATAGGATGTATGAGAGCGGTATAAGATGTATGAGAGCGGTATAGGATGTATGAGAGCGGTATAGGATGTATGAGAGCGGCATAGGATGTATGAGAGCGGTATAGGATGTATGAGAGCGGTATAAGATGTATGAGAGCGGTATAGGATGTATGAGAGCGGCATAGGATGTATGAGAGCGGTATAAGATGTATGAGAGCGGTATAGGATGTATGAGAGCGGTATAAGATGTATGAGAGCGGTATAGGATGTACGAGAGCGGTATAAGATGTACGAGAGCGGTATAGGATGTATGAGAGTGGTATAGGATGTATGAGAGCGGTATAGGATGTATGAGAGCGGTATAAGATGTATGAGAGCGGTATAGGATGTATGAGAGCGGTATAAGATGTATGAGAGCGGTATAATATGTATGAGAGCAGTATAAGATGTATGAGAGCGGTATAGGATGTATGAGAGCGGTATAGGATGTATGAGAGCGGTATAGGATGTATGAGAGCGGTATAAGATGTATGAGAGCGGTATAGGATGTATGAGAGCGGTATAGGATGTATGAGAGCGGTATAAGATGTATGAGAGCGGTATAGGATGTATGAGAGCGGTATAGGATGTATGAGAGCGGTATAAGATGTATGAGAGCGGTATAGGATGTATGAGAGCGGTATAGGATGTATGAGAGCGGTATAGGATGTATGAGAGCGGTATAAGATGTATGAGAGCGGTATAGGATGTATGAGAGCGGTATAAGATGTATGAGAGCGGTATAGGATGTATGAGAGCGGTATAGGATGTATGAGAGCGGTATAGGATGTATGAGAGCGGTATAAGATGTATGAGAGTGGTATAGGATGTATGAGAGCGGTATAGGATGTATGAGAGCGGTATAAGATGTATGAGAGCGGTATAGGATGTATGAGAGCGGTATAAGATGTATGAGAGCGGTATAGGATGTATGAGAGCGGTATAGGATGTATGAGAGCGGTATAAGATGTATGAGAGTGGTATAGGATGTATGAGAGTGGTATAGGATGTATGAGAGTGGTATAGGATGTATGAGAGCGGTATAAGATGTATGAGAGCGGTATAGGATGTATGAGAGCGGTATAGGATGTATGAGAGCGGTATAAGATGTATGAGAGCGGTATAAGATGAGAGCGGTATAAGATGTACGAGAGCGGTATAGGATGTATGAGAGCGGTATAAGATGTATGAGAGCGGTATAGGATGTATGAGAGCGGTATAGGATGTATGAGAGCGGTATAGGATGTATGAGAGCGGTATAGGATGTATGAGAGCTGTATAGGATGTATGAGAGCGGTATAAGATGTATGAGAGCGGTATAAGATGTATGAGAGCGGTATAGGATGTATGAGAGCGGTATAGGATGTATGAGAGCGGTATAAGATGTATGAGAGCGGTATAAGATGTATGAGAGCGGTATAGGATGTATGAGAGCGGTATAGGATGTATGAGAGCGGTATAAGATGTATGAGAGCGGTATCGGATGTATGAGAGCGGTATAGGATGTATGCGGGAAGTTTGGGGAAAGTTTCCTGGCCTCCCGGTGCAGCACACAGCACACAGCTCTTTTCTGCACTATGGCCCCTATGTGCAAAGTATGGGAAAGTTTCCTCTCGGAGCAATGTGCCATGGAGGGGTCGCTGAATGGCGCCGCTGTCTTGGTCCCACCTGAGCTCGGCAGAGGCATAATAGGGGCAGTGTAGCGGCTGCATTCCTCACACACCGGGGGACGGGGGGAAGCGCCCACCACACAGGCAGAGGAGGGGGGAAAACGGCCGGGGCTCCTCACAGCCCACAGGGAGGGGCGGGAGACACAGGTGGGTAAGTGGGTGTGCGGGTGGGTCACGTGACTCTGCCCTCGACTGCACACCTCACAGACCCAGGACCGAGGCATCAGAGCGGGAGCTGCAGCGCACAATGGCGGACACTTCGGAAAAAGTTCCCATCGCCCTGGCGGGACCCGAGGACGTGGAAGAATGTCTGCCCCCAGTGAGTAGCTGCCACCGAGCCTCTGACCCTCCGGCGCTTCCACCCGGGACATGCTCCACCTGTGCCTCCACCCGGGTAACCTCTGCCCCACCTGTGATTCCACCCCGGAGCCTTTACACACTGGTGCTTCCACCCCTGAGCCTCTGCCCCACCTGTACTTCCACCCATGAGCCTCTGCCCCACCTGTACTTCCACCTGGGTAACCTCTGCCCCACCTGTACTTCCACCCGGGTAACCTCTGCCCCACCTGTACTTCCACCCGGGTAACCTCTGCCCCACCTGTGATTCCACCCCGGTGCCTCTACCCACTGGTGCTTCCACCCCTGAGCCTCTGCCCCACCTGTGCTTCCACCTGGGGTTCCTCTGCCCATCTCAGGGGCACCTCTCATTGTGGAATATGAGCGGCATGCTGCCATCATTAGTACAGAGCCTTAGTGAGGAAAGGGATATATATATAACTACAACAGCATGCACCTGGCATTGTGGAACTACAAGTCCCAGCTGGTTACTTTGTGCTACTTTAAGATCCAGACTCCGTTGTATAAAGTGAATCTGTTTGGATTCAGGTGCTGTAAAGCTCCCTATAAACATATACTGAATGATGGCAGACAGGTATCCTGCTACATGGCACCATTATCAATGTTCAGTCCTAAACCTAGCCTTCAAGCCCTTGCTGGGGATGCCCTGCGGTGTGAAACTCCCTGGTTTCCCTATATACTCCCCCCTGATCCTCGATACCAGAGAGCATGTGCGGGTCTCTGGCAGCATCCCCACTCCGCAATTTAAAGAACCAAGAGATCGGGAAAGGTGCGGAGGGCCATTATGCTTCGCCAAATCGGGATGCCCCTACAGAAATATATTAAAAAAGCATATTATCTATTTGGATTTTGGGCCACCGTAATAAACCAATCCATGCTTATTTGACTTCCCCTGGATCAGAGCCATGTCCTATGACCCTGCATTATTCCCACTATGGCGTAATTGGGTACAGACAGTGACGTGTTTGTGTTTCCCAAACAGTGGTACATGTATCACTGGTGGGTGCAAACAATCCTGCCTGGTGGTGCACAGCGAGCCTGTACACTGATCGACACCCAACCCAATCTGCTGCCATTTATGCTTTACTCAAGCCCAATCAATAGGATTCAGCACCATATTTTTTACTTTTTGTGAGTAAACTATTTTTCTCAAAAATTCAGCACCATATCTAGCTGTGCAAACATTTTTAAAAAATGCACATCTAAATATGAGGCTTGCACAGAGGAAAAGTTTAAAGTGATTGACACAACTATACCTTGTACAGCACTAAGGGAGAATATGGCCCTACATAAATAAATAATAATAACCCATATTGACCACCCAATTGGAACCTATTATATAGTGGGACTTGGCGGACACTTGGAACCTATTATATAGTGGGACTTGTACTTGTTTAAAAAAAAAAATATGGGATCGCTGTGCTAAAACCTTCCATTTTTTTATATCTTGGGACAGCCAAACATCTATCAGCCTAAACTCTGATCATACAGCTTGAAGCTCTTAAACATTGGATCATTTAGTGTATCTCACAAAGAAGTGAGCATTTCTTTTTTTAACAAAGAAAGTCTTTTGATCTCCAGTTTACATATTGATAGTACAGCGCCCAACGTTGGAATGATGATGGTTAATAGGAGCATCCATTTTGCGATGGCACTGGGTGCCAGTCTAAGGTGCATAGACAGTTTTTAGTAACAGTATACCTAGATTGTACAATTGAATTACAAGGCTTTTGGCCAGAACAGAGAAGTTTCAGCATGTTCCATCAGTTTTCTTGATGTTTTGTTTTTTTAGTTTCCTACATAAAGTCCAATTTTCATGTTACATCCCCTAGTATCAGGAAATGATGCTGCATTGGGAATACTTCTGATACACAGCCTGTTGTCTGTCTACCCAGCAGTAATGGGGACAAGTCTCCTGAGCACCACTGATACAGTCGCCTGGGCTTCCTACACAAGCAGGTTATCTCCTGGTAGCAGAGGATGCCTGTGTATCTGCAGTAGTCTCTGCTGTAGAGCAGCTCATCACACTGCAAATTCACTTTTCTCCTATGCACATAAAAAAGGGATTAATCAATGGAAATGCAGGCATGGGAAAAGCCGGATTTGGTAGGGTAATTACGGCGGCAGGACCAGTGTTTGATTTCTGTTTACCTCCAGAAAAAGGTTAATTAGATCATTTCCCTGCATACCTGCACATGCCGAGATTAGTATTGGCATACTGTGGTTATTAATAGGGCGTTGTTATCGTTGTAACAGGCAGTGTTAGTAGGCTTGATGTTAATAATATGAACTGCAGTATCAGGATGTGACAAGCATGCCATGCTGGGGACTGATTATTGCCATATAATTGAAAATCCATAAGCAAGTTTTCAGGCATCCTGCCAACAAGGCACATTTAGAACAACATATTTTATTGCAGGCTGCCTCTAGGCACATGATTTATGTGGGAACGTAATCAAATTAATTCCCAAATTGAGGGATTGCTAGGAACTGTAGTCCGCCATGCCAGATTCCAAAACTTTTACAAGTTGTGCAGCATGTGTTACATTGTGTCTTTCAAGTGTAGAAAGACCATAGTGGTTACCAAGCAGCCCCTCAGAGCCATATGTGCCTTTGCTGCAACTTCTCCATTGGTCACCTTTGTAACACATGGCATGGAGATACGTTTTTTGCTTTACTTTGTTACGTTGTTGCATTTTTAATAACATTGTATATATTAAATATGGGTTGTGCTTTTATATATGGTATGGTCTTTTCGATATTGCTGGATACTGCTATCTATGGGGGTTATTTAAGAAGGGATAGCGCCAGATAGTGCCACGTAGCAACAGGTGAACGCTGGGCGCTGTACGAGAAACCACATTTAAGAAAGTGAATCGCCTCTAACAGTGCCATGTATTGTCACATGTATTACCAGAGGCGGCTCAGTGTATAGCGCCGGCGCTTTCAAGAGCGCCACGTATTACCTTTGGCTCATTGTCGCTCTCCCATACATTTCAATGGGCTTTCATTTGGTTTTTTTTGCTCAAGTCATGGTGTGACCTCTCCTGGCTGCAAACAAACACTTTTATCCATTTTTTTTACTTTTAATATTTTTATGCAGAATTGTATTTACAGGTTTGGCACTGAAGTGTTATCGTCACAGTGTTAAAACAATGTAATTTCATGTGTTTTCGCTTTGTTAATTTTGACTATCCTGGGTTTTGGTCCTTTTCCCGGGGGTACCCCCCAGATCACCGCAGTCAACTCACCTTATCCTGGTCCCACAACGCGTCTTAGAGCAGCAGCTCTGAAGGCTGCATCCTCCGCTCCCCTCTAGCATTGCGCCGGCCCGCGCTAGGCATTTGTGAATGACCAGCGCTGGTACGCTCCCGGTTAGAGGGAGACGTAAGATGCAGCCATGAAAACCACTCCCACTGTAGCAAAACAGTGTCCCAGGAATATGAGAATCATGGAAGCAGCATGCTGATAAGTAAATCACAGGTCTGGGGGGCACAATCCTAACACAAATGTTTATTTTACATTTCAAAATAAAAAAAACAATAGGGCAGAACACCAAAAACATGCCAAAAAAGAGAGTTTTCCTTTAAAGGGACACTCCAGGCAAAGGGCTAATTAGCCTGGTCCCTGACCTCTCCGTGCTGACTGTCCGTTGCAGGGTCTTTCATAATCCATCACTTTGCATTACTTGAAAAACCCTATGGAACTTTCCCATCTGCTAACGCTTTTTTAGGGTTCCCGAAAATAATTGATGTCTGAAGGTACTCTCACATTGTAACATGCATGGATGAGCCATGGTCTGATGCAGAAGAGGCCCTGCAAAAGGGAGCAGCTGAATGAGGGCTGGATGAATGCTGCTAACCCCTTTGCCTGGAATGTCCGTACATGTGGATCTGGTGGCGTAACTAAATGTGATAGGGCCCTGGTGCAAACATGAAATGAAACAGCAGAGACAAATGGTGATTGCTTTCTCTAAATGATGCCAAGTGAGCACAAATTTGAGAAATAAGGTGGAGACATGACAATGATGGGACAACCTGACCTGGACCCTGATGCAGTCACACCCCCTCAAGTTACGCCCCTGTCTGGGTCAAAAGTCAATAGTCAGGGGAAAAGTCAAGATAGGTGGCACAGGATAAAAATGCCAGCAACAGCCTAGATGAACATACTATATTAGAATATAGAGGAGCACTTCAACTAGGCAATTTGAACCCTGTTTTAGGCAGTGCACAATAGGATGAAATCCAATTTGCCCTTTATATGTTGTATAATCTGTTGTTGTGCATGTGGAAAACAGAGACCCGTTTGCATCTAAATGCCAAATAATTTGTATTGAAGAGAGACTGATACTATTTTCTGGTTTTCTTTTTACCCACAATTAGAAGGGCAACCAGAAGTAACAAACCGATGACCAGCCTGTTAGCATTTGAGATTTTGCAAAATATATAACCTTGAACATAGCATGCAGTATTGTACCCCATGAATAATAGCTGGACTGAAGGGAGGCACATAGTTCTCTTTAGTTAACCCACATGGAGCCTGCACCAGTTCAACTATTTTAATCAAATCTTATTTAAAGCGGGACAATACCCAGCAGCGATTGGCCTGGAATCTAAAAGATTCCAGGGACGGTCTCTGGCTTTTCCCCAGGGCAACTCGAATCAGGATGCCCCACTGTGAAACCCCCCAGCTCGCACATTCCAAAGGCGCATGCGCCTGCTCTCCTCCACTGATATGATACCCACCTGCCAAATAGACATAGAGGCTATCATTGTTTACAATCAGATAGGCTGGGGCGGGAGCGTGTGCACAGCCAAGGTTGTGGGAGATGCCACGGCATGCGTTCCTCATTCATGCCAATGAGGGCCGCCTGTGAATAATGTAGTCACAGCAGATGGCTTTCATTGGACGAGAGCCCATGCATGCACCGTTAGAGCCTGGACAGGTGAGTTTTTATAGGCGAACAGGAGGGGTTTTACACAATGATGCATCCCAATTCGGCCTGTCATGGAGCAAATTCTGGGTCAAATTCCTTTGTTTTGTTCTGTTTTAAGCTGTAGGTGGGCTTCCCTAATAAATTACTTTACATCACATGTGTGAAACTCAAGGCACTGGGGGCTGAATGCAGCCCCTACAAGCCTTTTTTGTGGCCCTCTGACAGCTGCCAGAGGACGGCGATGCTCCTTTTGGCTGGTCTCTCCCAGACTACTAACACCAGCAGCATGTCATTGCCTATAAAAGTAGCTGGTGCCTTTTTAATGTTATGGGGAGAAGAGAGCAGTGCCTGCAACTGTTCTGTATATACAGCTCTTACCACACAACCTAGCTCACCTAGCCCACCCAGCTTACTGCTACAGCAGAGGGGGCTACAGCTGTGGGGTGGGAAAATTCAGTGGATGTCCTGGACAAAATAATTCTGCATCTTCTCTGGGTAAATTAATTCTGCATTTTCATCTGTCCTTGGCAAAATTATTTTGTGTCTGCATCTATCCTGGGCAAAATAATTCAGCATCTCCAACTGTTCTGGACAAAATGATTCTGTGGCTATCCTGGGTCAAAAAGCATCTGCATTTTGTGTTGAGTTTGTTATAAACTGTCCCTTTTACGGCGACCAGAAGGCCGATGTGGCCCTTCTATGAAAACAAGGACACCTCTGCTTTACATAAATGGTTGTTCTAAAGCTCATTGCCTTTTATGTTACATAATATATGATTGCTGTGTCCTATATGATTCTAGGCATATACGACGGTGACAATGAAACCATCCAGCAATGGTCGGCTACTCCGAATCGGGGCCATCGTCCTTATTTCTGGAGCTCTTCTGCTGCTCTTTGGAGCCATCGGTGCCTTATACTTTTGGAAAGTAAATGACAAGCATGTAAGTGATTACACATGTCTGTAAGATCTGACACAATGAGTATCTGTCCTCCCCCCTCTTGGCTTGTTTCCTGAAGACCAGATGTGAGATTCATGAGGTCATAAGGTGTTCTGTTTAAAAGGTTCCCATTCACCTCACTTTCCAAACTTCATTTATAAACTTAATCTGAAAATGTGGATCTAATAATGTAATCTCTGGGGTAATCTGTTTGTTGTTAGGCCAATCCAATACAGAAATATATATTTTGATAAACTGTCCAACTGCAGCTCAGTGAAATACGGTGTTATTAACAGAGACTTCTGGTTTGTTTGAAAAAAAAAAAAAGACCTAAAATCATAATTTTTATTCAGCCTGACTATTTAACCTGAGTACAGATGGCTGTTTTAATTGGCGGGAATATAAATACATAAATTATTAAAAGGGATCGTTATAGCCGGAGTGGGGAACGACAAGAAACTTGTCATGATAATTGGCTTTAGAGAAATAATTAGCGACAAGTAAAATGCTGCTGCTCCCCTCTGACTGAAAAATACAGTTTTAAAATATGATTTTTTTTTGTCACTAAGCGATTGTGTTGTATCTTATAAAATGTAAAGGCTTTTGATGTGCCTTGAAGGGAGATGTACAGAGTTGGCCTACTCTGACTCCACTGCTTATGGTCTTGTAGGCTGAGCTGGGGTCAGTGGTGACTGCTTGCAGACAAAAGCCCCTTTATGTCGGACTAAATCAGTTCTTGTATATCAGCCAGCTTCTTCCCTGAGCACTACTTCCAACATCAGCGTGTCATGAATGCAGCCCTGTATTTCTAGACCAGGCAGCACACAGCCAAACTAATGTGCATTTTATCATTCGTGCAGAGAGCTACATCGACATTTCCTATAATATCATTCAAGGTTAGTTATTAACCTTATAAGGCTATTTATCAGTTGCAGTTGTATCTCATACATTTGCTAAATTGGAAATGTTCACATCCATGGACCTCTGAGTATATTAATGGGCACATTATCCCGCTGGTGTAGGATGCATCAATACTTATAACTAATAATAAGCAATATGGCAATGTGTCTGGTTACTATATTCATGTATAGTCTGCAGTTCAATTGATTTTTTTTTTAATTTAAGACATGCATGTTATTGTTTGACCCATGAAGTATTGAAGCAGATGTTGTGATATTTTGATTTGCACAGTATTTCAAAAACAAAATCCCTGGCATATGCTAATGAATATAGATTTTTTTTTGCTTTTAAAGGGGACAAAAACCCTGGAGTCGGTCCGCTTAACAGGGGCATCTTTATTTGTTTGAAACCCTGGCACATATGCAGGCTTCCAGCCAGTCAAAATAGATTGCAATACATATACCATATTTTTCACACCATAAGATACACCTAGGGTTAAGAAGAAAAAGATATGTATGCAAATTCACAAGCACCTCATAGTGCCACTTGAGCGTCTACTGAGAGACATAGTAACATAGTAACCCCGTAACATAGTATGTAAGACTGAATAAAGACCTTTATCCATCCAGTTCAGCCTGTTTAACTCCTTCCAGTGGTCTAGTAGCCATAGCTGGAAATGTTATTACATGCCAGGAAGGCATCAAGGCCACTTTTGAACGTTTTTACTGTATCCATCATTACTACCTCCTCTGGCAGCGAGTTCCATATTAGCATTTCAGCCGTAATGCCGGCCTCAGACAGACGGCGCTGTAGGCTACCCATGGCACTGTGTCTTGTTTGTTTTTTTCCAATGGAGATAGCGACAGGTAGCGCCAGTGGGGAGGGCCAGAAATAATTTCTATTTAACATGTAAAGGAACAGCACCAGCACAGGCACTGTAAAATCACACTACTCAAGCATACAGCGCCATGTGCAATAAAAAAAAGGTTCTAACTGGGGATGGATGCACAGTGACCAAACATACAAATGACATGACACATGATTGTTAGCAGCAGGCACTTAAGTGCAATAATGAACGAAAAAAACATTCTGAACAGGCCAGGGATTCCTTGTCACTTGACAGAGCAAAAAAAATTTAAATACGCTAACCAGAAGTTACCAAAAACAGGACTGAAATGGCTAATTGAAGTCTATGGGAGAACGACACTAAGTGCCTCATGTGATATGGCACTGTAGGAAACACCACGCCGGCACTAGCAAAGCACCTGGCGCTCTTGATACATGGAACACTATAAGAGTGCACAGCACGGCCTGTTTCATGTAGTCCTTACGTCTGGGTATTCCGCCATAAGGTGGCGCAGTGTACTGCAAACGACTTGTGGCTCCTCCCGGCCCCATATAAAAACCGGAATCACCCATAGACCTCCAGTGTTCCCTCTGCAGTGATACTGCGAAGATAGAAGATGGCTGTTTCGCAGGTGAGTGGGGCAACCAAGCCTGCAGCCCTGCAAGTCTATTCCCACCCGCTTCCGGACCCTCTGTGCCTCCCAGCCTTGGCTGACGGATCGGGTGAGGGTAGAGGAGCACTAGGGTCAGGTGCTCGGGGAGCGCTGCTCCAAGCCGCAGACCCTGTACAGCAAAGGGTAGCCGGTTTAGGCTTTATGGTGAGCCTACTGAGGGATGAGAAACTCCTGCCTCTGCTTGTGGGGTGAGTCGTGTTTGGGGGCTAGTGTTGCTAACCAGTCTCCTCTCTTTTTGTGCTGTCTCCTTCCCTTTGGGTCCCCTGTTCCCCCCCCCCCTCCCTACCATCCGGCCCCGCCTGGCGGCTCCCGCCACTGCCTGCCCTCTCCCCCTCTCCCCGACGGGTGTTCGGGGGGGGGGGGGGGGTGGTAGCGGCGAGTGCTTTTTCGCAGTGTTCCATTGTGCTGTCTCGCCGCCGATTCAGACTCATCTGGGGACCATCAGAAAGGGTACAACAGTAACCCGGGGTCCGTCTCTGATGAGGATACCGGGCTCCCTGTTGACACTGATGTTGGACATTTTTGAGACTTTGCACATCGCCCCCCCTAAGGTGGCAAAGAGGAAGCAGGGTGAGCTCTGTCGTTCTGACAAGCAACGCTTGGAGTTCCCGGAGCAGGGTCATTTCTCTAATATGGTGCTCAAGGAGTGGGAAAGGTGCCCAAGGGATTGGACAGAAAGTATCCTTTTGCTGCTGACCTGGTCAAGCGCTGGTCATGTCCCCCTGAGGTGGACGCTCCTGTTCTAGGGCTGGCTAACACTTCGGTCATGCCGTCCCCTAACACTACTACACTGCGTGATGGCGCGGACCGCCGTATGGATCAGCTGGCCTGTCATGCTTTCACCTTTGTAGGGGCAGGCCTGCGTCCTGTTTGTGCCGCAGCCATTTCAGCTATTGCCTTTCAGAAGAAGATCAAGCATCTTTGGGATGGCGCCATGGCTGGTAGGAGGAGGGAGGATTATAGGGCCCTCCTGCTTTGCTCTGATTTTGTTGCATTTGTGCTGTCTGCCATGGATGATGCCATCCGGCTGGGCGGTCAGGCTTCGGCCCTCTTGGTGGCTATGCACCGATCTGTTAGGTTGCGCCAGTGGGCAGCTGACACTGCTGCTAAGAAGTCTCTCATCGGGCTTCCCTTCACGGGGCTTCATCTCTTTGGTGAGCGTCTGGATGTTCTGACCAAGGATGGTAGGTTACCTCAGCGTAGGAAGCAGACTTGGCCCTTTCAGGGCCCTCCGCCTCCTTCCCCTCCTTTCGTGCTTCCAGAGGAGGTGGTGGCTCCCTCTTCTCGGGTAGCCGCAGAGGTTTTTGGGGCCGTGGCAGATCCTGTGGTCGTCCCGGTCTCTCATGGGGTTCCAAGCCCAAACCCCCTCCCAAGGCCCCTCAGGCATGAGGAGGCGCCTTCACCCGTCCGGGTGGGGGGACGGCTTCGGCTTTTTGCTCACGTCTGGAGGCTTCGCGTCTCAGACCGGTGGATTCAGAAGGTGGTGTCCTCCGGTTACAAGATAGAGTTTGCAGTACCCTCCGGCCGGGCGACTTCATGACCACTGTGGACATCAAGGATGCCTATCTTCACGTTCCAATCTTCCCAGGTCATCAGAGATTTCTGAGGTTCGCTCTGGAGGATCAGCACTACCAGTTTGTGGCCTTACCGTTCGGTATCACCTCGGCGCCTCGGGTGTTCACCAAGGTGCTGGCAGGCGTAATGGCACTTCTGAGGAACCTGGGCATTCGCATCCTCCCTTATCTGGACGACATTCTAATTGCTGCTCAGTCTCTTCATCAGGCCAAGAAGGAGGTGGTGACGTCCACTCTCGAGTCCTTCGGCTGGGTGATCAACTATCCCAAGTCTTCACTGTCTCCGTCTTTGGCGAGGTCCTTTCTGGGCATGAATCTGGATACCTCTCAGGTCAAGGTATTTCTCCCTCAGCAGAAAGTGGAGGGCCTTCAGTTGCAAGCACAGGCTCTGCTTTTGTGTCATCATCCCTCCATTCGGCAGGGGATGCAGTTAGTGGGCCTGATGGTGTCCTGCTTCGAGGCGGTTCCCTTTGCTCAGTTTCACATGAGGCCTCTTCAGTTGCATCTCTTGTCAGTTTGGGATCGGGACCCTGTGTCCCTGGATGCCAGTCTGACCGGTTGGGGGTGAATTTGGAGGTCTTTGAAATTTCAGGGTCAGTGGGGCCCCCAGGAGGCCCATGCACCCATCAACATTCTAGAACTGTGGGCGATCAGGTTGGTTCTCTCCCAGTTGACCCTACACCTTCGGGGTCGGGCTGTTCAGATTCGCTCGGACAACCAGACGGCGGTTGCCTACATCAATCATCAGGGGGGATTAGGAGCAAGCGAGCCTTCAAGGAAGTATCCCTGATATTGTCTTGGGCGGAAGAGAATGTCCCTTGCATCTCGGCGGTCTACATTCCAGGGGTGGAGAACCTGGAGGCAGACTCCCTGAGCAGGGGGATGTCTCGGCTGGGGGAATGGTCCCTCAGCAACAAGGTATTTCACTCTCTGTGTCACCGCTAGGGTCAGCCGGATGTGGACCAGTTTGCGTCCTGCCACAATCACGTTGTGCAGTTGGCAGCAGACCGGTATGTCTTGCCCAAGGATCCAGATCTTCTCACTCAGGGACAGCTGCGCCATCCCAATTTACAAACGTTGGCTTTAACGGCTTGGCTGCTGAAACCTCCATCTTGATGGACAAGGGGTTGCCGGCCTCTGTTGTTGATACTATGATTCGGGCTCGGAAGAAGTCCTTGTTGTTTATCTACTACAGGGTCTGGCATGCTTACATTGCCTGGTGTGAGTCCAAGTCTCTTCCTTGTCGGGTGTTTTCTATCCCCAGGATTCTGGAATTTTTACAACACGGTTTGGCCTTCAGCTTAGTACCCTCAAGGGACAGGTGTCAGCTCTGGCTATTTTTTTCCAGAGATCCTTTGCCAATCACCGGCTGGTTAAGACCTTCTTCCAGGGAGTTACTCATGTGCGTCCGCCACGTAAACCTATGATACCGGTTTGGTCCTGCAGGGTCCTCCCTTTGAGCCTGTCCATGGGGCTGCGTTGCCCATTCTGACTCTTCAGATTGCCTTTTTGGTGGCTATTACTTCGGTCAGGCGAGTTTCTGAGCTGGTGGCGCTTTCCATTAAACCTCCTTATTTTGAGCGGCATCAGGATAAGGTGGTGTTTCGGCTTAAGCCGGATTTCTTGCCCAAGGTTGTGTCTGCTTTCCATCTCAATCAGTACATTGTCTTACTTTCCTTGTGTCCTAACCCTGCTAATTCCAAGGAACGGACCCTTCATTTTATGGATGTGGTCAGGGCATTGAAGTTTTATTTGATTTCTTTCAGGAAATCTGATGCTCTTTTTGTTCTTCCTGCGGGACCTAGGAAGGGTTTGCCTCCGGCTAAGTCTACTATTAGCAAGTGGATACGTCAGGTGGTGGTACAAGCCTATTCTGCTAAAGGGATGGTTCCTCCTTTCCGGATTACTGCTCATTCCACTCGGGCTGTTGGTGCCTCTTGGGCTTTTCAGCACCAAGCTACTGTTGAACAAGGTTGTAAGGCTGCTACTTGGTCTTCTGTTCATACCTTTTCCAAGTTTTACAAGGTTGATGTTAAGGCCTCAGCTGATGCTGCTTTTGGCCGCAAGGTAGTTCAAGCAGTAGTGGTTTGAACTGCCTGCTGTTACTCTTAGTTGTTAGTTAGTTGTGAGGGTTCTTTTTACCTTTTTTACCTTTATTACCTCCCGGTTTCTTGTGATTCCGGTTTTTATATGGGGCCAGGAGGAGCCACAATTCTTCTGCAGTACACTGCGCCACCTTGTGGCGGAATACCCAGACGTAAGGACTACATGAAACAGGCCGTGCTGTGTATAGTAAAAACAATTCTACAGGTGAGTACTCACAGAATTGTATTTTTTGCATCATAAATATGACTTTCTGGTGGTGCTCGCGAAAAACATCTGCAGTTACATGTCTCTACGTGGCATTAGGTTTTCTTAAATAACCCCCTTATTCTGAACCAAATAGTGTGATAAAATCCCACCCATAACCTAATAACATCCCCTATAACCGGCAATGTGCAGAATATCCCCAATCCCCTACAACAAGCAGTGTGGTAGAATCCCCTAATCCCCCATATTGCAAGCTTATTGCAGAATACCCCCCAATTCCTCTATAAAAAACTAGTATTGTGTCTAAATCTTTCCCCCATACTTAACTCGCCCAGGATCCACACATGCCAAGGGTGGCGGGACAGACTGTGCACAGAGCTGCTTCCTCTGCTCTGTGTGCATTCCTGTCCATCCATTCAAGTGACTAGGCAGGTGGGGCTGCACACAGAGCAAAGAAAGCCGCTTTGTGCAGCCAAGCCAAAAATATGAAGTACCTGTCAATGTATTCTGAAGGAATATATTGACGGACTCTCCTGCCTGGCTGGGCACATGTCATTCAGATAGTCCTGGTGCATCAGCCAGAAGGATGCTGTGTATGCCACCGTGGCCTGTTCATGCACCCTGCGCAGTCTGGGGGTATTTAATGCAAAACAGAATGCCCATGGGAGAATCGCCTGACCCCGTTATCTTTTAGACTCAAGAGCTATAGGCTTTCAAAAATTCCATATACAGTAGTTTAGTTTTGTTTTTTTGTTTGAAAAAAGGAACATAAAGCATATATGGTATGGTAGGTAGGATAATGTCCAGTCCCAAAAACTAATACAGAACTTCACTCACATCATCATTAATTTAAAAGCAAGGAACAACTTTTTTCTTTTTTAGGTATACTCTCCATCTTGTGAGTTCCCTAGCTATTAAAACCTTATATTTATTGTCCCTGCATAGAGGGGAGCGAGTGGGGTTACTCATTTGAAGTTCAGAAATGGGGGGGTTGTCATTTTATTTTACTTGGGGGGTTATTTATGGACAAGAAAGAAAGGGGGGGGGGGGCTATTTACTTGTTATTGCTGGATGAGGGAAGGAGGGGAGTAAATATTTTTTTTCGAGATGTGGCCAAGAGTTGTGGTGGACAAGCAATGTGGCTAGAGTGATATTTTCATACTGCTGACAGTGGTGGAGAAAGGAGGGATTAAAATGTAATTTTGCTCACTGACAGTGAGGAAC
The DNA here is from genome assembly GCA_027917425.1 of Gastrophryne carolinensis. Classification (NCBI taxonomy): domain Eukaryota; kingdom Metazoa; phylum Chordata; class Amphibia; order Anura; family Microhylidae; genus Gastrophryne; species Gastrophryne carolinensis. The sequence goes on from CM051236.1 coordinate 145,425,677, forward strand.
TGGGAAAGGCTTCCCACTTTTCAAAACTTCCTTCTTTCATCTCCCAGCCCTGCAGCTAGGAATATTTACTTATTTCCAGTCTAGTTCTCTGCATCACACGCTGCAACAGCTAGTGCTTCCTACTGGCAACTGTTGGACCTTTTTTTTAAACATTAGTTGTTCAGTGGAGATCGGGCGCATCACTGCACACTGCCTCATATTTATGTCAATCACTGGTGGCTCAGTGGCCTCAGCCCTGTCCCCTACCCCTGGGGCTGTTCTGTTGAGAAGATGAGTTGCACGTCCTGGGGTGTGCCTTTCTATAGTTTGCCAGAGTCGCTAGGTTCACCCCTGGCCAGTAGTGTGCCAGGAGCTGGTCAGCAGAAGACTAGCATATAGATTCAGTTTGTGGGGTGTTTGAGGGATCTAGTATAGACTTTTCTTTACACTTTACTTCTGACAAACTCTTTAGTTGTGATTTCTAATTATTTTTAAGTGATCAGCCACCTCTTCTTTTTTTCAGGTTTATAATGTTCACTACACTATGAGCATCAACGGCAAAATACAAGATGGCTCAATGGAAATTGATGCTGGGAACAATCTAGAAACATTCAAAACTGGATCGGGTAGTGATGAGGCCATTGAAGTTCATGATTTTCAGATTGTAAGTATTTGTGGGCTATGTGTGTTTGTGCTGTATGTACAGGTTTGGTCTAGTTCGTACACAATATGAAGAGCTCTCCGCCTTTGTACACGCCCTTTTATATTCTTAATAACTGGAATGGGTTTTGTGGTGGAGAAATTCCTTGTGTGAGATGCAACAAAAAGGTAGAGATATTTTCTATAGATTACTAAAGCATAACATAACATTAGGCAGAGAACATACTTTTTGTTAGTGAATAACTCCTCAGATCATAACTGTAATGAAATCTTATCGACGTTAATACTGTTCTCACACCTTTAGAAACTCATGTTCTTTCATGTGTTTTTGGTCAATTTGCTACACATTTTATACAGAAATAAATATTCTATCCTTACACAGTAGAACAAATAGAAAAACAACTGTAAAGTGAATGTGTAGTCCTTTAAATCTGCATTTTTTGCAGTTTTTCTTTTAATTTGCAGGTGCATTTTGTAGGGGCACTACATGTATTTTATCATCCATGGTACATCTCATTTAAGAATCATAAGCTAGCACCAATGTTTAGCTAGCAGTTTCATACTGTGGATTTGGAAAAAAATTCTTATGGAAGACACTGAAAGCCAATGGTACTTTTTTACTCTTAAGAAAATTTGTGAACTTTTTACTCCTTTTTATCAAAGGGTACCATTGACTATCATTGTATTCCTAGCTGGTGATTCAGCAACATTGCAATTCGCATGCTTTTTTTCATAATGTGATTTTTTTTACTACAGTGAGAATTTTGTTCTACTCCTATTGAATCAAGGCCTGTATATTCTAGGAACCTGTTGCAACCTGTACAGTAATATAATTAAAATCTTTCATCTGTTTGGTAAGAATGAGTATTGGAAATGCAGCACCAAGTCAGGCCTTGGTTATTTACAGTATTTTTCGCCCTATAAGAAACACTTATTTTTCCCCAAAAGTGTGTGTGTGTGTGTGGGGGGGGGGGGGTATGTCAGTGAGCCTTATCGGGCGAATGTAAAAAAAATAAAATAAAAATAAGTAAACTCACATGTTACCGGCGCTCTCGCATTGCTGTCAGGGCTGCCTGTCACACTGCTGCTATCAGTGTCTTTTCCGGCATCGACAGCAGCGGCAGGGACAGAACAGCGCCCGCCGTTTCTCCACCTTCTCCTGCCCTCCAGCTGCTGCCACTACCTCTTCCGGTCGGGGCACATGCAAGCACCCGTGTCTGTGCAGCAGGTGGACGTGGCCTGCCCCGAGCCATGCAGGCCACACCCACCTGTTGCCCTGACCTGGGTGTTCGTGCATGCCCTGGCAGCAGCTGGAGGGCAGAAGAAGGAGGAGCGGCGGGCGCTGTCTCAGTCCTTGCCGCTGCTGTCGATGCTGGAAAACAAAGGGATAACAGCGACGGGGACAGGGACAGAGCCCGTTGCTGCTTCTTACTGGCCGGGCCATAGAGTGGGTGGGCGTGGCCGATGCGGTGCAGGACACGCCCACCCTATTCACAGAGTCAGCCGCTTGTGTGTTCCCCGGCAGTCAGCGGAGCGGTGAGTTTACTTTTTTACTTCTGCCTATATGGGGAACGGGAGGGGGGTGCCACACTGCTTATATGGGGGAATGGGCGGGGGGAGACCACACTGCCTATGATAATGGGGGGAGGGGGAATGCCACACTGCCTATGGGAATGGGGGGGTGCCACACTGCCTATATGGGGAATGGGAGGGGGGAATGCCACACTGCCCATATGGGGAATGGGATGGGGGATGTCACTCTGCCTGTAATGGGGTGTTTTAGCACAACATTTGGTTTAAAATATTTTTTGTTCTTCTTTTCCTCCTCCAAATCCTAGGTGTGTCTTATGTGCAGGTGCGTCTTATAGGGCGAAAAATACGGTAGTTGATGATTTATAAAAGGCACCCATTTCCATTAAAGGGTGTTATAATATAATACACGCCTCAGGACAAATGAGCTGGTTCAGCTCTAGGTGCAAAAAGTGCACTTTAGATAAAAATGAACTTGTGTTCCTTTTGCACCTTGTGCAGAAGTGACCCAAATGTATGCAAAGAATGATTATGTAAAGCCCAAATGAATCAGCTGCCTGAGTGAAGGGGACCTGGCACAAGGAGCTCCTTGGCTTCATCCACTGTCTCTGCACTGTTTCTCCCTGGTACTTCCCCTCCTATGCTACTCTCAACAGGAACACCGCCATATGGCGCCTGGAATGGAATTGCTTCCTGGGAGGGTGCACTCATCTGGTGCAGGGAGTTCCCCTTACTCCTTGAACTTCACTCTATTTCTCACTCTTCATCTACTGAATTTGTTAAGTGTCCTGCCCCCACCTGTTGCATCCTGTAGCCTACCTGCCGCAACAAATTCCATGTATGTATGTAATATATGTACATGTCAAAATATATCTGATTCTGATTTATTTTGATGAAGAAACTATCACCATAACTTTTTCCCCCTTCAGCAAACTGTTGATAATTGTCTGTGAAGGTTCTCTTTCATACAGGTCATGATGTATCTCAAGGCAACTGGATGTGCTGTTTCATTTTGAAGGTGTTTTGCTAGTCATACAACCTTCTTTCTTAGTTCAGAGTGACTTTTACATTTGATCATTGTGCACAGTTTTCAGCGATTGCATACATATTGCTATTTTATTTGCAAATCACACAGAGAGCAGAGTAGAGCCAACCTCCAGTACTAATCTGAAGTGAAATAAGCTAGCCAAAGGCCGAATAAAGCTCAAAGTAATTGTCTTTGCATGACTTGTTTTTTTTTTTTTTTTTTTCCTTTAAGAGTCCCTAAACCCAATTCAGTTGAGCTGATATGGCTTCAAGAAATGAGATACCTTATACATAGATCTTTACTGACATAATTTTTTAGCCTGACATACTGTAATGTAATTTACATTTTACAGAATCATTTTAGGTCTCTTTGGCTGTTTGTAGTAAAACCGCTACACATATCATTGTTGGAAGCTATAAATATTTATAACTTCGGATATGAATGTATTAAAACACGTGGCATTTTGGGAATGTGCAGAATGCCCCGTGTGCTGAAAGCCTGGGGAGTAAGTAGATATGTCACTTGAATAACACCAGACACATGCTTAGTCATTCCTGGGGGGTGACTCTCTGAGTGGGTTATGAATATATCACTACGACTTAGTTTCGTTATAAAACACTGAACCATACCTCTTTACTAGCCTTAACTCTTTACTAACCACATAGTACAGTAAAAATGACGCCATTGGCCTTTCATCAGTCCTAAACCTAACATTTCTGCTTTTACAGGAAGTAAACCAGGCATGCTCTACTAGTGTGGCATGTTCTAAATGTTTCCAGCCAGGAAGGAAGGATTCTTTTCCTACTGTAGTACCTGGCAACCACAAATCTTTGTAGATCAATAATCTGCCTATGTTAAAATGTGTAAACCACGTTCAAATATGACTTAAAGGAAGGTATATCTTTCTAGGGCAGGGCTGCATTGTCTTATGGTTTCCCCTCAAGAGGCCACAATAAAATGGAAGCAGCGAAAACAGTTTATTGTAAGAAATCATTAACCTTCAAGTGCAACAACCCCTCCCCCAGCCTGGAATCGAAAAGATTCCAGGGCCTGCCACTGGCTTTTCCCTGGGGCATTCTGATTTGAGAGACCCTGATGGGTGAAACCCCCCAGGGCACCCTTAAAACTCACCTTTCCTTGCTCTTACTGCACATGCTTTAGCTCTGGTCCAATGAGAATTGCCTGCCGTGAGTACGTCATTCAGCAGACAGCTCTCATTATTTTGGATGGGGCGTAGGGATAGGCTGGAGTGGGAGCGGGCACAAGGCAGGGGATGCGGCAGCACACGCTCCCCATTAAAAGCCAACGAGAGCTTTTTGCCGAAAGAGGTAAACACAGCAAATGGCTCTCATTGGCTGTGCGCTGGGCAATGAAGAGGTGAGCTGTACCGGGGGGTTTCACACAGCGGAGTATCCCAAATTAGAATGCCCGGGAATTGAACAAAACCTGGTTAAATTCTGTTTTAAAGCAATATATATGCTTTTATGTATATGCAGAGCTGTGGGCCTAGGTGAGGTGAAAGGAAGTGGGTAGAGATGAGGTGGGAAGAGGTGAGGAGATTAAAAGTGAGATGAGCAGAGATTAGAAGACATGAGGTAGGCATACCATAGGAATTAGCACTACACTGCCTCTAGTGGCCAGCTACCTAGACTGCAGGCAAGTTTACCTCCGCTTCACAACTTATTAAAAGAACGAAGCGTGCTAGGGGCTACAACTGAGGGGACTGCGGGCCGCAGGTTTTGAATCTCTGTTCTATGGTGTGCATGCCTTTGTATTTCTTTGTAATGTAGTAAATAGATTTTGTGGCTAAACTCCAAGAGATATTTGTAGTAAGGAATAAACCCCATCTTCTTAGTTGGCACATTGGTAACCACATAGCACCAATAACTATTTACACAATGTTAACATAAATCCATACCCCTGCACTTATTTTATTGACTGGTTCTGGGCATTTTCAAAAATGAAAAGTGTAAGAAGGTGTCCAAAAATAAATCCCCAAGTCTATTAGTAATTTACACTTAAAGACGGGAAACTTCTCTCACTTTTTTCTATTTTTATATAAATGCAGGACAAAAGCCACGCTGGCTGGCTCTGGTGTCTAAAAGATTCTTTCAGAACACCTGGAATGTGTATAACATGGAAGTTATAGATTTCTTTTTGCTCGAAAGGCAAGTCACTCAGAGGCCCTGGATAAATTGCAGATCCCATAGACAAGACTCCACCCAACTCTGAAGTAAGACAAGGCTCCTATATAACAAAAAAATATATATATCTGCTGCCTTTAGCAAAGCTAAACATAAAAATCTGCTCCTTAAGTGGCCTAAGGCTGCGTACACCTACAAGGCATGCAGTTGTGGTTAGCCAGAGCTGTTCCCAGCTGGCCTGCATTCTTTACAATACTCAGGGCCTTATTTAAGAAGGGATAGCGTCAGGTAGTGGCTGGTTAATGAGAGGTAGCGACTGGTCAATGCCGGACACGGCACGCAATTACACATTTATCAAGCAGAATCTGTTTAGCGACTGGGATAGCGCCATGTAGCGTCTGATTCATCATTTTCACAGCCTCAGCGAACAGCGCCGGTGTTCACCCTTGCACAGCGCCAGGTATGACCTCTCGCTACCTGTCGCTCTCCCATACATTTCAATGGACGATCCTTTTCTTCTCTTTAAACGGGTTTTGGGCTTTTTTTTTCTTCAAAAAATGTCAAAAATCTCAAATAATTCTGTGACCTCTTCTGGCATTGAAAAAGCTGTTTTTTCCACAATGTTTTCATTTTTTATATATTTCTGCAGAAATGACATTACAGGTCTTGCATTAAAGTGTTCATGTTACAATGTTGTTACAATGTAATTCCATATGTTTTCCCTTTGTTACTAGTTGATAGATGCTGAAAAACAGACTTTAAACACACCGCCTCCTGCGCTCTGGGTTTCAAACAAGCATTTTTCAGCTCCAGAGATTTGTGAAGCTGTTTTTTTGCTGAATATGGTGTGAGTCGGTCCCTATGAGCAGTCGCTAACATGCGCTCCCATACAGCGCTGTACTGGTCAAATAGCGACTCCTCACAATGTATTCCTCATTGCTGCACAGCGACTGAGTCGCTATGAAGTAGCGACCCACGGCCGAGCACAGCAACTACTAGCGGGCGCTCTGAAAATGCCGCTACAGACGCTCATCTGTCGCTACCTGGCGTTAGTGATGAATCAGCCTGTCAGACAGCTCAATAGACAATCACAAAAGGTTTATAGAACAGAACCAATGTAAAAGTTTTTTATTTTGCCTGATACCTGCATTAAACATAAATATATTGCATTATCGTTTGATTACAATAGCACTTTAAGGGTTTTTTGAGAGCATCCTTCATAGTGAATAGGACTTTGCCTATTTATAAAAAGAAAAAGTCTCTAATTCAGCTTCTACTTTCTGATCAGAAAGATGCTGTAAGCTTTAAAAAAATGACACTTTATTGTGCTTTGATTTGGAGAGACTCAAATCTTTAGTGAGTAATAGGATATTTATTGAGGGTCTAATGTTAAAAATACCTATAAATATAAACCTTACTAGAAAGCAAGGGGATGGGGTGACTTATATGCCCCACTTCAAAAATATTCCAACCACGCCTGCAGAGAGCTAATTGTGGAAGGAGTCGGGAGAATTGTACGACTTCAGCATATGCTGTATGTTTTATATAAGCAGCTCTATTGTTTATATATTGGTGAGAAAAAGCCTCGTGTGACCATTGTACTACAGGGAATGTATTAATAATTATTGGCCATTTATGAATGAGTCTGAACCAGAGTTGGATGCTGGGCCTGATGCAATTGAGGAGTCAGAGTCATACCTTGGTTTTCTAACTCCACTGCCTCGGTGACAGGCTTGTGAATGTACCACATTTTACAGGGAAGGACTGCTTAACTCTAGCAGCATATCCCCTTAGCTACTTAAAACAAAAGCTTTATTGCTATTGCAGTTCCTTTGATGTGTGTTAATGCTTTTTACCCATGCAATGCGTTTGGGCAGATATTAGACTGGCTAATGCCCTCATTTACCAGAGGCTGGCTAATAATAGAGGTAGTAGTAGTAGTACTCCCCTGTAAAAGTGGATTGGTACTGTCAATATCTGTCACCCCTGTCTCAAAGACAATCCTGAAGGTTTTTTTTTTTAACATTGGGTTTATAAGTAATTCTTCATCTCGTTGGCCAGCATTTAATATATTTGTATATCTATTTATATTTAATAGATTTTTAATATAAGATATTTCAGACAGGAAATTTACATAATGTTCAGGCAGCGTTTAAAAGGAGATAAGTAATTACTATCCTTCCAATTTTCTCATGACAGGTTTCTTTAAACCTTCCCAGGTCCCTTTACATGAGTATCACTTACCTGCTCATTTTCTTTATCTGAGAGCTGGCAATGCTGTTTGTATACCACTGCCCATATGAATGCAAATGGTACTGTCAGTTATCAGTGTCAGAAGAGGCACGTAGTATAAGTGATTTCCCGGCAATATGGTAGATGGCTGAGAATGTGTTAATGGTCTGATGCGCCCTGAAAGAACTGGGGTAGAGTACAAGCTAACAAACTGATAATTCACTTGTATCAGCCATGAGGGAGGGCCTAGAGCTTCTGCTTGATTTATGAGCCCCGGGATTAAACTTCCACTTCAATTACACATCACAAACAAGATGCACTTGGAGCTATATTTGTTAGATGTCAGCTAAAATGGAATTATATTTTTCTGATGACAACCAGAAGCACTATGCAGCCCATTTTTGCTTCTTTTGCTGTTTATCAAGCGTGAATATAAAATCCAGTTTTACTTGTGTTGTTTAGGCTACAGGGTAAGCCCTTATGGGTATAGCAAATAGGAGATACAACATGAATATGGGATTACCTGGGGCACATCATTGTAATGTACGGCTTCATAAATTGGTTAGGACTTGCACTATCCCTGTTTGTGCTCTTTGTTGCTGTGTCACTTTAATGTGTAGTATAACAGCCATCTGGAGATATGATGGTAATATTCCTACTGTGCAATTTTTCATTAGCCTGCAGCAGATTGTAATGCAGTCTTTACTTTGATACAATGAAAAAAACACTGGAAAAACACCCTACACGTAACAATACTGGATCTGGATGCTGCCAAAAAAATGTCTCACCTTTTTCTTTTTCTATGAGGCTCAGAGCCCCAAAGCCAGAAGCCTCTTTGAGACAATTTTTTGGCAGCAATTTGGTGTTATTCCAGTTCAATACTTCTTCTCACAATATTAAAGAACTAGAGCAGGCAAAGGTAATTGCTACACTTTTGCATGGGGTTACATTTGGCACTGTCCTAAACGCAGAGAGCTGACCGCCTGTTCCAGCCTGTCCGCCGGCCAGCAGCTGGGAGAATCCATACCGTGCATGGCGGGGATGCCAGCGCCTACCGGGGGCATGATTCCTCTCCTCCCACTGTGTGTTTGAGCAGCTGGGGGAGAAGAATCATGCCTCCAGCAGACACCGACATCCCGGGGATACACAGCTATTCTCCCTGCTGGTCTGCAGCGGAGGGACCTACACCACCGTTTGCGGCCTGTTCCTCCCGACACTCACTCATGCAGCAGGGGGAGAAGAAGCATGAGCTGTGCCTGCTGCCCAACCTTCCTCCTTTCTCCCCCGGCCAATACCGGGATAGAGCAGTGTAGCGTCTGCCACCCTGCCTCCTCCTCTCTCCCCTGGCCACTCCACCTCCTCCTTATTCTAAGCATACAGCACGTCCTGCTCCAGAATAGTAATAACATGTGGGTAATCCTCCGCCTCAGGCGCCGTGCACTGCAGACATGTAGAAAACAAGCTCCTCCCGGCCCTACATATACCGAAGGACCTCCCACAAATCCCCAGATTTCTCTGCAGTGCTGGAACTGCGAAGACATGAAGTATCACGCTCTCGCAGGCGAGCGGGCCTTACGGCCCAAGGTCCTGTGGGACTATTTCCACCCGTCCTCTTCAGAAGAAATATGCCTCCCAGCCTGGGTTGCGCGGGTCGGGTGAAGGTAGGCAGCACCTGGTGTGCTGAACGGAGCCATGCTCCACCGCAATCCCCCTCCATAGGGTAGGCGGTCAGGCCGATGGTGAGCCTCTAGTGGATGCCCCTCCCGCAATCTTGCCCGTGCCCCTCACAGACTTAGTCCATGGACACCGTCCGCTTCTCCCTCGCTTCCTCCTGTAACTCTAACTTCACTTTTTTGACCTTGGTTTCTTATTATTGGGGTCAGTGTCGCGCCTTGATATACAGTCCGAGCCGTCGTTTTCATGAACAAACTGCCTAGTCGGCAGCATCATTCCAGCGTGTCAGCATCTTAGACATACGCCTTATTTCCAACTGTTCTACGTTTTTTCCATTGGTTAGAGCTTCGCGCTCTTTGGGGGAGGCGGAGACTCGGCATGATGCGCTTCGCGTCACAGCCCGGCCTGGCCCACCCCTCGAGGTTCGCTTGGCGCCATTTTAACTATCTTCGCGCACGCTCGTGGTGCGGTTCGCCTCCTCCCTTGGTCATGTAAGTGCCCTCCGGGGCGGCATGGTTCTATGTCTATCAGGCTGCGCATGGCACTGACTCCACCCCTCTTGTCCCATTATGTCTTTCAGACGCCAGGACTTCGGTGGCTTCCCCCGGCCTAACATATATTACAGCGGGTCCACTTTACAAATTCTCCCACATTACTAGCGGGTTTTTGGGGCATCCAGGGTTGCCTATTGCATAAATCCCTGCGGTCATACTGCTTAATAATCACCATATGGAGGCATTTCAGAATTATGTAACCGGGGTCCCTCCGGGACATGACCGGCTGTGTGCAGTGTGTGGTCAGCCCCAGGCTGAGGCTGACAGGGCACGGGTCTGCGGACAGTGTGCAGAACAGGCAAGTTTGCCAACGGAGGCACCTCCCTTCCTTACTCCCGTCTCCCCGGTCCCAAATATCACTCATGACGAGTCCACTCGAGCGGGGATGACCTGCAATCCGTGCCGCGCGTGTTGCCCACGGCGGAGCAGGTGCTTTCTGGATTGGCGGAGTGTATGGGCCCTGGTAAAAAGCGGTCCCTGACGCCTCCTGGCTCCCCGGTTCCTGACGATACTGACGACTCTGCTGATATGCAGGACCTTGACCCTTCTGAGGAAGGTGAGCTATTCTCAGATTCGGGCTCCTCGAACGGGAGGCCCGCGGGCTGTGATGATTCTGAGCCCTGTTCTTGGGGTCTGTGTGACACAGATGAAATTCTTATTAAGATTTTTGAGGTTTTGTCAATCTCCCCCCCTGGGGAGATCCCCAATCCTAAGAAGGAGAGTTTCCATACAGCGCCGCCGCGCTTGGAGTTCCTAGAACAGGAACATTTCCAGAATCTTATATCCCAAGAATGGGATTCGCCTTGTAAGCTTAAAAGGGTCCCAGGGGTCTGGGAATGGAAGTACCCTTTCCCTCCTGATGTGGTTAATTTATGGTCAGCACCCCTGGTGGTGGACGCACCGGTTATAGGGGTCACAAACCCCCCTTTCATGACGGCCCCCTTTTACCGTACCCTTCGGGATGCTGAGGACCGGCGCATTGACAGACTGGCTTCCCACGCCTTCTCGTGTGCTGGGACGGCTCTGCGCCTGGTTTGTGCCGCGGCCATCACTGCGGTGGCCGCCAGGACTCTTGTCAGAAAAATACTTGATCACCGCCCTGAGGACCTCCCTTGGGGGGTGTTTAATGCGCTATCAGACTGTGATGCGTTTGTGAAATTTATTCAATCAGCACTGGACGACACCATTAAGATGTTTGCTAGAACCTCTGCCCTCATGGTAGCTATTCGCCGCCTGGTCTGGCTGCGACAGTGGGGTGCTGACGAGGCTACTAAAAAGGCTCTCACTTGCCTCCCCTTCAGAGGACGGCGGTTATTTGGGGCCCGTCTGGACCTTTTTGGCAAAAAGGGTAAAGCACCCTTGCGCAGAAGGCCGCTCCGGCCTCCACGAGGCAGGGTCACCCCTCCACCTCCCTGCGTTAGTGTCAAACGCGAACCTGAGGTGTGCTTCCAACTGTTCGGTGTGGATTTCCACCATGGGGTCCAAATCTGCCAAGACCTCCCAAGCATGAAGGTGCGCCCTCGCCCTTCTGGGCGAGGGTACTGCTGCAGCAGCTGTCTCCCATCCTAGAATATACCTTCTCCTTCTGGTGATTCCAGGAGGTAATTCCCCTGGACACAGGATGGCTTTTGCTGGGCGGTCCCTCTCAGTGATTGTCAGTGTGCTTCTAGCCCCTGCTTTTCCTTCAGGAATTGGCGCAGGCCGGACTGGGCCTACAGAGTTTGGGCTTACTTACAGGTTGCCCTTAATGGTATGGGGCTATGGCCTCTATATTTATCTTCCTCCTTCCCTCAACAGTATGAGGCAGTCTGGGCCACGCTGGCCTATGGCAGGCTTGGCAGTTCTACTCTCACAGTTAGTCCCTATATGACACCTCTGTCTTGGGACACGGGCCCCCTCTGCAAGGGGGGCTTCCGGCCTCCTGTGAAGTACTAGATCTCCTTAGTTCCCCTTGTGTCTGCTGGACACCGAGACCATTTCTAGACGGTGTTGTAGGACCAACCCTGCGGATTGAGGCATTATTTGGGGCCTCTCTTTCGTTCCCAGACTACTCGCCATGGCGCGAATGGGGGTGATGTCTCTGACATGCCTGGGGGGGCGTCTGCGTTAGGACCTACCGGGTCGTCTACCTTACTCCCCAGTTTCTACGTCAGGCCGAGTGGATTGGTCGGCCAGCGGTGTCCCCTGGGAGTTACTGGACGGTTGCTCAGTCACCTCAATCTCTCATGGTCCCTTATCCGCTATCCCCCATTCCTGGGAGTCGGTTCAGGCTTGAGCCGTCTTCTCTGGCAATAAGGGGACTCCTGGTTACGGGGGCTCTGCCCCCCTTTACTGGCGCCTTACCTTCATCAGGCGGGATGGCAGCTGATGGGCCCGTTGGTGGCACATCAAGATGATGTCACTTATATACCGAGCCCTTGGGCTCTTCGGCACAATAGGTTATTGAGCTTACATGGGGTTCCAGCACCCTGGTGCTTGGTCTGTGCTCATGCCCCCTTGGTAAGGTGGTTCCTCTTGAGCTGCTCATATTTAAGAGCCCCGTCAGGGGGCACCCCCTTCCTTGCTTGCATCTTCCAGTGAATGGTCACCTTGAGTACCAAGTCTCGCAGGTTGGCGGGGGAGGGGAATTTCTTCCACAATCCCCGTGGTTCCTAGGTAGGGTCCCCTAGAGGGTCCATCTGACCTGCTGGTTTTGTTGAAACGGTGTGCTTTCCGTTGACTCTATATGGCTGGACTTCTCCTCTTTTAGGATCGGTCGGTCTATTGGGGGACTCCTGGCCTGTTGGATGACAATGGCCTGTTTTACTACGGGTCTAGAGATTGAGGCAGGATGCTCCCTCTAGAGGGTCCCTGATCCTGCCTTGGGCGGGGGTGTACGTCCCCTGCTTCTCAGCGGTATTCGCTCCAATGGATGCTCTTTAGCGGCAGGTTATGCTTTCCTGGTGGCGCCCGGGGAGCCTAGCGTGACTCTGTGGGGTCTCCCTCATAACACAGGGGCTCTGCCCTTGTTTCTACTGTCCCAGAATATTCTGACTCTGGTCATGGGGGCTGAGTATTTTAGGCATACACTTGTTATTTCATACGACTTCTCTTCATCACCCTACTTGTGGGTTCTGCGCACGGTTGGCCTGATAGAGAGTCCCATGAGATGGATGGCCTGGGTGGCCTTGTGAGCTGTGGTTCGCAGATGCCTCTGCTGAAGTCTGCTGACCTGTGCGCTCTCTCTCAGGAGTGCGGTTCTGCCCTTGTCAGGCCCCTTCCTTTGTCCCAATGTAAGGTCTCCTGTCTGGGGATTGACAGCTGATTCATTCACCCCTTGGAGACGGGCCTTATCTTCTGGGTGACTTAGTATGAGGGGGGGCTGGGAGCTTCCCCTTCCTCCGTCTATGGGGGTTTTGTGGTAACCCATATTGATTGGCATGAGCCTTGGTCTCTTCCCTGTTAGACGTTCTCGGTTCTCAGGACCTTTAAAGTCATTACAACGTAAGTTTGGGGTTGGCTGCCCATCTGGGGACTCTGAAGGTGCAGGTTCTGTCCTGGCCTTTCCTGCAGGAGTCTGGTTCTGTCGCCCTTGTAGGGAATTATTTTGGGGATTGCTTAGCTGCTTCTCCCAAGTAGTTCCATGGTCCCTATGGGGATCAATTTTCATTTTTTACCCTGCGGACTTTCCTGGGGACTTTTGCTGGATGCTGTCTGAGCTGCCCTGTAGTCCAGCTCGCTTCTCTGGGGTCTCCTGACTCCGTCAGACATGTGCCTGAAACGATGGATCTGGTTACTTAACCTTGGCTCGATATATATATATATATATATATATATATATATATATATATACAGATATATATGGCTACGGGCACCCCATGCCTGGGGGTGTTCCCTCTTACGCCGGGCCTCCGGTCCAAGTGGTCTGTAGGATCATTGCTTTAGTCCTTTAGTCTAACTATGGACTTTATTCTTAATAATACTAATATGAGGGGCTACATTCCCTCTACAGGTGTTGCAATTCTCCCCATGTGGGTTTTCATGGCCCTTAGGGGGCTGATGCTCTTGGAGTCTACGGGCGCCTCTTTATGTATGCGCCTGATATCTCCTTCCAGCGCCATTGCGCCCTTTGGATTAATCCTTCTGGATGTCCCCTGATCCTGGGTGAAGCCTTGGCTTCGTGACAATTAGGGGTCTGTATCCCCGCCTTGGTCGGGTGACCTGTTCTGTTTCCCTTAGGGGGTGTTACAAGTTTTGCCACGAGGCTTCCTTGCCTGTGAGCTGGTTGGGTCATTACACTGACCTATGTTCCTCTTCAGGGGAAAGAATCTTCCCTTTTTCTGTCTACTCCGTTATATTGGTGCTTGGGTACCACTGGCCCTTCAGCACCGGGGTTTTTTCTGTTGATTCAGTTGCTAGACTTATGGCCTGTCTCTGTTCATACCTTCATGGTCTTGTTATGAGACTGACGTTAGAGCCTTTGCTCATGTCATGCCTGTTGCAAGTTTTGCAGGTGACAGCGCCTTTACTGTTCGCTGTGCCTTGTTTTTTCCTGGGGATCCCACCCTGCTTATGGACACTGCTATTGGATGGCCCACATGTTATTACTATTCTGGAGCAGGACGTGCTGTATGCTTAGAATAATACAACTCTGTGAAGTACTCACCTGTAGAGTTGATATTATATGCATACAGCACGTCCTGCTCCACCCCACCCTGGTTCACTTGTTCTGGATCCCCTGTATGGTGATTGTTATCATTAGATATTATTACCAGTTCTTCTGGGTGGTTTGTTCCTCCCGGCTTCTCTTCTCACTGCTTTTCAATGCTGGGGATTTGTGGGAGGTCCTTCGGTATATGTAGGGCCGGGAGGAGCTTATTTTCTACATGTCCGCAGTGCACGGCGCCTGAGGCGGAGGATTACCCACATGTTATTACTATTCTGGAGCAGGACGTGCTGTATGCATATAATATGCACCTCTACAGGTGAGTACTTCACAGAGTTGTATTTTTTCCCCCCGTGCGTGCATGGGCTTTGGGAATGCATGCAGTTGCTTTGGGAGTGCACGCATGCATGTTTGATAGTATGCGTTTGTGTTTTGGGAGTGTGCGCTTGTCCTTTGGGAGTGCGTGCATGCATGTTTGAGAGTGCGTGCATGTGCTTTGGGAGTGCATGCATGTTTGGGAATTGTGCACATGCACTTTGCGATTGGGATTGTGGTCATGTGTGTCTGGGGGTGCTTATACAGGGAGAGAGAAGAGAAGCACAGCCAAGGTGTCTGTAGCATGTTCTTACAGACCCCACCCATTATGCAAATTTTTATGGAGGATAATAGAGCCAAAGGCCACGCTCATTTTTTTTTTTAAATAAGAGAAATTATATGGTGAAATAGTAAATCTCGACCATTGCTTCTTCAATTTTAAAAAGGAAATCGGGTTAGGACAGCGCAAAATGTAGCCCGACGCAATGGCGGAACAATTAGCTTTGCCTGCTGTAGCACTTTAAAGAAAATAGATTAAAGTCCATGTACAGGCAAGAAAACACAATCCTCTCCTAACCTTGGTCTTCGTATTAAAAATACTTACTTGCTTACCCTGCGATCTGCCACTATTTAAAGCAAGTCCCCGAATGCTGTTTGTTGACACCAAAGAAACACTTTCAAGCCTCGACAGTGATCACCTCCCTGCGCTTAAGTGACACTGAACCCTCTAGAGTGGGGGTTCCCAACTTTGGAGGACCAGCAAGGCAGGGAGCAAGTTTAACTGCATCCTGCCCGCTGGTCCTCCATTGCGTAGCCCTCCCCACACACACATTCGCCCTCTGAGACACACCCATATTTCCCCTCACTTTGGGGACGGGAAAGTGCATCTTATAGGGTGAAATATATACGGTATTCTTCAATTGACTTCTCAACCCCTTTATGCACTTACCCCTATTTGTTGCAAACTTTTCAACCAAACTTTTATTCTTTCTCCATAACCCCTCAAGTCTTTAACTCCTTATAGGGCTAACAGCCATCAGTTTATTATTCCATAATTACATGTTTAATTCTTCTCCTCGATGGACCAATATTGCACAGTAATAAAAACGACAATCTCAACAAGTTTTGTGCTTCTACAGTCCTACAGTTCCTTTTCTAAATATCAGATTCTCTTGCTAGAATTAGGGTGGTTCTCTTCTGTGAATTGATCATGTTTATTAATCAAAAGGACATACATATGCATTGTGAGGGGGTATAGGGCCGCTTTACCACACTGGAGCATTGTTAGAATATGTGTTTAAACTGTTTAGATGTTTAAGTGTAGACTCCAGAGGAGATATTATGGTCTTCCTATGGTAGTTATGATCTACTTCTATATACTGGTATAACTAAGTATACAGAGTGAAAAACTGCTATTTCAAAACTTAAGATAGCCTAAGTGTCCAACTACAGGATAGCAACTGGCAGGAAACCTGGTAACTAGGATTACAGGTCATGGATGGTTGTAGGTAGGTATGTTGCTTGCAGTTTAGTTGTAAGCAAAAAAATGTATGTGTACATATAAAAATTGGAAAGGATATCCTGTAGCGTAATTAATACATTTCACCTTTTCACTTTAATAATTTAAAAAAAAAGAAAAAAGACATTAGATTTCACTAACTGGACATAATGTCAAACCAAAATCCAAAAATGGGCTGGAGAAAATTATTTGCACCCTTCCAAAATTGTGGATAAATAAGATTGTTTCAAGCATGTGATGCTCCTTTAAACTCACCTGGGGCAAGTAACAGGTGTGGGCAATATAAAACTCACACTTTAAAGCAGATAAAAAGGAAAGAAGTTTATGTGGAGGCTGATTCATTACTAACGCCAGGTATTGGCAGATGAGCGTCTGTATAGCGGCGTTTAGAGCGACCACTAGTAGACGCTGTAAACGGGTATCTGGCGCTGTAACAGAGCGCCTCAGTTGCTGTAGTAACCTGGCCCGCATTGATGAATGTGATGTGTGTTGGGCACTGTAACACCAGTACAGTGCTGCAGTGAGCAAAAGGTAGCGCCAGCTCAGTGTGACCGACTCTCGGCGCTCCTCACCATACTTATCAAAAAAGGACACACACACAGCGTCGGCCTCGAAATCTGGTCGCTATAGCATAGAGCGCCAGGCGCTGTGTGATTAAAGTCTGTTTTTAAACACATATCCACCAGTAACAAAGCAAAAACACATGGAATGACATTGTTTTAACACTGTGACATTAGCACTTTAGTGCCAGACCTGTAATGACAATTCTGCATAAAAATATAAAAAGTCAAAAAAGTTTCTAAAAGTGTTTGCAGCCAGGAGAGGTCACACAATGATTTGAGCAAAAAAAAATACAAAATAAATTGTCAAACACTCTGTTTAAACACAAGAAGGGAAGAGGGAAGGAAGAGAAGTTAAGAAAGGGTAAAGAATGAAAAGGGAAGAGAGGAAAAGTGGGGGGAGGGGGGAAAAAGGAAGGGTGACGACGTTAGGGCCTCTATAAAGGTGGATGGAAGGAAGAGGGGCGTCCCAGAGCACGTAACATCTCCCCTCCTGCTGGGTCAGTGCTCATTAACCCTATTCCCTAGGGCCATCAAACCTAATAGCCCCTAACACTTTTCTGTTGGAACTCTCTCCATGGTTCCCACACCTGATCAGCCTTTTCCTTATTAGACATAATGGAGGCTGTCATTTGCTCATTCACCATTATGTTCGCCATCCTCGCCTCTACCTCCTACCATAATAGTCTGGGGGCTTTCCAATTCGCTGCCACTGTTAGTCGCACAGCAACCAATAGATGCTTTACTAGACTCCACTCATCCCTTGTATAGGGCTGCTGCTTCAATGATAATAAAGCTTCAAGCGGAGTCGGGGAAAGAGATCTACCCAAGATGTGAGATAACACTTTGTAAGCCTCATTCCATAAGCCGTGTACCACTGGGCATCCCCACCAAACATGGAGGTACTCTCCAATTGCTCCACATCCCCTGTAGCATCTGGGGGAGTGTGAGGCGGAGCATTTATGAAGTCTCGCTGGGGTGTAGTACCAACGGAGTACTATTTTATAAGCGTTTTCAGTCGCTAAGACATTTAGCGACGTTTTCCGCACATTGTTCCAAATTTTCCTCCAATCCTCCCCTTCAATTGGGGCCCCCAGCTCCGCCTCCCACCTCTCCATGTATCCATGTCGCGGGGGGTCAGCCCGTTGCACCAAAGCCCCATAGATATATGTGATCATCCCCTTTGCAAACAGCTGGCGAAGAGATGCTTGCTCCAGTGGGGTAAGCCTGTATGGTGGAGATCCCCTCTTCAGAATGCCACCGACAAAATGCGAAAGTTGCAAATATCTGAAGATTTCCGAGGAGGGGATCTGTTTGACGCTTTTAAGATCTTAAAAAGATAGCACTCCTTTTGGGGTACTGAGATCGTGTATAGTCACAATGCCATTGGCCTTCCACCATCCGAAGCTGTGAGCATGCATGACCCCTGGGAGAAACAATGGGTTATCAAACAGCCTCACCAAGGGCGAATGTTTAGATTCCAGCTTTGCCCTGGTCTTGCAAAGATCCCATTTGTCCAGCAGGCAACGCAGGATTGGAGAGATGGTCTTAGGCTGCACTCGCTTAGGGACCCACGGTAGGGTCTCTATAGCCATTGGCAAGGATCTTCTTGCCTCCTCCAGGACCCACAGCGTGGCCTCCTGTTTAGCATGGAGGAGCGGCAGAGGAGCAACCTGTGCCGCCAGGTAGTATTTATGAAGCAGAGGCTCCCCCTGGTGGTGTGGTGGTATAGTGTTTTCCTGTTCACCCTTGATTTGATTGGCCCCCAGATATACTTTAATATCTTATTTTGCAGCGGCTTAAAAAAGGATAAGGGGATCGGAATTGGGAGCACCCTGAATAAATATAAAAGCTTCGGCAGGAGGGTCATTTTAACTGCAGCTAGCCTACCTAGCCACGATATTTTTAGATTATACCAAGGGTTTAACATTGATTCGACCAGCTTCGGGATATGTGAATAGTTAGCCTTAAACAGCGTTTCATATGTGGGGGTAATTTTGACCCCCAGATACGGCAATTGCTGCGTCCAGGTCCAAAGGAAATTAGCCAAAAGGGCCTGCTTCGTGGAAGGCTTCAAGGAAATATCCAGAGCTGTGGCCTGAAAAGCTCCCGAATACAGAAAGGGTTTTGAATATATTGGGAATAGAGATATGTGGACCTGTAACCATCAGGAGCATATCATCCGCGAAGAGCGATAGCTTATTTTCCCCTGAAGCTGCGGAAATCCCCCTGATGCCTCCATTGCTCCGGATCTTAATAGCCACGTGCTCCAGTGCCAAAATGAATAGGATGGGGGACAGAGGGCACCCCTGCCTAGTTCCTCTATAGATTGAGAAGGGGGAGATTCTACACCCGCATATTTCAAGGTGGCCTTTGGTTAGTTATATAACGCATCCACAGCAGCCAGCATTCCCTCCCCAAATCCCCACCTCCCCAGCACCCACCGCAGGTATTCCCAGGAGATGGAGTCAAGCGCCTTCTCGACATCCAAAGACAGCAACATGGACTCCTAATCAGTACCCTTAACTGAATCTATCAGTTGTAGTATACGCCTGACTCCATCTCCCGCCTGACGGTATGGGACAAACCCCACTTGGTCCTTGTGGATTAGGCAACCCAAAAAGCAATTTACCCTAGTGGCTAAAACTTTAGCAAACAATTTAAGGTCAATATTTAAGAGGGAAATGGGTCTATAGTTGCTCCATTTTTGATGATCCTTTCCTGGCTTTGGGATCATAACGACGAGCATAACGTTTGCCTTTAACATTTCACCCTCAAAGAAATTACCCCGCATTATATGGTTATAGAGGTTAACTAGTGGGGGGGTGACCTCTTGGCTGAGCTTTTTATAGAAGGTTGCGGTTAGTCCATCCGGGCCTGGTCTTTTAGCTGGCTTAAGTTCCTTAATTGCCTGTGACACTTCCTCAGCTGTAAAATCCACCTCCATAGCTAGTTTTTGTGGCTCAGTTAACCTAGGGAGCGAGATATCCTCAAAAAACTCAGAAACCACTTCCCCATCCCATCCCATTGGTTGGGGGGCCTCATACAGCTTTGCCAGGCCTGCCCTAAATTCCTCCAATATTTTTGGGGGGATGGTGGTTAGAGCCCCGCCTTTCACCTTCAGCCTTATTGGAGGGGCCGGATTTTCCTGACACCGGAGTTGGGCAGCCAGCAGGGTGTTGGGTTTGTTACTGCAGGCATAGTATTTCTGCCTCGACCATTTATACCTAGTTTCTGCCTGACTGATTTGAAACTGGTTTAGAGCCACCCTGGCTTTTTCCAGTCTGGCCACCCCGCTACCCACCTTTGAGTCCTTAAACTCCTTGACAGCCTCTGCATACTCTCCAGTACCCGAGCCTGCAGCTCCCTTTTCCGCCTTGAAGCCATCCCTAGGAAGTGGCCCCTCATAACAGCCTTAAAAGCTCCCCACAACATTGAGGGTGAGACCACTGAGCCCTTATTGTGCGCAAAATGTTCTGTGGCAGTCTTTTTCGCCTGCTGTACTGCCTCCTCCGTAGATAATAGGTAGTCGTTTAACACCCACGAGGCCGGCCCTGTTTTAGTTAGCAAGCTGCAGCATGTGATTGTAACCATATCATGATCAGACCAAGGTACCTGTACTATCTCTGCACGCAGGATTTGCGTAAAAAAACCCCTTAAGGTAAATATATGGTCAATTCTACTATGCAGCTTGTGAGGGTGGGAGTAATAGGTAAAATTCTCTTTTCTCTGGGTTCAGTTCCTGCCATGTATCAACCAGTTGGGCCCCCTGGATTACACTGGTAAAGGCCTTAGCTTCTCCCTCAAGCTGTGGGGAGGGCGGGGAGGACCTATCTAGCCTGTTATGTAGGGTCCCCACATAGGATTACTGTCCCCTGTACATGTGCCTTAACCAGCTCACAGATCCTGGACAGGAACTTAGCCTGTCCCACATTAGGCGCGTAATAATTGCACAGCGTGACCTGCACATCATGCAGGACTCCCTGGAGAAGCAAATATCTGCCAGCTGGATCTGCCAGCCGATCAGTGCAGACAAATGGGGAGTTTTTGTGAAAAGCTATGAGGACCCCCTTTTGCTTGGTTTGCCCCGTGGCTTGAAAAAATTGCGGGTACCTTGGGTGCAGGTAGTGCGGTGAGGAGGTCGAGGAGATATTTCTTGCAGGCATACTACTCCCGCTCTCAGAGAGTTAAATAGTTTAAATGCCCTCGATCGCTTATTAGGGGAGTTAAGGCCTTGCACGTTCATTGAAATCACCTTCACAGCCATAACATGAGATTAACCCAATTATGAGCGCTTTGCTTGCCAAATAGCCCAAGCACCTTCGCCGCCCCATGGGTGAGAAGTGAAGGGAAAGGATAGGTAGGGTAGATAGAAGTAACTAGAGTGAAGAGAAGAAGACAGAGGGAGAACATCCCAAAAAACAAAACACAAGTCGCATGAGACATATAACATTCAAATAGCAATACGTGGATCCCATCCACTAGTATCATTCTACCAGGGCCTTCGCCCTGGGAGAATGGCAGGGGGTAAGCATGGTTCGGCCCCCGGGCACCAGGGCCACCCCACCCTAAATGCTGAACACAACAATCTTATAGCCATTATCATGATCACAACCGTGACTGTAACTGCTGTTATAACGGCCCAGCCCCACATCACCAAGCTGCGCCTATCCATCCACAGGCCACACGGGCATCATTCCTGTTGCCGTCTATTATCCAAAATTGCACCAGCCCGGGCAGCCCCCGGCACCCCCCAGTCCCTCCACGCCCCTCTGGCGCTGGGAGACCGGGGCCCGCCAAGGGCCCCCCAGGCACCGCACCCAAGTTAGGCGAGCGCTGTAGGGCTCATAACAATGCAGCTTCACCTGTCCACACTAGAGCAGGTAGCTACTAACATGAAAAAACTTGGAATCAAACAGAAAATTAACTTAGCATAACCAACTATTTACCGTCCAAAGACAGTGTTAACTAAACTAAACTCTCCACACGACCAGAGGTGTGACACCGAAACCTAATTTTTTGCGCCCTTTTGTCACCCCTCTGACGTGCTCTGAAAGGCCTGGGATGACAGATTCTTCAAGGCCTGAGATCTATCTCTCCCCTGCCTCTTTCGCTGGGAGCCCCCAGATGACATTGGGGCATCTTTCCTTCGCTGCGGGGCCTCTCTCAGGGATGGTGTTGAGGCTAGTGCTTGGGGCTCCTCTGGCTGCTGGAGTCCGAGTTGCTGGAAGGTAACTTTTAATTCCAAGGCTGTGGAGGCTTGCACTGTCTTTCCGTTGTATGTGAATGTCACTTTAAATGGAAAGCCCCACCTATAGCGTAGGTTTTGTGAGCGTAGGATCTGCAAATATGGTTTAAGAGCCCGCCTTTTGGCAATGGTGGTCTGAGCCAAGTCCGTGAAGACCTGATAGGGATGCCCCTGAAACTGCAGGGGCTCTTTATCTCTATCTCTCGCCGCCTGCATCACTGCTTCCCTGGTTTTAAAATAAACAAACTTAACAATGATGTCCCTGGGGGGGGAGCGTTTGGTGAGTGCACGGTGCGCCCGCTCCAGCTCTAACCGCTCGACCGGTATATTGGGCGTCAGCTCCTGCAGCAGGGCCATAATCGTGCCCTGGGCATCCTCCATGGACTCAGGAAGGCCTCTGAATCTGAAGTTGGAGCAGCGATTTCTATTTTCCAAGTCCTCATGCATATCTTTCAGCACAGCAATCTCTTCATGTAATGCCTGCACTTCATCCTCATGCCCCTCCAGGACTGTTGTGACATCATTCATTTGCCCCTCCAGGGTCTGGATTCTATGCCCCTGCTCCTTTAACTCCCTAAGGAGCTGGGTTGTGCTTCTAGTGACCACAGAGATCTCCTCCCTAATCACTGCTCTAATGTGCTGCAGTGATCCCTGATCCAGGGCCATCTGGGCGCATTGGTTCTGGAACTCAGTGGGGAACTGGGCTTGGCTGTCTACAGAGTCCAGTGAATCCTCTGCATGCAGCATTGTTAGTGTCAGAGCTGTCTCCCCTCACTCACCTCTCACTGCACGTGCTGCTGCTGGAGTTACGGTCGCCATTTTAGATTCCGGCTGCTGCTGGGGTCTGGCTCCTCTTGGCGGCCCCTGCTTTGATCTGCGACCCTGTCGCATGCTCCACTGGTCGGGTGACCTCTTCCCCCTTCGTCTCCTTTGATCTGGCGGCGAGTCTGAGCTTTCAGGCTGCTGCTGGGTGGTCTGTTAGTGCCCGGGATGACGGAGCTCTAGCTGAGCACGTCCATCAGCCGGCTCCTCGGTCATGCGCCCCCCCAGATTCACTTTCATAAATGTGGTTTTGCGCACAGCGCCCCGCGTTCACCAGATGCTCCCTGCCGCTATGAGGCACTACCTGGCGCTATCTCTTATTAAATAAGCCCCTTAGTCTTTGCATTGTGTGTCTGTGTGTGCCACACTAAGCATGGACAACAGAAAGAGCAGAAGAGAACGGTCTGAGGACTTGTGAACCAAAATTGTGAAAAAATATCAACAATCTCAAGGTTAGAAGTCCATTTCCAGAGATCTAGATTTTCCTTTGTCCGCAGAGCGCAACATTATCAAGGAGTTTGCAACCCATGTATACGACAACAAGCACCCAGAAATGGATGGCAACCAAGCGCTGGAGAGTTCTGAAGTGGCCAGATCTAAATCCCATTGAACACCTGTGAAGAGATCTTAAAATTGCTGTTGGGAAAAGGTGCCCTTTCAATAAGAGAGACATGGAGCAGTTTGCAAAGCAAGAGTGGTCCAACATTCTGTCTGAGAGGTGTAAGAAGCTTATTGATGGTTATAGGAAGCAACTGATTTCAGTTATTTTTTCCAAAGGGTGTGCAACCAAATATTAAGTTAAGGGTGCCAATAATAATGTCCAGCCCATTTTTGGAGTTTGATGTGACATTATGTCCAATTTTCTTTTTTTCCTCCCTTTCTTGGTTTAGTTCCAATACACACAAAGGGAATAAACATGTGTATAGCAAAACGTGTGTGACTGCAATCCTTTTCTGTGAGAAATACTTCATTTTCTAGAAAAATTTCAAGGGTGCCAACATTTACAGCCATGACTGTATAGTGAAAAGCATTACAATGTCCTTTCGCTTGTCACCATATATTCTATATTATAAATATATAAGATATATAATATACCACAAATTGCCAAGCCTAGGTAAAATATGAGATGTCATATACATGTTTCATTTCTAATTTTTAATGCAAGTAAGTGTGAAAAATCACATGATGCCTTCAAATAGTTTAGATATTCAGTGTGCACTTGCATTCCTATGACAGTGACAAAATGGTATGCACACAGATAGATAATTGAAAAGAAAATTGGAATCTGGCAGGTAACAGTGTAGAAAATGTGTTCTCTATTGCCGCTCACTTTCATTTACATTATCTGTTTGAATATTGCGTGGCTGTTGCCGTATGTCACTCGTTTCTTCTGCCTGAGTACTTAGCTTTTTTGCCCCTTGCTTTTGAATACAATATGTATATAAATATATTGTAAATTTAGCCCTTGGTCTATTGTTTCACTGAATCTGAATTTACCTAATAGAAATGTTTCTAGCAAATCTGACTCCCTGAGCAAAAGGTGGAAAAGTTCCATATATATATATATATATATATATATATATACGTATGGATAGAATTGCATTAAATGAGGATCTCAAGACTATGCATAACAGACTAATCTGATCAGTATTTCTATCTTCCCTTGACCAGCAGTGGAATGGGTATACCATTAGACGCTAAGGCCATCTGGCTGAGTAACACCATGGTACAAATGCTAGACCTGCAGCTTGTCAGAAAACTGTGCCTTATCTGACATGTCAGGAGTCAGGCTCACCAGTTAGCATGTCCTGGTTAGTCGACAATGCCCAATCTTTGCTGCTATCTTCACCTTTAGACAAGCCCCCTTTTGCTGGGACACAAGCAAGCCTCACCGGACACGGGTGCCCCCAAGTCTTATAATGCTCAAACGATATTAACTGAGGGCTGGACCTGCAGGTCGTTGAGCATAACTGGGGATAAAAGGAGGTCAGACGAAGCAAGGGTCATACACGGGAATTCAGTCCAGCAGTTGTCAACACAGAGAGATATCCGGAATCAGGGTCAGAGGACAGGCCGAAGGTCAAAACCGTAGCTGGAGCGAGGAACTGAAGGGAGCTGGCTGAGGCGGGGTCAACTATTTTGAGGTCAGAAATGGGGAGTACAGATGAGGCGATCTTATTGGGGGAGGTGTGCAGGGATTGGCTGACAAAGGGATGGCTGATTGGCCCACAATAACCAAAGGGCTGATATGCCATTACTAAGTGAGGGCCATGGTCATCATGGTATCATTGCTAGGGCTCATTGGTCCTTTTGAACTAACCTCTGGTGATGTGCTGCATGATGGTTTTCCATGATGGTCTAGACCTTTGTTCATTTGAAAATATGGGCTCACTGAGACTGTACTTATATCAGAATATTTTGCTAGAATCCGAGGGTACAGACACTGGTTTCTGAAGAATCACTCTGTTAAAGAGAGCTGCATTCAGAGAGGAGGGTCTCCTGACATGCTTCCCAATACATGGCAAGGGGAGTGAAAAGAGCACTTCTCAACAAGATGCCAAAATTAATGTTCTGATTATGTTGTAGATTTGCCGTATTTGTGTATTGGACTATATTAAATCATTCAGAATTGTACTATCTATGTTACCAAGAGAATGAAGACCAGTGAAGACTTAAGCGTATTCTTCCCCTGCAATTTTCACTTGGAGACTAAGCTCACACCAGACATTGTTTTGGTACTTTCTTATTGATTTGTTTTTCTTTTTGCTTGTTTCCATATACTTTTCTTTTTGGAGCCAGTTACCTGGAAGGGGCTCCAAGTAGGAGGTGCCATCTTACCAATTGTTTTTTGTCTGCTTCTTTTGGGTTTTTTATCCTTATGTCTTTTGACTTTTTCATCTTGCTGCTTTACTCATTAACTCTCTGTTCACCTTTCTACGTCATTGCACACTTTCCTTTATTCTACTTTTACCCCTGCATTTGTACATTTTCACTGGTGCTTCCCCTTCCTTTACTGTTTCATTTCACCTTGGCCTCCTGATTGCTCAGCTCTACTTTCCAACTGCGCACATCCTCCTTCACCTAGCCTCAGCATCTCCTTGTACACTTTTGCATTTTTCATTTTGTGCCTCTTAGCATTCTAGTACTACCTTGCTGCACCTCAGTGTGTCCCTCTGCACCCTTCAGAGAAAGAGCTGCAGGGGACATGACACTGGAAAAAGCTTTTCAATTTTGCAAAACACCATTTTCTTTAAAATGATAGTAGACTCTGTACAATGAAAGTACACTGTGTATTCTGTAGCCTCTTCAACAACCTAAGCTCCTCCCCTGGTTGAACTGAACACCAACTTTGGTAAATACCTTGCTGATGCAGTATAACTAAGTTGTGTTTTGTTGCTGTGCTCAGTCTTGTAATGGCATGTGACCTGTTTCAGAACCTCAACCAGTTTTAAGCCTACAACAGTAGCTGTTTTTGTTAATGTCTCATGGAAATGATGATCATTATCTCCTGGTATAATTAATCATACGCCTGACCCTAACACTACAAAATCCCTGACTTTGGGCAAGTGTACCTAGAAAAATTGATGCATTTTTAAAGGCAAAAGAATGATAAAAAAAATTCTTCCTTACATTTACTTTTTTATCAACAATTTGACACTCTGTTTTTGAAAGCATTCTTACTTTACCTTACTTTACATCTGCATACAGTAGTGTATATGAAAAGTCATGCTTTCATAGCTCAAATATCCCTGTCTTCTAAGCTTGTTGGCAAATAGCTGAAGCTGTGGCAACAAGAACTGTATAAGCAATATGATTTTGCTATAAGGATTGTTTATTATACTGCATATTTCATATTTAGTCTTTTTTTCAAACTTTAAACATGAAAGCACTGTACATCTATATGTACCTTGGAGATATAGCATATAAAATATATACCGTATTTTTCACCCTATAAGACGGTGCCAATAAGACGCACCTAGGACTTGGAGGAGGAAAATAAGAAAACAATATTCTAAATCAAATGTTGTGCTTTAAAATCCCATTACAGGCAGTGTGGCATTCCCCCCACCCCATTCTCCATGGGCAGTGTGGCATTCCCCCATCCCATTCCCTATGGGCAGTGTGGCATTCCCCCCTCCTATTCCCTATAGGCAGTGCGGCATTCCCCCCTACAATTCCCCATAAACAATGTGGCATTCCCATAGGCAGTGTGGCATTCCCTCATTCAATTTCCAATAGGCAGTGTGGTATTCCCCCTCCTATAGGCAATGTGGCATCCCCCCATTCCCATAGGCAGTGTGGCATCCCCCCATTCCCATAGGCAGTGTGGCATCCCACCTCCCATTCGCATAGGCAGTGTGGCATTCCCCCCCGCCCTCAACCCCCAGAAAAAAACTATACTTACATGAACGCCGGCACCGGCACCCGCTGACACACGAGTGGCAGTGGCGGCGCCGGAAGTCAGAGTGGGGACAGACAAACCCGAGTGTCAGCTCACGCCGGCATGAAGGGCGGTGGTGGTGACGGAAGCCAGAGCAGGGACAGTGTGTGTGAGACTCATGTACATATACTTTTTTTTCTACACTCGCCCAATAAGACGCACTGACATTCCCCCCCCACTTTTGGGGAAAAAATAATGCATCTTATAGGACAAAAATAAGGTATATATAATATAATATAAAAATTTAATATATAACAATATACAGTGTAATGATGTATGGGCATCTGTGCCATGCAGGCATATGGACTTTGTGTATAATTGTATCTATCTTTTAGGGTATTACTGGAATTCGCTTTGCTGGAGGTGAGAAATGTTACATTAAAGCTCAAGCCAAAGCTCACGTTCCTGTAGTTGACAGCGTAACAAAAGAAAGCCTTTCCTTTGAGTTGGTAAGAACCACACAAAAGAATATGCGTAAGTCTTTTGTGCTCTAGTGCTTGTGTAATCATTGTATATACAGTACATCCTTTATCATTTCTGGTTGCTTGTGTCTGTGAATGCAAGCATGACTGCAAACCTACCTAATAGCTCATAGTTTTGTAATATTAAAAATATTTAAAACACTTCAAACCGTGGGTACCCTACAACATAGAGCTGGAAAGGCTGGGCAGCGTGTGCCCACACACTAGAAAATCAGTGATATACAGTAAAAACATGGAATGATATAGCAAAGGTGGCATCAGTATCTTTCCTGTCTGAGATCCGCATCTCTATCCTAACACTATAACAGTATAACCCTAACACTATAAAAAGATGCAAGATAAACCCTTCACAAAGGCAGACAAAGTGGACACCATTGCTAGCAAATAGTCAATGAAATAACCCCTGTGTGTGTAAACAACACATACCCCCACAGAAAATCTTACCCCCCTTAACACCTCCACTGGCCAAACATTCCCTAGAAAAGTGCTCCACTTCATCACACATCATTGCCCTGCACACCCTTGCAGGATGCATACCGATTGGCTGGAGGTCTAACAAAACAGTCAGGGCCTGCCATTTAGTGTAGAGGATCTGATTTGCTGTGTGAAAAGGGCAGTAGGCACCAGGGGCGGACTGGCTGTAGGAAGACCCGGGACAACGCCCGGTGGGCTGCACTGCTTTGGGGCCATTTGGGCTGCTGCTTTTACCATCCACCTTCAATCCCTGCCCCCTTAGTCACCTTCTCAGGCTCCTGTACTCAGCACCACTGTACCCACAGGCCAAGGAACCCCAGCCCCCAATGCCCTTCATCATGGGGGGGGGGAGTCTCAACAAGAGCATGGCTAGTCTGGGCTCTCTGGAGCTAAAGACACAGTGTCATGAGGCAGAACTGTGCTGGAAAAAATCTAAAAAAAACATCTAGGTGCCTGCGGTAACCCTTTAAAGGGCCACTCCAGCCCCTTTCTGAAAAATAAACATAACCCCCACCCTGCCCCCTCCAAATAGTGATCCTGCTAATGTAATATAAGAAAGAAAAAAAGACCTCTAATTCAGCCCCCAAAGTCGGCAGTGCTGCAGCTGGCGGCAGCAAACTCCCACTCCACTGCCATCTTCCTGAAGTTCCGGACGGCCGCTGGGAGCAGACACTCTCTGCATTGCACGTACACCCGTCTGCCCATTCACGTGAATTTCTGGGGCTGGATTTAGGGTGAAAGTGAGTGTCTTTTTTTCTTTTATTACTTCACCAGGAGGGGGCAGGGTGGGGGTTATGTTTCTTTTTCAGGAAGGGGCTGGAGTGGCCCTTTAAGCTGCATTGTGTACTGGTAACAGCAGATTCCACTTGATTAGCAGCTTAGATGGAAATAGGATGCTCCACTAGGCATCACATGACTGCTTCACAGATGATGAAGTGGGTGAATTTGCAAATAGCTATAATTAGTCAGACTTCAGACTAGTACAGTGTGCAGCAGAGTCGG
Source organism: Gastrophryne carolinensis (assembly GCA_027917425.1). Taxonomy (NCBI): domain Eukaryota; kingdom Metazoa; phylum Chordata; class Amphibia; order Anura; family Microhylidae; genus Gastrophryne; species Gastrophryne carolinensis. Next base: position 145,454,985 of record CM051236.1, read on the forward strand.
TCATTTTCCATCTAGACAAGCCACTGCCTTCCTGATCTTTCAAGGATATTCATATGCACTTGATGTACTGGCGTAATATATCACATAAATTGCTGCCTTTAGGTCACATCACTTCTTTGCAGGAAATATTATCTCAGAAATGTTTCTGTCGAGGCACCTGTAGTCAGTAAAATTAGACAGCATTACGCATGTTAGTGCTGCCATAATTGCGTTTATCATCCTTATATTTTGAGCATTTTCATGAGATAGGTACACCTTGCACATCATTTATATTCTAGACATGTGCCATGGTTATTCTGTCCTCTGTACAGATCAAAGCCAATTACTGGGTGATATTCTCAATCATAATTATACCGTGAAGCCTTTGCAAGAATTTTTGCCCTAGATTGTTTTCTGTACTTGATATACTGTATACAGGAGAGGTATACTTATATTACTGAGACCATCAAGCATACATGCAACATACCTATTCTTAGTATACAGTACGTCCTGCTCCAGATAAGATTCATAACACATGGGTATTACTCCGCCAGATGGCGCTGGACTGCAGAGACATCGAAATTGGCTCCTCCCGGGCCCTCAAATACCCAGGGACCTCCCACAATCCCCAAATCTTCTCTGCAGTCTGGACTGCGAAGGACAAGAAGATGGCTGTCTCTTCTCGCAGGTGAGCAGGGCTATTAGCCTACGGCCCTGTAGGACTATTTCCACCCATTCCATTATTAATGTGCCTCCCAGCCTTGGCTGTGCTGGTCGGGTGATGGTAGGCAGCACCGCTGTCAGGTGCTTAGGAGCGCTGCTCCACCACAATCCCCCACCAAAGGGTAGGCGGTATAGGCATATGGTGAGCCTCTATGGGATGCCCCTCCCGCCCTCTTGCCCCTTCTATCGGTGGGTCCTATGTTAAGTGGCCCCTGCCCTCCCTCGCTCTCCCTTGTAGTTCTCGGGGGGGAGGGTGTATGTGAATTTGCCTTGGTGCTTCACTGTATTATGTTTTTCTGGTTGGTGTCAGTTGCCGCGCTGACTTGGTTGCACTGGTTGCTTTTTTAAATTTGCCGCCGCCGCGTGCGCTTCCACTGTGCTCCGTGCTTGGCGGCGGCGTTACCTCAGGCGCTGGTTCGCCATTATTGGCTGCTTGTCACGTGTGCGGCTTCACGCTCTTCGAGGGGGCGGGGCCGCGGTTGGCGCGTTCCACGTCACCGTCTCCGCGGCCCGCCCCTCGAGGTATACCCGGTGCCATTTTCTCTGGATCTGGCTGCTGCGTGACTGGCATCTACCTACCGCGGTCCGTGAGTGCCCTTGTGGGCAGCTTTATTTACCCTATGTCATTTTACATGTCACTTACAGGGTTCTTTTCACTTATGTCTTTCAGACGGGCCGATCTCTATTGGTTTCTCCCGGCCCTACTCCCTCTATTTATTTATTAAACTTTGAGGCCTAGTGTGTAAATTACTCCCACTTCCCTAGCGGGCTATTGGGGCATCCCGGGTTGCTTTTATAGCGTGAATCCCTATCGGCCTTTTGTGCCGCTATAATCACCATATGGAGGAGTCTCAGGATAATGTGCTCGGGGTTCCTTCGGGACAAGTCCGGCTGTGTGTAGCTTGTGGGGTGTCCCCTATTGGTGCCGACAATTGGTGAGGTTCTGAGTACCTTGTGCCCAGTAGGTGATTGCGCTGCAGCCTGGTTTACCAGTAGCTGGGCCTGCGCCTCGTATGGCTTCACCTACTCCCCCAAGCTTAAATTTGACTCCCATTGAGTTGCATACAAGTGGGGATTCTCAGCCTGATGTGTCTTCTAGACTGGCTAGTGTTGAGAAGTTGCTTGCTAATACCTTGGCGCGTAAGGCCTCTGCTAAAAAGCGGCACTTAACGCCTGATGTCACTCTTTTCCCTATGGAAGCTGATGAGTTTTTGGAACTGTCTGGCTATACCCCTTTGGAAGTAGGGGAGTTATTCTCTGACTCGGAGTCATCTGTTGAGAGGTCCAGGGGTCATGATGATTCTGGTTCTGACCCCTGGGCCCCAGATGATACTGATAAGCTGTTGGCTCAGATTTTTGAGGTTCTGTCTATCTCTCCCCCGGTTGCGGCCCCTAGGCAACAGGGGGAATTGTTTCATACTGCTAAGCCACATTTAGAATTTCCTGAGCAAGCCCATTTTAATAACCTTGTGCTCAGGGAATGGGAGCATCCCAGCAGGATTCCCGGTGTACCTAAGAGTTGGGATAAGAGGTATCCCTTTCCTGCTGATGTGGTGAAGTGTTGGCATCCCCTCCTGAAGTGGATGCCCCGGTCCTTGGATTATCTAACACCTCTGTCATGCACTCCCCTGACTCTACTATGCTGCGGGATGCTGAGGACCGGCGCATTGATCAGCTGGCGTCCCATGCCTCTGCATGTGTGGGGACGGCCCTGCGTCCGGTCTGTGCCTCTGCCATTACGGCTGTGGCTATTAGGACCCTGCTTAGAAGTATCCTTGAAGGTGCCCCTAATGATGTGTCTGGTGAGGAGTTTAATGCAACCTCTCGTTAATGCACTCTCTCGTGAGGTTTTTGTGACTTATGTCCTCTCTGCCTTGGATGATACCATTAGAATGTGTGGCAGAACCTCTGCCCTTGTGGTGGCTATACGCCGCTCGGTGTGGCTGCGCCAGTGGGCTGCTGACAATGCTGCCAAGAAAGCCCTCACTGGTTTTCCCTTCAAAGGACTGCGCCTGTTTGGGGACCGCCTGGACCTGTTTGCTAAGGAAGGCAGGTTATCCCAGCACAGGCGGCAGTCTCGGCCCTTTCGTGGGGCAGGGCTCCTTTTCTTACCCCTACCGTGGTGCCAGACAGGGGAGGGGGGTCTCCCTTACCGGGGCCCGAGGAGATTTTTGGGGTAGGGGCAGAGGACGTGGTCGCCCTGGCTCCTCCTGGGGCTCCAAGCTTAAGTCTTCTCCCAAGCCCCCTCAGGCATGAAGGGGCGCCCTAACCCATCCGGGCGGGGGGACGGCTTCAGCACTTTGCTCACATCTGGAGGCTTCATGTCTCAGACCGGTGGATTCAGGAGGTAGTGTCCTCCGGTTACAATATAGAGTTTGCTGCCTGCCCCCCCCCCCCCCCCCCAAGATTCATCAGATCCTGGATTTCTCAGGACCCTGTGTCAGCTCAGGCTCTAGTGCTGGCGGTGCAAAGCCTTCTGGAGCTGGGGGTCATCTGTCAGGTCCCCTTACGAGAAAGGGGCAAGGGCTTCTATTCCAACCTTTTCACCGTGCCCAAAAGAGATGGGTCAGTCAGGTCCATCCTCAACAAATTTGTCAGGTGCAGATGCTTTCGCATGGAAACTCTGCGCTCTGCCATCAGTTCCCTGCGTCCAGGGGACTTCATGACGTCTGTGGACATCAAAGATGCTTATCTTCATAGTCCTGTGTTTCCAGGTCATCAAAGGTTTCTCAGGTTCGCTCTGGAGGATCAGCACTACCAATTTGTGGCATTGCCCTTTGGTCTCACTTTATCTCCCAGGGTGTTCACCAAGGTGCTGGCAGGAGTGATGTCTCTGCTCAGGTCTCAGGGCATCCACGTGCTGCCCTACCTTGACGATATTCTCATCACTTCCCAGTCCCTACATCTGGCAGAGTTAGATACTCACCTGGCAGTGTCCACTCTGGAATCATTTGGCTGGGTGATCAACCATCCCAAGTCTCCTCTGTCCCCCTTCTTGGTGACTCCCTTCCTGGGAATGAATTTGGATACAGTTCAGGCAAGGATTTTTCTTCCTCAGCAGAAGGTGGACAGTCTGATTGCGCAGGTTCAGTTCCTGCTATCTTGCCCTCATCCCTCCATCAGGCAGGGAATGCAGCTGGTGGGCCTGATGGTGGCGTGCTTCGAGGTGGTCCCTTATGCTCAGTTCCACATGAGGCCTCTGCAACTCCACCTCTTGTCAGTATGGGACAAGGTTCCTGCGTCCCTGGACCAGGTCTTTGTGCTTTCCCCCCTAGTCAGGCGGTCCCTCTCATGGTGGCTGGACTCCAGGAACCTGTTGGGGGGCAGATCCTTTCTGGCCCCCTCCTGGGAGACGGTCACCACGGATGCCAGTCTGACAGGTTGGGGGGGTTTCCGGAAGTCCCTGCAGTTCCAAGGACAGTGGGGCCCTCAGGAGGCCCACACACCTATCCACATTCTGGATCTGCAGGCAATCAGGTTGGTTCTGACTCAGCTGACTCATCACCTCCGGGGCCTGCCTGTTCAGGTACGCTCGGACAACCAGACGGCAGTTGCCTACATCAATCATCAGGGAGGGGCAATCCGGGCCATGTGTGGGGTGTGGGGTATCCCTTACGGGGGAGAATGTGCTGATCTGTATACCATGCGCACAAAAGGCCATAATGCGTCAGTCTGGTACCCAGCCTTCTGGGTCGGCTCCTCCCGCTTCATCGCCTTCCCCTCCCCACCTGATCCGTACCCCCAGTGACATTGGTACCAGTGGGGAGTCGCTTTCTCATGTTTGGGCTCGGTTGGCCAACATAGAGAAAATTATTGCTAGCACGGTGGGCAAGAAGGCCCAGGCTAAAAAGAGACAGTTGTCGTCGACCCAGCCTTTGTGGGATATTGATGACGAGTCCGCTGAATTGTCCGATTATTCCCCGTTAGAGGAGGGGGAATTGTATCAGGATTCAGAGGATGACTATGGTCAGCCTGGGAATTCCAATGTCAGGCAGGCGCTGGGGGATGCCGTTGATTTGGCCACTGTTTTGTCACATTTATTGGAGGTGTTGGATATTGATCCACCTGAGGCGCCCCCTCTTAAGAAGGGGGAATTTTTTGGGGCCCACAAGCCCCGTCTGGAATTCCCTACCCAGGGTCATTTTGATACGCTGATACTTAGAGAATGGGAGAGGCCCAGCCGGCTTCCTGGTGTGCCTCAGGGATGGGATAAGAAGTATCCTTTTCCGGTGGAGGCGATCAAGCGCTGGTCTTCTCCTCCCGAGGTCGACACGCCTGTTTTAGGTTTGACCAACTCTTCTGTGCTGAACACCCCTGACGCCACCTCCCTTAAGGATGGCGAGGATAAGCGCCTTGATCAGATGGCGTGCCACGCATTTGCCAACGTGGGCTCAGCCCTGCGGCCTGTTAGTGCATCTGCCCTGGTGTCGCTTGCTACCAGGTCTCTTATCTGGGACTGGCTGAATAACGCTCAGCTTGATCCAGATGGCGCTGAGTTCGCTATATTTAGAAGTGCGAATTGTTCATGGATTTTGTCATGGCTGCGATGGAAGACTCCATTGTCGTGCGTAGTAGGACGTCAGCCTTACTGGTGGCCATGCACAGACTGGTCTGGCTCCGTCAGTGGACAGCGGACGTTGGAGCCAAGAAGTCGCTCACAGCTCTCCCCTTCTTGGGTGCGCGGCTGTTTGGAGATAAATTGGATGCTGTTGCTAAAGGAGGTAAGTTACCTCAGCGGAGGAAACAGCGCCGTCCCTCTCGGGGGGCGGGCTTGTTCACTCCTTCCTTTCGAGAGGCCAGAGCGTCTAGGGGTCTGGCCTTCTCAGGTGTCAGGGCCACGTCCAGGAACAGAGGCAGAGGTCGGGCACGTCCCACGGCTGCCTGGGGTTCCAAGCCCAAGCCTGCCATTAAACCGGCTCAGCAATGAAGGGGCGCCCTCACCCGCAAGGGTGGGGGGACGGCTGCGGCTCTTCTTCCAGGTCTGGGCCCGGGAGGTCACAGACAATTGGATCTTGGAAGTGGTCTCCTCCAGGTACAAACTGGAGGTCGAGTACTGGCCGCCCCCAAGATTCTTAAGGTCTCGGGTGCCCTCGGACCCTCAGGCTGCACAGGGGCTCCTGTTAGCAGTGAAAACCCTTCTGGACATGGGGGTTATATGCCTGGTGCCTCTGTCGGAGAGAGGCAGGGGTTACTACTCCAACCGTTCCCAAAAAGGAGGGTTCGGTGAGACCCAGGTGCGTTCGGACAACCGAACGGCAGTGGCTTACATAAATCACCAAGGAGGGACTCACAGCAGGAGTGCCCTCAGGGATGTCTCTCTGATCCTGCACTGGGCGGAGAGCAATGTTCCTTGCCTTTCGGTAGTCTACATTCCGGGAGTGGAGAACACGGAGGCGGATTCCCTGAGCAGGGGATCCTCTCGCCACGGAGAGTGGTCTCTCAACCCCGAGGTTTTTCTGGATCTTTGCCGCAAGTGGGGGACTCCGGAGGTGGATCTCTTTGCCTCGAGGCACAATCACAAACTTCCGGCATTTGTGTCTCTTTCTCAGGATCCCCTGGCTTTCGCAGTGGATGCCTTGTCACTGGCTTGGAAGGACCTGGGTTTTCTGTACCTGTTTCCACCTGTCTCCATGCTGGGCAAGGTAGTTCGCAAACTGGTTCTAGAAGGGGCACCAGCGATTCTGGTGGCTCCAAGGTGGCCAAGAAGGGTTTGGTACGCAGACGTTGTAAGGATGGCCGTAGACCAGTACCGGCTTCACTTGCTGCCGGACCTGCTATCTCAGGGTCATCTACTTTACCCCAATTTACAAACGCTGGTTTTGACGGCTTGGCTGCTGAAACCATCATCTTGAAGGAGGAAGGTTTGTCTGAGGCGGTCGTTCAGACCCTGATTAGGGCTAGGAAGCGTTCCTCTTCTGGCATTTACTATAGGACTTGGAGGTCCTATATTGATTGGTGTGAGGCTAGGGCCTTGCCTTGCAGGGTTTTTTCTATACCCAGGATTTTGGAGTTTCTTCAGCATAATCTGGATCTTGGGTTCCAGCTTAGTACTTTGAACAGGTTTACTTCCAGAGGTCTTTTGCCTTACACCCGCTGGTTAAGACCTTTTTCCAAGGGGTCGCGCATGTGCGGCCCCCTCAGAAGGCTGTAGTTCCTGTTTGGGATTTGAATGCGGTTCTCACTCAGAAGGTTGCTTTCTTGGTGGCTATTACCTCTGTTCGGCGTGTCTCTGAGTTGGCGGCCCTTTCGATTCAGGCCCCTTACTTTGAGAGACACCAGGATAAGATGGTTTTTCATTTGAAGCCGGATTTCCTTCCTAAGGTGGTGTCTGCTTTCCACCTCAATCAGGACATTGTTCTCCCTTCCTTGTGTCCTAAGCCTAACAATGACAAGGAGAGGGTTTTGCACAATTTGGATGTTGTTCGCTGTGTGAAGTACTATTTGGTGATTACTTCTTCCTTCCGCAAGGCGGACGCTTTTTTCGTGGTGCCCTGCGGGCCCAGGAAAGGTTTGGCGCCTGCTAAATCTACGATTAGCAAATGGATTCGTCAGGCCATTGTTGGGGCCTATTCTGCTAAGGGGAGGACTCCCCCTTTTAGGGTCACTGCGCACTCTACTCGTGCTGTTGGTGCATCCTGGGCTTTCAGCACCAGGCTTCTGTTGAACAAGTTTGTAAGGCTGCTACTTGGTCTTCCGTTCATACCTTTTCCAAGTTTTACAAGGTTGATGTGCGGGCTTCAGCGGATGCTGTTTTTGGCTGCAAGGTTCTGCAAGCTGCAGTGGTTTGAGTTGGTACATTCTTTACTGTTTCTGGTTCCCACCCATGACAGACACTGCTATTGGATGTCCCAGATGTCATGAAGAAGGAAGTGGAGTGTATGGCACACTTAGAATAATACCGTTTTGTGAGTACTCACCTTTAAAACGGGTATTATGAGTATGCCATACACTCCACTTCGCCCCTCCCTTGTTTGTTTCAGGTATTCTGGGGCTTTTATATGGTGAACCATTGGTTTTGATTGTTACGGTTATATTTGGTTCTTCCTGGTCCCTTTACTGCTTTTATACACTGGGGAATTGGTGGGAGGTCCCAGGTATATATGGACCGGGAGGGGCTTTCTTTTTTACATATTCATCTCTGCAGAAGTTCACCCTCTACTGGAGATTACCCAGATGTCATGAAGAAGGAAGTGGAGTGTATGGCACACTCATAATACCCGTTTTAAAGGTGAGTACTCACAAAGCGGTATTTTTCTATTCCCAGGATCCTGGAGTTCCTGCAGCATGGGTTGGAGATGGGGCTCCAACTCAGTACTCTGAAGGGCCATGTTTCTGCCCTGGCTGTTTTCTTCCAGAAATCCCAAACAGCCTATGTTGCCTGTTTGGGATTTGAACTTGGTCTTGTCTGCCTTGCAGTGTGCTCCCTTTGAACCTGTGCAGGAGGCTGCCCTGGCCATTCTTACTCTCAAGGTTTTCTTTTTGGTGGATATCACCTCTGTTAGGCGTGTTTTTGAGTTGGCGGCGCTATCCATCCAGCCCCCCTACTTTGAGAGACACCAGGACAAGGTGGTTTTTCGCTTCAAGACAGTTTTTCTGCCTAAGGTAGTGTCTGCCTTTCATTTGAATCAGGACATTGTTCTTCCTTCCTTGTGCCCTAATCCTAGTAATCCTAAGGAGAGGGTCTTGCATTCTTTGGATGTGGTTAGGTGTCTGAAGTACTATCTGGTGGCTACTGCACCTTTCAGGAAAACTGATGCTCTTTTTGTGGTCCCTTCTGGTCCTAGGAAGGGTTTGGCACCTGCCAAGTCTACTATCAGCAAATGGATCCGTCAGGCTGTGATTCAGGCCTATTCTGCTAAGGGGAAGAATCCTCCCTTCCGCCTTACTGCTCATTCCACTTGTGCTATTGGTGCCTCTTGGGCCTTTCAGCACCAGGCTTCTGTTGAACAAGTTTGCAAGGTCGCTACTTGGTTTTCTGTTCATACCTTTTCAAAGTTTTACAAGGTTGATGTTAGGGCCTCAGTTGATGCTGCTTTTGGCCGCAAGGTTCTGCAGGCGGCAGTGGTCTGACCTGTCTGTTGTTACCTTTGGGGATCCCACCCTACTTTATGGACACTGCTATTGGATGTCCCATGTGTTATGATTCTTAACTGGAGCAGGACGTACTGTATACTAAGAATAATACAATTCTGTGATTACTCACCTGCAGAATTGATATTATGAGTATACAGTACGTCCTGCTCCACCCCACCCTTGGTTTGCATTATCCTGGATCCCCTGTACGGTGATTGTTATAATTGTTATAGTTACCTGTTTGGTTCTGTTTTAATTCTCCCGGCTTCTCGTTAACTGCTTTTCAATGCTGAGGATTGTGGGAGGTCCCTGGGTATTTGAGGGGCCGGGAGGAGCCAATTTCGATGTCTCTGTAGTCCAGCGCCATCTGGCGGAGTAATACCCATGTGTTATGAATCTTATCTGGAGCAGGACGTACTGTATATGCATAATATCAATTCTACAGGTGAGTAATCACAGAATTGTATTTTTTATTTTTCAATACAACATAGAAATGTTGAAACTAATGTAATATATGTGGACCCTAACACCCCATCTGGTGTTCTTTCAGATGTCCAATAATAAAGCTCCAACCATTTTTGGGAACATGTTTTTTGGGAAGCCACTTTTTATTCTCTATATCCTGTACCACCTGGGTGGTAGGTATGGGTTATCAGTCAGCCACAACCACCATTTAAATTGGATGAAACACATGAAACATAAGAAATGCACATTAATAGCTTTTATCACCTTTTAAAACCTTTTTGTACTTTACAAAGAAAAACCTAGATATAGAACAAAGCCTAGACAAGATATACACAGTGGGTTTACAGACCAGGTAAAGAATAATTGGTGTGTATAATTCTATTCAATGAAGATTAGAAGTTGGTACAGTTGCAATCCACAATATTGACTGACTCGCCAGGAGCCTGGCTGGCTTGCTTGGCCTCAAAATTTCAACCAGTTTAGAAAGTTCACCTTTATAGCGATCAATTAAAATTGTTCTCTCCACAATAAAATCATCAGGAAGGATTGCAATTCAGTCATCATCAGAAAGGATTGCAATTCATGATGCGCAGACAATACGTTTCAGAGGCCTCTAGCCTCCCTAATCATGTCTATGGAATGCAAGAAAGCTCACCTCCTATGCCGATGCAGGCACGGGCGCAGCACTCCACCCAGGAATTGGGGAGACCCAGCATCCCCACATAATCGGGAAAAGAAAGCCGCCCACCATCAGTACACTTGGCTGACCAGCAGCCAAAGGAAAGCAACGTGTGTCATCACAACGCCAGTGTTCATGTGCTGCTGACAATAACCAGCCATGGAACGCATACCCACCCTGGATCATAAAGCGTCATCCCAGACCACAGAGGGAGCGGAATATAGTGTACTCACATCTAGTGGGCACCATAAGCCTCCCTCCAGCCATTCTAAGAACTGTGACGGACCAAGGACAGGATTTTGTTTTGTTTTCGCTCTATGGTCATCCAATATGCTTGCGTCAGGATTTTGACTCATTTTTAAGTGCTAGTAGACAATAGTGGATTTGGAGGAACAGTATTATATTCAATGCAATGCTATATATTCAAACATTAAAAAGTCTTAATTCATTTCAGTTAGACCAACTTTACATAGTTCAGAGTTAATAACTTTCTAGCTCACCTTGAAAATGCAGGGAGATGTAACAAGCAACACATGGCAATGAAGATTATAAGGAGTTTGCTGGAGGTTTTTCACGATTGGCAATATATAGTTTCTTTTATTGCATGTATATTCTTTTAGGAAATTATAGCACATAGTGAAAGTAGACCCGATGTATGGTTATTTTGTCTTCATAATCAATAAGTAATTTATTTCATTTATTATTTTATTTCATTATTATTATTGTTTTTGGTAACCTTACTGGTGTGTGCAGCGACTTCCTCTCTCTTTGGTCTGGGGTGCCGCTTACGATCCAGGGGTGCGTATCCAATGGCTTGTTCTGACTCCTCCATGTGACGTGATACGCTGGCCTGCGTTGTGTTCCGTGGCTGGTTAATGTCAGCAGCACGTGTGTGATGACACACGCTGGCATCACTTTCCAGTGGCTGCTGCATGGAGGGTGGGCAGCTTGCTTTACCCACAATACAAGGTTTATATCTTCATGATTATGGGGACATTGGAGTCAGGTGAACTTGAGAGGATGCTGGGTCTCCTTAATTCCTCGGTCGAGGGTGGGTGATGCAGATCTTAATTGGAGGTGGAGTGCTGCGCCTGTGCCTGCATCAACATTTAGGGTGAGCTTTCTTACATACAAATTAAACGTGATAAAGAAAACACATCATCTACTCGTCATGAATTGCAATTCTTTCTGATTACCGATTTTATTGTGGAGAGAATGATTGTTTTTTCATTGATCACAATAAAGATTTATTTTATCTAGTGAAGCCGGCAACTTTTTCCATAGATTGTATAATTCTAGTCAAACCTGAAAAGGTTTTGCCTGGAGTTAGGCTTTATATATAACTGCATTCTGGTGACAGCCTTAGCTCAACTTTCAGCCCACGTCAGTCTATGTCAGTGTCAGACTGGGACCAATCAGCCATTGAGTTTACCTGCTCCAGACCAGCTCATGTGCAGCCACGGCATATTGCCCCCCCCCCCCACCCTTCATGAGCTCAATTAGTGCACTCCATGGCTAAGGTTATAGATATGCAGTTACAGATCATGGGCAGAAGCAGATATGGCCACTCCAAAAGTCATGGTATTAAAGCATTAGTGTTGTAGAGACAGCTAATGTGTCAGGGGTAGGCATTGCCCCCTATGCGGAAGCAGAAAGCAGAGCATCAGAGGGGTTTCTTGGCTGGTGGGGTAAAATGGGTCTGGCTACAGTGGGCTAAGGGGAGACTAGAATTGACTAGATTGAATTGGGGCTGTAGAAGCAGCATCCCCCTTGGGCTAAAAGCAATGCGGCCCACAAGGAATTCTACACTCTACACCCTTTGACCAAAATGGAAGGCTAATGTTATATTGGTTCCCAAGAATATATTATTTAGGACTTTATTTAAGACTTTGCTGCTCAAGGTCATGAAAGCAGCAGCCATAGAAGGGAATGCAGAAGTATTGGCTGCCCAGTCTCAGGCGTCCAGCTGTGGGGATGCCGCCATCATCAGATGGTTGCTTGATTGCATTCCATCAATGAAGTGTGTTAGCACGTTCCAGGAATGTGTAATACAGAACAGCAAAGCATAGGTTAGAGCGCTATTCTAGGTTTTGGATAGGTAAGGCCTTGGGCCCTATTTCAAGTTTGTTAAATCATTGCTGGTGGTCATGTGCAGAAAGTGGGAGCGGTGGGGTGCATTTCTCTCCAGTACAGGAGCGCAGCAATTTAGCTTGAAAATGGTGTTTTGAGCCATTCATACTGTAGGACTGCTCACACAACATGAGTAGACCCAGGGACGGGCTTAATATTTCTGGTGCCCATACATTTTGTATAGCAAAATACAATTTTAACCCACCTTTTCAGGGATGTAGCCACAGCCTGCTCATGCGCTGTGGGAGCATGAAAGAACCCAGAGAGTTTCACAGAGAGGCATTGTCTGTCCATGGCATAAACAATTGTCTGGGAATTGCCCATAAGGCCATCCATTTTCTACTCCCTGTGGCATCCCAAACTAAAATGCTCTCCTGTATGAAAACCCTACTAAATCTCTGCACCCACTCAGCTAACCTCATGTGCAGGTCACGGCCTCACTATACCTTTAGCTAGAGTCATACCTGGGCCAGCTATGTCTGATTGGCTGGCTCGGGTATGCCCGCAGCTAGAGGCGAGTGGGGATGCATCTGGTGTCCCACTCTGCACCATTCAGCTCGTTAGCTACTGTGATGTCCTAATTTATTAGAGCTGAGCACACAGATTCTGCAGCAGTTGGCTCACATAAGTGTACAGTGGCTTCCTATCTGCTGCACACACTGTATTGTGTTAAACGCCCCCCCTTACTCACCACAGGCACAGGTGTGGTGGTTAAGCACCCCACTGAGTGGTCCTTAAAGTTTTTTTTTACTTCAGGATTTTATAATACCCCAAAGTTTATTTAAAGTGTAATTTTTAAGGATTACAACCTTGGTTCAAATTTGGAAGCTGAGCTCACATATGATTTCCCATAGATATGAAAGTAAACTGAAAATATTTTAACCCCATTGGGTACCTCTTGCTCTCCCCATGACACCCGTGAAAATAAAAATTATTAAAAGATTTTGAACAAAATTCTGCTTTAGTCTGTAAATATTCCCAAACTGGAGACTGGCCCAAAATACTCAACATTTTTTCTACTCATACAATAGACAAATACGAAGTGTGCTAATTGTGTAAGTACCACGGAGCACATGACCTGCATAGAGGGCCAGAGCTAAAAATACTGGCCAGCCCAAGCCTTTTGAGCACTCCAATTCTTTCTTGTCCAGGCTCCATATTATGGAGCTGAGTAAAGAATAGTTAAATACAGGCCAGGCATGCAGACATGGTAAAGCAATTATAATATTCTAAGAACCTGACTTTTCAAGCATCATATTTTGTAAAACTTCTTTTATTTTGTACAGAAATTAATAACACGGCTGGCAATAAAGTGAAGGCAACAATTAAGCACGGGCCCCACAACCTTATGAGCCATATATGGACCCGCACCTCTTGTTGCTTATCTTGTGCTTTTATAATTAATGTATTCTAAGTATGTCACACACCCCGCTTCAAGACATTCATTACACTTGGGTATACTGACCTGTAGATGGTGATCTTGCAGAGATGATAACAAAAAAAGGTCCCTCCCGGACCATAAATACCTGGGACCTCCCACTCATTACCCAGTCTTCATCTCTGCAGAGGCGAGCAAGTCAGAAGATGATGTCTCCTCCTTGCAGGTAGCTGGGATGACTCCCGGCCCCCCCTTTTTTCTTCTATTTCTGCCTGGATCCCCTTGTTTAATATTCCCTGCCTCCCAGCCTAGGCTGCTGGTCCGGGCAAAGGTAGTTGGCACCCCTGGTGCTTAGGAGCAGTGAGACCCCATAACAAGGGGTAGGCGGCTATCCGGGTTGGTGATCCCGGTTTGGGATGCCCCGTCCCTTGGCCCTTCCCTGGCATGGATTCCCCCTCTCCCAGGTACCCTTAGAGGGGGGGGGGGGCGGGTCCCTTATGGATTCCTGTCTTTCATGTGTGTGTGTGTTTTACATGTGTGTGTTTTACTTTCACTTTCATGGCGCAGGAGGTCCCGCCGGAGGTCGGGTGAGGGGCCTGATGGCCATCACTGTCATTTGTTATTGGCTTCTATACATTTAGCATGGTCTGAGTGTGTGCTTGTGTTCTTGTGTTCCAGGTGGACCATTGATCATATTAAAGGGGGTTCTCCCGGTCCAGGTCCCTGGTTAAAATTTAGCTGGCTTAAAATCCTCCCACTCGGGATTTAAAGGGGCGTCCCGGGTGGCATTATTGCGTAATTCCCAAAAAATAAAAAGAGAATTGTACACATTTAATTGTATATACTATTTATAGTACTAAAAAAATCACCATATGGAGGCTTCCCCGGATACTGGGCTTGTGCCCCCCTCGGGGCAATCCAGGCTGTGTTTGGGGTGTGGGGTATCCCTTTTGGGGGATGATGTATTTCTATGTGTACCCTGTGCGCAGCGGGCTATTAAGCGGCAGACCGGATCTCAGGCATCTGGTTCTGCTCCGCCGGTCTCATCCCCGTCTCCCCCCTCGCCTGACACGTGCGTGTGATGTGGTCATTAGCGGGGAGTCGCAATCTGAGGTGTGTGCCAGATTGGCCAATCTTGAAAAATTATTTTCTAGTGCTGTCGCCAAAAAGGCCACGGCAAAGAGGAAACATTTGTATTCGGCTGCGCAGGCCTTTGTTGGGAGGACTTTGACTCCCTGGATTGGTCTGATTCTTCCCGCGTGAGGAAGGGGAGCTCTATGAGGTTGTGATGACTCCAACTATCAGCAGTTTGTGGGCGCTGATACCGAGCAGGGCCAGGGGGATTCCTCGGATACATCCAGGGTCCTGGCTCAGGTGTTTGAGGTCCTGGCTATTTCTCCCCCCGAGGCGGCTCCTCCGCTGAAGGGGGAGTTCTTTGAAGAGACGAAGCCCCGCTTGGAATTTCTTTATCAAAAGCATTTTGATGGTATCATTCGCAAGGAATGGGAGAGGCCAACGCGGCTTCCGGGTGTCCCACCGGGTTGGGACAAGAAATATCCCTTTCCGGCGGACGCAGTGAAGCACTGGTCGTCTCCCCCGAGGTGGCTGCTCCTGTCTTGGGGTTGCCCAGCTCCTCAGTCCTCCATTCTCCGGAGTGCACTACCCTCAAGGATGGTGAGGATAAACGCATTGACCAGATGGCTTGTCATGGTTTTGCCAGTGTTGGATCGGCCTTGCGGCTGGTTTGTGCTTCTGCGCTTGTACTGGTTGCTGCCAGGTCGGTTGTTAGAGGATTGTTGACCTCGTCCGGGCTTAACCCGGCTATTGAGGAGTTTGCCGACCTTAAGCGCTGTGAGTTATTCTTATCCTTTGTACTGTCCGCCCTGGACGACACTTTGGTGATGTGTAGCAGAGCTGCGGCTCTGCTTGTGGCTATCCGCCGGTCGGTTTGGTTACGCCAGTGGGCGGCTGATTTTGTGTCCAAAAAGTCGCTCACGGCCCTTCCCTTTGTGGGGTTGCGGCTCTTTGGAGAAAAATTGGATTCGGTGGCAAAGGGAGGCAAGTTACCTCAGCGTAAGAAGCAGCGTCACCCCTTCGGGGGGCAGTTACCTTCTCTCAGTCCTTTCGTGGGGCTAGAGACGGCAGGGGTTCGGCTTTCCCCTCGCCAGAAGTGATTCCTGGACAAGAGGCAGGGGTCGGGCCGTCCAGGACACAGTTGGGGCTCCAAGCCTAATATTTCCGGCACACCAGAGATTCCTCAGGTTTGTCGTGGACAATCGACATTTTCAGTTTGTGGCTCTTCCGTTTGGCCTTACCTCGGCTCCAAGGGTTTTTACCAAGGTGTTGGCAGGAGTGATGGCCATCCTCAGAACCAGGGGTATCCGCATCGTGTCCTATCTGGACGATCTTCTCATCATGGCGTCTTCCCTCAGTCAGGCGCAGCTGGGTACCAGGAATGTGGTGTCCACTCTGGAGAGTAGTGGAGTTCCTGGGAATGTCGCTGGATACTTCTCAGGCCAGGGTGTTTCTCCCCCGAGCCAAGGTTCTTCTGATTCAGGAATTGACTCAGCGTCTTCTATACATTCCCCGTCCGTCCATCCGGCTAGGGATGCGACTCGTGGGATTGATGGTGGTGTCGTTCCAGGCAGTTCCCTTTGCCCAGTTTCACACAAGGACGCTCCAGCTCCATCTCTTGGCGGCCTGGGACGGGTCCCCGCTGTCATTGGATCAGTCCTGTCTGATGTCCCCCCGGGTGCGGCGTTCCCTTCGGTGGTGGCTGAAACCAAGCAATCTGACGAGGGGCAGGTCCTTTCTGACCCCTCGTTGGGAGACGGTCACCACGGATGCCAGCCTGTCAGGTTGGGGGGGATTTTGGAAGGATTTTCAGTTTCAGGGACTGTGGGGGCCTCTGGAGGCTCACGATCCCATCAATGTTCTGGAGTTGAGAGCCATCAGGCTGGTTCTGGCTCACTTGACTCATCAGTTGCGAGGCCTACCGGTCCAAGTTCGGTCGGACAATCGGACGGCGGTTGCCTACATCAATCACCAGGGAGGGACTCGCAGCAGGCGTGCCCTCAGGGAAGTGTCCTTGATCCTTGCCTGGGCAGAGAGCAATGTCCCATGCATCTCGGCGGTGTACATTCTGGGAGTGGAGAACACAGAGGCGGACTCCCTGAGCAGGGGGTCATCTAGCCGGGGGGAATGGTCGCTCTGCCCCAAGGTGTTTCGGTCGCTTTGCCACCGGTGGGGGTCTCCGGAGGTGGACCTCTTTGCCTCTCGTCACAATCACAAGCTACCGGCATTTGTGTCTCTCTCGTGGGATCCACTGGCTCTGGCAGTGGATGCCATGTCTCTGAACTGGAGGGATCTGGGGTTTCTGTACCTGTTCCCTCCGTTTCCCATGGTGGGCAGAGTGGTGCGCAAGCTGGCCCTAGAGGGCGCGTCAGCAATCCTGGTGGCTCCAAGGTGGCCAAGACAGGTTTGGTTCACAGACGCGGTAAGGTTGGCGGAGGTTCAGTTAGACCTGCCCCTTCTGCCGGATCTGCTCACTCAGGGGCCACTGCTCTACCCCAACTTACCAACACTGGCTTTGACGGCGTGGTTGCTGAAACCTCCATCTTGAGGGAGGAAGGTCTTTCTGATGCTGTCATTCAGACTCTGATTAGGGCTAGGAAGCAGTCTTCCTCTGCCATCTATTATAGGACTTGGAGCTCTTATATTGATTGGTGTGAGGTCAGGGCCTTGCCTTGCAGGGCGTTTTCTATCCCTAGAATTTCTGTAGCATGGTCTGGTCCAAGGTTTGCAGCTTAGTACGCTGAAGGGGCAGGTTTCTGCCCTGGCGGTTTTCTTTCAAAAGTCTTTTGCCCTTCATCCTCTGGTTAAGACCTTTTTCCAGGGGGTTACGCATGTGCGGCCTCCTAGGAAGCCTTTGCTCCCAGTTTGGGATTTGAATTTGGTTTTGTCTGCCTTGCAGGGTCCTCCTTTTGAACCTTTGCAGGATATTGCACTTTCTACGCTTACTCAGAAGGTTGTTTTTCTGGTTGCCATCACATCCGTTCGACGTGTTTCGGAGTTGGCAGCCTTGTCTATTAAGGCTCCTTACTTTGAGAGGCATCAGGACAAGGTTGTTTTCCGCTTCAAACCAGATTTCCTTCCTAAGGTGTTCTCTGCTTTTCATTTGAATCAGGATATTGTTCTTCCCTCCTTGTGTCCTAAGCCCAGCAATGACAAGGAGAGGGGTTTGCATTCTTTGGATGTGGTTCGCTGTGTGAAGTACTATTTGGTGGCTACTTCTCCTTTTCGTAGGACTGACGCCCTTTTTGTGGTGCCCTCTGGGCCTAGGAAGGGTTTGGCTCCTGCCAAGTCTTCCATTAGTAAATGGATTCGCCAGGCCATTGTTGGGGCCTATTCTGCCAAGGAGAAGGTTCCCCCTTTTCGTGTTACTGCTCATTCTACTCGTGCTGTTGGGGTGTCCTGGGCCTTCCAGCACCAGGCTTCTGTTGAGCAGGTTTGTAAGGCTGCTACTTGGTCTTCGGTTCACACTTTTTCCAAGTTTTACAAGGTTGATGTTCGGGCCTCAGTGGATGCTGTTTTTGGCCGCAAAGTTCTGCAAGCTGCAGTGGTTTAAGTTTGTGCCTTGTTTTTTTTGGATCCCCGCCGTTTATGGACACTGCTATTGGATGTCCCAAGTGTAATGAATGTCTTGAAGCGGGGTGTGTGACATACTTAGAATAATACCATTTTGTGAATACTCACCTGTAAAATGGGTATTGTAAGTATGTCACACACCCCGCTTCACCCTGACCTTTTGTATTTTGGATCATTTATATGGTGAACCTTTGTTAGTTTTAATTGGCTTTCCTGGTCCCTTGATCTTACTGCTATCTTTATACTGGGTAATGAGTGGGAGGTCCCAGGTATTTATGGGCCAGGAGGGTCTGACCTTTTTTTGTTATCATCTCTGCAAGATCGCCATCTGCAGGTCAGTATACCCAAGTGTAATGAATGTCTTGAAGCGGGGTGTACCCATTTTACAGGTGAGTATTCACAAAATGGTATTATTTGTGTCTTTTGCATCAGAGGTAGAGTTAGAAATAAAGCAACTAAAATCAAATTAATGGTGTAAGAAAGTTAGTAATTTTCTATACTTGTGCCAAAACACATCCTCCTTAAATCGAATGGACAAAAAAGTGTGGCAATGAAATATAAATTTCCCTATCCCATGTGTGTTGTTAGCTCACCCATTGGAGGAATTTAATCTGTGTAGTAAATGTTTTACAGTCAATTTATGTTTTCAAAAATCAACATCAGACAATTTCCAATGGTGTTGTAAACCAAAGGGGATATGAATTATGCACTGTTCCACACGCTGAACTGGATTATACATTCTCTCCTCTGAAGACTGGATGCAAATCAAAGTGTACAATAAAGAATACCCCTTGGAACATTAACTTGTACCAGGGAGAGTGCAGACAGACTCGGTCCTGGCAAATCCTTGTCTTCATGTATTTCTGTTACTTCATGTCATGTTTACAGGAAGGAAGTAATTACTACAGTAATGTTACACTATTAATTAATAGCTTTATTAGTCACCAGGGTATAATACTTCTGCCCAGTCATATGAGGAATGATGATACATGTATCCCTGCAGTCACCAGGCTAATGAAATGTAATCCTCCTCTGATACCAATAGTATATGCAAAACACACACAGCATTGTATTATGTCTTTTATCCCCAGAGAATAGTGGAGTTCATATTGTTTACTGATCAGCAGGTGATATTTATAGCAGATACAAAGATTATAATACTCCAAAACCTTTGTAGTGCATGAAGATATTGAAGATATTTCTAGCAGATCATTGCAAACGAGGGTGAATGCTGAGGCAGTGCCTTGCGCTGCAGTGAATAGAGTAATCCTGCACAGTCACTGGTACTGACATGGGAGGTGGTTGGAGTATACAAGGATGTCAGGGAACCTAAATGTAGAAACCGGTAAGGAAGGCTGCTGCAGGGGAAATAAGGTGAGTACTATTTTTTTATTTTTATCCCCCATTAGAACATTGTAAAATGAGCCATTTCAGGGAATCTCAAACACCTGGAGGAATGAAACTGATAGAAGGGAGAGGAGAAGCGCACGAGACAGGCATCAGATGAGCTCCTTGCGGCCTCATTGCTTGAAGACAATGAAAGTCAAGGCAGTTTTCCCTCCAAAAAATAAAGTAGAGTGTGACACTGTGCTCCCGAGGCAGTAGTACAAATACAGTGTGACAGATGTTACTTATACAAGCATATAGATAGAAAGTGTGTTTGGTGGTGTTACATCCTGCATGGCCATTGGTGCTCTTTGGTATAAGGAACCAATGTATGTGCATTTCTAAAGGCTGTTTTTATTCTCACTTAAGTCTGTGTTATGGCTAATTAAAACTAGACAGTCACCAACGCTAGATTCGATTTGCACAAAGAGTTTATTTTCTTCCCAGATGAAGAGAGATGATTTACAGCTATGTCATTGTACAACAGAGTTGAGAGCAAAATTTATAGACAAATATTTTAGTAACATATTTCACAGTTTATACTTGTGATCTTAGACTAAGTTGTTCATTTGCAAAGAGCGAGTAAAATGTTAATTCCTTATATGATGTTGCATCCAGTGACCAGATAAAAAATGTAAGAGTTTGTTAGGACATTGCTAGAACATTAAAACCAATTAAAGCCCCACCCACCCCTGCAGCCAACATATTTTGGATTAGGTGTCGCATCCTACAGGAATCTAAGTAGAGAAAGAATTGAAGAAATTGCTGTCGGAATCTGCTCCCCCCTGCAGTTGTTTCCACCTGTAATTTGCATTAGAAGTGTGGCTACACCATTTGAACTTTGTTTCTCTTGCTGCACACTCCTTGCAAGACTTTACTGCCCACTACTGAGTGAGCAAACCGCTTGTTCACATTTGCAGCCTGAATGAGCGCCACTGCCAATGCTTGCATGTTGCTGGCCGTGAGACTTTTTATTCACTTGCACCTGCATCTGACCATCATGCAGAAGCTAAATGCACCACCAGCAGGGAAATTGGGTAGGGTGATTTATTGTACAATTTGTGCTTGGTAGGGTTAAAAAAGGTACAGGGAGCAAAGAAATGTTTTAACTATTTCTTAAAGGCATATACTGCTGTGTTTAATGGGAAATACACTACTGGTTGCGTTTATGGGAGTCGAGGACCATTACCTCTATAAGTCATAATTTTCATGTATGTCGATCTTAGTATATAATGCTTAGGGATCATTTGCTTTTCTAGTAACACAGCATAACAATGAGCTTTTCCATTATGCTTTTGGGTTTTAAGGACATAAGGTAAAGTTAATTGTCCTCAAGCCTATTTTGAAGATACTTTCCATACTATGCATTCCCTTGCTTGCAATGTAACCGTCAACTTAAAGGACCATTTGGTCATAAATCTGTTGTGGCCAATGCTGGTCAAAGGTGAATGTCTCAGCTGGACAGGTTAATTTTTAGATTAAAATTAAAATGTAACTTGGTTTCTATTGCAATAAACACAGGACCTATGTTGCCGATATTAGTAAACCTGCTGGCGGTACAGCTCTAATCTGAAATAGATTATCCACCTAGGTAGGTGCAGAACACAAGAACAGAACGTTCTATAGGGGGTCTGACCACCCAGATTCTATTGTCTTTCTTTGTCAGGGAATGTTGGTTGCCACTAGGCAAATAATTTCAATACTTTACACTGGGTAAAGGCTTTGAAATCAGTGACTTAAGTGTAACCATCCCTGCAGCCTGTTTGGTCATAATGCGGTCTCTGGCAGTATGTCACATGATATTTACATAAAGTTAAGGCGTTTTGATATGTGTATGCATCTCTAATATGTATTAATGTACCACACATACTTGGCTCCAAAATCTAGAACATACACATATTCTAAGTGTGCCATACACTCCACTTCGATCTTCATGACATGTGGGTAATCTCCAGTAGAGGGCGAACTTCTGCAGAGATGCATATGCAAAAAAGAAAGCCCCTCCTGGTCCATATATACCTGGGACCTCCCACCAATTTCCCAGTTCCTTCTCTGCAGGGAAGGCAACAAGACAGAAGATGAAGACTTCTTTACTTACAGGTAAGCCAGGCCCGCGCCCGGCCGTCTATTGTACCTATTACTGCCAGGACCCTTTCTAAATTGCCCCTATTTGAGCCTCCCAGCTTAGGCTGCGGGTCCTGGTGAAGGTAGGCAGCACCCTATGGGTGTGGAAGGAGCACTGCTCCACCGTGAGACCTCACTATGGGGTAGGTGGTTATCCAGGTTTTTGGCGATCCTGGTGTGGAATGCCCCATCCCTCTATGCTTATGGCCGGATTCTGGCAGGGTCCCCCCCCCTTCTGGGTCCCTTACTCCCCTCCGGGGGGGGGGGGGGGAGGTTGCCTGGCCTGGCCGTTATTTCGTTCTCCCATGCCCCTGTGTGTGTGGGCGTGTGATTTCACTGTGCGTGTGTGACTGACAGTGTGTGTTTTACGTTTGGGCCATGTCAGGTGCTGTGCTTAGCCTGGGGGAGTTTCTCCCCCTCAGGTTGTGTCCTTTGGCGCGATTCTGTGGCTCGTTTCTAGGGGAACCGCGTTGCTGGGAGGGGGCGTGGCCTGGCCGGATGGCCACTTCCTTAGCTTATGTGGGGGCCCCTTTCTAGCGGGGGGCCCCCACTGATTGCGGGCATGTGAGTGTGTTTTTTTTTTTTTTGTGTTGGTTCCGCATGTCTGGCTGGGATACAGGTATATATATATATATATATATATATATATATATATATATATATATATACATATTTAGATACATTTACAATTAGGTATGTGTTATTGCCTTATATATGTAGGATTGCACTTATGTTGCCTGTTTTGTGTGTTACAGATTGCATTGTATATGTGCATATTAAGGGGTTCCTCCTGGTCCTGGGGTCCCTAGTGTAAATTTGTTCACCTCAAATCCTCCCACCGCATCCCGGGTTGCTTAGGCGTAAATTCCCTGCGCTCTTGTGACTGACCACAAAAATTCACCACATGGAGGCTCCGCAGGATACTGGGCTCGGGCTCCCTCTGGGGCAATCCGTGTGGGGTATCCCTTACGGGGGAAAATGTGCTGATCTGTATACCATGCGCACAAAAGGCCATAACACAGCAGTCTGGTACCCAGCCTTCTGGGTCGGCTCATCCTGCTTCATCGCCTTCCCCTCCCCACCTTATCCGTACCCCAAGTGACACTGGTGCCAGCGGGGAGTCGCTCTCTGATGTTTGGGCTAGGTTGGCCAGCATCGAGAAAATTATTGCTAGCACGGTGGGCAAGAAGGCCCAAGCTAAAAAGAGACATTTGTCGTCGGCCCAGCCCTTGTGGGATGTTGATGACGATTCCGATGATTTGTCAGATTATTCCCCGTTAGAGGAGGGGGAATTGTATCAGGAAACAGAGGCTGACTATGTTCAGTCTGGGAATGCCGATGTCGGGCAGGCGCTGGGGGATGCCATAGATACGGCCACTGTTTTGTCACATTTATTGGAGGTGTTGGATATTTAACCGTCTGAGGCGCCCCCTCTCAAGAAGGGGGAATTTTTTGGGGCCCGCAAACCCCGTCTGGAATTCCCTACCCAGGGTCACTTTGATGCGCTGATCCTTAGAGAATGGGAGAGGCCCAGTGGGCTTCCTGGTGTTCCTCAGGGATGGGATAAGAAGTATCCTTTTCCGGTGGAGGCAGTTAAGTGCTGGTCTTCTCCTCCCGAGGTCGATGCGCCAGTTTTAGGTTTGACCAACTCTTCTGTGCTGAACACCCCTGACGCCATTTCCCCTAAGGATGGCGAGGATAAGCACCTTGATCAGATGGCGTGCCACGCTTTTGCCAACGTGGGCTCGGCCCTGCGGCCTGTTAGTGCATCTGCCCTGGTGTCGCTTGCTACCAGGTCTCTTATCAGGGACTGGCTGAATAACGCTCAGTTTGATCCAGCTTGTGCTGAGTTCGCTATCCTTAAGAGATGCGAATTGTTCATGGATTTTGTCAAGACTGCGATGGAAGATTCTATTGTAGTGTGTAGTAGGACTTTAGCCTTACTGGTGGCTATGCGCAGATTGGTCTGGCTCCGCCTGTGGACAGCGGACGTTGGGGCCAAGAAGTCGCTCACAGCTCTTCCCTTCTTGGGTTCGCGGCTGTTTGGAGATAAATTGGATGCTGTTGCTAAAGGAGGTAAGTTACCTCAGCGGAGGAAACAGCGCCGCCCCCTTTCAGGGGGCTGGCTCGTTCACTCTTTCCTTTTGAGAGGCCAGAGCGGCTAGGGGTTTGGCCTTCTCGGGTGTCAGGGGCTCGTCCTGGAACAGAGGAAGAGGTCGGGCACGTCCCGCGGCTGCCTGGGGTTCCAAGCCTGCCTTTAACCGTCTCAGCCTGGGAGGTCACAGACAATTGGATCCTGGAAGTGGTCTCCTCCGAGTACAAACTGGAGTTCGAGTACTGGCCGCCCCCAAGATTCTTAAGGTCTCGGGTGCCCTCGGACCCTCAGGCTGCACAGGGGCTCCTGTTAGTAGTAAAAAAACCTTCTGGACATGGGGGTTATATGCCCGGTGCGTCTGTCGGAGAGAGGCAGGGGTTACTACTCCAACCTTTTCACGGTTCCCAAAAAGGAGGGTTTGGTGAGACCCATTCTAGATCTCAAGGTTCTCAACAGGTTTATCAGAGCCAAAAAGTTCCGCATGGAGACTCTGCGCTCGGCTATCAATTCCCTTCGCCAAGGGGATTTTATGACATCCATAGACATCAAGGATGCGTATCTGCATGTTCCGATTTTTCAGGCACATCAGAGATTCCTCCGGTTTGCAGTGGAGGATCAACATTATCAGTTTGTAGCTCTTCCCTTCGGTCTGACCTCGGCGCCGAGGGTCTTCACCAAGGTCTTGGCGGGAATAATGGCTCTGCTCAGAGCTCAGGGCATTCGCATTGTGCCTTATCTGGACGACCTGTTGATCTCAGCTTCTTCCCTCTGTCAGGCGGAGCTGGACACCCACCAGGTGGTGTCGACCCTGGAGAGGTTCGGGTGGGTGATCAACCGCACCAAGTCTTCTCTCTCCCCGTCTTGTGTGATTTCATTTCTGGGCATGAATCTGGATACCGTTCGGGCCAGAGTGTTTCTGCCCCAGACCAAGGTGCAGGGGATTCAGGGTCTGATCCGCCTTCTTCTGGCCAATCCTTGTCCCTCTATCCAACAGGGGATGAAACTGGTGGGCTTGATGGTGTCCTCCTTCGAGGCGGTACCGTTTGCACAGTTTCACATGAGATCTCTTCAACTTCACCTATTGACGCATTGGGACAGGAGTCCGCAGTCATTGGATCAACCTTTCAGGATGTCCCCCAGGGTTCGGCAGTCCCTTCGGTGGTGGCTGGAATCGAGCAACCTGTTGAAGGGCAGATCCTTTCTGGTCCCTTGTTGGGAGACGGTTACCACGGATGCCAGCCTGTCGGGCTGGGGAGGTTATTGGAAAAGTCATCAGTTCAGCGGGGTGTGGGGTCCTCAGGAGGCTCACACCCCCATCAATGTCTTGGAGCTCAGAGCCATCCGACTGGTTCTGGCTCGGCTGACCTCACATTTACGGGGTCTACCGGTTTAGGTTCGTTCAGACAACCACACGGCGGTAGCTTACATCAATCACCAAGGAGGGACTCGCAGCAGGAGTGCCCTCAGGGAAGTCTCTCTGATCCTACACTGGGCGGAGAGCAATGTTCCTTGCATTTCGGCAGTCTACATTCCGGGAGTGGAGAACACGGAGGCGGATTCCCTGAGCAGGGGATCCTCTCGCCAAGGAGAGTGGTCTCTCAACCCCGAAGTTTTTCTGGATCTTTGCCGCAAGTGGGGGACTCCGGAGGTGGATCTCTTTGCCTCGAGGCACAATCACAAACTTCCGGCCTTTGTGTCTCTTTCTCAGGATCCTCTGTCTCTGGCAGTGGATGCCTTGTCACTGGCTTGGAAGGAGTTGGGTTTTCTGTACCTGTTACCACCCGTCTCCATGCTGGGCAAGGTAGTTCGCAAACTGGTTCTAGAAGGGGCACCAGCGATTCTGGTGGCTCCAAGGTGGTCAAGAAGGGTTTGGTACACAGACGTTGTAAGGATGCCGTAGATCAGTACCGGCTTCCCTTGTTGCTGGATCTGCTATCTCAGGGTCATCTACTTTACCCCAACTTACAAACGCTGGCTTTGACAGCTTGGCTGCTAAAACCTTCTTCTTGAAAGAGGAAGGTTTGTCTGAGGCTGTTGTTCAGACCTTGATTAGGGCTAGGAAGCGGTCCTCTTCTGGCATTTACTATAGGACTTGGAGGTCCTATATTGGTTTGTGTGAGGCCAGGGCCTTGCCTTGCAGGGTGTTTTCGATACCCAGGATTTTGGAGTTTCTTCAGCATAATCTGGATCTTGGGTTCCAGCTTAGTACTTTGAAAGGACAGGTTTCTACTCTGTCGGTTTTCTTCCAGAGGTCTTTTTTCTTACACCCGCTGGTTAAGACTTTTTTTCCAAGGGGTCGCGCATGTGCGGCCCCCTCAGAAGGCTGTGGTTCCTGTTTGGGATTTGAATTTGGTTCTTTCGGCTCTGCAGGGTCCTCCTTTTGAGCCGTTATAGGATATTGCTCTTTCGGTTCTCACTCAGAAGGTTGCTTTCTTGGTGGCTATTACCTCTGTTCGGCGTGTCTCTGAGTTGGCGGCTCTGTCGATTCAGGCCTCTTACTTTGAGAGACATCAGGATAAGGTGTTTTTTTCGCCGGATTTCCTTCCTAAGGTGGTGTCTGCTTTCCACCTCAATCAGGATATTGTTCTCCCTTCCTTGTGTCCTAAGCCTAACAATGACAAGGAGAGGGTTCTGCACAATTTGGATGTTGTTCACTGTGTGAAGTACTATTTGGTGACTACTTCTTCCTTCCGCAAGATGGACGCTTTTTTCGTGGTGCCCTGCAGGCCCAGGAGAGGTTTGGCGCCTGCTAAGTCTACGATTAGCAAATGGATTTGTCAGGCCATTGTTGGGGCCTATTCTGCTAAGGGGAGGACTCCTCCTTTTAAGGTCACTGCGCACTTTACTCGTGCGGTTGGTGTGTCCTGGGCTTTTCAGCACCAGGCTTCTGTTGAACAAGTTTGTAAGGCTTCTACTTGGTCTTCCGTTCATACTTTTTCCAAGTTTTACAAGGTTGATGTGCGGGCTTCAGCGGATGCTGTTTTTGGCCGCAAGGTTCTGCAAGCTGCAGTGGTTTGAGTTGGTACATTCTTTACTGTTTCTGGTTCCCACCCATGACGGACACTGCTATTGGATGTCCCACATGTCATGAAGATCGAAGTGGAGTGTATGGCACACTTAGAATAATACCGTTTTGTGAGTACTCACCATTAAAACGGGTATTATGAGTGTGCCATACACTCCACTTCGCCCCACCCCTTTTTTCAGGTATTCTGGGGCTTTTATATGGTGAACCATTGGTTTTGATTGTTAAGGTTATAATTGGTTCTTCCTGGTCCCCTTACTGCTTTTTTACACTGGGAAATTGGTAGGAGGTCCCAGGTATATATGGACCGGGAGGGGCTTTCTTTTTTGCATATTCATCTCTGCAGAAGTTCGCCCTCTACTGGAGATTACCCACATGTAATGAAGATCGAAGTGGAGTGTATGGCACACTCATAATACCCGTTTTAAAGGTGAGTACTCACAAAACGGTATTTTTAACGCTCCATGAGAAACTCATTTGGCCTATTTTCCGGCTTCATATGTCATTTTTAAAGTACGTTAGTTTTAATTTACAGATAAAACACCAAGACCTACTTTCAACAAACGGTGTTAGCTTTGGTTTAATTCCCATTTGCATAAGTTGGAGATAAGGAATAAAGTCTCTTTGCTGCCTTTGATAAATGTAGGCCTTAGAGTCCTCATTAAGAGTAAAAAAAAATTTAGCCCCGGCACACACCAAACAAGAAAAATGTAGGGGAATGTAAACATTGCAGCATATTACTTATTAAAACGTATCTTTTTTTTATTGTTCTAGGAAGATGAGGTCATGCCTGCTAAGTTTGATGAGAATTCTCTGATCTGGGTGGCAGCAGACCAGCCAGTGAAGGATAACAACTTCCTGAGCCCCAAGATCTTGGAACTGTGTGCCGATCTGCCCATCTTCTGGCTTCGACCTACTTATCCCAAAGGTGTGTTTCTGAATATAGGCTTCTGAGAGTTTAAAACTCGGATTAGAACAAGGTGCCTAAAATTGCTGCTTATCGCAAAACATTTGCAGTGATCCCCTGGCAACAAGAAGATTGAAGCATATTCAAAATGTTATGCTTATGTAGATTCAGTAGAGTTTGAGTCAATAGAAATGCCCTCCACCCCTCCTAAAATAATCTGTGCTGTCTGGCACACGACTCTGAAGATCCTTTGTTAGCGATCGATATTGTACCTTGAGCAGCAACAAGGTGGTTTTATTCAGTCCATTATATTTTTACCAGTTAAAGCTCCACTTCAGGCAAAACTTACACAGGAGAAATTGAAAAGTAAAGAAGCTAAGAACTACATTAGCATTGCTTTAGTGAAATAATAACTGCCCTGTTCAATAAACCTTCTGGTCACTGTAGACAGTCAAGCTAAATCTTCCCATGCAGCCACAGACTAGTAGTCATTATCCTTCTCTGGAAGCTGGAGTTGGAGCTTTTCTAACTATTTAATATTCCTTTTGGAGTGTTAGAAAAATGTCTTTGCATGCAGCATTTTCCATTTGTGTTTCTAGGAAATCACTGCTGTTCTTTAAAATGTTTGTAGAAAGCCAGAGAGGTAAAAGAGATGTTGGAAGAAGGGCCAGACAAGCTCAGAACCTCAACCTGGACCAGTTTGAAGCAGCAGCAGAGGAAGTTAACAGAAGAGGTCAGGGAAACCGACGCTCTCAGCCAGCCAATGAAACCCAGCCTCCTGCTGAGAGAGAATCTCCCTACAACCCTGAGAATCCATACCATGTAAGTGTATCATCATTGAATGGCCAGATAAGATGAGTACAGCTGCTTTTACTGGGTAACTAAAAATAGGGACATTTTTGAACAGCTGACCTTACACATTGTTTTCTTTTTGTAAAAGCAAACTTATAAGCAAAATAGATGTTAGAGTGGTACAGCACCCATTACTCTCCCAGTTATTGTTCCTATGTGTGTACCCCCAGGGTAGCTGTAGAAGCTCACCTCTCTGACGATCCCATGGCATTTGCACTGGCCACCAGTCAGTCAGCTTTTACTAAGCTGATCTGATGTCAGATAGGCTAGTAAGCTGAAAGGAGAGTGCATTTATGAAAGTGTATATTTTTTCCAAAGCCAAAGGGATGTCCTCAATGCAGAAATAGGGATAAACCCGGAAAACATACACACTTAGGCTACTGTACATATACACAGGTGGACTCTGCAAACATACATGCACAGGGATCCAGTTCAAGTGGCAGGGAAGGCAGATCACAAGGCTGTGGCAGGGGTCCTGGGTTCAGAGTCTGGGTCCAGGAAGACAATGCAACGCTGATCCGCCAGCTGCAGGGGTGGATCAACTTATAAAGGAAGGAAATGACACAGGTGCTGGTGGCTAATTACCAGCACCACCTGCTGGTAGAGCAGCATATGGCAGGGGAGAACTCAGGAAATGGAGCCAACCAAAGGCAGTACAGAGCAGATGCATGCTCCTATATTGCGGAGGAACTCCAGACCTGACAGTTGCTATGGCTGCTGCTAAGGTGCGGGAGCTAACTCAACCAACTCAGCAATGTTCTGTGTGTACAGGACTCATTTGTCCCTTTATGTAGATGTTGGGGTATTGTTGCCAGTAGCAACAGACTGCATGGAATGAAAACTGCAGCCATAAAACGCATTTGCTAGCATAAGAATAGCTTGGCACAGTGAGGACATTCTTTTGGTTCCAAAATGCCATTTAAAGTGGACTTTCACTTTAAAGCATCCTACCTCACATTTCTAGGATTTCAATAGGTTTTGTCCTAAGACTTTGCTTCAATCTGTTATCCTGTTATATAATATGATACGTGTGGAGGCGTGTGTGACATCACATCTTTATTCTAAGTGTGCCATACACTCTACTTCGATCTTCATGACATGTGGGTAATCTCCAGTAGAGGGCGAACTTCTGCAGAGATGAATATGCAAAAAAGAAAGCCCCTCCCGGTCCATATATACCTGGGACCTCCCACCAATTTCCCAGTTCCTTCTCTGCAGGGAAGGCGACAAGACAGAAGATGAAGACTTCTTTACTTACAGGTAAGCCGGGCCCGCGCCCGGCCGTTTATTGTCCCTATTGCTGCCAGGACCCTTTCTAAATTGCCCCTATTTGAGCCTCCCAGCTTAGGCTGCGGGTCCTGGTGAAGGTAGGCAGCACCCTTTGGGTGCAGAAGGAGCACTGCTCCACCGTGAGACCTCACTATGGGGTAGGCGGTTATCCAGGTTTTGGTGATCCTGGTGTGGGATGCCCCGTCCCTCTATGCTTATGGCCGGATTCTGTCAGGGTTCCCCCCCTTCTGGGTCCCTTACTCCCCTTCGGCGGGGGGGGGGGGGGGGGGGGGGGTTGCCTGGCCTGGCTGTTAATTCGGTTTCGTTCTCCTATGCCCCTGTGTGGGTGTGTGTTTCACTGTGTGTGTGTGTGACTCAGGGTGTTTTTCTCTTCTGGGACCATATCTGGTGCTGTGATTAGCCTGGGGGAGCTTCTCCCCCTCAGGCTGTGTTCAGAGAGGGGGCGGGGCCGGGCTCTCGGCGCGCCCGCGATTCTGCGGCTCTCTCCTAGGGGATCCGCGTTGCTGGGAGGGGGGCGTGGCCTGGCGAGCGCGCGTTCTGCGCTGGCCCGCCCTCCCCCTTCTCTTCCTCTATCTACATGAGGCACTTCTCGGGGGGCATTTTCATGCTGGTGCTGAGCTGCGCTCCTGGTGGTAAGAGCCGGATGGCCACTTCCTTAGCTTATGTGGGGGCCCCCACTGATTGCGGGCATGTGTGTGTGTGTATTTTTGTTTTGGTTACGCATGTCTGGCTTGGGATATATATATATATATATATATATATATATATATATATATGTGTGTGTGTGTGACTCAGGGTGTTTTTCTCTTCTGGGACCATATCTGGTGCTGTGATTAGCCTGGGGGAGCTTCTCCCCCTCAGGCTGTGTTCAGAGAGGGGGCGGGGCCGGGCTCTCGGCACGCCCGCGATTCTGCGGCTCTCTCCTAGGGGATCCGCGTTGCTGGGTGGGGGGGCGTGGCCTGGCGAGCGCGCGTTCTGCGCTGGCCCGCCCTCCCCCTTCTCTTCCTCTTTCTACATGAGGCACTTCTCGGGGGCCATTTTCATGCTGGTGCTGAGCTGCGCTCCTGGTGGTAAGGGCCGGATGGCCACTTCCTTAGCTTATGTGGGGGGCCCCCACTGATTGCGGGCATGTGTGTGTGTGTATTTTTGTTTTGGTTACGCATGTCTGGCTTGGGATATATATATATATTGTGGAGATTAGCTCTGGTAGGCGACCGGGTGTCAGCAGTATAGAGGCGGAGGCAAACAGTTCAAAGTAAAGTCTGTGTTTATTTCACACAAAAATCCACAAAAGCATATGTCCATATAGGTTACATCACCTTTTCAGGAAACCGCAGCATAAATGATACAGTCAGGCAAACAGCTTTTAGTCCTTGAGCAAAGGTCCTGTTTACAATCAAATAGGCCTCAGGTCCGCATGAACAGCCTCCACAGGAGATTTCAGCCAGGCTCACAGAGTCTCACTCCCATGTGAGCTCTAGACAAAGGACAGGGCACAGCTGATTCCCCAGGCTATTTAAACAGCCTGCAAAACCCGGACCTGGGTAGTGGGATGGAGTCCCACCCTGCTCTACTCCATCCCAGTAAAGCCGTCCCAGGTTAGCCTTTCGGCTATTCTAAAGCAACAGCAGCAAACTGCCACCAGCAGCTGATGCTGGAAATCAGACTACACGACTTTACTGCACCAATGCCAGGTACATTGGTGCTACATACCTGCCGTCAATGACGGCCCCTTGCACCAACTTACCACAATATATATATATATATATATATATACATATACAATTAGGTATGTGTTATTGCCTTATATATGTAGGATTGCACTTATGTTGCCTGTTTGTGTGTTACAGATTGCATTGTATTTGTGCATATTAAGGGGTTCCTGGGGTCCCTAGTGTAAATTTGTTCACCTCAAATCCTCCCACCGGGACTTTTAAGGGGCATCCCAGGTTGCTTAGGCGTAAATTCCCTGCGGTCTTGCGTCTGACCACAAAAATCACCATATGGGGGCTCCGCAGGATACTGGGCTCGGGCTCCCTATGGGACAATCCGGGCCGGGTGTGGGGTATCCCTTACGGGGGAGAATGTGAGAATGTGCTTATCTGTATACCATGCGCACAAAAGGCCATAACGCGGCAGTCTGGTACCCAGCCTTCTGGGCCGGCTCCTCCCGCTTCATCGTCTTCCCCTCCCTGCCTTATCCGTACCCCAAGTGACATTGGTGCCAGCAGGGAGTCGCACTATGATGTTTGGGCTAGGTTGGCCAGCATCGAGAAAATTATTGCTGGCACGGTAGGCAAGAAGGCCCAGGCCCAGCCCTTGTGGGATGTTGATGACGATTCCGTTGATTTGTCAGATTATTCCCCATTAGAGGAGGGGGAATTGTATCAGGAAACAGAGGCTGACTATGTTCAGTCTGGGGATGCCGATGTCGGGCAGGCGCTGGGGGATGCGGTAGATACGGCCACTGTTTTGTCACATCTATTGGAGATGTTGGATATTGAACCGCCTGAGGCGCCCCCTCTCAAGAAGGGGGAATTTTTTGGGGTCGCAAGCCCCGTCTGGAATTCCCTACCCAGGGTCACTTTGATGCGTTGATCCTTAGAGAATGAGAGAGGCCCAGTCGGCTTCCTGGTGTTCCTCAGGGATGGGATAAGAAGTATCCTTTTCCGGTGGAGGTGGTCTTCTCCTCCCGAGGTCGACGCGCCAGTTTTAGGTTTGACCAACTCTTCTGTGCTGAACACCCCTGACGCCACTTCCCTTAAGGATGGCGAGGATAAGCGCCTTGATCAGATGGCGTGCCACGCATTTGCCAGCGTGGGCTCGGCCCTGCTTCCTGTTTGTGCATCTGCCCTGGTGTCGCTTGCTACCAGGTCTCTTATCAGGGACTGGCTGAATAACGTTCAGTTTGATCCAGCATGCGCTGAGTTCGCTATCCTTAAGAGATGCGAATTGTTCATGGATTTTGTAATAGCTGCGATGGAAGATTCTATTGTCGTGTGTAGTAGGACTTCAGCCTTACTGGTGGCTATGCGCAGTTTGGTCTGGCTCCGCCAGTGGACAGCGGACGTTGGGGCCAAGAAGCTGCTCACAGCTCTTCACTTCTTGGGTACGCGGCTGTTTGGAGATAAATTGGATGCTGTTGCTAAAGGAGGTAAGTTACCTCAGCGGAGGAAACAGCGCTGTCCCTTTCGGGGGCTGGCTCGTTCACTCCTTCCTTTCGAGGGGCCAGAGCGGCTAGGGGTTTGGCCTTCTCGGGTGTCAGGGGCTCGTCGTGGAACAGGGGCAGAGGTCGGGCACGTCCCGCGGCTGCCTGGGGTTCCAAGCCCAAGCCTGCCGTTAAACCAGCTCAGCAATGAAGGGGTGTCCTCACCCGCCAGGGTGGGGGGACGGCTGCGGCTCTTCTTCCAGGTCTGGGCCCGGGAGGTCACAGACAATTGGATCCTGGAAGTGGTCTCCTCCGGCTACAACCTGGAGTTCGAGTACTGGCCGCCCCCAAGATTCTTAAGGTCTCGGGTGCCCTCGGACCCTCAGGCTGCAAAGGGGCTCCTGTTAGCAGTGAAAAACCTTCTGAACATGGGGGTTATATGCCCGGTGCGTCTGTCGGAGAGAGGCAGGGGTTACTACTCCAATCTTTTCACGGTTCCCAAAAAGGAGGGTTTAGTGAGACCCATTCTAGATCTCAAGGTTCTCAGCAGGTTTACCAGAGCCAAAAAGTTCCGCATGGAGACTCTGCGCTCGGCTATCAATTCCCTTCGCCAAGGGGATTTTATGACATCCATAGACATCAAGGATACGTATCTGCATGTTCCGATTTTTCAGGCA
Organism: Gastrophryne carolinensis; assembly: GCA_027917425.1. Taxonomy (NCBI): domain Eukaryota; kingdom Metazoa; phylum Chordata; class Amphibia; order Anura; family Microhylidae; genus Gastrophryne; species Gastrophryne carolinensis. The sequence goes on from CM051236.1 coordinate 145,488,563, forward strand.
CATCAGAGGTTCCTCCGGTTTGCGATGGAGGATCAACATTATCAGTTTGTAGCTCTTCCCTTAGGTCTGACCTCGGCGCTGAGGGTCTTCACCTTGGCGGGAATAATGGCTCTGCTCAGAGCTCAGGGCATTCGCATTGTGCCTTATCTGGATGACCTGTTGATCTCAGCTTCTTCCCTCCATCAGGCAGAGCTGGACACCCACCTGGTGGTGTCGACCCTGGAGAGGTTCGGGTGGGTGATCAACCGCACCAAGTCTTCTCTCTCCCCGTCTCGTGTGATTTCATTTCTGGGTATGAATCTGGATACCAGTCTGGCCGGAGTATTTCTGCGCCAGTCCCTCTATCCGACAGGGGATGAAACTGGTGGGCTTGATGGTATCCTCCTTCGAGGCGGTACCGTTTGTACAGTTTCACATGAGATCTCTTCAACTTCACCTATTGACGCATTGGGACAGGTGTCCGCAGTCATTGGATAAACCTTTCAGGATGTCTCCCAGGGCAGTCCCTTCGGTGGTGGCTGGAATCGAGCAACCTGTTGAAGGGCAGATCCTTTCTGGTCCCTTGTTGGGAGACGGTTACCATGGATGCCAGCCTGTCGGGCTGGGGAGGTTATTGGAAAAGTCATCAGTTCAGCGGGGTGTGGGGTCCTCAGGAGGCTCACACCCCCATCAATGTCTTAGAGCTCAGAGCCATCCGACTAGTTCTGGCTCGGCTGACTTCACATTTACGAGGTCTACCGGTTCAGGTTCGTTCAGACAACCGAACGGCGGTAGCTTACATCAATCACCAAGGAGGGACTCGCAGCAGGAGTGCCCTCAGGGAAGTCTCTCTGATCCTGCACTGGGCGGAGAGCAATGTTCCTTGCATTTCGGCAGTCTACATTCCGGGAGTGGAGAACACGGAGGCGGATTCCCTGAGCAGGGGATCCTCTCGCCAAGGAGAGTGGTCTCTCAACCCCGAGGTTTTTCTGGATCTTTGCCGCAAGTGGGGGACTCCGGAGGTGGATCTCTTTGCCTCGAGGCACAATCACAAACTTCCGACCTTTAGGGTCGATTCAAAGAAACATGTAACAGCTTTGATTTGGGTGCCGATCATCCTATTTTTGCCGTCCGCTCGTGCGTTCGTATGAACTTGCGAGTGATTCTATAAGCAAATATGTTTCTATCCTAAAATGTACGTCCGTTCGTATGGCAGTTCGGGAATCAGACCTATGTCAGTTTCCATCCTGAATTTTCTGTTTCATTTCTCAGGTTGCAACATTGGTTTTGCCCTTTTTCCTTTTTTGTCTGGACGTAAATCCTTCTGATCTTGCGGCTGCGCACTACAAACTTACCTCATTAAAGTGCATTCTAAATATTTGGTCTTTTATTTTTCTTTATTTCATTCATTTTGTAGTAACCAACCATTAATGAATGCATTTGCATAAGTAAATCTTACTTTGTTTAATTTTTAGTTAACTTGCATTTTTTACTTGTGGATTTAATTTTAATATTTAGGCTTCAAATGGTACAACTTAAAATTCTGTGTGTGGTTACCCACACCCACTACATACAGATTGCTCTCAAATATAAAAAAACACCCAGCAACTTCTGCATGTTATGAGCCTAGAAACAGGCAAGATGGCGGCTCAGGTATTATCGGGCAGCCTGCAAACAGAAAGGGCCTTGTGACTGTGTTGCTCTGCATTCTTTGATTTCTGACCTTTCCGTGCCCCCAGCTCTGCTGTGTCTGTGCAAAATACAGCAGTAACCCACATCCTGCACTTTATCCCGCTCTCCTCTCCTCAGTAAGTGTGATGCATCTGACCAAAGATGTGCTTAAATAATAAACAAAGCAAAGGTAAACAACTACACCAATAAATGCAATCTAAAAATATTATTCTAGTACATCAATTTAAAAATGAATACCAAAGGACATAAGTTTCTTTAATTAACGCAAATATATTGCAAAATAAAGGTTTACATGCAAAGGACTAATTAAGGTCCACATTAAAATGCTTTTATAAGGCATACATGAATCAGGTATGCATTGCCATACAATTTATGGCCTCGGCCATGCTGATACATGCAGTTCATTGGAGCTCAAGACGCGCAGACTCCTCCACATAGCCAAAAAACCTGTTCAAGAACAGCAATACGACTGCTAAAAGGTGTCGGCAGTGGCTTTCTTTTAAAACGTCTTTAGAGGTTTGAAAACTGTTCTCTGAATCACACCTAAACACATCCGATTATCCTAAGTTTTACGTTTTGATCCTAAGTTTTAGGATTTGATCCTAAGTTTTACGTTTTGATCCTAAAATTTAGGAACGAACTTGCGATGATCGTAAGAGCATATACGCATTCGAACGTAGGCTCGTGCGAGTCGGAAATGGCCAAAAAAACAGGAAAAAATGACTAACACCCACCCAAACTTACGATTCTCGATCCGAAATCAATTAACTTTTGCTCTTTGAATCGAGGGGATAGTGTCTCTTTCTCAGGATCCTCTGTCTCTGGCAGTGGATGCCTTGTCACTGGCTTGGAAGGAGCTGGGTTTTCTGTACCTGTTTCCGCCCATCTCCATGCTGGGCAAGGTAGTTCGCAAACTGGTTCTAGAAGGGGCACCAGCGATTCTGGTGGCTCCAAGGTGGGCAAGAAGGGTTTGGTATGCAGACGTGGTAAGGATGACTGTAGATCAGTACCGGCTTCCCTTGTTGCCGGATCTGCTATCTCAGGGTCATCTACTTTACCCCAATTTACAAATGATGGCTTTGACGGCTTGGCTGCTGAAACCTTCATCTTGAAAGAGGAAGGTTTGTCTGAGGCTGTTGTTCAGACCTTGATTAGGGCTAGGAAGCGGTCCTCTTCTGGAATTTACTATAGGACTTGGAGGTCTTATATTGATTGGTGTGAGGCTAGGGCCTTCCCTTGCAGGGTGTTTTCGATACCCAGGATTTTGGAGTTTCTTCTGCATAATCTGGATTTTGGGTTCCAGCTTAGTACTTTGAAAGGACAGGTTTCTGCTCTGTCGGTTTTCTTCCAGAGGTCTTTTGCCTTACACCCGCTGGTTAAGACCTTTTTCCAGGGGGTCGCGCATGTGCGTCCCCCTCGGAAGGCTGTGGTTCCTGTTTGGGATTTGAATTTGGTTCTGTCGGCTCTGCAGGGTCCTCCTTTTGAGCCGTTACAGGATATTGCTCTTTCGGTTCTCACTCAGAAGGTTGCCTTCTTGGTGACTATTACCTCTGTTCGGCATGTCTCTGAGTTGGCGGCTCTGTCGATTCAGGCCCCTTACTTTGAGAGACACCAGGATAAGGTGTTTTTTTTGTTTTAAGCTGGATTTCCTTCCTAAGGTGGTGTCTGCTTTCCACCTCAATCAGGATATTGTTCTCCCTTCCTTGTGTCCTAAGCCTAACAATGACAAGGAGAGGGTTCTGCACAATTTGGATGTTGTTCGCTGTGTGAAGTACTATTTGGTGACTACTTCTTCCTTCCGCAAGACGGACGCTTTTTTTGTGGTGCCCTGCGGGCCCAGGAAAGGTTTGGCGCCTGCTAAGTCTACGATTAGCAAATGGATTCGTCAGGCCATTGTTGGGGCCTATTCTGCTAAGGGGAGGACTCCTCCTTTTAGGGTCACTGTGCACTCTAATCGTGCGGTTGGTGCGTCCTGGGCTTTTCAGCACCAGGCTTCTGTTGAACAAGTTTGTAAGGCTGCTACTTGGTCTTCCGTTCATACTTTTTCCAAGTTTTCCAAGGTTCTGCAAGTTGCAGTGGTTTGAGTTGGTACATTCTTTACTGTTTCTGGTTCCCACCCATGACGGACACTGCTATTGGATGTCCCACATGTCATGAAGATCGAAGTGGAGTGTATGGCACACTTAGAACAATACCGTTTTGTGAGTACTCACCTTTAAAACGGGTATTATGAGTGTGCCATACACTCCACTTCGCCCCACCCCTTTTTTTCAGGTTTTCTGGGGCTTTTATATGGTGAACCATTGGTTTCGATTGTTAGGTTATAATTGGTTCTTCCTGGTCCCCTTACTGCTGGGAAATTGGTGGGAGGTCCCAGGTATATATGGACCGGGAGGGGCTTTCTTTTTTGCATATTCATCTCTGAAGAAGTTCGCCCTCTACTGGAGATTTCCCACATGAAGATCAAAGTGGAGTGTATGGCACACTCATAATACCCGTTTTAAAGGGGAGTACTCACAAAAAGGTATTTTCCTCTACCATTCTCTCTTCTCTCTCTTTTGTTATGATCTTTCTTTTTGCTGCTGCAGAAATCAGTTTCATATTGAAACCTGCAGAACAGAAAAAGAACAAATCATTGTCTTCCTGCACTAAACTGTCAACAGAAACCAAAGAAAAACACTGCATGGTGTTGTTGGAGAGACCCTCTGTTCCAAATAATAAAAGTCCATATAAATATGCTAAATAGCTGAGGAGGGGCTGCTTATACACCATAAATCAAAAAGATTCCAGCCTTTAATGAAGGGAAGAAAAATCGGGGGGGGGGGGGGGGGGGGGTGCTTTTAAAGAGGAGAGCTGCTAAACGTATGCTTTTACCCATCATGCAATGCATGGACATATTTTCAGTTGGGGTGTATAAGTAGCACCTCCTCTCACTATCCAGCATGTTATTATGGAATTTAATATAAGACAATTTAGCAATAGAGCTCCTTTAAGACATTCAAGTCATGTTCTCACACATCTGTTCATTGATCTTGGTGTGCGCCCAAACAAAACAGCAGCACACAAATAATAACTGGGCTTGTCTGCAAAAAAGCCCTTGGTTTCCTCTAGTTACCGATGGAATTCTGAGGTGTTCAAACTGGACCACTTACATGTAAATTATCTTACCCAAACTATCCAATAAGGCAATTTTCATATGAATATTTTGGATTTACAATGGACAATGTGGATTGAGTACTTTATTGGTGTAACCTTATAGTTCTATAAACTTTTTTTTTTTTTTTTTTATTGTGACTACTGGTGAGCAATGGGGTTCTCGGGGTGGGCATGTGCGGCACCTGACCCAGCTCTGTTGCAGGTTGGCAAAATGATAAGCAGCTGCTGCCACTGATGGATCATGGGAGGGTGATTATGTAGATTAATTTGGGGCACCCATGGTCTCCCTAATCGAGATATTGTGGTTATCTAGCAGGCTTTGTCTTTTTTTCACTTTTAACCCCCTAAATTGTCCTTGTCTATCTGAACAAAGGCGACAAGGTTACAAGCGGTGTGTCACAAGGTTCTGTCCTGGGCCCCATTCTTTTTATTATGTTTGTAAGTGACATAGGAGAAGGCTTAGTAGGAAAAGTTTGCCTGTTTGGGATGATACAAAGGTTGGTTATAGGGTGGACACTCCGGGAGGTGTCTGCAACATGGAAAATGATTTAGAGTTACTGGATAAATGGCCAAAACTGTGGAAACATTAATGTCTCTAAATGTAAAATCATGCTCTTGGGTAGAAGGAATCCCTGCTCCGAGTACCATATGGACAGTACTGTGTTAGCCAGGACCTCCGAGGAAAGAGATTTAGATATACTGATTACTGAAAGCTGCAAGATGTGTGGACAGTGTAGCCAGGCAGTGGGAAAAGCAAGCAGGATGCTCAGCTGCATAGCTCGAGGCATCACCAGTAGGAAGAGGGAGGTTGTGATGCCGCTGTATAGAGCCTTGATGAGGCCACAGCTAGAATACAGTGTACAGTTCTGGAGAACTTACCTGAAAAAATACATTATTCAAATAGAACGGGTCCAAAGGCGGGCAACAAAAAATACAATTCTGTGAGCACTCACCTGTAGAATTGATTTTATAGTATACAGCACGTCCTGTTCCAGTAAATTCCTTACACTTGGGTTATTCCGCCACAAGGTGGCGCAGTGGACTGCAGAAAGACTTGTGGCCACTCCCGGCCCCGTAAATAGCCATGTACCTCCCACCAATTTCCAGTGTTGACAAGCAGTTATACAAGAAGAGGAGAGAATCAAAAAATGGATAAGAACCCAAAATGAACTTTTGAACAATCACCATACAGAGGTAACCAAGAAAAAATATAACAAGGGAGGGGTGAAACAGGACATGCTGTATACTATAAAATCAATTCTACAGGTGAGTACTCACAGAATTGTATTTTTCCAAGTATACAGCACGTCCTGTTCCAGTAAATTCCTTACACTTGGGACATCTAAAAGCAGTGTCCGTAAGGTAGGGTGGGATCCCCAAAGAGCAACGGCGGGCAGTTTAAAGAAGAACTTTGCGGCCAAAAGCAGCATCAGCAGGGCCCTAACATCAACCTTGTAAAACTTAGAAAAAGTATGAACAGAAGACCAAGTAGCGGCCTTACAAACTTGTTCAACAGAAGCCTGGTGCTGAAAGGCCCAGGAGGCACCGATAGCACGAGTGGAATGAGCAGTACGGCTCCTTCCCCTTAGCAGAATAGGCTTGCACCACCGCCTGACGGATCCACTTGCTGATAGTGGATTTAGCCGGAGGCAAACACTTCCTAGGTCCAAAAGGGAGAACAAAAAGAGCATCAGTCTTTGAATGATTTAGTAGCTACCAAATAAAACTTCAGAACCCTGACCACATCCAAGAAATGCAGAGTCCGCTCCTTGGAATTAGCAGGATTAGGACACAATGAAGGCAAAACAATGTCCTGATTGAGATGAAATGCAGACACAACCTTAGGCAGGAAATCTGGCTTATATCGAAACACCACCTTGTCCTGGTGTCGCTCAAAGTAAGGAGGTTTAATGGAAAGTGCCGCCAACTCAGAAACACACCTAACAGAAGTGATAGCCACCAAAAAGGCTACCTAAAGAGTCAAAATAGGCAAAGCAGCCTCACATAGAGGCTCAAAAGGAGGACCCTGCAAAGCAAATAAAACCAAATTCAAATCCCAGACTGGTAACATAGGCTTACGTGGCGGGCGCACGTGAGTAACTCCCTGGAAAAAAGTCTTAACCAAACAGTGTTTGGCAAAATATCTTTGGAAGAAAATAGCCAAGGCTGAAACATGTCCCTTGAGAGTACTAAGTTGAAGGCCCAAATCCAAGCCATCCTGCACAAATTCCAGGATCCTGGGAATAGAAGACACCCAACAGGGAAGAGACTTAGACTCACACCAAGCAATGTAAGCATGCCATACCCTATAGTAGATAAATGACGAGAACTTCTTCCTAGCCCGAATCATGGTAGTAACAACAGAGGCAGGCAGCCCCTTATCCTTTAAGATGGAGGTGTCAGGAATCTCCTACCTGGGCCCCGTTCCAGCGCCGTCTCCAGGCGTCCGGCCGCGGCTGTTGGTGTGCGGCGGCCGCGCCGGGCGTCGGCGGAGTCGGCTCGAGCAGCGCTCAGCTCGGCCACGCCCCCCGCTTCCTCGTCCTCTGGACGTAGTAACTATGCCCTCCGGCGGCGCTGTACTGTGCGCGCCCGCCGGAGGATCAGGAAATGTTTTAATTAAAGGGCCAATGAGCCCTAGGAATTTAGGGATGTGCCCTCTCAGCCAATCCTGGGTGCAATCCCAAAATGCACCAACCATTTAGGGATGCGCCCTCTCAGCCCTGCAGACCTATCCTGGGTGTTTTCCCAAAGTGCACCAATCACCTACACTTCCTCTCCCCTGTCTGTCCCTATAAAAGCAATTCCCCCTCAGTTGGGAATTGCCTGTGATAGTGCCTTGTACCCTGTTAGCAGCTTGTCTCTAGTGTTTATTCCGAACTCCCGTTGCCGACCACTGCCTGTCTTGACTATCCTCGATCCGTGTTCCTGTTGCCGACCTTCGCCTGTGTTTGACCATCCCCGATCTGATCTCCTGTTGCCGACCTCTGCTTGATCCTCGACCACGTCTTGTCCAATCCTTTGTACCGCTGCCATTTCTGAACTTCCGTTGCTGACCCTAAGCCTGTTGGACTTCCGTATACGCTCAGCGATTGGGCTTCTCAGCACCACTTCCAGCCACGGGTTCTCCAGGCCTCTGAACAGTAAGACTCCAATCTTTGAGCCATTGAAGTCCTGGGGGCAACCGATCCCGGGCAGGCGTGCTCTGCGTCCCGGCAAGCGAGGGCTCCTATAGGTGAAGCTGGCTGCGGAGATTGGGGGTTGAGGTCTTACCGAGAGGGCTGGAGTTATCTAAGTGGATTGCTGCAGTACCCAGAGCGTGACAGGAGGTCTCAGCAGCCAGGCCGTCAAAGCCAGCGTTTGTAAATTGGGATAGCATAGCTGCCCCTGAGTAAGCAGGTCTGGAACCTTGGGCAGGATGTATTGATCTACTGCCAACTGCACAATGTCTGCGAACCACACCCTTCTTGGCCAACAGGGGGCCACCAGGATGGTTGGCACCCCTTCCTGGGCTATCTTGCGCAGCACCCTGCCCAGCAGAGGAAATTGAGGGAACACATAGAGGAGCCGAAACCCCCTCCAAGGCATTGCCAGCGCATCCATGGCTAAGGCCAGAGGGTCCTGGGACAGAGACACAAGACTGGAAGCTTGTGATTGTGACGGGACGCAAACAGATCCACATCCGGCTGACCCCAGCGGTGGCACAGGGAGCGAAACACCCCGCTGCTGAGGGACCATTCTCCCAGACGAGAAGTCCCCCTGCTCAGGGAGTCTACCTCCAGATTTTCCACCCCCGGGATATACACTGCCGAGATGCAGGGAACATTCTCCTCCGCCCATGACAGTATCAGAGACACTTCCTTGAGGGCCCTCTTGCTCCGGGTCCCTCCCTGATGATTGATGTAGGCAACCGCTGTCTGATTGTCTGAGTGGCTCTGAACAGCCCGACCCCGAAGGTGTGGGGTCAATTGGGCGAGAACCAACCTTACCGCCCTCAGTTCCAAAATGTTGATAGGAGTATGGGCCTCCTGGGGGCCCCACTGACCCTGGAATTTCCAGAAATTCCCCCAACCTGTCAGACTGGCATCTGTAGTGACAGTCTCCCAGCAAGGGAACAGAAAGGTCCTGCCCACCAAGAGGTTCCTTAAGTCCAGCCACCACGAGAGGGGGGGAGGTCTGGCCAGGGGAGACAGGACAAACACCTGATCCAGGGACACAGGGTCCCGATCCCACACTGATAAGAGGTGTAGCTGCAGAGGTCTCATGTGAAACTGAGCATAGGGGACCGCCTCGAAGCAAGACACCATCAGGCCCACCAGTTGCATCCCCTGCCGGATGGAAGGATGAGGACAAGAAAGAAGGAACTGGGCCTGAGCTTGAAGACTCTCCACCTTCTGTTGAGGGAGAAAAACCTGGACCTGAGGAGGACCTCACCAGTGACGGGGACAGAAAAGACTTGGGATGGTTGATCACCCACACCGAAGGACTCTAGTGTGGACACCACCATCTGGGTATCCAGTTCTGCCTGATGGAAGGACTGAGACGAGATCAGAATGTCGTCCAAATAAGGAAGGATGCGAATGCCCTGAGATCTCAACAGAGCCATCACACCCGCCAGCACCTTGGTGAAAACCCTGGGAGCTGAGGTGATACTGAAAGATAAGGCCACAAATTGGTAGTGCTGATCCTCCAGAACAAACCTGAGAAATTTCTGATGACCTGGGAAGATTGGTACATGAAGTGTGATGTCTACGGATGTCATGAAGTCGCCTGGGCGCAGTAGTGACTGCTGAGCGTAGGGTCTCCTTGCGAAAATGCTTGAATCTGACAAACTTGTTGAGGTGCTTTAAATCCAGGATGAGCCTTTTTGGGTACAGTGAATAGATTGGAGTAGAAGCCTCTGCCCCTTTCCCAGAGAGGCACAGGGCAGATGACCCCCAACTCCAAAAGGTTTCGGACCGCAAGCCCTGAGCTGACAGGGGGTTTTGAGCCATCCGGGATCTGATAAATCTTGGGGGCGGCCAGGCTGCAAACTCTATCTTGTATCCGGAGGACACCACCTCCTGAATCCATCTGTCTGCTACACGTAGTCTCGAGACGTGAGCAAAGAGCCGAAGCCGTCCCCCCACCCCAATGGGTGAGGGCGCCTCCTCATGCCTGAGGGGGCTTGGGGGAGGATTTGGGCTTGGGACCCCATGAGAGCCCGGGAAGGCCTCGTCCTCTACCCCTGCCCCAATAGTCTCCGCGTGCCCCAGCAAAGGAAACTCCTCGACCAGCCCTGGAAGCGCGGAAGGAGGGGAGAGAAGCACCGGTCCCCCAAAAGGGCCGAGACGGCCTCCTATGTTGAGGTAATCTACCACCCCTGGCAAATAGGTCCAAGCGTTTACCAACGAGCCGCAGCCCCTTAAAGGGAAAACCAGTGAGGGCCTTTTTAGCTGCATTATCAGCCACCCACTGACGTAGCCAGACAGAGCGTCTTATAGCCACCGACAGGGCAGAAGTCCTACCACACATTCTAATGGCATCATCCATGGCAGAAAGGATATATGCAATAAATTCATAGCAAAGTAGGAGAGATCTATAATCCTCACCTCCCGCGTCATCAGAGGCCCCATCTATGAGACACTTAAGCAGCCCTTTAATAGCAATAGCCGTTATGGCAGAGGCACAAACCGGGCGCAGTGCAGTCCCCACACAGGCAAAAGCATGACAGGACAGCTGGTCCATGCGCCGGTTCTCACCATCCCGCAGGGTAGTAGTGTCAGGTGAATGCATGACTGATGTGTTAGACAACCCTAAGATGGGCGCGTCCACCTCGGAGGACATGACCAACGCTTAATCACATCACCGGGAAAAGGATACCTCCTGTCCCAACTCTTGGGCACCCCAGGTAGCTTGCTAGGGCGTTCCCAGTCTTTGAGCACCAGATTATTAAAGTGATTCTGCTCAGGGAACTCCAAGCGTGGTTTAACAGAATGGAAAAGCTCACCCTGCTGCTGCAGAACCACGGCAGGAGGGGAAATACAAAGCACTTAAAAAATGTGAGTAAATAACCTGTCAGTGTCATCTGAGGACCATGGGTCTTCTTCAAAGGGAGACCCGGTACCACCATATAACTTATGTTCCTCAGAGGATTCTGAATCAGAGAATAATTCCTCCTCCTCGAGGGGGTAAAAGCCAGAAAATGAGTACCCTCATCCTCCACAGGAAAGAGGGAAGGAGCGGAAGATAAATGCTGCTTCTTAGCAGAAGTCTTACGTGGGGCTGACCCAGCAATATGCTTTTCAATGCTGGCCACCCATGAAGCCAAGTCATATTGAGACTCCCCGCTAGTGTGCCCCTCACTGGGGGTCAGATGCAAGCGTGGGGGGGTAGGCGAAGCAGAAAGGGACGCTGCACCGGGACCCGTAGCAGAGGACCCAGGCTGCAGCGCAAGTACATGTTGGACACAGGTCAAACTTACCCTGACACCGTCACTAACAAGGGATACCCCACACACAACACACAGCTGGGCTTGTCCCGAAGGAACCCCAAGCACATTGTCCCCGGAAGCATCCATATGGTGATTTAGATACAGGCATAACGGCCAGTACAGGGACACAGCTAGCAATAGCCACCCTTTTTAGGATGCCCCCCGAAGCCCGCTAGGGAAGGTGGGAGAATGGTAAGGGGCTGGGCCGGGAGAACCACAGTCAGATGTGACCCGCCTGCAAGAGACAATAAGTACAAAATAAACATCCCCAGCGCATACATAGTAAAGCAATATAAAACCCCCGTAAGGGACTCACGGACCAATCGGACAAATCTCTCAGAGAGCAGACCGCGTCGCAGCACCGCAAGGACGAGGCCACAAAATGGCGCCGGCAGCAGTACCTAGTGGGGCGTCAAACCGCGGTTCCCGCCCGCCACCTCACTGGGGGCCGAAGAGCGTGAAACTGTGATCACGTGGGACGCCGACGCCATGACAGCAACCTAAAAAATACATAGCGCCAACCACCGCGGAGCGCCGTACAACGGTCCGCACAACACCAAAAAAGAACAAAAAACACACAAATCACAGACCCCCCGGGCGCCCCCTGCCAGCCAAGCAGGCCACAACAAAGGGGTCGCGCACAACCTTCTAGAGGGGAGGGGAGACAGGTGAAGGGAACAAGGACCCAAGGTTTGAGGCTGGGGCATCCCAATGAGGCTCACCATAGAAAGCCTGTCGCCGGCTACCCTTTGGTACAGGGTCTTGCGGTCCGGAGCGGAGTTCCTTCTGCACCTTCATCCGAACCGTCAGCCGAGGCTGGGAGGCAGTGGATCCAGAATGGGTGGAAATAAGCCTGCAGGGCCCTAGGCTTGAAAAGCCCCACTCCCTGCGCAATAGAGAGCCATCTTCTATCTTCGCAGTCCAGACTGCAGAGAAACACTGGAAATTGGTGGGAGGTACATGGCTATTTATGGGTTTTTTTTTTAAATATTATTTTACAGAAATAGTAGTAGATGCTTGGAACAACCTCCAGCAGAGGTAGTTAAAAAATTGACAGTAAGTGAATTTAAATATGCCTGGGATAAGCATAAATCTATCCTAAGATAAAGAGCACATACAGTATACACATAAGGGCAGACTAGATGGACCACATGGTCTCCTTCTGTCAACCTTCTATATTTCTATGTGAAATAGAAAAACATACAAAAATGTGTCTCCATTAGCAGGGGCTGCTTTAGACAGAGTGTGTGGTCCTGGCACACACGGAGAGGTGGCAGTAAGGGGTAACAGCCTGCTCAAATGAAAAAATACAATTCTGTGAGTTCTCACCTGTAGAATTGGTATTATAAGTATACAGCACGTCCTGTACCAGAATATTCCTTACACATGGGGTAATACATCCACAAGATGGCGCTGGACTGCAGAAAAAGACTTGTGGCCACTCCCTTAAATAGCCAGGAACCTCCCACTAATTCACAGTGTTGACAAGCAGTTATACAAAAAGCCGGGAGAATCAAAAACATAAGTAAACATAAGAATCACCATACAGAGGTAACCAAGAATAATGATAACAAGGGCGGGATGGAACAGAACGTGCTGTATACTTAAAATACCAATTCAACAGGTGAGTTATCACAGAATTGTATTATTCCAAGTATACAGCACGTCCTGTTCCAGAATATTCCTTACACATGGGACATCCAATAGCAGTGTCCGTAAGGTAGGGTGGGATCCCCAAAAAGCAACGGCGAGCAGTTTAAACCACTGCCGCCTGTAGAACTTTGCGGCCAAAAGCAGCATCAGCTGAGGCCCTAACATCAACTTTGTAAAACTTGGAAAAAGTATGAACAGAAGTAGCGGCCTTGCAAACTTGTTCAACACAAGCTTGGTGCTGAAAAGCCCAAGAGGCACCAATAGCACGAGTGGAATGAGCAGTAAGGTGGAAGGGAGGCTCCTTCCCCTTAGCAGAATAGGCTTGTACCACAGCCTGACGGATCCACTTACTGATAGTGGACTTAGCCGGAGGCAAACCCTTCCTTGGTCCAGAGGGGATAACAAAAAGAGCATCAGTCTTCCTAAAAGACTCAGTAGCTACCAAATAGAACTTCAAGGTCCTGACAACATCCAACGAGTGTAAGACCCGCTCCTTAGAGTTACTAGGATTAGGACACAGAGAAGGCAAAACAATGTCTTGATTGAGATGAAAAGCAGACACAACCTTAGGCAAGAAATCTGGCTTGAACCGAAACACCACCTTGTCCTGGTGTCTCTCAAAGTAAGGAGGTTTAATGGAAAGCACCGCCAACGTGAGTAACCCCCTGGAAAAAAGTCTTAACCAAACGGTGGTTGGCAAAAGACCTTTGGAAGAAAATAGCCAAGGCTGAAACATGGCCCTTGAGGGTACTAAGTTGAAGGCCCAAATCCAAACCATGCTGCAAGAATTCCATAATCCTGGGAATAGAAAACACCCTACAGGAAAAAGACTTAAGACTCACACCAGGCAATGTAAGCATGCCAGACCCTGTAATAGATAACGAGGACTTCTTCCTAGCCCTAATCATGGTGTCAACAACAGAGGCAGGCAACCCCTTTTCCATCAAGATGGAGGTTTCAGCAGCCAAGCTGTCAAAGCCAGCGTATGTAAATTGGGATGGCGCAGCTGCCCCTGAGTAAGCAGATCTGGATCCTTGGGTAGGACGTACTGATCTACTGCCAACTGCACGATGTCTGCGAACCACACCCTTCTTGGCCAACAGGGGGCCACCAGAATGGCTGGTACCCCCCTCCTGGGCTATCTTGTGCAGCACCCTGCCCAGCAGAGGAAATGGAGGGAACACATAGAGGAGCCGAAACCCCCTCCAAGGCATTGCCAGGGCATCCGTGGCAAAGGCCAGAGGGTCCTGTGACAAAGAATGGAAGCTTGTGATTGTGACATAAAGCAAACAGGTCCATATCCGGCAGACCCCAGTAGTGGCACAGGGAGCGAAACACCCTGCTGCTGAGGGACCATTTTCCCAGACGAGAAGTCCCCCTGCTCAGGGAGTCCGCCTCCAGATTTTCCACCCCCGGGATGTACACTGCCGAGATGCAGGGAACATTCTCCTCCGCCCATGACAGTATCAGAGACACTTCCTTGAGGGCCCTCTTGCTCCGGGTCCCTCCCTGATGATTGATGTAGGCAACCGCTGTCTGATTGTCCGAGCGGATCTGAACAGCCCGACCCCGAAGGTGTGGGGTCAATTGGGCGAGAACCAACCTTACCGCCCTCAGTTCCAGAATGTTGATAAAAGTATGGGCCTCCTGGGGGCCCCACTGACCCTGGAATTTCAAGGACTTCCAGAAACCTCCCCAACCTGTCAGACTGGCATCTGTAGTGACAGTCTCCCAGCAAGGGGACAGAAAGGTCCTGCCCACCAAGAGATTCCTTGAGTCCAGCCACCACAAGAGGGACCGCCTGGTCAGGGGGGACAGAACAAACTCCTGATCCAGGGACAAGGGGTCCCCATCCCCATACTGACAGTAGGTGAAGTTGAAGAGGTCTCATGTGAAACTGAGTATAGGGAACCGCTTCGAAACTGGACACCATCAGTCCCACCAACTGCATCCCCTGCCGAATAGAGGGATGCAGACAAGACAGTAGTAATTGGGCCTGAGCTTGAAGATTCTCCACCTTCTGCTGAGGGAGAAACACCTTGACCTGAGATGTATCCAGAGTCATGCCCAGTCATCCAGACTTGGGATGATTGATTACCCAGCCGAATGACTCTAGTGTGGTCACCACCACCGGGGTATCCAGCTTGGCCTCATGGAAGGACTGGGACGAGATTAGAATGTCGTCCAAATAAGGGAGAATGCGAATGCCCTCAGCTCTCAGCAGAGCAATCACACCCGCCAGCACCTTGGTGAATACCCTGGGAGCCGAGGTGATACCAAAAGGCAGTGCCACAAATTGATAATGCTGATCTCCCAGAGCAAACCTGAGGAATTTCTGATGACCTGGAAAGATTGGTACATAAAGGTAAGCGTCCTTGATGTCTACGGAGGTCATTAAGTCGCCTGGGCGCAGTGAATTGACTGCTGAGCACAGCTTCTCCATGCGAAAATGCTTGAATCTGACAAACTTGTTGAGACACTGTAAATCCAAGATGGGCCTGAGAGACCCATCCTTTTTGGGGACCGTGAAGAGATTGGAATAGAAGCCTCTGCCCCCATTCCCTGAAAGGTACAGGGCAGATGACCCCCAACTCCAGAAGGTTTTGGACCACAAGACACAAGCCCCGAGCGGACAGGGGGTTCTGAGCCATCCAGGATCTGATGAATCTTGGGGGCGGCCAGGCTGCAAACTATCTTGTAACCGGACGAAACCCCATTTTTTGGGGGGATTTTTAAGGGTTAAAAACCCTTAAAAATCCCCCAAAAAATGACATGGGGTCCCCCTTACCCGAAGTAACCAGCCCGGGACCAGCTATGCAGGGCTTGTAGGAACAGGGCACAGGGGCCAGCTTTTGTGGCCCCTGGCCCTGCAGGCTACAAGCCCGCATAGCCCGTGGCCACAGGCTCTTCTGCCCCCCCTGGGCTTTGGGGAGGCAGGTAATGGGGTTGCCGGGGGTTAATGGCAAGTCACCCGCTAGACCCCCGAGCCTTGTGGACCCCTTACCAGTTCACAAGGAGTTAACAGTAAAAAAAAAAAAGCACACACACAGAATAAAGAATGACTTTATTAAAAAATAAAAACTTTTTTTTTTACTTTACTCACCTCTGATCCTCAGCTCCTGTGTCCCTCGCAGCTCTGATGACAGTTGCTGTCATCGCTGGCCAGTGGAGGAGGGAGGCAGGCGATCAGATCATCACCTGCCTTCCCCCTCCTGTGGCCAGCGATGACAAGTGTCAGAAATGACAGCCCGGAGCCAGGACGACACCGGGAAGTGACGTTATAAGCCCTGCCCCCAAAGGGGCGGGGCTTAGCGGCAAGATGGTGGCTCCCGTCGAGGAGGACAGGGAGAGGGCTTTCAGGCCCTCTCCTGAAGCTGGAGAGCCAGGGGGGGCATTCGGAGGCCCCCCTGGTGAAGAGGAGACCCTGCGGGAGCGATCGAGCATTGAGGTAAGTAAATGTCATTTTTATTTATTTGGTTTTTTTTACATGTATTTCGGCGGCTGCTGAAGGGGGGTGGCTATTCCGGGCCCTCCCCTGCACCCGGGGGGGCCTGGGTGGGGGATCGAAGCCCCCCAGAGGAAGAGGAGACCCGGCCGGATCGAACAAGGGGTCAGGTGAGTGTTTTTGTTATTTTACTTTTACTGTAGCAGGGGGAGAAGTCAAGCACGTAGATTCTACGTGCTTGGCACTTAAGTGGAGTTGCACTGAAAGGGTTAAAGGGAAAACCAGTGAGAGCCTTCTTAGCAGCGTTATCAGCTACCCACTGACGCAGCCAGACAGAGCGGCGTATAGCCACCAGCAGAGCAGAAGTCCTCCCACACATTCTAATGGCATCATACATAGCAGATAGAACATATGCAACAAATTCATAGCAAAGCAGGAGAGATCTATACTCCTCCCCTCCCACAACATCAGAGGCCCCATCTAACAGACTCTTAAGCAGCCCTTTAATAGCAATAGCTGTAATGGCAGAGGCACAAACCGGGCGCAGCGCGGTCCCCACACAGGCAAAGGCATGACAGGCCAGCTGGTCCATGCGCCGGTCCTCACTATCCCACAGGGTAGTACTGTCAGGAGAATGCATGACAGGTGTATTTGACAACCCCAGAACGGGCACGTCCACCTCGGGATGACATGACCAACGCTTAATCACATCAGCAGGAAAGGGATACCTCTTGTCCCAACTCTTGGGCACCCCAGGTAGCTTGCTAGGCTGTTTCCATTCTTTGAGCACCAGATTATTAAAGTGAGACTGCTCAGGGAACTCCAAGCGTGGCTTCACTGTATGAAAAAGCTCACCCTGCTGCTGCGGAGCCACTGCAGGAGGGGAAATACAAAGCACCTCAAATATGTGAGACAACAACTTATCAGTGTCATCTGAGGACCATTGGTCTTCTCCAAAAGGAGTCCCGGTATCACCATAAACCCTAGGTTGTTCCTCAGATGATTCTGAATCAGAGAATAGTTGCCCTCCTCAAGGGGGCCATAACCCGAAATGTCAAAAAATTCCTCAGCCTCAACAGGGAAGAGGGAAACAGCGGGGGGTAGATGCCGCTTCTTAGCAGAAGCCTTATGTGGGGCAGACCCAGCAATATGCTTTTCAATGCTGGACACCCGTGCAGCCAAATCCGATTGAGAGTCACCGCTAGTATGCCCCTCGCTGGGGGTCAAATGCAAGCGTGGGGGGTAGGCGAAGCCAGAGGGGGCACCGCACCAGGGCCCATAGCAGGCGACGCAGAATGCAGCGCAAGTACCTGCTGGGCACAGGTTACACATACCCTGACATCTTCACTTATAGGGGAAACCCCACACGCAACACACAGCCGGGCTTGTCCCGAAGGAACCCCAAGCACATTATCCCCAGAAGCCTCCATATGGTGATTTTTACAAAAAATATGCACAATAGTCAGAACAGGGACACAGCTAAATAGCCACCCTATTTGGGATGCCCCCCGAAACCCGCTAGGGAAAGTGGGAGATTGGCAATAGGCAGGGCCGAGAGAACCACAGTCAAGGGACCCGCCTGCAAGACACAATAATGTACACCATAAGCATCCCTAGCCATACAATAATAAACCAAAGATAAAAAACCCTGTAAGGGACTCATGGACCAAGCCGACAAGCGCACAGCCGATCACCAACCACGTCGCAGCAATGGAAGGGCCACAAAATGGCGCCGACAGCAGTACCTAGAGGGGCGGGTCGCGGGCGCATGACGAGGAAGGCGTCAGACCGCGGTACCCGCCCCCCGAAGAGCGCGAAAACAAGATCACGTGATGCACTGGCGCCATGACAGTGAAACAAAAAAGCACAGTAAAAGCGCCAACCACCGCGGAGCGCCGTACAATGGCCTCCACACACACCAACATGAAGTGACAAAAAAACACAGTAGTAAAAACACAAAGTACTCACCTGGCGTCCCCTGCCAATCACGCGGAATGCAATGAGGGGGTCCTGCACAATCAACAGCGTGAAAAGGGAGAGAGGGGGGAAGGAGGGATAAATATCCCGATATAAAGGGCTGGGGGCATCCCAATGAGGCTCACCATAAAAAGCCTGTCGCTGGCTACCCTTTGGTACAGGGTCTTGCGGCCCGGAGCCACGCTCCTTCAACACCTGACCCTAGTGCTGTCCTACCTTCACCCGAACCGTCAGCCGTGGCTGGGAGGCAATGGGTCCAGAACGGGTGGAAATAAGCCTGCAGGGCCCTAAGCAAAGCCCACTCCCTGCGCAGAAGAAGCCATCTTCATCTTCGCAGTCCAGACTGCAGAAAGACTCTGGGAATTAGTGGGAGGTTCCTGGCTATTTAAAGGGGCCGGGAGTGGCCACAAGTCTTTTTCTGCAGTCCAGCGCCATCTTGTGGATGTATTACCCCATGTGTAAGGAATATTCTGGAACAGGACGTGCTGTATACTTGGAATATAGCCTTTTATTAAAAGGGCAAAACACGTCCAAAACAGTTTGGGGGTTAATAAGCAAACAATCCTAAGGCCATGTTCATTTATACCAATGCACTGCCATTGATAGCTGTACAGCCTGTGTCTTGCAGTGTATGGTCATAATTCTGCATGTAACGCAGATATGTGACCCTGCAGGTGCTGCGTTGAGTTACGTATTTGAGGTAAACAATGGAAGGTAATCATACAACCGTGAGGCCATTAAAAGAAACTAGCTTGAAGTCCGGCAGGGAAAGAGTCCAGCCTGCAGATTACACACACCACCACCCACTGGAGCTCCTGTACTAGTGATGGAGCCACTTTAAACTCATCTTCTGCTAACTTCACTTTACATGAATCCCACGTAGCAGGCA